>CM060948.1:119609544-119752044 GCA_030765055.1 Mantis religiosa | reverse complement strand
TGAAACATAAAAGTATAGCTAAATATTCTAATCTAGTCATAAATTGTATTAATATAAAACAAGGTTCATAATGCTTCCCTGATAGCCTATAGGAAAAGTAGGAAGTCACATATTTCTCGTAGCTTCTCCACAGGCATAGTTATCCAAGGTGAGCCCCATATACGAGGGTCGGCTGATTAGTTCCGGACCTCATAATAATTTTTTTCTTTATTTCTCAACATAATCTCCAGAAAGGCTAATACAGTTGTCATATCAGTGCTCTATTTTAATTAAACCATCTCTCCATGCGATTTATCATGCTCCTCAAAAGAGCTGTATACCTCATCAATGACCTCCTCTTTGCTGTGAAATCTTTGTCCTCCAAGACACTTTTTGAGGTTCGGGAATAGGTGGTAGTCACTTGGTGCTAGATCTGGCGAATAGAGTGGATGTTTAAACATTTTGAACCTTAATTCGCACATTTTTCCCATTACAATGACTGGACGATGGGTCGGAGCATTGTCGTGAAGAAACAAGTTTCTTTTCTTTGCCAAATGAGGTTCTTTTCTTTTCACCTCATCACTCAAACGTTGCAGTAAACTTGCGTGGTAGTCACCAGTGATACTTTTAACCTTCTCCAAGTAATCAATACAAATAATTCTCTGTGCATCCCAGAAAACACTCGTCACAACCTTGTTAGCTGACAAAATTGACTTTGCCTGTTTTGAGTTGGTTCACCTGGAGCGATCCACTGTTTTGACTGTGATTTATTTTCTGGACTACAGTATTAAACGATGAATTTTCTCAATGATCTCTGGAGTTGTGACTTCCACAAGGCGTCCAGAACGAGGCTTATCACTAGTGCTCGTACGTCCCATTTTAAACTCTGTAACATAACTTTTAATCATTGTATATGAAGGGGCAGAGTCTTTCTACTTACCCCAGTTCCTTTTTAATTTCTTTAGGCGTTAAACCTTTCAAATGGAAGTATTTAATCACTGTTCGTTTTTCCAAATCCTCAATTTTCGTGAAACCTCTACACTTGTTTTGTTTCAAATGTTGTCATTCAAAACCTAAACAAGCTATTGACCTATAACTATGGCTACAGGCTAGTCTAGAGTTAAATTATATGATGCTATCCGTCAAATTGGCTCAGTGGTGCCATATCTATGTCAGGCCCGGGACTTATAAGCCGATCCCCGTTTTTAACGCTTGGATACTTTATTTTAAATATTTTGCACCTTGCTGCATTTTCAAAGTAATGATGAATTCTGCATCACTTAAAAAAGAAGGAAAAAATGAATCATATGCACTTGGGAGCAATCTGGTAAAATATAGGGGAGTTTAAATCCACAAATTAGTGTTACTGTTACGATCAGGTTTATACAACGAAGGACGCCTTGCACACTGCGACCTGCATATATAATTGTGGCTGCCACCGCCCAGGAGGAAGAGGTGAAGTCAAAAAGCCACAGCAGGCTTCATAGATAATCCAGAGACGCGCGGAAGTCTTAACTGTTCCATATTGGAAGACCTGCACTGAAGCTGAAGATGCTTAGAGAGAGAAATTACGACCTGTGAGATAAATTAGACTCTGATGTGTTTTGGGATTACTCCTTCCTTTGAGCCACGCCATTTTCCTGCACCGCATACTAAATCAGAAACTCACCTGAAACATAAGAAAACGAAATGAAAGGGAAATTGTGAAAAGGAAATCGTAATAGATGAGATATCGCTCCAGAATTTGCCTACTAAGCCGATAAACCGAAAAAGCCCAAGGTCAGTGGTAGACGGAAATTTAACCCGGAGCTCACCAAATAAGAGTCTCACAAGTTATATCATCAGCATATCACTCGGATGGTATAATTAAGGAAACAATTGTATGCTCCTTAATAAGCATACTTATTCGATTAAAGTAGATTAGTGCACTTCGAAGGCAGTTTCTTTCTGCGAGAGTGTATCAAAAAGTGACGGGGAAAGATTTTTTGGACACCATGATCTTTTATTCAAATTTAATTACAAACTTTCAAAATAATCTCCTGCTGAGACTACACACTAGCTCCAACATTCTATCCACTTTTCAAAACGCTCAGAGAAACCTTTGTTTGCTATCCCGTTCAACTCGAAATAACACTATTTAGTTCCGTATCGATTTGAAAATGGCGCCCACGATAGTGTTTTTTTTTTTTCACTTGTGGAAGCAGGTAGAAATCGCAGGATACTAAATACAGCTAATATGGTGGGTGGGGCATGATTTCCATACCTAGTTGAGTGATTGCCTCTTGTGTTGTTGCTACATGGGAGCTGTCCTGATGGAGGATCTGTCTACTGGCAGCAAATTCTGGTCTCTTGGCAGTCATTTTCCTCTTGAGTGGTCCTTTAAGGACTTTGCCGTAGTAATGAGCACTGACTGTGGTGTGTTTAGGAACCACTTGGAAAAGAAAATCACCCCAGTTTTGTCGAAAAACGTGGAGCTTCTTCAAGACTTTTTTCAATATCTTGAAATTTTTTATGCTATTCAAAAACACGTGTTTCTGATTAAGTTTGATCTCCATATTACTCCTCAGTCATTTGCAGCGTTTCAGTTCCAGATTGTTTTTTTCAGATTAACACAAAACCGAACCTGAATTTCATGTTGGGTCACTAAACACGTGATTATGATTACAGAATGGCTCCCTCAGACAAACAGTACAAGTTACGGACAGTGTCGTACATATCTCAGCGTCATTCAAGGTCTGTTACTAAGATTGGTGAATTTTGATGGGAGCGTGTTTAAGCAGTTTCCGTTACTTTTTGATACACTCTCGTATGTACATACATCATAGTTGCAGTTTGTTTAAGATAGTGATAATGAATTTAGAAGATTTAACATTGGTGGCATAGCACCTCTAATCTCCTCTTGGGCAAACCTGCTTTTGTAGAAGCTCAAGAAAAACTATTTTCTTTGGTACGAGATCATTCACACCATAGCAACTCTTAGTAGGAAATGATAACAAATTACGAGATAAACTTCGAGCGATAGCCACTGGTATTACAACTCTAAAATAAGACAGCAAATATGCACTTATGAAGACACAGAAAATATTTAGCAATTAAACAACGCTTAGTTAATCAAATTAAACATTTTATACAATTTCAAAATATTACTATTAAGATCCATACATGTTTGCATTCGATGAAATCAGTCGTTAAAGCAATGATGCCATTCTTCTTGAGGCACTTCATAAACCACGTTTTTTTAATGCTCCGCTGCTGCATCTAAGGACGTGCTTCCACGCATTTTACCTTTTATTTCTGGAAACAAAAAGCAATCACAGGGTTCTAGGTCTGTGCTGTATGGTGGATAGCTCATGTGCTTTAGGGCATCCAGAAACTATCTGTCATGAAAGTAAACGTACATACACTTTCCGCGGTTCACTATTACTCAGGCGTTCTGTATGTAATGTAACTAGAGGGTATGAAAGCTAAATCTGCCATGTACATTATGTATGTAGACGTAAAATGTCGTAGTCGCCATTTTGACCTGACTCACTACGGCTATATTAACCGAAAAATGACGAAAGATTGACTAAATATCACAAAGCAGGTAACACTTCCTTTTGCAATTGAGCTATTGATTACATGGCGTTGAAGACTATGTCAAAAAAGCGAAAAACATTTGGAATTATGATTTTAATAGACCCAATATGTATGTTAAAATAAGACCTGAAGCTTTCCTGGCGACGAATACGCTCACTTTTTTCTCGGGCAGCCAGCCAGGTGAAAAGATTATTAGATATCAACGTTTCAGGAGTGTACATCTCTCCCAATATCAGGATATTTATAAAATGCTATAACCACAAATGAAATACGGGATATAACACAACTATAAACAAAGACAAAACACTATCAAAATTTGCATTACTGAACAAAAGACTGTTTTCAGTAAACTAAATGCCATGTCAGGAGATGGCGTGAGTATAGAAAATTGTGTCAAAGAAACGTAACTACTTAACTTGATTATCAAGCTGTACTGATCTTTCCTCTTAATTCGATGGGTTTCCATTTTTAAGGCCGGTTTCCAAGAGGAGCTGAACTGAAATCCATCATCACGATTAAGCGTGCTCCTTTCAGAAAATCGCCAAAGCCTCCTTAATTCTCTGCTCCCAGTAATTGTTGCATTTTGCCAAGATGGTCGTCTCCCGAAAATTGGCTCTATGGTCGTTATCAAAACAATGCTCTGCCAGCCTGCGGTGCCGTATGTAGTAAAAGCGGGCGTTAAACACTACACCCTGCTCTGCCAGCCCAGACTTCTCAGGTTGCATTAAACGAATGCTCCGTTCATGTTCGATTATTCTGGTAGCGATGGTCCTTCCAGTTTGTCCTATATATGGTGTCCCACATTCACAGGGAAAGCGTATGTTGTACATAAAGCATAGCTTACTAGCTACTCTCGTAGCTAAGCTGCAAAATGCAGGCCGTGACAACCAACACGAGTGTTCGCGGTTCGAGCCCTAACGTGTGCGTACACTTTTAATCTCCCAACCTTTTACTTTATTAGACGCTATTACTATATTATTTACAACTGTTCTCTTGCGGCTAGGCTATCTATAAATTGCATTGCAGAATATCCAAGAAAATGGGAAGAAAACAGGTGGAATAATGATTTTAATGGAATTAACATTTACATTGTATATAAGTGACCTAAAAATGACCGTTCTCCTAGCTCACTATTCCGTTTCTACATTGAAATACGCGGTAACGAATCAAATTACAGTTTTTCTCCAGCGGCTAAGTCATTGCTACATAATTTTAAACAAAAGGTCAGAAGGATAAATAATACTTTTAATGGGCACAACCACTAAATTCTGTAGACAATCCATCTGATCATAAAATAATTACATAAAGTAAAAAGAAACTGAGGAGTTCTCGTCTAGAGAATAACAAAGTTTCAGCTGCAGTATAATTCTGTATAATCCAATGGAGTACGGAGCATAAAACTGAAAGGGTATATTCTGTGCCATTATTAGTTATAAAACAGTCCCTTCACATGCTAGAAATTACAAAAAGAAGACGGTACTCATGTACTTGACCACTTAAGAGTCTGTTATTTAATTATGAAGCCACACCATACATTAAAAAGGAATTAAATTGGGAAGCATATCAGAGATATAGAAAACGTATTTCTTCTACAACTAATAATTTGTCGAAACAAAGAATTTAAAGGAAAATAGAAAACTTGTGTTTTAGTATCTGGTGTAATCGCCCGCACTACGATTAGATCATTTGTTCCTTCATGCATTTCTGCAGCCAGTGTAGAATATAGGTTTGGGTCCAGCTGATTGTGTTCCCATAGTTCCATCGTAAATAACCTGATTCTCTCGCACACAGTCTGGTCGACGTTCGTCCTATTCTTTTACCATTGTGTTTTTTTTTCTATTTTTGCATTTATTTTAATGGCATGTTGTAATAGCTTAGTCGTAAGAGAACATTCCAAAATTGGTTGCTACTACGTCCAGGAAACTAAAAATTTTGGGATAAAGATTTTGTCTTCAGACCGGCGTTCGAACCGTGAACTGTTGGCTCTGTTGATAAAGCTTGCGATTTACTAACGAGCTATGAGAGCCGTCGTTATGGCGCCGCTTATATACAAATGTAGGTTTTGGTTCCATTAAAATCATCATTCTACGTGTTCTCCATTTTTTTTATATTCTGCTATGCCGTATAGTGAGAACTCAGCCACAAGTTCACAGTTGTAAATTAGTTCGTTTCTGCATCTAACAAAGTAAAAAATTTGAAGATAAGAGGTATGTCCATTTGTGAGGATTCGAACCGCGAAACCTCTTGCCGCCTATCGGAGCCTGTGTCTTACCATTGAGCTATGAGAGGAGTTTGTATAACGTCCCTTTACACAGTATATATAGGTCATTCAAAAATTAGTGGCAAAATTGCCAGCATTGGCACTATCAGCAGTAAATAATATAAGCTGATAACAATGAAAACTAAGAGCGTTTAATGTTCCTTAGCTCTGAGTTTGAAGACAATAATTTTATTTAATAAGACATTTTTAGTAAGTTTAATCGTAGGTCGTTATCTTTAGTGCTCTAAATATATCTAGTAAATACGAACAAAGATGCTTCATTAAAATTCAGGCTACGAGGGGTAACAATGCTCGACAGCGCCATACAGAATTACTGGAAGCTTGTGGTAGACAGACTTTACCTTATCGTACCGTTGATTGGTAGGCGAATGCATTTTGTAGAGAAGGGGAAGACGTTCATCAAAAATGTGGAACTGGTAAACGGTGTTCTTATCACTCATTCATTTCCTCAAGGAAATCGTGTTATTGGTGCATATTACAGTCACTTTATGGAACACAATTTACGACCAGCTGTGCGTCGTAAACATCCATATCTCCTGAATTCTCACCCCATTGTGTTACATGATGGTGCTCGCTCTCACACTGTATGCCCCTATTGTTAATTTACTTTGCAGATGGAACTGGGAAATTCTGGAGCATCCTCCGTACTTCCCATATATGAGCACACGTGATATCGACCTCTTTGCGAAAATGAAATTACCACCTAAAGGAGTTCCCTTTAGAACCAGATAGGCAATTACAACAGCAGTAGAGCAGTCTGTTCGAATATTAGGACAAAAAGATGTTGTGGATTGCATCCGTCGGTTTCCTGATGTGTGGAGGTGAGTTCTCCATGTTGGAGGAGATTATTTCTAAGCACTGCAATAATGTGACTGATCCAAAAATGTTTCATTTGTTGTTCATTCAAATGTTGCCACTAATTATTGAATGACCAATGCAGTTACTTACTTTCCTGAAAGATGCTATGCATTTGTTATTTGTTCTGTATGCTATGAAGCAATGTCGTGTTGTATTATCATTTTTCTTTTGGACCGTTTTTGAGAACGTTTAAAAAAAAGTTCGGTGGCGGTTTATGTACCACTCTATAGTAATGGCATGTTTAGAGTAGCTTTTTTTGGCAGTTTACGTCCTCCAACGTTAAGTCATATCGGACGGTGAATGAAATTGGTAACATTATGTTCAAATGAGTCCGGTGTCCATGGAGCTTAGAGTTACCCGACATTCGTCTTGCAGGATAAGGGAAACCCCGGAAAATACCTTATCCAAGTGACTCACCCTGACCGAGATTCGAACTCGGGACCTCTTGAACGAGGCAGACATGCTACAACCTACGCCACCGAGGCGGGCAAAGAGTAGCTTTATGACCCGTTTTCGGGAAGAAAAACTAGCAACCAACTTTTTATCGACACTGCGAATTCCCAGGTCCTTTCAGAATTAAGTTCTGTTCCAAGGGCGGAATAATAAATATTAAATAACCATAACACTGCTTTATAAAATGTATTATGGATAACTACCATGTAGGCTGTACAGCTCTTGTGTTGTGTAACATTCATTATTATTTATGATGCAGTTGAAAATGCAGATATTTTGGAACTAATGTTTAAGACAGAGTGTCTCTTTTGTAATATTTGTACAGTGTTAATACTATCTGTAGATGTGCAGTTGCTAATTGTTTTACAAATTTTGCAAGACTTCATAATTGAATTTATGTATATAACGTGAATTTGTTTTGTATGTACAATTTTATATTATTTGTAAAAAAAAGGTAGATGGAAAAAATCTCTGATCGAAATTATTTGCATATATCTATAGAATTATTTATGTCGCATAATTCAAACACCGGAGTTGTTATTTTCATTTAAAATCTCAATTCCTTAACATACCCGCTGTGGAAAGACAAAGGCGAACGCTTCATAAAAAAGGGCACAGTGAGACAAATAACTTTTCTTTTCAGGTACGTCACAAAAAATAAACTAAGATTCATCACAGTAAATATAATCCAGACCATATTTGAAGAGCCACCTTGAAATTTTTGAGTTTTCCTGCACAATCAAAGAATTGATCTTTTGATCAGTAGTCAATTTAGGTGTAATCCATCGACATTATACTCTTCTCGCGTCTAACTGGTGGTGTAACGATGCCCAGTGTCACTCGAATAAATTTATAAGACGTCGGTCCAACTTCTTGAAGCATAGCTTGAACAACAGCAATATTTTCATAAAAAAATAACAGTGATGCTAGTGGTGACAAATATCCAATTACTGATCATACCACCTATTTGAATCCCGTTTAATGCATTAATTTTATATTCACACAATATCCTTAACTATACCCAAGAACATGCTGAAACCACGGCTACTCGATACAGCCTTGCTGCCTGCGCTTGTCTCCCGTTCATTCTGTATAATTTTTACCTAGCAGTATTGTTTGCTCAAGCGTTGGTTCTTCAGGGTGAATTCCATGAACTGTGATAGCCGCTAAGTTGGTCTACCTTTAAAATAATCAGCAGCGTAAGTAAGGCGATATTTCGATTAAATATTCTGATGCATGAGGTTATCATACACGTAGAATTCTAAACTAATATTCTCTTGGTTCAAGCTGCTGTTGATTCAATATGACTACCCTTATAGTAAAAGAGTGTGTAATATTTGCAAATAGGTTTTATGTGAAGCGTTAGATCTTATAACATTGCCAGTCCTTAATTTTATACCACTTACATAGTAAGTAAAAGTAACTTTTGTAATCCATCTAAAAATTCGATACGAAGTTTTTACCGGAGATACACGCTTATGGGCGTTTTTAGAAGGAAAAAGAACTATATGGCTCTATTTTTGTGTTTATGAATAGCGTAACTCAAATCCCTTAAATACCAACAGCAACTTTCAAAGTTGCGACGAAGTTTTTCCGGAAAATGCCTCTTCCTCAGCCTGTACTTTACATGTAAAACATTTATTTTGTGTTATTTTCTCAAAAATAGCCCCAATAACTTCGGATGCTTTTATGAAAATAAAATGTACACATTGAATTTTCTGAAAAGGAATTAAGTGATCCATAATTCCGAATTACATCTGTATAGTTGCCAAATCACCGAAGACAAATGCACAAAAAATTAGACTCTGTTAAATCACCCAATTTAAGTAAACTTTTGAGGGAACATTAACCATTTCTGAGATGTTCTTGCTATTTTTTGACTCTTCAAATCCTTATAATTTTTGTGGGTGCGGATTTTAAGTCCCGGGTAAAGCCCATCCAGCATCGTGAGGAAATTGAGGAGCTACGCTAGATAGCGAATCCTGGTTAAGAAATACAACTTTCCGGTTGGGGATGACGTGGTGCTTAATACATCTCCTCCCCATGTCGGTTGGATGATCAGCAACCTCTGCCTTGCCCATGTGGGCATGAGGCCGGCATTACGGTTGGCAGGCTCTGGACCGCTAAAGGGCTGTTACGCCATGGATTAAATTTTTATGCTTTTTGTAAAGCGTTAAGACACTAATGTGTTTACTTTCTTCGTTTTCTCCTTATAGTAAGCAAGAAGAAGTAGGCACCTACTGCATTCCTCCCAAAAATTCTACGAGGGTCCTTCAATAAATAACCGAAGTACTTTAATTGTAATTAAATAAACCGCCCTGGAGCGCCATGGCTGCTAGTGGTGGAAAGGTGAACCCTTCCTCTAGCAGTGCTGTGAGTGTCAGTCATGCATAGTCAATCAGTTGGGAGTTAGAGCCCGATACGTGAGGTCGTGTTTACTGCACCCACCATGGAACTGAAACTGCAGCAACGCTCATCAATTAAGTTTTGTGTTCTGTTAGACAAAATTCCTACGGAAACCTATGAAATGGTGCAACAAGCATACAAGGACCAAGCTTTAGACAAAACACAAGTCTTTGAGTGGTATAAACGTTTCAAAGGAGGTCATGAAGACCTTCAAGATTCTCCGCGCCCTGGAAGACCAGTAACAGCAAAAACGAAAGTCAACATTGACACAATTGACGCAACTGTGCAAGAAGATCGTTGCCTAACAGTTTCGAAATTGCAGACATAATGAATTTGTCTGTTGGAAGTGTAGACGACATAACTGGCAATGATCTTGGCTATCGAAAAGTTGCAGCGAAATGGGTACCGCACGTGCTGAAGGACAAACAAGGCTCACCGCGTCATGACGTGTCAAGAATTGCTCCGAAGATTAGGACGGGAGCCAGACTTTCTGAATAGGGTCATCACTTGTGACCCGTTAACAAAACACGAGAGTTCGCAGTAGAAACATTCATCGAGCACTAGGCTTAAGAAAGCAAAAGTTCGGAAAAGTGCAGGAAAGGTTATGCATGTCGTATTCTTTGACAAACAGGGCATTCTGTATGACCATGTTGTAACTAATCAACGCAGAGTAACTGCTACTTACTATTGTAACGTACTGAAGGGGCCACTTAAGAAAAAAGTCGCCGAAAAGCGACTAGATCTCGCAAGGAGAGGATGGAATGCTCCTGCTCATCGAGCGCGTGCAACTCAATGTCATCGCAGAAATGGACATTGAGATCATGCCTCATCCACCTTATTCTCCGCATCTCGCACTATGCGACTTTCACCTCTTTCCTAAAGCGAGACAGGAGCTTCGTGGTCGCCATTTTCAAAGTGATAAGGAGTTGAACAATGTTGTCATGGGTATCCTAAACAGAATGTCCAAAAATGGGTTCAATGAGTGTTTCGAACAATGGGTAAATCGTTGGAATAATTGTGTTTCATCAGAGGGAGAACACTTCGAAAGTGTGTAGGTAAATCTTAGTGTAATAAAGCCATTATGTGTTAATTAAAAAATTAGTTCGGTTATTTATTGAAGGACTTCTATTGAAATGAAGAAGAGTATGATAATTTTTAACCAGTAAATGGAGCTTATGCCTATTTTAAATCACATTAATATAAAAGATCAATGCTCTATAAGCTTATAAGACAAGTCATCCATTATTTAACACGCTCCTGACCTTTAATCAGACATGTTATTAATTAACACGAAGTGAACTGAGGGGGCAATTCTGAGATGTGAATTACTGTTTAAATCTATGAGGAACAGAGTGGGTGACCTAAAGTGTTGATGATTCAAGAATAACAGACAAGGAACAAATTAATGGTTGTTGTTTCTTATTGTTAGTATGATGTGTAGTAGCTATGGTCATGGCCCCCTGCAATTACCAGCTTGATGTCAACAACACATGCAATAAGTATTGCACTCCAACAGGCGACAAACGAATTGTTGACTATCATTTGTTTTGTATCATAAATGATGTTTTCTCTAATATGAGCGCGAGAGATTTTCTTTTGTTTCCATTTGTGATATGTAATTAAATTTTCAATATATTTCACATTTCTCTGTGCTTATACGTAAAGTTTTATAGTACATTTAATTGTATATTTCAGATGTTGCTGGGTATTTCATCAAGTATAATGTATGAGTCTTAAGAGTTTTAGTTTCAAAGTTCATATTTAACAATTAAAGGCAGTATACTAAGGAGACAACCACAAGTTTTCTCAATATAACTCACAGTAAACTTAAAGAGTGTTTCTTCAAAGTATTCGGGAAAATTAAAAGGTAAAAGGTAAATGTACGGGTACATAACATGAAGAGGTTGCCGAAAACGGGACATGGCACCAACACAGTTCAATGTGACTTTTTGTGCTTTGAATGTGATCTCTGGGGTGTAGAGATGAAGGACAGCTTCGAAAGGCGACTTGCACAAGCTAGAATGGGATCCCTCACGATTTCAGACTGAACGCATCCGAAGCCGTTCAAGTCTGCCTACAAGTTGACTTCCTGAATGCGAACGCTACTGCCATTTCGCTCGATAAATATCTAGGCCCATATTCTGTGGTACATAGTTCTCGATGATACATATCTTTAAAGCTAATCTTAAGATTCCGGGCTATAGGATCCCAAATTACATTTAATTTCTATATAAGAATTAAATTTTTCCCAAACTTTTAACCTTAGTTTTCAAAGACTGTACTTCTGGTGATATTCTCTACGGACTTGTATTGGTAAATCTCTTGCCGTTTAGCATATGTAAATTGTGGTCAATCTGTTTCACTTTCAATATTGAAAGTCTAACTTACTCCATAATATAATTTGGTGATCTGTATAGCAGGAAAAATGTGCCGCTTATTAGGCACATTCCACGTCTTTTATATCATTTTGAAGAAAGTATAAATTAAACAATTCACTTATTAAAGCAGTTGCCCTCAGCGTTACTAAAAGTCATTAACTTAAACTAAAAATTATATCTATGATAGGAAAAAATTACTTATTTTTATACATGTACAAAACTTATATATATATATATATATATATATATATATATATATATATATATATATATATATATATATATATATATATAATGCTGAAACCAAAAAATTTAATTTCTGTATGAATATTATTCTTAATGTAAGCAGTTAAAAATGCACATAAAAATTCATCTTGAAACAAACAAAAAGTGTACATTTAATTTGTCATTGATTTTAACCAAGAAACTTATTTATATATACTTATATTCACATATAAAATGATATATAATTGTATATATAAAATAATATATGTTTATAATATACCAGGTGAGTCACCTTCCCCTATTTATTTTTTTAATTCATGCAACATGTTAAGCGACATATGTGTTTTGCGTCTTTCTTGAATGTCTACTTATGGATGATCTGCAGAACAATTTATAGAGGAAGGGTGGATAACTCAATGCATAAGTGTTGTTTCGGACAGAAAGCAATCACTCTTTATGTCAATTCCAGAAACATAATACCCAGACAAAGAGAACTGCAGTAGCAATTTTAAACGGGTTTGCAAATTTTTATTCATTAGCATACATTCACACACACTTTAAATACACCCCTGAAGGAACAGCCTATCACAAGCATCAGTTGACAATAACACTGGAACACAAAATGGCAGTTCTGCACAGTGGGACCAATTGGATTTAAATCTTCAGCCAACACGTATTCGTTGTACAGCCATATCAAAAAATGCTAAAAATTAGGTAGAAATGTTTCGCTTCTGTCATAAATTACGGCAGTTTTTAGCTCATACAGTAATTATAATGGCGGAAGGAATTTTTTTCTTTATTTGGATTAAAACTACCAAAACGAGATTCAAACGCTCTTTGACGCTGTAAAAACCGTGTAAAGATCGAGGTGGGCTCTGAGGTCTCCGACCACGCCGTGGCTCAGTGGTTAGACCGCTTGGCTCTCACCAAGGCGGCCCGGGTTCGATCCCAGGCGACCGCAAAGTGAGATTTGTGGTGGAAAACACGGCGTTGGGGCGGGTTTTTTCTGGGATCTCCGGTTTCCCCCGCCATCTCATTCCACCGGTGCTTCATCTTCATCTCATGTATCATAGTGTCATCGCCTGCGGTGCCGTATGTAGTAAAAGCGGGCGTTAAACACTACACATTTCTGAGGTCTCCGGTTGCTTATTTGTATAGAAACCCTCCCTCGCAAGTTAGCGTTGGCTAAATGATATTATAAAAGTTATTTCATCCCTCTGTCACTTCAAGAATTGTATTACCCTCAAAAATTTTATTACCACTTGTGGCCTATAATTTGATATTATGATACAAATAACATTTCTCATAATGTTGTAGGTGTTTACAAAATATAACAATGGCCATGTTTTCCACTGGAAGATAGTTATAACTTTACAGTTCATAGTGGATATTTTATTATGGCCGGTGTTGTCTTTGATCCGTTCAACCAAGTTTCAAACATTTGACAAATACAAAATGAAACACATGAAACAAAAGCTATACAACTTAATGTCGTCGAAATGCTTCTAAAAATGAAAGCCAACTATGTAACATGGTTTAAAACACCAGATACGGTACAGATTATAAGGGTCACAAAGTTAAACAGGATCCTTAATTAAAGATAAAGACAGTCCGTAGTTTCCCTCTGAAGTGCAAGGACCTTTCCTGCCTGCCGGTAGGGTGATTTCGGTGCAACTTATATGGTGAGCTAATCCCTGTAGATCCCTAAATATGGGATTGTAATTCTTGTGTCTTTGGCTCACAAGAGAATCAAAAGAAATAATAAATGAATTAGTGACTAAAAGACAGCCAATAAAGACTCGGAAATAGGAAAAAAAGACAATGTGATGCCTTTTCGAACCTAGCCCTTGCATCACCATATTCCACAAATTAACCCTCTCGACCAGCTGCCATGTATTCCATGTCGATCTTTGCGAAGGCATTCCATTATCACCTTGTTAGTATTATATGTATGAATAATCGTCGTTTATTTAGGCTTTTCGCAGCTTGTTGGGCCTCATTAAGGCTGTACGTATTAATTCTGGGTGTGCATAATACCGAAGAGAAGGGCAGAGCTGCAATAACGGCTTTTGTGCTAAAAGGATCAATGTTTTCACCTTAGACTGTAAACTGCGGTTTGCATAGGTAAACATAAATGGAGGCAGCTGACTCACCCGGTAGATGTAAACGATATATGTATATTTGGGACGAAGTCAGTTCACAATCATATGGGTTTCTCTAACTGCATTCACTTATCTTCAGCAGAGCCTACCTTTCTACCCAGTTCTTGTTAATCGAGCTTAACCTTCGCATACGCCGACGCATATGTTCGCAAAAATGCTCCCCAGTCACTTAAAACATTCACACCAAGCGTAACTAATATCCTGAAAACTGTTGATTTAACAGAGTAGCATAACAAGAAAGTCTATTCAAAATGTATGTTTCAACACCTATATGTTTCGTGCAGTACCTATACTCCGTCTACCCTTTCCGGTTGAACTGATATGAAAAATGTAATAAATATTAGTCAGAACGAAGAACTGCACAAGCTATTCCCAAAATATTCAACATAACGCATATTTTAAGTTATGTGATTATTGAAGCCTATGATGTATTAATTAAACTGTTAGCAAATTCGGAGCAGGCAAACAAGATCATCATTATCGTAATGAACGTTTTGAGATTTAGGATATTAATCCTGTTCACCTGAACTCAAAAGACTAAGGACTGTTGCTTCCACCAGTCTCCATGAACATCTAATGTTTCTTTTCCCAAGTAGGATGTAGCCTCTAATGAACTTGGGAAAACTGAAAACATCATGTTGATAATATTTAATTTCATCCACAATATTTTCAAAATTTAATTTTTTATCAATGTAGGAATTTATTTCATTATAATTTTTGTGAAATCAAGAAGAAGTCGTGAAAACTGCATTCAAACTGCTTCCAAATGTTTTTGTTCTCTGCTGTTCTTATTACAATTGCACATCGGAATCGAAGTTCAGTTTTTTTTTTTTTTTTTTTTTGTCGTGGATGTTTAGTTTTGTGCTTATTCACAAATTATTGTTTGCTGGAGTGTCACTTACTTGTATCAATCACTCAGCTACATTTCTGTAAGGTAATGTACATATCTAATTTTTGTATTCAGGAATTAAATATCCAAATTATGCAATATTGGTTACTGTTTAATTCAATCTTAACTCAAATTTTTTCTGTACTGCTATACATTTAGATTTCTAATATATTTTTTATTTATCCATATTTATGAACCCTATTTTACGCAGTGGTATATTTAGGGTTAGAGTTGATTCATAAAAATACATAATTTTAACAAAAATATTTTAAATACTAGAAGGAAGAAAATATGCTATAATCTGATGCATATTAATTTAAACTATTTCAGACGTTTAAACACTGAGTTTATAAACATCATGAAGTACTTATACTGTTGTTGCTTCATTAGCAAAGATGTGAGCGGAGCAGAAAATTCAGTTCCTAGAGAGTCTAGCTTAAATATTAATTCTTGTCTTTCTCTCCAGAAAATGGGACAACAGAAGAGGAGATGAACCACAGTTTGAAATTCTTCACCACACATGCACTCGGGGTTGGATGTTAAGTGAAAGCGTGATAAGTATTCACCAAATTTACCATGTCCACTTAAAAATTCTGTCAAAACAAAATTCGGTACAAGAGTTTCACATTTTCCTCTGTCATATACACTAGAGAAAAATAATGTTTTTGTTAAACTTCCATTTGCAATTGTTAGCCATTGTTGGTTCCATTCTTCAAGAATATGTTGATGTATTATTCTCCTTACAGTAGAAATAGGACATAAAGAGCATGTCACAGGAAGATTGGATTCTACAGCCTTCTTAGCCAAGCAATCAGCTCTCTCGTTACCTAAACTTCCACTGTGTTCTTTAAGCCATCCCATGCAAATATGTCCTGGAAGGTTTTGAAGCAAGGTTCTGATTTCATGTGCTAATGAATTTAAGTTGTATTTATCATTAATATCGAGTAGAGCTGATTGTGAATCAGCGTACTTTAAATGGGAACAGTGCCCGTATTCTTAGTGATTCACAATCAGCTCTACTCGCTATTAATGATAAATACAACTTAAATTCATTAGCACATGAAATAAGAACCTTGCTTCAACTAAAATTGGTATTAGTTATAATATGCTTTTTGAAATTCAACTTCCAACGTGGCCACTACAATTTAATCATCGATATAGACGCTATTCTTGGATTCAGGATTTTCTTGTGTCGCATCTTTAGCACTTTTATTTGCGATATTGTTTTCGAGCTATGCCGTTCACACACCCAGACACACACATGCGCGCGCAGACACAGACACACAAGCACAGACACAAACCTGTTTCTAGGAAATCTTTTCTAATCAGGTGACCTCAAATCACAAATTTCCGGTAAAATCTCGATATCCATGTCTTGAGTGGAATATACACTCCTTTACTTACTTACCAAAGGTTAGATGTAAAGAAAACTTTTTTTCTTAATTTATTGATGACACCATAAAAGGTAAACGTGTGAACACGGAGAACGAAAGAGATACCACAGCCCGGACAGAGCACCAAAAGTGGGCCATAGTCCTCTTTGCTTCTCAAGTCACTCTGAGAAATAGGGGCTACGAGAGAAATGTAAAGGGCATAAGCATAGATAAGTCGAGTTTCCAGCTCGAACGCATTCGGTCCACTCCAGAAGCGAGTTTTCTCGGCGATTTCCGACTCGGTTGTTGCCCACTCAGGGGCGGGTGCAGAGCTGGTTCCTTCTGAACTACGCCAGGAAAAAAATCTCCAGAAAGCGCACATCCACTGCCTGGATAAGCACGCCGAATACTGTTGGCTAGTCCTAAAATAGATGGAAATGAAGAGAATGACGAGTACTGGAAATAGGGTCAATATATTCGCGTTAGAAGGGGAACCAGCAGAGAATTTGTCTACGGATCCTAGGCAACCACAAAATGCATATGGGTAAGAGTGGGACGGTCGTCAGTGTTCGAACTTGGGAGCTCCAGAATGCAAGTTACACATGTCACCACGGCGCCACCTCACTCGAAGTGCACCATAAAAATAATAGATTTCCGCTGAAATTAATATCGAATTTTTGAGTAGGCACACATGCTGCCATCTACGCTACCTGTTACGTTGAAGGTACTATTACACCTGTACTATGTATCCTAAGAATAAACACACTTATGCTACATCTGTCAACACATTGACTGCTTACGAATGGATATAGTGAGAAATGGCCACCTCCCTCAATTACAAAAGGGGTGAAGGATTGGAGAAGAATTTTGTCGATTTTTTAAAGGATAATCCCAATTTTACAGAAAATACCTATTGAAATGCTTTTTGAAGAGGATCAGTTCTCGTTATGTTAACGTTTTAATTATCTAACATGAATTATAGCTATTTAAATTAGTCTTTCCTAGTTCAGTGTTCAAGTCGATAGCATTTCAGTGATAAGTTCTGTGGTTCGTATCATTTAACGTTCCTTCTTTTATTACATTTTTAGCTCTTTCTTTCCCTAATCGTCCTCCCTTGAAAAGAGATTCCTGTGTTCATCCTTTCTTTTACTTTCTTGTATTCGTTAACTAATGAGAGAGCACCCTTTTGTTTTCTGTTTTGTTTTTTTCGTAAAAAGCCTAGTTTCGAGAAGATCAGAAAGTAAATTTCCATACATTAATCAAGGTAAGTTGGTAGAGAACTTTTATGAGGAACGTCATTTTCCTTTATTTTATATATTATTTAATACATTAAACGTTTTTCGTAACAAACATTTAGGTGCTCAATTGCTCTACGATAGGTGTTCAATACACGCATTTTTAAACACACCATAGAAAACTTTTGGAAACTTAAGTGAGACGAATTTGTTTGCTATGAAACCTATTATTTTGATTATTTTTACACTAAACACTTTAAAATAATTCTTTGAGTATATTAACATATCTCCATGTAGAAATTCCTTCTTGGAATCCTTTGTTTGCAAGGGGGGCCTGTAAGTGCTAGTGAAAATGTAAACGAGGGTGTGAATTTAATGCTTATAAAAACACCAAGCATAAACAAACCCAAAGAGTAAGACAGTAGTAAATGAGAAAACATCAAATTCGATGAGCTATAATACCAAAGGCAGATGCTGCTGTGGAACTGTAGATGCTTAAGCTACCATTGAAATTAAACAAATTCAAATCCACCACTACAGCCCCCCCCCAAAAAAACCGCGATTTTCCCAGTGCATAAATAACTACAAGAAATAAGATTAAACTCATATTCTGTTAGCAACATCACATATTTATAGTAGTCTAATATGTTTTCTTGAACTTAGTCACATGGTGGGCATTCTCGTGATTTCTCCTATTTCTCAGTAAGTGAATGCTGTGGTGGCTTCCCTTCTACTACAAGTTTCCTGAGCATTATTTCTTTTCATCTGTTTCACTTTGAAATGTTCAGGGTTATAGGAATGGACGACAATCAGTGGTGAGTTGTGTAGGTCGGTGGAATTTCCGCTTTGGAAGGGTTTCTCTCTGGCACCACTTCTCTCATAAAACAGAATGTGATAATGGAAATTAATTGTTCTTTCACACAAGCCATATGTAGGACGCACTATGAAACGGTAGAGCCAGATTGAAAAATTCAATACCATAACAGGGATTTGAACCACGGATCTACTGGTTGCCATCCAGCCGCTCTAACCCTTGAGCTACTATGAACATCGTGCCGACATGACACTAAATTCTGCAACTGACTCGTGTTTCTCCCGTTAAACCACTAGGAGTTCTCATAAACACATGAGACAACTACCTTAATGGCGACTTACTATGCTGTAAGTGCTTTAAGGCACGGGCTTTATAGTTCGGACCACTATTAGGTACAATGAATGGAAATTAATTGTTCATTCACACTAGCTGAGTGTAGGAAGCACTATGAAACAGTAGAGCCAGACTGAAAAACTCAATGCCATAGCCGGGATTTGAACCACGGATCTACTGGTTGCCGTCCAGCTGCTCTAACCCTTGAGCTACTATGGCCAATCATGCCGATATAGCATTAAATTCTCCACCTGACTCGTGTTTCAAATTCCGGCTATGGCATTGTATTTTTCAGTCTGGCTCTACCGTAAGTTTACTTTTTTCAGAAGTTGACTTAATGTAATTTTCTTCGTTCAGAGAATGTTATACCTCATATTGAGGGTAAAAGGAATGTATTGCACATTTTACTTCCCTATACCGGAATTAATTTTGGCATATCCCATATCTTTTACGCTTTTACTTTACAGCTTCAAAAGGTTTGAAATTCTGAATACCTACATAGACAATGAGGCGTTCATTTACGCCAAAAATTGATGCAGGCGCAGGTAACTAAAACCACTTACGAAATGTATGAAATTTTGTTGAATTAGTCATTCACAATACCGACTATAATAACATATCTACTACGAACTATAAATTCATATCCAATCTGCCAGTGGAAAACATGGTTAGTATTGTATTTTAGATACACTTATAATGTTATAAAAATGTTATTTGTATCATAATATCACATTATAGCCCCCAAGAGGTAAATCAAAGGGTAAAACAGTTTATGAACTGAACACGAAGGGTTTGAACCCAACTTGTAATGGCAGAGTGGCGAGATGACCTCTATAATACCATTCGGCAAACGGTACGTCGCGACTTAAGCTTTCAATACGAATATGTAACCGCAGACACCAGACTCCCACCTCGAAACTTTACACGCGTTTTACAGATTCATACAGCCTTTGAGTTTGTTTTAGTAGTTTCATAGCACATAAAAAGCTGCATCTGCGACTACAGTTATTGCATGAGCTAAAAAGTGCCGTAATTTGTGACAGAAGCCAAAACGAACTTTGAGTTGGAGCCGAGGGATATAAAAATATTTTCCTATCGACAAGCAGGTTTTTTCGGAGCCATCGTGTTTAATGGCTGTATGGAATTCATCTCATTAAATTTTCAAGAACGCCTTGAACATAAGTTCACCGTGTTTAATGGTATCTGCCTTGTAATTTATAAAGGATTCCGTCGCGTTTTCTTAAAGTTCCATTAGTATCTTTATGAATTCCAGGGACTGTTAAACCTTCACCTAGCTTGTTGTCGTCTTTTTGTAGTTTCCTAATGTTCTTTATTTGTTTATTTAGTTCTTTGTTGATATGGGTGTCTAGTTTTAACACGTGGACTTCTCGTTGTGAACTACCTATCCGTTCAGATATATCGCCTTTTGTGTTCAAACTTGATGTGTCTGAAGAAAAAAAATTAGTTTTCTGGACTGTATTTTATGGTGACGTCATAAAGCATAATTTCATGTATATGTCAGGAAATTTTAGGACTTGTAAGTTTGCACTCTTTATAAAGGAAAGACTTAGTCCGAAAATATTGTAATTTTGCAGTTAACGATGAATTCTCTGAACTTTTGTATGGCGAAGAAAATTGCTGCTATTTCCTTTTCTGTTACGCAGGTTATTTTTTCCACGTGTTTCAGGTTCCTAGATGCCATTCTTATGACACATTGTTGTTCTTGGTCATCTAGCTGACACAGGATTACTCCAAAACCTGAATGTTATGCGTCAGTGTATTTATAGAAGGTTCTGTCACTGCGTGGGCATTCTAGTAAGATTTCCGGTCCAAATAGTTATTTCACTCTATTGAACGCTTATTGCTGTGGATTCGTCCAGCGCCATCTTGTATCTTTCTTTAATAACGCTCTGAGAGGTGCTACCTCCTTCTAATAATTAACTGAAAAGCGTGCCTCATATATAAGGATGCCTAATGCTCGGCGTAATTGTCTAATATTTTTCAGTGGTGGAATTTCTCTGACTGCTTTAATTCTTTCTCTATCTGGATATATTATCCCTTTCTCCAAACTGTTGTATACCAAGCATTTTGTTTCGGACTGGAAGAACTTTGTTTTCTCTAAATTAGATGTCAGCCCGTTTGTTCTCAGTTTTGTGATGACGCAATGTAAATGTTCTATGTGTTCTTCGATTATCCTATCATGAATGATGAAGTCATCCGCATACTGCCTCAAGAATTCTTGAGCATTAGCTTTAACAACCACTTGCGCTCACAGATAGGCCAAAAGATAGTCTAGTGACTTCTAGCACATGGCCTTGGTTCAAGAATCCCCTGTATTTTCTTAGGTGTGGATGTATGGGAATTTGTAAATAGGAGTTTGTAAGATCTATTGAAGAAACCATTTTTTCTTCTTATACTGTCGAGTGTTTGTTGTATACTGAGGGTCCTAAAGTTGTCTGGCATAATAAATTGGTTCATATGTCTGGCGTCTATGGTGATGCGTGCCTTTCCATTTCTTTTGCGTATTATGCAAAGAGGGTTTATGTAGGGGTTATTAGATCCTTTTATAATGTTCTCTTTTAGTATTTGTTTTATGGCTACATCTACTGATGGTTTCACATTCATAGGAATGTTCCTAAATTTGTAGTCCCATAAGTGTACTTCTAGGATGTGGAACTCACAGCAGAATGATGTACATCAGCCTGTTTCTTCTTTAAAAGTTTTTTGTTTTTCCCTAAAACAGCAAAAATAGTTTCTTTTTGTAAGTCATTTAGTTTTGTGATTCCATGCTGTTTGTCTTGTATTTTAGTCCTTATGTTTACATGCAGGTCAGGGACATGATGAACGAGTCCAAAATTTGATTCCGTATCCAGCTGTTGGAAAGGGGCATTACTGTCTACGTTCAAAGAGCCGTTTCTCACATTTGTTATGGGATAAAACTTCTTTCCTTTCTTATACCTGGGGTTTCATTTTCCTCTCAGGGGTCTTCTAAACAATTCTCGCAATCTCCATTTTCTTTATTTATTTCCTTGGTTTGAAGATTCGCAATGTAAACACCTTCGTTTACCTGTATGTATTGTACAAAGAACATTTCTTGTTGTAACAGGTTTTCAACCTCCGTCGTGTTTACGTCCTGGTCAGTCAGCTGGGAGAACAAGAACATTGTCTCTTCATTGTCTCTCCATATTGTTAGAGTCCTGCCTGCGAAATTAACATTTGCTTTAAATGTCTGCAAGAAATCACGTCCTAAAATTATTTGAACTGCCAAATGTGGTATTATTAAGAAAACGAGTTATACCTGGATTTGGCCTAAAACAATGGAATCATGGTTTGCTTTTGGATTCGATGTTTCTTTCTCTTGATGGCCGTCAGGATATGTACGTTTTTCGTAAGTAGTGTTTGTGGATGCAATCCTTTCATTTCCAAATTATTCAAAAGTTTTAAACTGCATACAGAAGCAGTTGCTCCAGTATCCAAAGTTGCTTGGTGTGTTTCGCTATTTATTATCAATTTAATTTGTGGTGTTTCTATACTGTCTGGTTGTTTTGTTTTCCAAACCTTGCTGCCAATTGTCAACTCTGTGCCATCCACATGTACATTTAATTTTGCAATTCCTTTGTTCGCGTTCCCATCTTGGTTAACATACCTCGGTGTCGCATTCGGGAACTTAGTCCTTCCCAAATTTGGTTTTCCTGGTTGTGTGTATTTGTTGCGCCGTTTAGGGATGTGTGGATGGTTAGGATAAATGTCTGAATTCCAAACCATTTTTGTCGGGCCACTACACCGTTGTTGTTATTATTGTAACCTGACGTTGGCGATGCATTAATTTAATTTTCATGCCTTGGCCTTTGCTGGTTCTCAGCATAGTTGGATCTGTCCGATTGTCTGTCTCGAGGGTCGAGCTGCTTGGTTGTGGCTATTATTAATCAATTTACGTCCTGCGGGATTTTCTCGTGGTACGTCATTTGTATATGGCCTCCTGAAAGCATTTTACCAGCTTTATCTAGTTATAGCCTTTCGAAAGGCTGTAATAGCCTTTCGTCTTTGGTTTTTGAGTATGTAGAAAGTGAACGTTATGTACTCGTAGTCCACGGAAATGTTGGAGATTTTCTGTGGGTTGTCGTTGGTAACGCCCACTGTAGTGTCTATGGGAAAATGTGGATACGTGGTCTCTATATCGTTCGGTGTTATGTGGCTGTTCGTTTCATCGTGCATTTCCAGTGTTGTATGCCCTGGATCCACTAAAATTCGCTTCATTTTGCACCGTCCTGTCCTCTCGAGGTCCTTTGTTTGAGTCCGTCATCGTTGGTTGAAGTGCCGTCAATAGTTCCTTGTTCTCAGTAATGGTATTTGGTCGTGCAACTCTTAAGCGATTCTTTATGTGTTCCGGAAAGTATCTTGTTACCAAAGTAATAAATTTATGTTCGTCTATGGGTGAATTCAGCACCTTGCTCTAGGATGTAGTCGACCATTGACCATTGACAAGATATTTCCCTCTATTTATATTAGTTCCCACGGCATATTGTGTGAGAATATTCCAACATTTGGAGAGAAAGTGTTGTCGGAATTCTGCATACCTGGTAATTGCTAAACGAAACCAATTTAGTGATCGCCCCTGTAAGCCTTTCTTGATAATAATAATTTTGCACTCCTCCGCGATGTTTTTAAGGATAAAATATGATTCTACGTCCATTATGTAGCACTTCACATTGTCTCTTTCGTCATCAAATATGGGCACGCTTATTTCGTTTAAGAGATTAAAGTGGTAGGGGTACCTAATGTTTCCAAATTGTTAAAAATGCTACTCTGATTAACACTATTAATTGTATCGGTGGGCGCTGTTGAAGGCGTGTTTCGGCACGGGTTCAACATTCCCTGCCTTACCGGTACACTCGAAATGTCGGTACTCTGTCGTTGATCGTTTGATATTCTGAGATCGTTAATGGCCTCTTTGAGTTCTGCCATTTCTTGTGTATGGTGCTCAATAGTTGCATCTGTTGATCGATGATCTGCGGTGGCCGATGTCAAAGTATCTTTAATTATTTGGATTTCAGTCTGCGTATTTTCCGGTATTTCTTTTCGTCTATTTTGTGTGAGGCGCAGGTGTTCCACATCTCCTCGCTCAACTAGGCATGCACATTATTGCTATGGTTAGACAAGTTTTCCAAACCTTCTCTAATATTTAAAATGTCCTGCGCATCATGCATCTCTGCACGGATGTTTAAACATTCCGCTGGGATAGTAGCCTGTCCAAATCTAATGCTTTTCCAGATGCCTATTTTGCTCCATTAGTTTCCTTTCTAACCGATTTCTCAAATTTTAAGTGTGTTCTGCTATTTTAGCTACTAAGCTTTGATTTTGTTCTACTAATCTCGTTTCTTGTCTTGTTTCTAGACTTTGATTTTTTTCTACTATTCTAGTTTCTAGACTTTAATTTTGTTTTACCATTTCAGTTTCTAGGTTATTATTGTGTTCTTCTATTCTAGTTTCTAGGTTTTGATTTTGTTCTACTATTCTCGTTTATAGGTTGTTCTGGAGCTGTTGGACCATCTGTTGCATCATAGTCGTGAAGCTTACTACTGCCTCAGGACTAATTTCTTGTGCTGAGATGTCCATGCTTTGCTCCTGTGATTGTTCAGCCATTTCTAGCTATATAGTCCTACCACTTCTCAGTAGCATGTACTTGCTAAATAATCTGCTGATGTACTACTCGACTGGGCCTACTAGTCTGTTCTCCTTGTAGAAAGATGTTTAGCAGGTACTTAATCCTGATGAGGTGCTGTTTTTACTTCCGTCGATTGAGATGTTCGTAGTGTCCCTGTTGTCACCGCGGTCTGTGCCCTCGTCTTCGGCGTTCGTCTGTGCCGTCGTGGTGCGGGAGGCTGGAGCTCTGGCATTGTTCAGTTGGTGTGCTCATCCTCGGCGTTTGATGCTGTTTTGTTGTGGATGTTGTTGTCCGTTGAGCTGGTGATTCGTTGTAGTTTGCTGTGTTGTTATTGGTTAGGACACGTTGGGTGCCATTTTGGTGTGGGATTTATCTTGGGCGACCTTTTGGTGCGGTATGGCAGGATGATTGTTTTCCTTTTAGGGTGAGGTATAAGGTGTGCTGTGTTGTGATGTGGCAATGTTTGTTTAGGATTATGCATTGGCGAGCAGGAGTTATCTCTCTCTCAGGGTCCAGCAGATCTCACCAGTCAATGAAAAGTCCTGTTTCATTTTCCTGACTTGTTTATTCACACTTATACTAGTTTTCCTATTCCTCTGCTTTCCTCACTTGCTATCAATCTCGTTGCGTCGCCTTGCCTCTTCGATAACACTTACTCACACCACGTTTAAAATATAACTCCGCTACCACCTCTCCATTAGATACCTACTAAACTAACGCGTCTTCTCCCTTTCGTTGTAAACACCAGAGTGACGCTTTCCACTTCGCTCTACTCTCGAGGTTTGTTTGCCTATCTCCACCCTTTTTCTATTTGTTCTCTTTTTACGCCTATCACGTGGTTTACGCTGCATTTATTGGGAGAGTTTATTTCTATGATTTTACCTGATTGGACACTTCCATTCACGTTCACCTTTTATGCAGAAGCCTGGGTCCACCCGCTAGGGTTGTATGACCCCTTGGTGTCATAACGGTACAGCATCATGCCTCTAAATATTTTCCTTAAAGCATGACATTGTCTCCGGCTCTACGTTTGTACATGCCATCCAGAATGAACAGGGCTTCTGAGGATATTCTTAGAAATTCAAGATGTGTTTCATTCCCAAAAAAAAAAAAAAAAAAAAAAAAAAAAAAAAAAAAAAATTAAACATAAGGTATTTTAATGAGTACCTTTAGAAAACGAAGATTTTTGAAAAAGTATTACTTTTAAAAGATATCTGGGGTGGGGTAAGTTTCTTTAAAGGCTTCGTGTCGCTATTTAACCGCCTTTTGGTTTTTGAGTTATGATGTTGATAGACACAAGCACACACATATGCACACGGGCGGGCATGGGCTGTTTTCTAAAAATGCTTTTGAGGGCATTCAGTGGATCTGAAAAGGTACATTTCTACTGAAATCTCGGTATCAAATTCTTGGATAGAATGCAATACTTCCCCTACTTACAGTGCGTGCAGGTTACGGAAAGTAAAACTGCCATAAAGAAATGTTTTCTTTCCTCGGATTGTTTCAGATAAACGCAATCTTTAGGTTCAATTTTTTTAACTACTTATCCTTAATATTCAAGTTAATTTCTGGTATACTGAGCAATTTAGAAGTATAGTAGAAGGCAACCCCCTGTCATTCCCTTTGTGTTTATGCTCTCAACTTTAAGAACTTTGGCTGCAACCTACATCACATAAAGCATACACATTCATTGCACAGAAGTGTAAGAAAAGCCAAAGTCAGGTAAAAAGCATTGAAAGCAATTAAGCATAGGCCATTTCACGTGTACTTTTAGATATTTAAATGGTCACGTGTTGAACATGTTTAGGCCCCTGAGAGTAAAAACCACAGTATATCTCTAATTGTACCCTTAACCAAGATAGGTTTTCTCTGAAAGTGTAGGCAAAATCACTTTCAGGTGATGTTAAAGTTTGAAATTGTTAATGAAAATGGTAAAGAAAAACATAATTTAGAAGATTACATGCACAGAATCATTCAAAAAAATACTACCTGGCAAAGCGTATTGATCTTTACTGAGGGAACGCTGCATTCGCTTGTTATCCTGTTTACTAGAAGATTGAAATATTAGTAATTTGGCGTACAGTAAATGACATATCACAATGGAGGTTCTGTGAGCTGTGTGTCTGATATGATAGGTTAGAGATAGAGAATTAATTACCAAACGCAAATGTAAATAAACTTCCATTGCAAACGCCCATTTTGTCACTTGACACAAAGGATTTTGATTCGCTCTGCTTTTTCCTTGACAAAATATTAAATTACGTTATGTACTTCTCGCGCTCGCCGATATACGACACGTTGCTATCCAGAAGATATTATTACATCTGCGGACAGACTGACTCGCCGAGTATGTGCGATAGGCTCACGTAAATAACCCGTTGTTTCATATTCTTTCCGATACGCCTTGAGGCTTTACCAAGTAGTACTTGTAAGGAATAACAGAAATCAAGGACTCTTTATCGATATTAAATTTTGGAGAATGTAAGCTAATGAGCATCTCATGCACCAGGAAATAAGCGTCAAGGGAAGAAAAGGTTTAGACGATGGAAAGCGAAGCCAGTCACTTTACTGTTCCTTGTCCAATGAGAATGGCGAAACAACATGATAGGTACCAAACTTATAATTTGCTGTTCTTGGCTTCTCAACAAATATTGACCTGCATACACCACGGAGAAAAGCAAATTTGACAAGTTATGATGTATACGATAATATTATAATATCGTATAATATTGCAGTTGCATATGGTACGAAAATACCTGATTTCAATTAGAAGTATTTACGATTACAAACCTCTCTTTAACAATGAAACAGAGCGTATGCTTTTCTCGTGTAGGTATAAGTTGTGTTAATAGCGCACTACAGTTTAGTGCTATATATTTCATATTTTGTGTATAAGTTTAAATACTAAAAGCCCTTGACTGAATTTATTTGTAAACTTTTTACAGCTAAAGAAAAGTATTTAATAAATCTTTAAATCAAAAACCCTTAAGTCCTTTCTGTTTCAGTTTTCACAAAGGTACCTATGTGTCGATAATGTGGTCTATGTTCTCTATACATCAATTTCTCCTATTTTAATTATTTTCAAAGCAGTCGAAAGGTATTCCTATGAAAGTTTAGAGCAAAAGCGTGAGTGGCTAGAAGTAAACGTCTTATGCAAAAGTTGTATTAACTGAAGTTAAGTTTCAGTCCTCCAGGTTCGAATACCCGTCCCATTGCTGAATATACCTAGAGAGAACGATGAACCAACCGTCAACTTTTCTTTGAACAAGCATCTGTATCATCTGTACGATACCACCATGCGCTACGAAACTTAGAATTACACCTGGAAGATGGAAAGGAAACTGAGTGAATGGGAGATGATGGAAAGGAAATTATGGTTTAGAGCACCCACAACAGCACTCGATTAAACCTGTTTGTTATAACCTTGCCCCGCTGATTTGTATTCATCCGCATTATGTTTCCTTCCCCTTTACGTCTTCGAATAATGTCAAAAAAGCCGCGTGCACTGTGAAATCAGGTGATAAAAGCTATAGAAATACTTTGATAGATGCAAAGTTTTTGTCGCCCTGGATGCTGGTTTAAACCGAAGGATTCTTCCATTCTATTTGTTTACAGGAATCTACATACATTGATTTATGTACATGATCTACATACATTGATGTATTATTTCTCTTAAGTAATATATTTAATTCGTGTGTGTATTATAATATAGGTAAATCTTAAGTTATCTTAGAATATATTAAGATCTGTGTTCGAGTTAAATAAGGAGCTATTACGTATCGCAAAACAACTTATTCTACAACGTAAAGAACTACAGAGCAAATTTATATGGAAAATACCTTAGCGACCACAGAAAACCACGGAAATCACAAGGGTAAGATAATGACAGCGGAAATCGAGTGCGGTACCTAAATGCGAGCCTCGCACATTACCGTGGAACTATCTCGTATGATCAGTAACAACTAATTCCTAATATTGCTTCTTTTTATTTACAATTAAGGTTTGGTTTATTTAACAATTTGGACTGGAATATTAACAGGTCTGCCATAGATGTGTAGTATTAGAGCAACTAGGTTTTCTTTCAAAACCTGTAGTACCTACTTTTGCTACTATCGAAGTTTGTGGACCACTGTGAGCGTTGGAACGCAAAAGTTCATCTTAAACATTGTAGGGCATTCATTTATTCCCCAGTTGTGGTTGAAAACACCACAATGGTTGTTGAAGGACGTGGTGAGAAGAAGAGGGTAGTTACGGGGTTTCTGCTCTGGGACAGAAATCTCTCTGGTGAAAATCTTAGCTCCCCACCCTACTCCTTCCCTTGCTCGTTGCTCTCTTGCAGAGCTTGCCAACGTGTGAACGGAACAAGGTGTTGCCACAAAAACAAGGATAGTGTTACCACCTCAACTCTTCACAGATTTAAAAACCCACCTTACTCAAACCAGCGACTATATGTTTTGTTACAGTATACTTCTTGGATCTCAACATCACATTTCAAAAGAAACATTTCTTTTTGGAGGTTAAGAGCACTGTTTGTGGTTTCTAAAGAGATTTGAGACTGTGTGTTTGATATGTTGCCTCTATCTTCCTCTTCCAAATTCAGAGATTGTTTAATGATGGCAGTGAAAAATGTTTGAAAAATGTAAATAATAAATTAGATAAGGATATTAGGTACGAAATTTGCCTAATTAAGTATTGATTGTTATCTTAGATAAAGGTAGCTATTTGAGATATATAGACAACTATATTAGCTCTGATAAACAGAGAGTCATTTGATGGATAGAGCTGACATGAAAAATTCAATGCCATGGCCGGCATTTGAACCACGGATCTCCTGGTTTCCGTCCAGTCGCTCTTACGTTTGAGCTACCATGGCTAACGTGCCGTCCTGACATTAAATTCTCCATCTGACTCATATATTTCCCCGGTAGACCACTAGGGGCTCTCGCATCCGAGATACACCGTTTGTGGCGACTTACTATCGTAAGTACTTAAGTCCCAGGCTTCATCATTTAACTCTTATCATTTTAGTTAATTGATGGAAATTAATCATTTCTCCACACTACCCGTATATAGGCTAAGGTTTTTTATGCATAGAGTCGACATGAAAAATTCAATGCCATGGCCGGGATTTGAACCACAGATCTCCTGGTTTCCGTCCAGTCGCTCTTAACCTTTGAGCTACCATGGCTAACGTGCCGTCCTGACATTAAATTCTCCATTTGGCTCATATATTTCCCGGCCATGGCATTGAAGTTTTCATGTCGACTCTATCCGTCAAATACCTTAGCCTATAAACGGCTAGTGTGGCGAAATGATTAATTTCCATCAATTAACTAAAATAATAAGAGAGTCATTTATTTACCTTAAAGTAAGTAAATTTCAAAGCATTTCTGAAACAATTAATCGTACTATAAGAAACAAAGCAAGAATGTACATAAAGTTGACATTTTGGAAATAAGTGGCTGTACCTGTATTATTCTACGAATGCAAAACTATCGGCAACAAGAACAAAACAGACATATCATAAGGGCATCAGAAATAACATTCTTAAAAGGAGTTGAAGAATATTCCATACTTATCATATAAATATGATGATATACCTATGAATGTCAAGAAATAAACATAATTAATATTAATGACAAATTAAGGGATTACAAGTGAAAAGGAAAGAGCATCTAGAAAGAATAAACAGAAGAATGTCGTTAACATTAAGACACATAATGGTACATAGCCTGTTTTTCAGGCAGATCAGATATGACTGAGCTGTTACGACTCTATTTAATAAATCTAACACATGCGTCTACACAGCAACATCCTCTTCCCTCCTTTTTGAGCATGACCATAAGAAAGCCTTTAGCTTCACATTTTGTGCAGTAGAACCTTTTCGGTTGAAAAAGGCGAAAGTTAGGAAACTCTGCCTTTGTGTAGAGTTCAGTACGTAACTCTTTACGTGTGTTAATTAGTAAAATGTACGTTATACTCCGAATATGCTGGAATTGTAGTTATGAAACTGTATAATTTTAAAACTTTTGGAAATGTTTCGTCTCCTAGCTCTGCCTTTCGAAATCTTTATAATCTCTGTTACTGTCCTACTAGAAAACTCTGATGACATACAAGGGTCGGCTGATAAGTCCTGGGCCTCAAATAGAGATGGCGCAGCGGGCCAGTTTGACGGACAGCATCATATAATTTAACTCTAGACTAGCTTGTATTCATATTTACAGATCAATAGGTTGTTTAGTTTTTGAATGACAGCATTTTAAACAAACCAAGTGTAAAAGTTTCACGAAAATGGAGGATTTGGAAAAACGGGCAGTGATTGAATACTTACATTTGAAAGGCTTAACGCCTAAAGAAATTAAGGAGGAAATGGAATACCTAGAAAAGACTCTGCCCCTTCATATAGGTACAGGATTAAAAGGTAGGTTGCAGATTTTAAAATGGGAAGTACGAGCACTAGTGATATGCCTCATTCTGGACGCCCTGTGGAAGTCACAACTCAAAAGATCATTGAAAAAAATTCATCGTTAAGTACTGAAAGTCGGAAATTAAAGCTGTATGAGATAGAAGAGGCTGCAAACATATCAAAAGAACGTGCAGGTAGTATTTTGAGTAATGTTTTGAGCATTCACGAAGCCTGTGCAAGATGGATGCCACGTTAATTAACTCCTGATCAAAAGTTGTAAAGAAAAATTGTTTCTGTTAAGAATTTGGACTTCTACCATAAAAATCCGGTGCACTTTTGAGACGGCTTATTACCATGGATGAAACTCACTACAGTCCAGGAAAAAAAACACACACACGGTCAAAACAGTGGATTGCGGGTGAACCAGCTCCAAAACAAGCAAAGTCAATTTTGTCTGCTAACAACTGTTTTCTGGGACGCACAGAAAATTATTCTTATTAATTGCTTGGAAAGGGTAAAAGTATCATTGATGACTACTACGCAAGCTTACTGCAACGTTTTAGTGGAAAGAAGTGATGAAAAGAAAAGGACCTCATTTGGAAAAGAAAAAAAAAAAGACCTCGTTTCTTCACGACAATGCTCCGGCCCATCGTTCAGGCATTAGAATGGAAAAAATGTGGGAATTAAAGTTCTAAATGCTTGGGCATCCACCCTGTTCGCCAGATCTAGCACTCAGTGACTACAATCTGTTCCCGAAACTCAAAAAATGTCTCAGAGGACATTGACAGACAAGTGACATGGGGAAACTTGATAAATTGGAAATCACTATATGTATACCTGAAAATGAAAAGAAAATGGGGAAGAGAAACATATTGACCTATATGTGACCGAAGATTTCACAGCAACGAGGAGGTCATTGATGAGGTTAACAGCTATTTTGAGGACCATGTTGAATCATACTACAGAGATGTTTAATTAAATTAGAACACCGATAAGACAAATTTATTAGCCCACGATATGGGCTTTCAGGTCTTTCGCTATCTGAGAGTTGGTTCTGGCCAGTTGTCTGCAACAGATCAAATATGCCACTTTTGGAGTATCCGCATTCAACTTCCCAACAATTAAATGTGTTATGTAGCGCCGCATACTGTCCGTAGTTTCATCTGATAGCCAGATATGTGATTCGCCTATGTCCGAGCGAATTCCGCTCAACGCCTCTACATATGTACCGCCAACATAATTTTTCCTTATGGTGGATTATGAGGGAATATTTCTGTGACAGTATTTTTAAGAAACCTTTGAATTGTAGATTTTCCAATGCATTAAATAGGATACTTGATGCCATGATTGCTCAGCATGGATCAGCATGAAATTTATTTTTGTTTGAATAATGGTTTACTGTCTGGGTTTCTGTTTTCTTTTCCGTACAGTGTTAATCTGATGTGCAACTGCTTGAACAGGTTGAGTTAAGTGCGACTGCTTGTCGTTGGTTACCTTCACACAGAAACGAAAATTATGGTAGGGAAATAAACCACTATGTTTTACTAATTATAATTTTATTCTATTACTGAAGATTTTGAATTTCCAGAAATATTTTGGTTATGCATATTCAACAATTAATTTTCAGAAACATTATCTTCAGCAAGCCGGCGCCAAAGCATATCAAACTGAGATTTAAAGGAGAATTTTTTTTTCCAATAAATTACGCAAGAAGATAACACTATGGAACTTCATGTAGCCAACGGTCACTTAATATAAATTTAGAAGGAGAAAAATATAATATGTACATTTAATTTGCTCATCTGTTTGCTACACGATTGACAGAATACTGTCTATCCATCCGTGGTGAAGTCTGGAAATTCTTTAAATACTTTAATTCTTTTAATTTTCGGCATTGCGCTCTCACCAAACGCACACTTTAAAATTTGAAGGGAGAGGGAAGATGTGAGTGACTGAAGATGCACCAAGTAGGAGGGTGGAAATATGCGCGTTCTCTTTTTCCGGGAACGGGGTGAAGGACACTGAGTTATTGTGCACTGCAGCCACCGCTCCCAAGGCCATATAATGGCAACCCTCAGATTGACCATGAAATTTACATGTATGGTCCAGATAAAAATTAATACATGCTCCAAAACAGGTTTTTTTATTCAAATCATAGAGTTTTGAAAAAAAAAAGTGTTGTTTTAACCAAACAGATTTAAACATGTACTATAAGCAGAATTAGGCTTTAATATCAAAATAGGCATTATTAATTGATATTAAAACTTTAATTTAATTACGGTTTCGTTAGAAACGTATATTTGCAAGTTTTTATGAAGTTATCGTTTAAGGATTAAAAAAGGGTTTAACCTAAAATCCGAAGTCTACTAATAACATTTAAGGAATACGGTATATTTGGTTGGCGTGATAAACTCACACGAGCAGTCATGCTGTTACTGTGCTGTGGAAGTGATATTAGTACACAAATTAAACCAATAGTAATTTATGTAGCTAACACGATATTGTAATACATACTGATATCCATAATGTGTAATTCTGTAAAATGTAAGAAAGTTAGCTGCGCACATAGTTATTCGTGGAGACCCGCTCTCGACATACTGGCTGTTCATACCGACCGTATTATAACTTGATTAGATTTTGTGTAATACACAATTGCAGTTGGATAGTCGCGTGGTAGAAACCACAACAAAACTTGTGTTAATTTTACTTTTAATTTTCTGTCGTTTTCCGACAATCCTCTAGAGACCAAATTGCTCACCGATAGTGCTAGTCGAGGCAAGACTAACATAAAGCATTACCTTCAATCCGCACAAATAAACAAAACAGATTATACCTAACAAACTCGGCAGATGTCCACCATTGATAAAAGCATTTCCAGCAGACAAGAAAAGACGTCTGTCTCTAAGAACGCTGAGAGCTACCAACAACAGGGTACGTCCCGTGTGAGACTGTATTTCAAACAACGATCAATGATAAAGCATAACTAGGGGTGAAGTTTTGCATAAGGTGGGATAAAAATATAATTATGGAGATGGCCACAACAACAAAAAAGGCCTAAGTTAAGGATGCAAAATGTGTCCAATTTTATTTAACTTATTTATAGATGAGATAACAAACAAGGTTAAAGAAGTAAATCAGCACTGTCCGGTAATAGCAAACAAAGAAATTCCTGGGCTGCCTGTGGATGACTTAATGGTAGGATCTATAACGGTAGTAGGATTGCAGAAGGCATAAAGGAAATCCAGAAATTTTGTGAAGAATGTGGAATAAAAATATACATAAATAAGTCGAAAGTTATGGTCTTCAAGAAGGGAGTTAAACTAAAAAAAGATGAAAAGTGGGTACTAAATGGCAAAAGGGTAGAAGTGGTCAATGTATTTGAATACTTAGGAGTAAGGTTGTATAACAATGGAAAGTAAGGAGCACACAGGAGACAAATTGAAGCAAAAGGAAGGGTGGTAATGAATAGGATAAGAATATGCAAATATAAGGTAGAAATGACAACCAAGTGGTTAGAAAGAATGTACGAAGCACTAGTTGAATCCAAAATGTTGTATGCAGTAGAGATCTGGGAGTAGGCACAAAAGTAAACAAAACGGTGGACCAAAACTACAGAAGGTTTAGTAAAGAGCTAGTAGGCTTACCAAGATCAGCACCTAGAGAAGTAGCTTTAGTACAATTAGGAAAGACAAGAAGAAATGGAATAATAATGGAAATAATAATAAAATTTTCGTATAGCATAAAGGATTAGAGAACTCAAATAGTTTGTGGGCAGAGATAGGAGAAATTATGGAAAAAATAGAAATGGGAGATAGATGGAGATTAGAGGAAAGGAATACAAGCGATAAGGGTAAATTAGTAAAATGCAGAATAGAAGATATAGAAAGACAGGAAATATGAGGAAGTCTAGAAAATATGAAATCGTTACAATTTTACAAGAAAGAAATTGGGGACGAGAAGCAATAGACAAGAGAGAGAAGGGCTAGCTTGGATGAGAACAGGGACAATATTTCTAAGAGAGATAAGAGGTAGGGAAAAGGGAATTTGTGAATTGTGTGGGGGGAAAAGAAAGCATAGAACACTGTGTAACTGAATGCGAGGAGGTTGCAATGTGGAGAAAGTAGAGAAGAGTATAGTAGCTTTAAAAATGTTAACGGTCAGGAAGGAAAAGAAGGTAAGAAGTATTGGTGAGTTCTTGCAGAAGGTAAAAGCAAAATGGGCCAGAAATGTAAACAACATAAGAAATATGAGGGGGAAGAATGGAACTAATTAAGTAACAAGGAGTTATGGAGGATAAGAGCTATCTGGCAGAGCAGAAGACCAGGGTGTCATGTAAGCCGAGGTAGCAACAAGGTAAAGATAAAATAACTGTAGCCAAAAGTTGTAAATTGTAAAATTTTGGAATATGCACAATAAAATCTAATCTAATCTAATCTAATCTAATCTAATCTAATCTAATCTAATCTAATGTCCTCTAAATGTAATATTTAGATCAGTGACACAAAATGTTGTATATAATATGAAGTTTGGCAGTAATAAAATCGGTCTTGTATTATTATTATTATTATTATTATTATTATTATTATTATTATTATTATTATTATTATTATTATTATTATTATTATTATTATTATTATTATTATTATTATTATTATTATTATTATTATTATTATTATTATTATTATTATTATTATTATTATTATTATTATTATTATTATTATTATTATTATTATTATTATTATTATTATTATTATTATTATTATTATTATTATTATTATTATTATTATTATTATTATTATTATTATTATTATTATTATTATTATTATTATTATTATTATTATTATTATTATTATTATTATTATTATTATTATTATTATTATTATTATTATTATTATTATTATTATTATTATTATTATTATTATTATTATTATTATTATTATTATTATTATTATTATTATTATTATTATTATTATTATTATTATTATTATTATTATTATTATTATTATTATTATTATTATTATTATTATTATTATTATTATTATTATTATTATTATTATTATTATTATTATTATTATTATTATTATTATTATTATTATTATTATTATTATTATTATTATTATTATTATTATTATTATTATTATTATTATTATTATTATTATTATTATTATTATTATTATTATTATTATTATTATTATTATTATTATTATTATTATTATTATTATTATTATTATTATTATTATTATTATTATTATTATTATTATTATTATTATTATTATTATTATTATTATTATTATTATTATTATTATTATTATTATTATTATTATCATCATCATCATCATCATTCATCATCATCATCATCAGCAGCAGCAGCAGCAGCAGCAGCAGAAGCAGCAGCATCGGCATCTACGCGCCGAGGCTCAGTGGTTAGACAGCTTGGCTCTTACCTAGGCCACCCGGGTTCGATTCCAGGTGACCCCAAATTGGAATTTGTGGTACAAAGATTTCACTACAAATACTGCTAAACGAATTTTTGCAATAAATTACGCTAGAGAGAGAGAGGGAGAGAGAGAGTATGTGTGTGAAAATGAGGGACAGATGGAGACACAAACAAATCTGAAGTGCGAATTTTTTTATCTCATGTACGTACCTCCCAAGGAAGCAACATGGAGATTTCCAAAAAAAGTTCACCACCCTAAACTATCCTTTACTTAGAAAGGGTGGGTTTAACATTTTATTTACCAAACGTTGCCCTATAGTACTTCATTAAAATACTACACGTTTTAGACTTCTGCATCAGCTTAAGTTTCTATACTGACTTTTTGTAATTTCCCAACCAATCTTTTCGTTTTGAATTCGTTTTAAGTTTGACGTTAAACAACTAGTACCTATATCATAAAAAATAGACAATATCGTACTTCAGTTACGCATATAAATATATTGAGGTCCTCTTTCGGGAGGCCCGGGTTCGATTCCCGTGGCCAACCTACCTGACCCATGTATTTTTCGGGGTTTTCCCGGGTCGCTAGGCCAATGTTGGGTAGGTTAATTACATCCCCCGAATTTCCTGCCCCTCCATTTCATATCCATTATCATTTCACACCATCTCTCATCTGATGGTCTCTTTCTGTGAAATAAGTGTCGGTGGGTGTCTCAGCACTGCATGGACGGATGATAGTCTCTGAGTAAAACTACTTCCTCCTCCGGTAGGTCGGTTGCGGTCTTGGAGCCTGCTGCTGAGTCCATTGTGGGACCAGCTTGCGGTACCATTTGCGAATCGGCTGCTGGGCCTGTTTCAGTACCACAGTAGGGGGATATGTCCGTTGCCCTGGTCTGGCGTGGGAGGTCTCTATCTAAGTAAACTCTATGGATCCAGCTCTCTGCACTGTCGTGGCTCCTTTGGATGGCCGTCCCTTGTCTCCTCTCACCTCATCCTTCCCCCCGGGGGTGCCCCACTTGGGGGCATAAGTACAATGGATCACGACTAGTCTCCGTGCCGAATCTCCTCCGTATTAAATCCTAATTCTTATATATAATGAAGGTATATCAAATAATTTTATTACAGAATTAGCCGTATCGAACATTTCACTTTTGCGTCGTAGTAATAAGGTTCAGCTATTATTATAAAACTGAAGTAAGAAGAATTGAGGCACGAGAAAATTCGTGGTGTGTATGAACCCCTATTCTTCGCCTAACGAGCAGAAGGAAACAAATCTGTGTTACGATTATAAGACTTTGTCTATTCTTTAAAGTTTCATGGTGGATATAAAAATTATTCTTAGAAACACTGCCCTTTTTTACCGTCTTTTCTTTCCGTTTGTTTACTATTTGCTTTCCGTTTTTGCACACACATAACATTATACACATAAACACCCATGCCCAAGGCGGGACTTAACCCTGTAACCCTCTAGGCAAAGTGCGATTTGTGGTGGAAAACACGGCGCTGGGGTGGGTTTTCTCCGGGACCTCCGGTTTCCCCCGCCATCTCATTCCACCGGTGCTCCATCTTCATCTCATATATCATCAGTGTCACCACCTGCGGTGCCGTATGTAGTAAAAGCGGGCGTTAAACACTACACATTTCATTTAACCCTCTAGGCGGCGGACGCTGGAGATATACACACTAACGACCACGGCTATGAGGGCTGGCTAAAAGTTATGACAGAAGAGAGATTAAAAGTAAACACATGGGTGGCGTAAAAGAACAGAGTGGGCCTGAGCCTGCGAATCCGACTACCCGCTCACATACGCAAGTCAGAGGTGGACGATCATGCAACCAATACGCGGAGATGCTTTCAGCATCTCGGCTGACCAGAAAGTTGGCTTTCTAGACCAGGGTTTGCTACCTAGCGTAGTTCCTCAATTTCCTCACAATGCTGAGCGGGTACCGGTCCCATACCCGGGACTTAAAATCCGCATCCCCCAGGGGTGGCGTCGATCTCGAGCACATCCCCCTGCAGGGAAACAAACCACAACGCTCACTACGTCACGGCTCAAGACCCCTTAAAATTCCATACTTTCACTGTAATCGCGAGAAACAACTGACAGGATCTTAAAAGAATATCGAAGTACGGAAAACTTCGAACTGATAATAACGATCTTGGATATGGCTTGATGGTACAAGAAAGGTACTTGCTATAAAGTGTGCTTTTTTTTAAAGACATGAACGTTTTTTTTGTCACTTTGAGTGCGTGGAGCAGTATGCATCCGGACATTATCGCGACATAAAACAAATCCAGCAACATTTGACTTCTTATGTTCTGAATGGCTCTTCTAAGATTGGTAAATATGTGACATTACATAGACGTTACTATTTATTGTTGTGCTTAGTTTCATGAACTCCATCGACTTCACACCTTGCTTGTTCCTAAAACAGTTGCCATGAATTTCTTCTTGCTGAAAATATTTGGAGAAACGTTAGTGGTTTTGGAAGAGTATTAGTGTGACTCCATGCCATTGACATGCGTTTGTTTCATCGTTCACGTGCCAAGCATTCGTCTCACCTGGTTACAGAGCGCACAACCGCTAAGATCATTTAGTCACATCTGTGATATCTAGGTAAGAAAGCTTTCATTTTCACCGTGATAGCAATGAAGGACTATAAACACCGTTTCTTTTTTTTTTTTTTTTTTTTTTTTTTTGAGGGTAGAGGGGAGCTACAGGCGGACTCCGCCAAGCATAAAACATAAGATAGCTTAGGTCCTACTGATGTGTAGAAAATGATCATGGAATTTTGAATGTGCGAAACGGCGATTTTGTCCTTTACACCATCCAAATGTGCAGCAAGTTCGTCGTTCACAACAAAGTGCTCATTTTGTTTTTCATCATGAATGTTAATGGATCCATCTTGAAACTCATGACAACAACGTAACGTTCCCGTACATTGGAGAGAATCTCACGGAGAATTGAAGCTGCTGTTTAATTTGTTTCTCCCCTCCCCCACTTTTATTAGTTAGCGGGGTGAAAAACCGTGTCATTGCGAATACGGTACACTTAATGGTGGCTTCTACTTCTGCACGCATTTTAAAAGTTTGTACCGGTGAAGGAAATCGTCGAATTGCACTACTTTACTGCTCCCGAATGATAAAATTGAACTCATCTTTCAAATTCCCCTCATATTTCCGTATTTATGGAAAAAAATTTCTTGCAACTACGAAAACTTTCACAAACTTTCAAGCATGTCCGTAAAATGAATTTACACTCAAGTGTAAAATACCTGGAACATTTGAAATGGACTAACTCTAAAAACAATTATTTTAATTAAATTGTCTACTTTAATTAGTTTTAATTCTTTCGCAGTAAGCTTTTGTACATCTCCTGTTCTTTCCGACATTATCACAGTGTAAAATGTTCGAATAGCACAAAGAGGATTTTAAAGAAGATGCAAAACATGCGTTTGGTTTGTGTCTTAATACCTACATCAAACAAATTAATCAAAACAGTTATAACCATTTTTGAGAAAATAACAAATAACGAAAATGCTTCCATGTAGAGAATTTTGGGGTGTGGAAATATGTTGAAAACCTTTAGTACCTAAAATATATTTAACGGACTTTAGTATTTTAATTATACTGACACACACACACACACACACACACACACACACACACACACACACACACACACACACACACACACACACACACACACACAGACACATAAACACACACACTCTAAAATATTTCTACAAATTCTGTTTCACTCACATGACTTTCCGTCCTCTTGTACAATCCATTGTTACAAACGCTTACTCTTATATTTTTCATTTAATTTACGTCCTCCAACGTTAAGTCATATCGCACGATGAATAAAGGTGAGATGAAGTTCAAATGGGCTCAGGTTCCATAGAGCTTAGAGTTACCTGACATTCATCTTTCAGGATAAGGTAAAACCCCGGAAAAAGCTTTATCCAGATAATTCAGCCAGACCGAGATTCGAACGCGGGACCTCTTGAAAGTAAGGCAGACATACTACCATCTACGCGAACGAGGCGAACTCTTATCTACTTCATGTTAATTGAAATAAAGTTTTTTATAAATTATCTTATTGCATATTTCCTGGCAGGTATATTTGGAATAGGGAAATTCGGCAACTTCTCACCGATAATAATCAGATCATTTAAGAGCTGGTCGCAATGTGATGTCTTTAAAAGTCAATTCTCTCTGCATGATCAAAGTAAAAGGAGCAACGAATTCCTATTTTAGAGAAGCACAAGCATTTTGAGGTTCAAACAGATAACAAGAATATTTCCAAAATTGCTAATTCCATTAAAATAGCACTAGCCAACAAAATTTGAAACTTTTGATGTTGTAAAGGAAACAATGAGCGTTTCTCGAGTACTTTCACATGTCTTTACAGAACTTTTCCATAACCCATGGTTTTCAAGTAATCACATGAAACCCTTTTTCGTGTCTATGCACTATATTTTTATAACTTAGCTGAAATTCCGTTACTCACCTAAAATGTATGCGAATGTGATTTCCGGCTGTACTTCTATTCAGTAACATCCCTCTTCAATGTCGAGCAGTAATTTTCCAGCATATTTGTACACCATTTACCCCGGGTAGCACCCTTCCATTTCCTAAATATCCTGATGGAAACTTTCCCCATATTCGTCGCTCAAAGCCCCTAGGTTTCCAGGTAAAAATTAAGATTGGAATATAGTAAGTGTATTTACAAGGATACCTCATATTACATCTTCTTGTCCTCAGTCATCGCATTCTGTAGTTATCAAACCAAAACATTCCTAGAAGGTTTGTGGAAATTTTGTTGAAAAATTACCACGCAGCTGTTTCTTACACTTTTACGTGGTTTTCAAATTCCGTAGATTTTTATGAAAACGGGTATTTGTTCCTTTATTTTAGCTTCACTGATCCTTGGAAATGTATTATTTCAGAAAGAGAAATGCCTGACCTTCATGATCCATTACATTAACTGAAATCTTTTTTTTTTTCCAGAACGTAGAAGTCAGAACGAATGAAGAACATTTTGTTTTGTTCCTTTGATTGCAGTGGTCATATCGACGGCCGTTCTCCTTTGGAACATACTGATGGTGTTATCTCTTATACGTTGCATTCCTTGTACTTTGTATTTCAATCATTAGATCACGCAAATATTCACTCTCTCATTCATACTTACAGACTCTGGGGAAGATGGGAATCATCTTGGTTGGAGAAAAATCCCCACCCCAGCCGGGAATCGAACCCGACACTCGTTGCACAGCAGGCAGCTGCTCTACCGACTGAGCTATGGGGCCAGCCAAGAACATCTTGTTATCATGGATTAAATGACTTTCTTTGGCCAAGAATGTCTAACTTAATGATCACTTTTATCTCTGCTATTTCACTCGGACAAGAAGCAGCAAAATTTAGTATAGCCAAGCTGTAACCTAAGTAACCTAAATCAGTAACCTAAATCCGCACATACCTGCCAAGAAAAGTTCTGATACGTATATGTAGTAATAACTTCATATTCTCACAATTTTCTTTCCAAACAATTGCAAGGAACTCAATTAACAGAATTGATGGATGTATGTTTCTATTATGAAGTAACACACCTTTTAAACTTAACGTGGAATCTATGAACAAAAGGCATTCCTCAGATTTACGAAGCTCAACCGCAAGTTACTGGAGCAAATTCTCAGGACTGCTGCTTAGAATTAGGTCATTCTGTTTAGAAAACAAATTCTCAAATTCCTTTTGGTGTTGGCGGAAAAGCTTCCTTTTTATCATCCTACAATAACTCCCATCCTTTTTTAATCTTGAGGCGAGTAACTCTGCCTTGCATTTACTTAATGCAAGTTCGCGAAAAAAAAAAAATCATTTAAATCCTCATATGCGAAAAAGTGAGTTTCGTTTTTAGCACCGTCTTCAGCAAAATCTGAATAACTATGATTTCTCAGTATCAGCAGATTCTTCAGGTGTAGTTATCTGGTGTAGTTGGTATGGGAAGTCTTCGCCCATGAAACAACATATTTCTGGGGTCCATTTCTTGTTCTTGTCTATTTTGTTGTTAAAATAGGTCAGAAGTTCATAAATTTTCGCAGCTGCGCTTTGAAAGTCAGCTCACCACAAACGTAACAGAAATTGTTTCTGTCATTAACACACTTTCTAGACCAGTTTGTTATACACCATACAATTTTACATTATTCACTTATAATTCACTACTATGACCAGTATTTTTTTTCCTTATTTAACCGTTTTTTATTGTTTACGTTTATTTTACTATCTGTTTTATTTAGTTTCACACATATACACTATACACATAAACACCAATGCCTAAGGCGGGACTCGAACCGCGGGTTCGAGTCTACGGGGCGGAAGGCCAAAGACATGCGCTCTAACAACCATGGCTACGAGGGCCGGTGGTATTACACACTTCTATCTCAATTGACAACGAAAGAGAGTACAAGATCAACTTCCTTCTTTTAAGAAAGCTTCTGTTCAACTGCTAACTATACCTTACATTTATAGTTCTGTAGAGGAATGGCAACAGTCACAAAATGTAGTAAGTCAATTTTTGACACAGTGAAATGAAATACAAATGTAAAATACTGCTTCTCTCAGCATGTTATACGCCAAAAATGTTAATAAACAAGGAAAACAGTTTTCGAGATTACAAAAATGAAATGGTGAGGGAAGTAGCAGATTCACCGAGATGAAAATCCGGAATTCTAGAATCAGCAGGTGAGAATGCATAAAACTATATCTGTAACAAATTCAGTGCTGGCCAGTGTAATTATTAAACATAAGTTATATGCTTAACATTTTTGTACAGTAAGACTTTATGCTAATATTATCCAGCATATAGGGGACCTTGGAGGCTAATTCAAGACGACTTAAGACTAATTTCATTTAACATAAATATGTATTAAATATAAGATATTTCAATTAAAAAACGTTAGAACCATTTTTTAAAAAAAATCAATATTTTCTAAAATTTTCTCATGTAATGGTTAGTTTCGGGTGAGCGATTTTCTTGAAAGCTTGGTATTCCTTCCTTGAAAAACGTTTATCTTCAATGCCAAGTTTAGTTTTTTAGTATTTTCGGTCGTTTCTAAGTTGTGCTTTTCACACACGTACAAGCGCGCGCGCGTGCCCACACACCCACAGACACACACAAACACACACACACACACACACACACACACAGAGAGAGAGAGAGAGAGAGAGAGAGAGAGAGAGAGAGAGACAAACATATAACACAGTTCTTTTAAAAAAAGCGTTTTAAAAAGATTTAAACATGTATTTACAGTGATATCTTGATATTGAATTTTTGGATACCTATTACGTGCGTGATAGAGATATGAAAATAAACCTTTAGGGATTAGTTGACCTCAAAATTTCTTTATCAAATAAAATGTATCAATTCCTTTACCTACTTACTGACAGAGAAGTATAAATATTGTTTGATGTGAAAGGGATTAAGTAAATAATTTATTGCCATGTATAGTTAGTTGTTCATCAAGCGGAAAACGCGACTACAGGTACTCAGTTCGAAAACTCGCTAGCTCGGCTTATCTATCAGCAAACGGAAAATTAACAACATAGCGGTGACATTTAACGACCCTCTGGAGTTGATTTGCAATCACCTGGCACCCCCTCCCTAGTTATTTGCGGCCAGTCCTTACGGTGTAGTCCAGTTTTATTGCAACACAATGTTCACCAGATGTCATTCATTATTTTTTCCGTTTTTTTTACCTGTATCACTGGCGCAAGTAGCATCCATTTGTACTCCATGTTGCAATAAATTGCTAATCCATTTCTTTATTTTAGTGATAGTTGTTACATCTGTACAGCGCATAAAAAAGAACAAATACATGAATATGCTACCACTTTCAGGAACATAGCATCCCAGGAACCTTTGAAATTCTGATAGTAGTGATTTTGACATTGATACGGTCTCTACCACTTACCCCTTACCCTTGAATGGTAGAGTCGGTCCGGGTGGCTCAGTTTGGCGCTACCTTACTGATTGCGAGGTTGCGATTTTAAAAACCGGCAGAAACGGAAGGTTTTTAGGTATATCTAATTGGAACGACCCCATATCGATAGATGTACTAGCATGTAAAAGAACTGCGGGTGAAATTCCGCAGACCGGCAGCCCTGATATGATACTGGCAATTAGCAGCGTCATTAACAAACAAAATATTAGTATTGTTTTATGAATGGTACAGGAAATATGGCATTGCACTAAAAATATTGCATTGAGACTTTACCAGAAATATATCACCTATGAATAACGTAACTCAAAATATAACGCAGGATAAATTCAATGCATAGCATTTGAGTTTAGCATCACATGAAGATTTTACAGAAAGTCCTCCCCAAACTTAACACTACTTCACTTAGAATATTTTCAAAATTTGTTATTATTTTCTCAACCACGTATACAGTAAGTAGAGAAATAATGGTTTTCCACTCAAAAATTCTACATCGAGATTACACTGGAAATACACGTTTTGGGGTCCAAGCACATAACACAAATATTTTAAAGAAAATCTCCTACCTAAACTGCATTTTACATGGAAGTATTTTCAAATATATTCATCCTTTAAAAACTTTTGTGGGGATTTTGATTTAAACGCCACATGTTTAAGGCATTTTGACGATAACTGAAAAGTGAATCTTGGAATTTCTGGGAATAGAATCTATAGCTCTCCATATTCTGGATGACTTGCACAACTGGTAAGCCATAAGGGATAAAAATCGCCTTATATACAGAACAAAACAAACAAGTAAATCTCGCCGAGAGACACAATTTATATTCAAGTACATTTTGGTGAAGATCAGCATTTCTGAGATATTGCTTGTGCTGGTTTTAATTTTTAAATACCTAATAGTTTTCTCAAATAGAAGGTCGTTATTCGTTCTGTTCTGATATCTTGACCAAACAAAGGGAATGGAATTTCAAAGTTATAGCATAGTGACCAACCCATAAAATATTTTACTATTGCTTAAACCTACTGTATTAAATTTCCAGTGTCATTATAAGAAAATATGAAATAAAACCGTTTCTATAGAAGTTTACCGCATTAAAATGAAGTGGAGAAAAAAATAAGCGTGGTTAAAAACCATTTTTACTCGAGTGAGTGGAGAAAGTCGTGTGGTTGCACACTCCAGTTTTACTTTACATGCATGCCTTCAATATTATTAGTTAAAATGTCATATATTTAATTTCATGGCCAATGTAAACATGTTTTGAGTTTTTCATACATTTGTTTTGCTCGTATAGAAAGCTTTATCCTGAATTAATATTTGTATAACCGGTAAACCATAAGAGATAGAAAGACTTACTTAGAGTAAACAGTATTTCCTTCTTTTTTATGATTTTATTGTGGTCGATAGTCAAAAATTTGGGTGGTTTTAAATGTACATGATTACCTATCCATCCCTTCCCATTAATTCTGTTTCCTTCTTACCTTCCTGGGTATCCTGCTGGGTTTCGTGACAGATAGCTGTGTTGGGCAGATGGCGCAGATGCTTGCTAAAAAGAAAGACTACTCCGAGTGGACCCTAAAGGATTACTTGGCGACGGGTCTTCAAGTCTGGAACTATTAGATATCCCCCCTATCTCTTGTATCTACCTGTGTTTTGTAAACTCTTGTGGTTCCTTCCCTTATCCATTCTTCCTGGAGATTTATATATGTAAATAGCCATGAAAAATTGTAAAATTATGCACCATGAGATGCGAAAAAAATGAGCAAAAATCAAAGAAGAAGTTAATTCATGAGTAAGCTTATGGAATGCAATTTTAGCAACACCCTGAGTTTTAATAGACAGTGAATTTGAAATTTCACCAATCATAAGAAGGAAATAACCTAAAAATCTATTTCGGATACTAATTTCAGCTAATTTCGAAAAACAGCTATGAATATACTGGATCTTTACCTCAATGGCATCTTCAGAAACACATTACTGAGCTATATCAATGCTAGCTGCATTTTCCGCATTTAAGGAATTTATTACTGCTTTTACTTTACTGAGATATTCCGCGTAATATGATACAGCCTGCAACCAAGTGTCTCTCCACGTTAAAACGGGCTCAGGGGGGAATGGCAGATCTGGAAATAGTTCACGAAATGTTTGAAATTTTAGTGGCGCCTCCAAAACACGTTTCTAACACGGAGACAAGTCCACCTCTTTATGTTTGGCTCTTACAGTTTCAGCGACACGATGTAAGCTGTGAGCAAGGCAAGTCAGATGAATTAATTTGGGATTAGAAGTTTCAATTCAATTCTCTCTTTTACCATATATGGAGCACCATCAGTCAGAAATAAAAATGTATTATCATATTTTACTCCACCTAGCCACAAGAAAGCTAAGGAGTCATTGAAAAATTTTGCAGCCTTGCCTGATTTACCCTGCCACGTACTTGAATGTTCAAGAGGAATCATTTGCTACCCGCTTTCATTGAACCAGTTATAGCACTAACAACACACTGTCCTGCAGCATCTGGTGTTCCACAACTTCAAAATTTTATTTGCAGAAACATTCTTTTCACATACCAAGCAAAACAATACCCTTACCATTTTCATTAAAAAAACTACTTCCAGATTCATTCACAATATTTACCGAACTTTGTAGATTGAGATGCTTTTGTGGGCGGCATTTCTTAAACCAAAAAACAAGCACTATTCAAATAATTATCTACCTCAGCTGTCAACTACTGACACGTAATTGAGCTCTGAATTAACTGTCGAGCCGAGAAGTTGATAGGTGACGCAAAACCGAAAGCACAAATTATGTGAAGACATGACTGATACTGATTGCTGGATTTCCTTTGACTTTATGGCTTCTATTGAGATTACCTTGTTTCGTCCCTAATCTTAATTGCGTGATATTATATATATATATATATATATATATATATATATTGATTTTACCGCGCAAAACTTGAGTCATCAATAGCGTCGCTGATGGAGCGACTTTATATACGATATTCCTAGCGGCTTGCTATCGTATTTGATATGCTGACAGCAGCTTTGAGGCCTCCCTCTACCGGTAGGTAAATATACTATTTGGGAGGGGTGTCCTGCCCGCGTAATATAAAGGTGCGCAATTTCGCATGGTACGTAGATGCGATAACTGTTATCGTTTGTTTTAATGAATGTGAACACCATAAATGTCGGATGAATACAAACAATATCTTGCAATTTGTTGTTTCTCTGTGAAGATATATAACTTAATATAAGTTAATAAAGGAATGAAATATTAGTAACAGTATTAATTTCAAAACATTTTAGTAAATAAATAGATTTTTTTCTCCTTTCAACAGTGCACGTCATATCGAACGATGAATGAATAAATGAATGAGAAAATTAATGAACGGAACGGAAGATATGATGCTCAAATGAGTTCAGGTCCCTATTCCAGGTCCAGGTCCAGCTCAGTTACCCGACATTCTTCTTTGTAGGATAAGGGAAAACCCTGGAAAGTACCTCAGCCAGGTAACCCATCTTTAGCGAGATTCGAACTAGCTACCTTTTGAGTGTGAGGAACACACACTACCTCACACGACGGAGGCGGGAAAGAAACATATTATATATTATATATTTAAAATATTTATTTTATTTATTATTTCTAGATTGGGGTGAGTCACTTTATATTGTCCATTGTCTTTCTTTTTGCGAGTAACGGTTCCTGTATCTTGGAAATGATTGATGCACCTATTTGTTTTTAAAACATAAGGATACTAACGTTAATAGGCATTTTAATTAAGCGTGTGAATGACAAACAATTTATACGATACACTGATAAAACGTAAGACGTTTTCACTGCAAACAAAGGTATGTAAGCTTGACGGTACGTGGTCACTTTTGACAACATTACGCTCCGAGGGACTTGTCTGAATTCTAGAAAGCACTGCATAAACTCCTCTATGCAGGGGTTTAAATTATACTTATATGTCACACCAATTTTAATGCCGGTACGAAAGTAGCATTCAACCATGAAGACGCGGTGTTCTGTGTTCATATCCATGATGGTAAACTTTAAGAGTAGAAACGTGCTACTTATATATATATATATATATGTACTTGTTAATTACTATTACCGTCAGAGGGGTGAAAGGCGAAGCTGGTTGTATTAGTTATTAGCGCAACCACACTCAGAGCGCTGTAATTTGCTTACTGTTCCCCCAAAATCACCGCTTCTTCTCCGTAGAGGGCTCTATGATTACAAGATAGGCTCACCAGTCAACTATGACGTCATTTTTGCTCTACCGGAGGGCAGGAAATAACGAATAAAAATGAACACCGTGTCTGTACATATATAAGAGACTTTATAAGTCTTAGTAGTGATACCGAAATTAAGGGGTGCAATGTATAAAGAATCGTAATTGATTTCAAAGGAGTCTTGTATGTTTGTCACGACACGAACAGGTGCAGTTGGGTTGAATAGCAACGGAGTTGGTTGAGTTGTTTAACAGTAGACAAGGGAGAAAAGGCGTTTTCTTGGTAAGAATCCTGAATGGATAGCACTTGACTTTGTAAAGTTATTCTTCGGACCCCTAATAATATGGACAATGGGAAAAATTGGCTCAAAGGGAATCTTTGGTTGAATAATGGGCTTCCAGAAAGTGAAAGCGACATACTCACACACAGCTGTGAGGACAGTCAGTCAGTTCGTGGCTGGCAAGCCATTTAGAAGGTCCGAGGCGTGAAGCCTATTAGGGCGGTCAACTTCTTCTGTCTTGGTTGAGGACAGACCAGAAGTGATGAGAGAAGATATTTGTCAATTTATACGTAACGAATTATGTATTATCGAGTAATAAGCATTCCGCCTTCAGCAAATTTAAACAGTGATATTGGTAACCCGTGGTCGGCAACTTCGAGTTTAATGTAATAATAAAAGAAGCAGGCATTAAACCAGTTTGAAACGGGCATTCCAGTGTCATTAAAACCATCCTCCTCACACATATCCACGCATACCCTGGGAGAAACCTCATTGCTTAACCCTGAGCTACACTATTTGTTTCAAACTGTCCCGTTAAAGTGGAACTATTTGCTCGCCAATATATTTGTTTCAAATTGTCGTCCCAACGTGGAACTGTGTGCCACACGCTAGCCTATTGATCCCAAGGTCACAGGTTCAAACCCACTCACCTATGGTCTTTCAATGTCTTTAAAAGTGACAGCTCCATGTCAGTAGAATTAGACAGATAAAAGAACCCTGGTGGGTCTAAATTCTGGCACATCAGGGGCTGCTGTTATTATCCTCATAATTGGTAGCGGCGTTAACAAACAAAATAATTTTGGATGAAATTAGACATTTCTTAACGTTAAAGGTAAAGAAAATATAACAGCCCTGAATAACCTCCTAGTTATATTGGCTCCGGCCGTGAAAGCCCACGTTCTCTCCTAAAGAAAATATGTAGGTACATAATGCCCCGCACATGCTACTTAATTGGTAATGAAATAAATGTTCTCTTGTCAGCACCAATTGCTCGGTTCACTGTTGACTCGAAGTTCTTGTTCAAACGACAGTGGTGTCAATTGTAGCCCTGAATTGCAATGCACCGTATCGAGCCACTCGTCGTGCCCTGTGCGTAACGGGACAATACGTTACAAACCAGCTGTGTGAAGATTTTGCGTTGACGCCCACGGAGCAAGGTTGCGTCGGAGAATGCAGGTATATAGGGGTATTTTGACCCCGAATGGGAAAAGCAATTCATTTGCAAAATAGTCCACAATAGTATACAGTTACCAGTATGTTGTGCTAAAAGTACAAGATACTCGTAGAAAGAAATCATGAATTGAAATATCAGGCAGAGTATGGTCAGCTTAGTGTTGTAGTAAATAGCCAACCCCTTTTTTATGTTTTATGGCATTTAAATTATTTTAAAATAATTGAAGTAAATATTCTCTTACTTATTTTTAATTACGAACTTCTAATAATTTCTACCTCAGGATAAAAGTATGTTATCCAACACCTAGTGTAAATGTGTACTTTAGTAATAGCAATTAACGTACTGAAGTAACACTTTAATATTAAGGAATGACTAAAATTTCACTTTAATCGCTATAAATGGTAGTGTAAGCGCAACGGGAAAATATGTTCATCATGGACTGACCAGATGCATCTGCGTGAATGGATAGAAATGCACAAGCTGAAATTTCTTTCCAAATTTTTCATTTATTTCCTGAAATATATTCACTAAGCTCATTTTGAGCATCGTTCAGTTTCTCTAAATCCTAAGGTAGATTCCAAATGCAGTCTTATGAACTGTACTTATTGCCCAAGCAATATAACCCACTTCAAGACAACTGCCTTTGTTGGCACTTTCACTCTTTTTGTACCCAGAGAAAAGAAGTTCTTGTTTCCCAAGGTTGAATTAAACTTTGAATAAATCAAGTATTGTAAATTCCCGATTGGTTATACTTTAGGGCTGAAAGATGTGCCACTTCTGATAAGACATGATGGCTTCTAATTGTCCAAGAAGACAAAAATACTTGCTGTTCGATATATGTGTTTTGAGAGTATATGATGTTAACGCACTCTTCTGTGAATATGTTTACCCAACTTATGTGAATCTCACACCATTTGCTTTCTTCACCAATTATCTAATGTTAAAAAATAAAAATTTAGTGTACACTTCATTACACTGCCTCGGTAGCGTAGATGGAAGCGTGTGTGCCTCTCATTCAATAGGTCCCGTATTCGAATCTCGTCCGGTTTTTCCGGCACTTTCCCTTACTCTGAGAGATGAATGCTGGGTAACTCTAAGCTCTTTAAACATCATTTCGCTCATTTCATTCATCGTATGATATGACTTAACGTTTGCGGACCTAAATAAAAACTGAAAAAATAGTTCATTATGCTTGCTCTAAGTCATAGGTGTTCACACTACCGCTGGAACTGGACATTTTTTATTTGGTTTCCATCCTTCAGCACAATATTCAAATGTTATTCTTTGGAACAGGTTGACAAACTATGACACAAAGCCAAATACGGCTCACTATTTCTTTTTTTATGACCTAAGAGCTAAAAATGAATTTTACATTTACAAATTGTTAAAAAATAGGCAGTTTCATTCATCTTATTAATAAAGTTATCTTTCACAACAGCAATTGTGTCTGCTGAGTATTTTATTGCAATAAATTTGTGTAATAGCAAGGCTCATTACTTTGATTCATATTTGCTAAAATGCTATTCTTAAAATATTATAAGAAATCTCATTGGTATAAAATAACAATTGCATCAACTGAGTAGTATTTTATTGCATCACGTTTTTATCATAATATACGTGAATATTTATTTTTCCTGCTTTTAAAAGACCTTAAAAATCCTAGGGTATGGCCTACAGGGTTTAAAATATGTTATGTTTCGCCCATTACAAAACGTATTTGTTGATCCTTCTTTAGAGTATACTTCTTTTCAAAAGAAAGAGTCACATAATAATGGTATTTTAATATAAGGGACAATCAAATAATTGATCTTACTTATTGTAAAGTATGAGAGTTGAGTCAAGAGGTTCTACTCCCATTAGTCCTGAACCCGTAGGAACTGGACCCGGGCCTCTTACAACCAGGGAGTTATCCGAGCTGTACCAAAGGGCGCTCGGCGTCCTCCGTGGGGCTTTCCATAGGGCAAGACCTTGTTACCTAACAAGCCCCCTCCATCTGGTCCTATGGACTCAAGACGGGATGGAAGTGGATACGCCACTTACGCGCGCCAACATCAAAGGTGAAGACTACCGAGAACCTCGGTGGGGCCGCCTGGTGATCTAGCACACCTTCTACTAGCTTTGCAGGCTAGTACCCGGGAGAATTAATGGCTTCCCTCAACCCCGTCCGAAGACGCACCCGATCCCCACGGGTATCGGGAACACACTGCCTCCTCGAGTCCATCCCAATTCCGAACAACTCCCGAAGGAGGGGCTCAGATGTTCGGCCCGAGGTTCCTCTAGTAATGTCAGAGGTACCACAAGTGCTAGGGGTCCGCAGCGCCCGCACTTTGGCAGCTGAAGGGGACGGATCCCCTCCCCTACGGAATGTAAAGCATGAGAGAAAGAAAAACTGCAAAAACTATGAATTCACAGCACAATAGAAAACAAAAACTAAATAACATGCCTCATAATTCATAGTTCCACGCTGCAGAAATCTCTGAGAATGCCTACGAGTGAGTGAGTGAGTGTGTGGTGTTTTAGGGCCCGTCGACAACAAGGTCATTTTGGCCCGAAGTCAATACTAAAACCTAAAAGCTACCAAACATTTAGCTAAAAAGCTAAAATATAATAAAACACTCAACTGTTAAAAAGACTTAAAAAAACATCTAAGGCTAATAATTTAAAATCTCTAAAATTAAAAAATATAAAATACAAGTCACACTTGTTTATTAAAACTAATTTCCGCAACAAACCGCAGTGCCTTATCCACGGCCACTGGGTCGTCCCCTAAAACATCGAGCAAGTTAGTCCTTAAGCCCAAAGATTGGCGAACGAGGGTGTACTGCGGGCAATCCAGCAATACATGCCGCACAGTGAGGCGTACTGCACACGGAGCACACACAGGGGCCGGTTCCCCTCTTAACAGGTGGCCATGAGTCACTCGTGTGTGCCCAATTCTCAGCCGGGTGAGTATCACCTCGGCCCGCCGGTTATCCCTGCAGGAAGTTGGCCAGGGTTGTACGCTCTCCTTTATCGCCCGGAGTTGTGTGCCTTCTAAAGCTGTCTAGGATTGCTGCTAAGCAGATAGGAGCTCGCGACGGAAAAAGCGTTGCACATCCTGGTTCGGCACCGTAGTTGTTAAACTCCGGGGCAAACGGCAAGCGGACTTAGCAGCCGCGTCCGCCTCCTCGTTCCCTGAAATCCCCACATGGCCTGGGGTCCAAGTAAAAACAAAATGGTATCCGCGACTGAGCATTTGCGAGATCTGGGCCTGTATTTTTGAAACAATGGTGTGAGCGGCAGTGTGCTGTTGCAAGGCCTGAAGAGCACTTAGAGAGTCAGTGCAAACAATAAAAGAGCCAAGAGCTAACTTGCAAATAAAAAGGAGCAAATAGAGGATGGCTTACAGCTCTGCTGAGAAGACCGAAGTGGAGTCCAGAAGGGGAAATTTATGAGCCTCACCGTTAATAAAGAACGCGCAACCGGTAGTGCTACCTAACTTAGAACCGTCTATAAAGACCGGAACATAGTTAGGGTAACGGCCCAATAGTTCGGCAAAAAGTTGTTGGAACACCGAATGTGGAGTAGCGAGTCTAGAGTTGCTTGAAAGAGTGAGATCGAACCGCGCACGATCGAGCTGCCATGCAGGATAAGGGCAGATGGACGACCTCTCCACGCGAGGCATTCGGAGGCCATGGGAATGTAGGAGATCCCGAAATCTTATTCCCATGGGGCGTGTCCGAGAACCGGGGTGCATATAACAGTGGACTAAATCTGGACACATAACTGGTTTAAAACAAGGATGATTTGGATAACTTGCCAACTTCGAGACATATGAGCAGAGTAACAGCGAGCGACGAATATGGAGTGTAGGTTCGCCTTAGTCTGCATACAGGCAGTCGACTCGACTGGTGCGGAAAGCTCCTGTGGCAAGGCGGATGCCAGTATGATGCACGGTGTCTAAAAGGCGAAGTTTAGAGGCGGTCGCTGTACCATAAATAAAACTGCCATAGTCCAGCTTGGACCGAACCAGAGAGCGGTACAGACTCAACATTACCGTGCGATTGCCCCCCCACCCCAAGATGCTCCAGATAATATCTTCAGCACCCGAAGAGAACGATCGCAAGAGGCTCGAAGGTGACGAATATGGTGCTCCCAGTTGAGTTGCCTGTCCAAGTAGAGGCCCAAGAACTTCAGGTGTGAGACAAATGGCAGGGGTGTGCCGTTCAAATGAAGATCAGGAGGCGGGTGAATACCTCGTAGGCGGTGAAAGTGGATACACTGTGTCTTCGCAGCTGAAAAGCGGAAGCCGGTTTGAAGCGCCCAAGCTGCTAGCTGGGTGATGGTCAGCTGCAGTTGGCGCTCAGTGTGGTCTATGTTGGTTGATCTATAATAAACTGCGAAGTCGTCAACATAGAGGGATGTTGGAATTCCGCTTCGAACGGCACTAGTGATGCCATTGATAGCTACGGCAAAAAGTGCGACGCTTAAAATCGACCCTTGAGGTACGCCGTTCTCCTGTATCCGCTCCCGGGATACCGTGTTTCCTATGCACACACGAAAACGGCGAGGTTTTAAAAAATTGCATAGGAATTCGGGTAGATGACCACGCATACCGTAACCATGTAGGTTACGGAGTATGCCGTACCGCCAGGTGGTGTCATAGGCTCTCTCCAGGTCGAGGAACACGCCCACGGCGTGCTGTTTCAGTAGAAAGGCATCGGAAATATACCCCTCAAGGCGTGTTAGATTATCGACACTTGAGCGATGGCGACGAAAACCGCATTGCAAGTTGGACAGATGGTTATGCTTTTCTAGCCACCAATTTAACCGAGCGTTTATCATTCGCTCCAACGTCTTACAGATGACACTCGTCAGGCAAATGGGGCGGTAGCTAGATGGTAGCGTGCGGTCCTTTCCGGGTCGAGGGATGGGGATGACAATACCCTCTCGCCAGGAGGAAGGGAAAACCCGCTCATGCCAAATGCGGTTATAGATGTTTAAAAGAAACATAGCGCCTCAGATGGAAGATCTAGCAGCATCTGTCGGTGTACGTCATCGGGACCTGGAGAAGAAACCTTTGCTAACACCAGAGAATGGGCGAGCTCAGCTGCGGTAAAAGGTTGATTGTACGGCTCGGTGCAGTCACTATTAAAATTAAGTGGTACCCGCTCCGCCTTTTCCTTAATGGGCAGGAAGAGAGCGTCATAGCGGGCAGTTTGGCTAGTAGCAGCAAATGTGGTAGCTAGGGCTTAAGCTATGTCCTGCTCGGTGGTGCACATGGAACCGTTGATGGCAAGGCCGGGAATTATCGTCCGGCGATACTTGCCATACATCCGCCGAACAGCTGACCATACTTGTTGGGTAGAGCTGCGCCGGGAAAGTGAACACACATAGGCTTCCCAAGATTTACGCTTTGCGTTGCGCAGTATAAAGCGTGCCCTAGCGCGAGAACGTTTGAAGGCGACGAAGTTCCCTTCCGTCGGGTGCCGCTGAAAAACGCGCAAAGCACGTTTGCGTGCTTTGACAGCCAAACTGCATTCCTCAGACCACCACGGTACCGGGATACGACGTGGTGTAGGTGAACCTCGAGGAATGCTGGATTCTGCTGCGAGCAGGATCCAGCAGGTAAAATATCCGACCATTTCATCGATGGTGTCGAAACCATCGTCGATGAGGTGTATGAGGGATTGGAATTTTCCCCAGTTAGCTTTGGAAATAATCCAGCGAGGATGTCGAGAAGGTACACATTGGCGGCCAGAAAAATGAATGTTAATGGGGTAATGATCACTGCCACAGAGGTCGGAAAGTACTAACCACTCAAGTAGTGGTACTAAAGACGGACTGCAGAAAGAAAGGTCTAGTACGGAATGTGTACCATAAGCGGATGATAGGAATGTCGGGTCACCAGTATTAAGCAGAAGCAGGTCAGACTTATCGAAGACGTCTACGAGGAGGCATCCACGGGCGTCATCAGTGTCTGATCCCCAGAGCGTGTGCTTGGCATTCCAATCTCCCACAAGGAGTACTGGTGAGGGGAGCTGAGCCAATAGAGCTAGAAGATCCCGCTCTGGAACTATACTGAGCGGCGGCAGGTACATGTTGCAGATGGTAAAAGTGATGCTCTCCAGCTGTATCCGAACGGCCACAGCTTGCAATGGTGTGGTGAGAGGAACGTTGGCGGCGGAGATGTTAGGCGCCACTAAGGTAGCAACGCCACCGCTTGCACGCATACCTGCAAGAGAATCGCTTCTTAATGCCGAAAAAGAGTGAAGGTGTAAGGAGTGATTGGGATGTAAGTGGGTTTCCTGGAGGCAAATAATTGACTGTGATCGTTGAGAAACTAAATGTTGTAGGTCTTGAGCACGAGCTCGAAAACCATTGACATTCCACTGGATTATTTCCATAATTAGCTTTTATCGGGCCGTTTTAACCTTTTTCTTGACCTTGGCTGATTTGGGCCTTACGATTCGAAAATCGTTAGCCTCCTGTGACCCCGCTGATGTTCGGGAGTCAGAACTCCTGCGGCTCGTAGAACGAGACCGGGATCTAATAGAAGGCGAGCGACTTCGCGATCTATGTGGTGGCCGGGATCGGTTTTTCGCATTTACTACGGGATGGCTGTTACCCGCTGATGGCTTGGTGGCTGGAGTCTGTACGGTTGAAGCGGAGGCTGTGCTGGTGGATATACAAACAGTCTGAGACGTGGGTTTAACGGCTAGAAAGTCAGTCTGCGTGGATGCGTGGGCGACAGGGACGTGTTGAACAGCAACAGTGGTATTAGGAGTACGGCGAGCTGCTAATGCATATCCAGTAGTAGTGGTAGCAGGCTTTAGTTGCTCAAAGCGCCGTCGTGCCTCTGGAAAAGGCAGGCGTTCTTTTACACTTAGCTCCTGAATGCTTTTTTCGTCCATGAATCTAGGGCACTGTCGCGAGCTGGAGGGATGACTACCGCCACAGTTCATGCAACAAGGTGATCGACTGCAGTTTGGGTCTTCGTGTGTCGGTAGGCCACATTTCTCACAAAGTGCAGGATTGGTACACGTGACCTTAGTATGTCCGAACCGCTGACATTGGAAACAGCGCATGGCGTTCGGGACATACTGGCGGACGCTAGCACGTTCATATCCGCAATAGATGAATTCGGGTAACTTTGTCCCAGCAAAAGTTAGAAAAACCGTACGTAATGGGTACTCCTTGCCATCCTGTTTTCGTGTTAGCCGGTACGCCTGACAAACAAGTTGATCAGAGAGGCAACTTACAATTTCTTCATTTGCAAGAACGTCTAAGCTGGAGGTGTTGACTACTCCTCTGCAGGTGTTGAGTGTTTTGTGTGGGGCTACCCGGATCGGGTAGGAGCCCAATAAAGTCGCCTTTTGCAGTTTTCGAGATTGGTCTGCATTTGTGCTCTCCAATAGTAGGGTGCTGTCTCGGAGGCGCGTCGCATTCTTAACAGGGCCACTGATCTTATCTAATTTACGCTTTATGTAAAAAGGACTGATATCCTTAAACGTTTTGCCATCACATGCCAAGGTCATCACTATATACGGGTCGATGAAAGAGGTTTTGCGCGGATTCATTTTGAATAGGACCCCCATCCGGAACCGTCGGCGCCAGCCTGCCATACGGGGATTAAACAAAGAAAGACATCGAATCTTCACGGTCTGTGCCGTCATGGGGACCCCACCGATGACCGATCTCATTTGTACCTCGGAAAAGCTACCCTTCAATATCCACTGCTTGTCCGTATGGGTAAACCGTTCACCACGCACACCCCGGCTTTATTCCCCTACCACAGGAATAACCGCCTGTGGCTCCCCACTTTAGGCCGCGCTGCGTATAATAGGCACACGCGGATTCAGGGGACTTGTGGTTGATTACACCGGGGTTCCGTCAGCGGTAACACGTCCGGTCCGTGATACTAACCCAACGGCACACGGCCGTCGGGAGATTAACACAGACCGGGCCCTCAAGGAGCTACGTGGGTGTACTTGACGGTGTGGACGGGCTCCGCACCTAAGGCTACACATAGGGGCAGTGCGAAGGGTCCGCTCAACCTTCACTTTTGAGACCTCCGGAGAGCACACATGTCGGAAGCCGCGCTGAAAACCGTGGGACAGAACCACGGAGATAGGAGAGATCCCTGCTGGTGAGACAGGAGTTATAAACCTAAGACCTTACGTGCTAATAATAATAATAATAATAATAATAATAATAATAATAATAATAATAATAATAATAATAATAATAATAATAATAATAATAATAATAATAATAATAATAATAATAATAATAATAATAATAATAATAATAATAATAATAATAATAATAATAATAATAATAATAATAATAATAATAATAATAATAATAATAATAATAATAATAATAATAATAATAATAATAATAATAATAATAATAATAATAATAATAATAATAATAATAATAATAATAATAATAATAATAATAATAATAATAATAATAATAATAATAATAATAATAATAATAATAATAATGATAATAATAATAATAATAATGATAATAATAATAATAATGATAATAATAATAATAATGATAATAATAATAATGATAATAATAATAATAATGATAATAATAATAATAATGATAATAATAATAATAATGATAATAATAATAATAATGATAATAATAATAATGATAATAATAATAATAATGATAATAATAATAATAATGATAATAATAATAATAATGATAATAATAATAATGATGATAATAATAATAATGATAATAATAATAATGATAATGATAATAATAATAATGATGATAATAATAATAATGATGATAATAATAATAATGATGATAATAATAATAATGATGATAATAATAATAATGATGATAATAATAATAATGATGATAATAATAATAATGATGATAATAATAATGATGATAATAATAATAATGATGATAATAATAATAATGATGATAATAATAATAATGATGATAATAATAATAATGATGATAATAATAATAATGATGATAATAATAATGATGATAATAATAATAATGATGATAATAATAATAATGATGATAATAATAATAATGATGATAATAATAATGATGATGATAATAATAATGATGATGATAATAATAATGATGATGATAATAATAATGATGATGATAATAATAATGATGATAATAATAATGATGATGATAATAATAATGATGATGATAATAATAATGATGATGATAATAATAATGATGATGATAATAATAATGATGATGATAATAATAATGATGATGATAATAATAATGATGATGATAATAATAATGATGATGATAATAATAATGATGATAATAATAATAATGATGATAATTATAATAATGATGATAATAATAATAATGATAATAATAATAATAATAATAATAATAATAATAATAATAATAATAATAATAATAATAATAATAATAATAATAATAATAATAATAATAATAATAATAATAATAATAATAATAATAATAATAATAATAATAATAATAATAATAATAATAATAATAATAATAATAATAATAATAATAATAATAATAATAATAATAATAATAATAATAATAATAATAATAATAATAATAATAATAATAATAATAATAATAATAATAATAATAATAATAATAATAATAATAATAATAATAATAATAATAATAATAATAATAATAATAATAATAATAATAATAATAATAATAATAATAATAATAATAATAATAATAATAATAATAATAATAATAATAATAATAATAATAATAATAATAATAATAATAATAATAATAATAATAATAATAATAATAATAATAATAATAATAATAATAATAATAATAATAATAATAATAATAATAATAATAATAATAATAATAATAATAATAATAATAATAATAATAATAATAATAATAATAATAATAATAATAATAATAATAATAATAATAATAATAATAATAATAATAATAATAATAATAATAATAATATTAATAATAATAATAATAATAATAATAATAATAATAATAATAATAATAATAATAATAATAATAATAATAATAATAATAATAATAATAATAATAATAATAATAATAATAATAATAATAATAATAATAATAATAATAATAATAATAATAATAATAATAATAATAATAATAATAATAATAATAATAATAATAATAATAATAATAATAATAATAATAATAATAATAATAATAATAATAATAATAATAATAATAATAATAATAATAATAATAATAAACTAGAAGAGGAAGAATGTGATGCTTACTGACAAGCAGTAGCTTAACGTGGCACAGTTGATGGAGATGAAGGGGATGAATTGAGGGTGAGTGGCTAGGGACCCCGGGATCGCAAATCCCGTACCTACCGTGGTAGATCCCTGGGGAAAAATACCAGAGCCTCTTCTGTCAGTTTTCGGGAAAAGGCTTGCCTTCTCGGCAGCCGTAGCGGTCCTGGGGTACACCAAGTCCCCACCGTACATCACCCCATCAGTCAGTCCCCTACTTCCTGTTGCCCACCCCTCGGGACGAGGACCGCAGAGGTTGGATTTTGAGGGGCAGAATGCCTACGAGCATTAGAATAAGTTACAAGGGAACTATCATTATACTCACACCGCAAGGCTCCTGGAAAATTGATGGCATAATGCCTGTTATATATAAACCATGAAGACTAAAAATCTGCTGCGGAGTAGAACCACAATGCCCAAAACTAAAGCCTGGAAAATGCCGCGTGCCACCACTTGCAAGCAGCTGCTGAACATACCTCGTCAGCTCTGTGGTGCATGTTGGGAACGACGCTCCTTGGCCCGTGCCGTAATAGTTCCTACCTATTCTGAACTCATTTTCGGGTAGTTCCAATTATACTCCGCACCCGATTTTGGCACACATGCCCCACATAGAGCAACGATGATGCCATCAAACTCTCAAGCGCGTATTGGTGCGATCATGGCGATAGTTCCCTTGTGAGCTTGGAGGGGAGCAGTCGGTTAGCAATGCGAATCTGGTGTCAAAACTCGCAGGTTTTTGTGGTCTTTCATGTCGCTGCAGGAGCATAGAAGAAAATTATTGTTGACTTTAGCAATGTTTGTTCGTTATTTACATCCAACATGCAACGTACAATTTACTCGCATTTAGTTTCAATAACCTGAGGCTATCAGTCACCCCTATCAGACAAAGCTAAAATTTGCCACGGCTTTTTAGAGAAATACAAAGCTAAAACAAGCAATAAAGATATTGTTATTTGTTACCGTTGTTCATAAAGTGTGCAAAACTAAGTATTATCTATACATACTTATTCATGTATGGTTAAAATGAATATTACACAGGATGAATCATCTAAAACTTGCACCACAAATATTTCGGAAATGGAAAGTGCAATTGATGTGCGCTTTTCTCAACATTGATTAGTAGTCGGGGGCATGTATTTTTTGTCTAGAAACAGATAAAGGTTATTTTTAGCCCATAAGGTATACGATCCTTCTTTTTTTAAATATATAATTTTTTTACAATGAAACAGTACCTTGCTACATCAAAAGAAAAAGAAAACTATGGTAAATCGAATGTCAATTGTTCGCTGCAAGATTCTAGTGGACGTAGTTAACGTTAAATTTTATTTTGAAACTTGTACACACCAACACTTGTGCAATCGGTGGTAATACGAACTGAAGAAACAAGTAGGAATAACACTATTTCTGTGGATTCTGACTAGTAAAGAGCACTTTGTCCTTCAAAGATTGTTTTCAAAATAAGAACCGGTAGCTTCAATATGCACATCCAATGTGCTATGGAAATAATAATTGATATACGCATTCTAGCATTTCAGCGGAAAATTCAGAGAGGCAGTAGTTTCATATTACTGGTATAATTAGCATATTCTTGCAGACAGTGTCTTTCAGCATTCTTCACAGAAAAAGGTACAGAATCCAATCCGGTGAATAAGTAGGGCCTGGTACAGGATCTCTTCATCCAATCTAATGTGTTGGAAACAATCTATTAAGATGCACTATTGGCTGGACAGCCATCATGCTGGTACCACAGGTTTCTCCTTGTATACAGAGGAACATCTTCTGTACTTGTGAAAGATGGTCTCCTAGGAAGCTGCGGTACTTGTGTGAGTTCGATGCTTCTTCTGTGAACAAAGGACCTACGAGCTTATAGTTCATTATTCCACACCACATATGTAAACTTCATGGACACTTACGGTCCTCCTGGAGAAGCCAGTGGGGATTGTCAACATACCAATAGTGAACGTGTCTGCGGTTTCCTGACCATGATTAGTAAATGTTGCTTTATCACTAAAAATGATACACGATGCATTCTGGAGTTTCACGTCTTAATGCTCGTGTACATAAGTAAACAGCTCTTCTAAATAGTTTCTATGCAACCACAGGCTGAAACAGATATCTAAGAAATTCAAGTGCCCACCTTTGTAGCGTGTGTCTGCCTCATGTTCAAGAGGTCCCAAATTTGAATCTCCGTCAGAGTGAGTTGTCTGGATAATTTTTTTTCCGGAGTTTCCCCTTAAACCTGAAATATGAATGTCAAGCAACTCCAAGCTCTATGGGCCCTGAGCTCATTTGAACATCATTTCATCCATTCATTCATCGCCCGATGTGACTAAATGATGGAGAACTTTAATTACAAAAACTACAGCTCTTGATGGGGAGATATGACAGCGAAGGAACCCATGTCGATGGAGAACGCGAAGCACACTTGCTTGATTCATGCCACTTCCATGTGCAATTGCATGGGAACTAATTGCAACAACAGCTAAAACTAATTTCTCGCTCTTCTCCAGAAGCTCATTTCTATCTGTTGCATTTTCTAGATGTTACACTACCACCTTCACATAACTGGTTGAAGAGGTCACTAAATAATTGCCGAGATGATAGAAGTTCATTGGGATATATTTCCATATACACCATACAAGAACGAACTGCATTCTTCCTATCTCTCCGTACATAAGCACGTTAGCTTTTTCTGCATTGATAAATCCTATCTTCCACTCACGACCTACTTGCTTGCACTACCTAAACTAACTGATTAGTAGACTTCGGATTTTAGGTAAAAATATGTTTTAATCCTTAAACGATAACTTCATAGCTACTTGCAAATACTAATTGAAAAAGAAACCATACCTAAAATTACAGTTTTAATAGTACCTAAATATGCCTACTTTGACAATAAAGCCTAATTTTACCTATTATGCACGTTTAATCTCTATTAGGCTAAACACCCATTCTTCTTCCAAAACTATATGTTTTGAATTCCAAAACGTACTTTGCGCGTATTAATTTTTAACTATACTCTGTTTCATACAACTTTGCCCCGCTGAAATGTATCACTCCGCGTCCAACTACCTTCCCCCTCGTCCTAATTGGCTAATGCTTTCGCGCCATAGGCCATAGGCGGTGCCTTTCCGTCACATTTAAACCTGCAGTAAACGTCATAATAATTGCCGGGAAGATAAATAAAATAATACAAATAAGGATATGAAGGCATGCAAAAATACAAGTTTATAATGAAATGAGCAAGTTGGAACTTAATGACGGAGCAATGTAACTGAAACAAGTTTATAATGAAAGGCCTTCGGCCTTTTCCACTGGGATTATTAAACCAGCACACATACCTTTCAAAAATGGTTGTCTATCAGTCTAAAAAGCCGTGTCACGCCATACCTTACTTTTCGTGTGTTCTCCATTCTCCCGAATGTCGTCAAGGTAGTATATTTTGCGACCTGTATCTCGGTACAGTCTGACTGTCCTTAAATAACGTCTTCGCCACACAGCAATATCGCCTCTGTTTTAGCACATTTTTCTTGCCTCTTTTTTCATTCACAAACCCCAGCTGTATAAGCAACTGCTAAAATTTGGTGAATCTGCATCCTCATTTACAGCAGACGAAATGTTATTTATGTTACGGAGTTCGTTTCTAAAGAAAAAACTATACACATGACGACGTAGAGCACTTTTCAAGTATTTTCTCCGAGCACGCGCTTTTGTTTATTCCTACTTTTGCCTGGAGTGTTAAGTTTTCCTGTTTTCTCAATTTCACATCGTGATGTTCCTATGGATCTAACACTCACACCTGTAACTTCAGAGCACAGCTGTTCGACTTCTCTCACTCAGACAGACGGATTCTTCTCTATGAGTGCATTAAACACATGCACCGCAATTCTTTTTTCGCCTGTTTGTAAGGATTTACCCTTGCGATGCTTCAGCGAAAAACTGGCGGTAGACTCTGCCATTATTCATAGAAGTACACGCGCAATAAACGATCAATAAAATAATTTAGCTTTCGCACTAGGCACAACAGCCTTCGAATGCCGATATATGACTAATCCAGTTCAAAACAAGATCAGTGATAAAAGTCATATAAACAAATATGTACCGCTGAAGCACGTGCTACCGTGTCATGTGCTTGAGAGCAAAGGAACCTCCTCTTTACTTCGTTTAAGAATTAACATGCATTTCAGATAAATCAACTGTGTTGCGTAATATATTTAATTAAAACAGTTACGAAAATATAAATTTGACAGTTCTCTTCCAACACATATAGTTATATACAGATATATCACCATGTTAAATAACGAACTAATTTTTACCGCACGACAGTCTTTACCACAACAGGAGCAAATAAGAGGTGATTAGGTCACGTGAGCAGTAAGATACTGGGCAAGCTTACGTGAAACAAGGATTAGTCTATATATGTAACTTTCATGATCAGTTTGAGGGTTGCCCTTATATGACCTTGGGAGCGGTAGCTGCAGTACACAACAACGGAGTCCGCTCCCGGAAAAAGAGAAAGCGCATCTTCCCACCCTCCTACTTGGTGCATTTTCAGTCAGTCATATCTTCCCTCTCCCTGCAAATTTTACATTCTCTCTTAAGTGTTTAAAGTGTACATCTAGTGAGAGTGAAATTCCGAAAATTGAAACTTCAAAGACTTCATTGATACATCAATAGCTTTAAGAGTTTCCAGACTTCACCACGGATGGACAAACAATATTCTGTCAAACGTGTAGAAAACAGGTGAGAAAATTAAATGTCCATAATATATGTATAATTTTTTTCTTCTTATGAATTTATACTGAATGACTGATTGCTAAATAAACTGCCATAGTGTTATCTTGTTGCGTGATTTATTGGAACAAAATTTCTCCTTTAAATCTCAGTTTGATATGCTATGGCGCAGGCGTGCTGAAGAGAGTGTTTCTGAAAACTAAATTTTGAATTTATATAACTAAAATTTTGCTGGAAATTCAAAATCTTCAGTAGTACAATAAAATTAAAATCAATAAGAGCTACGGATTTATTTACCGAACTTACTTCTGTTTCTCTCTCTCTCTCTCTCTCTCTCTCTCTCTCTCTCTCTCTCTCTCTCTCTCTCTCTCTCTCTCTCTCTCTCTCTCTCTCTCTCTCTCTCTCTCTCTCTCTCTCTCTCTCTCTCTCTCTCTGTATGTGTGTGAGTGTGTCTGTGAGTGTGTGTGTGTGTGTGTGTGTGTGTGTGTGTGTAGCCAGTGACACAAAGTAGCACTTAACTTAAGGAGCTGCACATCAGATTAACACTGACGGAAAAGAAAACTGAAACAGTCTCTGCTAACCCAGACATTAAACCGTTCTTTAAACAAAAATAAATTACATGCTGGTCTTTGCCGAGCAAATGTCGCAGGAAATATCCCATTTAATGCACTGGAAAATTCAATTTTCAATCACATAAGACTGGCTATCAGTAGATGAAACTATGTTTATTATGGGGCGCTAAATTGCACATTTAATTGTTGAGAAGTTGAATTCTGATACCTCCACAATAGCATATTTAAACTGTTGCAGAGAACTGGCCAAAAACAACTCTCAGACGATAGCGAAATTGGTTAATGATAGTCTCAACCTATGTACCCAGTGAGAATAAAATACTACTAATATACATTGACGCAGCAGCATGCAGATTACAGCAGTGCAGTTGCTTTAAGTTTTTTACTCTTCCGCCAGGCACATTATTTGCCTTGTACATGGAGTTAAGTGTGTCACAGAGCATATCAGACAACAGTACCCAAATGTCAACATTAAAAATATTTTCATTAAAGTGACAACAAGCGCACAGATTTTCCGTGAAATCTGCCCAAAATGTCTCTGCCTCCTGAAGCTGTACATACTCGCTAGGGGACATGGCTCAAAGCTGCAGAATACTTCAACGACCACTTTAGTGAAGTGAAAGATGTTGTTTCAAGTCTAGAAGGCGAGTCTGCATGCATTGTAATAGAAGATTCTGGTATTCAGAGGGATCTTTTATTTTTGAGTCGCACTTTACCTTCCTTGTGCACGTTATTGCATCACTTGAAGCAGCAGCAAAGCCTCTGTATGAACAAATGCAAATATTTAATGCTATGAAAGAAAGGACTTAAACTGTTCCTGGTTCTGTTGGAGATAAATTGCGGGATAAACTGGAGAAAGTTCTGCAGAGGTATGTATGGTTGAAGAAAATGCTGCTTCAGATATCCTAGACGGAAAAATCAGGGATGTACAATGTAACATTCCCCTCCATCTAGTGTCGAAGTTGAAATATGCACCTGTTACTTCGGTGGATGTAGAGTGTTCATTTTCAGCTTACAAATTAGTGTTGAGTAACACACGGTATTGTTTGTTGTTTTACAACCTAGAAAAATTATTAAAAAGTTATTGTGAAGCTAATAATTACGGACACTAATGAACAAAGTCTTGTAAAAATTATTAATTCTGTTTGACTTGTTTGTGCACTTAATTTTTATGTTCAAAACCTTTTTATTCACATTTCATTGCTTAAACTCATGCATAACTCCCTATAAATATATGTTTATCTTTATTGTAATTTTAGTAGTAGTAAATGTATCGGAGAGGGAGCATTTTAAATTATGAAATTCTAAAAGCAGAATTTCCGATTTCAAACATGTTTTTAAGAATATTTTAAAGCCTATTTTTTGTTTTTAGAAACTATTTCTTACATTATAAAGCCTATATTAGGCACCTAAATTTACATTTTAATGATCTAAAAGTCAATGGTCTCCTGATCAGAAAGTCACAATGCAATCAATGAACAGAAAACAAGTGTAAACAAACATAACAGTATCTAACCCAGCAAATGAGTAATTAATGGAAAAAACAAATGTAGGGGTCCAAAAGATTCTAAATAAGGTTTATCATAAACCATTTGTACTAGAATTTTGTAAAAACCACCATTGGCATTCTAAATTAACCCAATTTCATTTATATGTATTTAGGCATTGTTCTATTTAAAAAGTCGTATACTTGCTAAAAACTACACTATAACAGCATTATTAAAATCTGTTTATAGGCTCAAAGTACAAGCCCCTGACTACCAATCAGTTCTGAGAAAACCACACATCTATTACCCATTTCACTTCTAAAATATTTGCGGCGAAAAATTTGGTGATTCATTCTGTATAATACGTATCTAAGTAAGTTTTGAAAGCAATGCATTCAAAAATCAGAGGCGGCACTTGGGCCTTTTGCACTGGGATTTCTGGAAACTTTACTGCATCACTAGTGGTTGAAACATGCATTTGATATTCTATAAAATGTTTCACTGTAGAATAAAATTATTTATTTTATTTGCTATAATATTTTGCCTCTAGATAAGGCAGATATACCCAGATTTTATATTAATGACCTTAGTATGGGTGATTTTGTAGCAAGCTACAAGATACAGGATCTTTCAGTTAGAAGAATCATAATATATTAATTGTGAGCAGTAATAGTCATTATGTGTTCTCACTACATGCCTGTTACATTCTTGAGTTTACCCATGCTATAAAAGTCTTATTTCTACCTTTACCCTTCTCATATGGAGCATTAGGAAGGTAGTTCCAGGAACAGCTGAGCTGATGTATAGATAATGGCTATTGCTTTTAGATAATGACAATGGTAAAAAGTACCAAACTTAGATAGCTTAAAAGTGATATTTGATGATGCTATTTTGTTTAGTAGTTCGTTTGGCACACATCATTAGTGAATGCTCTCAGTAAATTTGTAAAAATAGAACATATCTTCATCTTTATATGATAAAATACTGACAGTTGAAAGATCCCAGTCTAACCAATATCAAATCATAGCTAGATTATGCTCTCGGAGAGCCTGCATCTTCATTTACAACAGTAAAATATTGGGTGCAGAATTCAAAAGAGGCCGTAGCAGCTCTAAAATTAACATTGCAGTAGTCGAGTAAATGAGGGGACATTGCCACAAATGTATGAATAAAGTCCACAAAACGGTACTGGATGACCGTCTGCTGAAAGCGTGCGAGTCAACAACGTGCTTTTCTTTTTGGTTCCAAACATTAAAAATGTCTTAAGGGAAGTTATTAAATACAAATATAATAACTTCACTTATTTATAACATAACAACTTCACTTATCTTATAAGTAATGATGAATGTTTAGATCAACATTTTTTTCACTTTTAACGGTGAATTATTTCAACAGACCTTTGGCTTAGCAACGGGTATTCCTCTTTCACATTATCTTGCTGATGTTTTTATGAGATATTTTGAAATGCAAGTCACTAAAGCATTCCCTTTAATTTTTAAAATTTGGTATAGATATGTTTATGATATTTTTGCTATTGTTCCTGATAAAAACCTGATACCTGTTTTCGAATAAAAGTAAATGTTATCGATCGTTTTAAATAAAATAAAAAATATATTTAATTTTCCTTGCTTTCGTCGTTTTTTGAACGTTGTTTTTCTGTATCTTCACACATATCTATACGCAGTACACATAAACTCCATGTTCAATGCGGGACTCGAAACCACGACCCTTGACGCAGCGCAACGCCAGAGACTTTCTTCCTACCGACCCCGAGCACTTGCATCGAATAACGCGTATGCTCTCGTTTATAGTATCCGAGAACTTTTATCTGATGCAAGCAAGTAGCATGTGACACCATCCGAGAACTTGCATTAGGATGAAAGCAGATGATCTCGTTCGCAGTATCCGGTAGTATCTGAGAAATGAAAGTTTCGATTCTTCAAATGATTTGTGTCCAACCACAAATTGTCCAGCACTATAATTTGTGTGAAGTACTTCTGTTAACCCAAACAATTATTGATTTCTTACATGTCCCTTGTCTCACTATAAATTAAATTCATGATACTCACAAAGAATTAAACCCACAAATCTTGGCTTAGGCTTTTTATTTTTGTTTGATATACCTGGTGCCGGTACAATGGACCCGGCTTACAGGCTCTACATTTGCATGATATTACAGTTTTCAGTTTTTGTTGGTTTTGAGGTCATGGCTTTACATAAAGCCCATATCACGTCCATTTATGGGCGCACCGAGAACAGCCTTAGTTAGTTCGTCTTCTTTTAGGTGCTCCAGTTTTTCCTTGAATTTTAATTTTTTTGTGATTTTATTTACATATATAACACACATTCACGCACGCACTCATGGGCATATGTAGTACGTCCATCGCACTCACACACCCATTCACGCACACTTCACTTCGCTTTGTACACTATTTGCACTCAGCTGTCCTGCTGTGCGGCAGCATGTCGCTCAGTTACTTGGGAAGTCCGGGAGTGGCGAACCCTGCCGGTGGTTTGTGAGGACTTGGGCCGGGAATTTTGGGCGCGCAATAGGTGCCGAGCCATCCTTATTTACAGTATTTTCACCCGTTTATGTTTGCGGTGTTTTGGCTCACTTTTTCCGATGGTATGGATTAAAGGATTTGTATGCCGACGAATGCGCGCCCAAATGGAGGAGACTCTTTTTTCCAAAGCCTCGGGGAAGGTCGGGATGCGGACTTCTTGATGAAGGGAGTCTTTTGTGGTGCGGATGGGAGCGGATAGGATTTTCCTAAGGGAGAGGTTTTGCAGGGTTTTAAGGTATTTGATGGTTGTTTTGGATGCGTTTGATCAGGCCACACATGCGTATAGAACCACTGACAGAATGAACGACTTGTACAAGTTAACCTTCGAGCGGAGTTTCAGTTGTTTACTCCTAAATATGGGGGCGCACATATTTAATCGCTGCCGCCCTTTGTTGCCAATATCTTTTATGTGGGTGGACCAGTTCATTGTGCGTGTCAAAATCACGCCGAGGTACTTGACCTGCTGACGGCAGTGCATTACTTGACCACCGACCGTTAGGTCCATAACCAAAGGGTGCCGCTTAGAAAAATGGATAAGCTGCCATTTATTTGCATTAATTTTAATTTTCCAGTCATGGAGCCATGACAGGAAGCGGTCAATATACCGCTGCATCTCTAATAGGCCGAAACGAGGATTTTTATGGTGGTTGTATATTGCAGTGTCGTCAGCGTACATGGCCACTTTGCATCTGGCGTCCACGGGGAAGTCGTTGGTAAACAGTATGTACAATAGCGGGGACATAATGGCCCCTTGCGGGACGCCAGCATGCATGACTCTCTCCTTAGAGGAGGAGCCGTCTACTTGGACGTAGAAGCGTTTGTTTTCTAAAAAGCTGTGCAGCAGTGCTAAGCAATTTTGGAGTCCGAGAAACTTTCGGTGGAGTTTGTAAATCGGGCCGTTGTGCCAGTACCGATCAAATGCAGCTTTTACGTCCAGAAATAGCACCAACGTTGAAGCCCCATTGTTAAATTTCTCTGTCACTTCATCAGTTAATCTTAAGAGTTGTAGATCCGTTGAATGTTGTTTTCGAAAGCCGAATTGGGAGTTGGAAATGTCATCCAGTGACGAAAGTTGATTTTGGAGTCGAAACAGTATCACCTGTTTGAGGAATTTACCAATAGTAGACAGGAGAATAAAGGGGCGGTAGTTTTGAGGCTGCGTGGTGCTTTTCCCATGCTTCGGGAGCATTATGACCTTGGCTCGTTTCCAAGTGTCAGGGAAGTAGTTTTGCTGCAAACAGGAGTTGTTACCTTTTGGGAGGTGCACAAGGGCTTTTCTCGGGAGGTGCTTAATTTCCTCATTAGTCACCCTGTCCGGGCCAACGGCTTTCCCATTAGGTAGCTTCCTAATGAACTTGTAGACTTCCTGCGGTGTTGTGAGGGGCAAGTGCTGCTCATACCTCTGTGCCACCCAGTTTTGTACCCATGCCTGGACTTACCGTACTAACTCGGGGTTCTCGCAGGTTTCTCTGTGAATTTTTCTGCCAGACAGTCTGCAAAAACCTCGGCTTTTTCCTCGGAGGAGAAGTGCAGGCCGAGGCGAGTGTGCAGCGCCTCAGTGCCTGAGTTGGCGCTCGAGGAGACATTAAATGCCCTTAATAATTTCCACAAAGAATGGTCAAAATGTGTGGTGTTTAACATTTTCTGCACCCACTGTTCAATTTTGTTGAGTTTAATTTGTTACCGAATGATGATGCATAGCCATTTTGCTAGCACTTTGTACTCGGTGGCGGGTAACCCGCCAAAGTCTCGTCAAGCGCCGAATCCCGGCGATGTGCTGCTCCACCTCAAGGTACGTGCAAAAACTGGGTGGGCTTGTGGTATAGCTGGTAGAATTTCTTTTTGCCGTGTGCAGCGAGGCGCTGTAATTTTCAATGGCGGTATTAATGTCCGCCTCGCTGTAGTATGCCAGCCCAGGCTGCGCCATCTTGTGCATTTTGAACGTAAATTTATTCCAGTCTATATCTGCGCACCTCAGAGGGCCGGATAAACCGGTCGTGGTGGCGCCGCAGATGTCGAAATGCACTGGAAGATGGTCGGAGTCCAGGCTGTGATACACAATGAAGTTGTTTCCTAGTGCCGCATTTTTTGTGAGTGCGAAGTGCAAAATTTCAGGGTCGAAGTGTCCTGTTTGGTGCCAAAATGTTGGTTCTGGAGGAAGATGAACCTTGAGGTCGTCATTTTCTGCTATAAGTCCTACCAGGAGGTTCCCAGCCGCGTTCGCTCGGCGGGAGTACCACCACAGGTGCCGGGCGTTGAAATATCCTGCAATTATAACGTGGTCCTCCATTGCGAGGATTTGCACGTGGTCTTGTCGGAAATCGGGAGAGTGGGGGGGGGCGATAGAGGGCTACCAGCATCACCGTTGTCCTGTTAATTCGTGTTTTAAAAGCCGTGCACTCTAACGCTGTTAGTGGTGGCAGCATGACAGGGGCATGAGCAACTTTGTTTTTGAGTAAAATGGCGGTTCCACCCCCCTGTCTGCCAATTCTGTCATTCCGAAAAGTCTGGTAACCCCTGAGTTTAAAATTGTACCTTTGTTTTTATTTTGTTTCGCAAATAATTGCGACATCAATTTTGTTACGCCGCAGGTAGTTTTCAAGTTCGTACTGCTGCCTGTAGATGCCGTCGGCATTCCACAGGAGCGCGCGAGTTAAAATTGTACTTCCCCTTGGTTGAGCCATTTACTCGATGACTTCTAAGAGGAACCATACTACAGATTCTAATTTTTCCAAAGTGCTGTTGCAGCTTTTAAACTTCGTAACGAAGGGCTGTAGCTTTGGTAAGATTGCTTGGATATTCAGTTCCTTAAGGAGACTGAATACCTCTTTAATGCCACCCAGGTCGCCAGAAGCTGCCTGGGTGGGGAGAACTGTTGGAGGTTAGCCAGTTTGTGGCGACACGGGTGCCGTTTGCCCTCTCATGGGACCTGCAAATGAGACGCCGTCTCTGACCAGGGCCGGGTTTGCAAGGGGTCTTGGCCCTGATTGAGCACTTTGGGGTGCCCTGGCTATGGCTGCCAGTTGGCGACGGTGGCGTTCGTTACGGAACGTCTCGCAACCTCTATAGCTGGCAGGGTGCGTCTCCCCAGAGTTCGCACAGCGGGGTGAAACGTCCTGCTTGGCCTTCTTCGGGCAGTCAGCTAAGCGGAGGAGGCCACCGCAGAGGACTCACCGGGAGGTCATCTGGCACATTTTAAATGTGTGCCATAACTGCTGGCAGTTAAACCATGAGTAATATTACGGTTTGTTTTCAAGACCTACACGGTGGCCATGATATGGCACACCTCTCGCTCTTGCAACAAGTTCTGATTTTTTGTGGTTCTGTCTGGTGTAACTTGGAATGTTAGCAGTCTTTCTTATGTAGCAGTAACATTTCCATTCCTTTGGGTTGTATGGCCACTCTGCGTCATAACGGTACTATATCATGCTTGGTTGCGTTTCCCTTAAGTTTCACATACCTTGCTGGCGTTTCAATGTTTGGTAACCTTCGAGGGTTTATTGTTCTATTGTTATTTTTCCTGCCTCGTGTATGTGCTCAGAAGCAACTCCTATCTAATTATTCCTTCATTTGCAATTTCAAATATGCTTTTTAACTTTATTTCTTATATCATTTATTCCCTTTTTATTCCCATTATGCTTATTTATGATCTCTACTGTTGTATTAATTTCTAGTTATCTTTTCCCTCTTGGAACCTGAGGTTTCTGCTTCAACCGAAAACTGTGACGTAACACCTTAACACACTGGTTCTGCAGGGTTCTATATAAAATTTACAACTATATGCTCAGGAACAAGCTTCAGCAGTCCATATCCAAAATTTATAACACAATCATCCGTATCTGTATGATAAGTTCGCGATTTAGCATCATCTGAATTCCAAACCAATTCCACAAATCTTGAGAGGCAAAAGTCGTAGATATCAACACACATTCGAAGACTTCCTTCCTCAGAAGCAAACAACTTTTCGTTTGCTGTTATCTCAGTATGCGGTATAGCTAATATTCGTTTTAAGACTACATAAGAAAGCTATTAAATCGAAGTTATGATATTATAATATAATTTTAATTTACTGCAGAACCCTTTAGATATTAACAAGTATTCCTTCCGGCTACCAGATTTCAAAGGTGGTGCCATCTCTGGACAGCCAGACATAATATTTCATTGCTGGGCATTCTAGAATTTCTCTGTTAGCTGACAACCAGAAAACAAACGGATCGTAATGTAGCGTGGAATTTTGACGAATGACGCCTAATTTCATCCTCCACGTATGGAAGACTTGAGGCTTCGTGAAGCAACCTGGTAGGAATATTATACCTACAGAACAGCAAACTGTTACAAGTGCTGCTCCTGTTTTAGTCGTTATCAACAGTAGCCGAACGCAGCGGTGCATATCAGGCTTTAAAATTATAGCTTTAGAATTATTAAATTTGCAAGATAATGCTATAAAATTTAAATTAATAGATTTCTTCCTTTTATAGATCTAAAGTAACAATAAATAATAAATTAAACTTTGATATTTATAGGAAGTGTACTCATATCGATAATTATATAAAAAATCAGCTTTAACTCCATGTCACATAAATTTGCTGATTTATAGATTAATAAATATACCAATGAATAAAGGAGAATTTAATAAAGAATATAAACATAATGTCACCCGATCGTCGGAATAGCGACAAGCCAGCGGGGAATGAAAGAGACAGATAACGTCCAAGCCAGGCCCACAAGTGGCTGAATGGTTGGCACTTGCCGAGAGAGAGAGAGAGAGAGAGAGAGAGAGAGAGAGAGATATCTACAGAGTGAGAAAGAAGAAGAGACGGAAATAGTCTGGACGTTCTCGCTGCACCACAAGAGGCCGTGAATTTTCTGCAGCTTTCGAGAAGCTTTGAAAGCTTTCGACAAACAGCGATTCGGGTATAAATGTGGCAGTGTGAGTTTTAGTCAGTCTGTTAGATCATTGGGAGTTTATGACCCCACTAGACGCCTTTCCAGGATGTTCCGTGTACCCCCCATGGCTTGTGGGTACCCGAGATAACTCAGGAGATAATCCTAACAGCAGCTAAAGCTGAGATCGACATAATTCTTCTAAGCTGTTTGGCATCAAAAGTTTCAACATAAAACAAATATAAAATAAAACAGCAGGGTGCAAGGTTTCGCATCCCTTCCTAAAACCTGAGGTAAATAAAATTTGTTATCTCGAAATAATTTCTACCTATAAACCCTTTAGGCTTTATACAGCCAGCCAGCACGTTGGTCCGTCGGTCGGTCGGTCGTCGGTCAATGAGTTTTTGTCTACGTACTTACGAACCGAGTTTTTGTCCATGTACTTACGCACCGAGTTGCGAGCCAGTGACCTGTGTATTGTGTGTGTGTGTGCGTGCGTGTGTGTGTGCGTGGACATTTGAACTGTACCGAGTTGCAAGTTGAGAACTGACAATCGTGTAGTGATTTGAATGTGAATTCTTTTGTTTGTTTAAGTGTGGTAAACCCACGAGAGACAGTGTTGGTGTATGTTACGTTATCCTGCTTCAAATGGCTGTAAAACCTGTTTTTCTGCTGAAAAAAAGCACATTTTTAATTTCTGCGACTAGGCTTTTAATTTTAAGAACCCACAAAGTCACATTTGGTGTCAGAAGTGGAACACGATGGTGGAAGCTGCATTGGCAAAGATTCTAGAAGAGCTCAAACAAATGAGAACAGCGAATGACACCCTCGCTGCGCAGACAAGCGGCAAATAACAACCTGGCCGCGGAGCTAAAAGGAATGAAGACAGCGAATGACAACCTCGCTGCCAAGATGGAGGCGGCAAATAGCAACTTGGCCGTGACGATTACCGCGAAGATGACCGAATTAACCACGGAAATGAAAGCGGCGAACGACAGCCTGGACGAATTAAGCGAAATGAAGGCTGCGAACGAGGTTCTGGCCGCTACACTTGAAAAGCAGTTGGCTGGCGTTAAGGAGGACGTCCTGGAGCTGCGTAATCGCATGGGTCAAGTGGACGAGCGAGTCGGAGACATACCGAACCGCGTTAATGGCTTAGAGGGAAAGGCCGAAAGCAACACCAAGTCCCTGAACGCCATGGTGGAAGACATCGTCGGCAAAAGATGAAAGGATTTGAAGGCCGGCGCGCCGGGACGCGACACAACATCTGCGCGCTTCAAACCACCCAAGTACGACGGCACATCAACTCTGAAGCCTTGCGCCGCCAATTCGACACAGTAGCCAAGCTCAACAAGTGGTCGCCAGAAGAAGTGGCCGCAAAGCTAATAGTCAGCCTCCAGGGACGAGCTACATAGGTTCTGAACGTGGTCCAGACAGCGGCGGTGCCCAAGGACATCTGGAGGCTCTGGAAAACCGCTTCGGTAACCACCGCTTAGCCGCAGGCTACCGCAGACAGCTAAAATTAAGGTCGCAGCAGCCAGTAGAGACGATGCCTGAGTTCGCCCTGGCAATCCAACATCTGGCCAGCAAAGCTTTATTCGACCTCCCAACCGAGTTCGTATCCCGGGAAGCTACCTGCACCTTTGTTGACGGGGTACGAGACGCAGAAATACGTCAACGCCTAATGCCCGGCGACTAAAATGCCATCCACGTGCTAACGGCTGCATTGAGGATGGAGGCGGCCAAAGTGACGGCTACCCCGAATTCGAGAACCAGGAGTATCCGCTACAATGGGGACCGGAGATCAGCCGAGGGACGCCGGTGAAGACCTAGTGGCGTGCGTTGGGTGTGTGGCCAGCCGGGACATCTAGAGAGAGGCTGCCCACACCAGCAAGAGAAGCCGGAAAACGAGCAAGGTCCGTCGTGGCGAGATGCAGGTTGTTGCCATCACCACCATCCCCTCGAGTGACACTGTGCGCCGTCAGCCGACGAATAGAAGACAGCTTCATCGCGGATGGTTGGCTCAGAGGGAAGCCGTGCCGCGTGTTTGTGGACACCAGGTCAGCGGTGACCGTCATCAGATCTGATGTAGCCAGGGATTTGTCGTCGAGAAAACCAAGCCGAACATACTAGCATGTTACGGCATTGGGCGACACCTTGCCTGTGTAGAGGGAGGCCCTGCTAAAGCTGACCTTGGGGAGGATTGATGAGCGTACGTGGGCGTTCGTCTCGAAGTTGGATGAGGTTTTACTGGGTGTGGATGCCCTCTGGAACAACGACGCGACGCTCGACGACGACAGGAGGGTCCTGCGGTTCAATGGAGAAGAGTAGATACTCCGGCAATTCGAACAGCGCCTTGGAATCTATAGGGTCGTCCTGAGGGAAGACGTGGTTGTCCCTGCGAGAAGCGAGATGGTGGTGACGGCGCGATTGGGAGGCAAGCGGAGCAAGAAGTAGACGTTGGATCAGAAGACGCCTGTGTACGGGCTCTGTGTAGCCAGGTCATAGTTGCCTTCTAGAGGAGGTGCTGGTGTGGCTCTTCAACCCAACGGACACCGATAATGACATCCAGGCTGGCTCGGATTTGGGGTCGTGTGAGCCCCTGGTCAGCGTAACGCCAATCGACCAGACCTGGGAGCCGGTGCCGACGCAACACCTAGGGCCACGGCTGGAGGGCTTAGTGGAGAGTGCGGCCGACCACCTGGCCGCAGAATACCTCAAGAAGGTTCAACAACTCTTAGCACGATACCAGCATATCTTCAGCCAAAGCAACAACGAATACGGCCGCACGGACCGAGTGCTCAACCGCATCGGCACCGAAGATGCCTGGCCTATTCCACAACCACCTATAGGCGTTCCACTTGCAAAACAGACAGCGGTACGGGACATACTGGAGGACATGAGATCCAGGGCTGTAGTGGAAGATTCTGACAGACCTTGGTGTTCCCTAGTAGTTTTGGTGAAGGAGAAGGACGGCTAGCTGCGCATCTGTGTGGACTACAGGTAGATGAACGCTGTCACAGAAAGGACTCCTTGCTTTTGCGCAGTGGTTCTAGACCCTGGACCTAAGGTCAGGTTACTGGCAGGTAGCTCTTGACCCGAGAGATCAGGAGAAGACCGCATTCTTGACAGATCAAAGACTGTGACAGTTCACAGTTATGTCCTTTGGTCTCTGCATTGCACCAGCTACCTTCCAACGCCTCATGGATTTGGTGATGAAAGGATTGACTTGACACCTGCCTGCTATACCTACACGATATCTTCGTTTGCAATACCTTCGAAGAACACCTTGACAATCTCAGCAAAGTGCTACAGAGACTGCAAGCGACCAACCTGAAGCTGAGCAGGAAGAAGTGTCAGGAAGGAAGTCAACTACTTGGGTCACATAGTCTCACCAACCGGAGTGGCCAAAGACCCAGAGTAAACACAGGCCGTGAGAGATTGGCCTCGCCCGAAGGATAAGCCAGAATTCCGCAGTTTCCTGGGGCTATGCAGTTATTACCGCCGCTTCATAAAGGCTTCTCCAACACCGTCAACTCCCTCACCTGCCTGACAGAAGAACACCGGCCTTATGCGTGGACGGAGGAGGGCGAAGACGCCTTCCGGCAGCTCAAGAAGACACTTTGCAGTGCACCTATTTTGAGATTTCTACAATCAGGCTGCGCCTTCACTGTGGACACCCACGCCAGCGACCTTAGCATTGGAGGCGTCCTACCCTATGTCCAGCACTGCCACGAGGGAGCGATAGCTTACTACAGCAAGACGCTGTCCAAGTCAGAGAAGAACTGCTGCGTCACCCGCCGAGAACTGTTGGCGTTAGTGAAAACCTTGGAGCACTTCCACAAGTACCTGTACGGTCAGAAATTCCACCTGAGGTCTGACCACTCCGCCCTAACCTGGAGATTCAGCTTTAGAAACTTGTAAGGCCAGACAGGCCGTTGGGTCCAGAGGCTGCAGGAGTACGACTTCACCTCCGAACATCGCAGAGGGAAGAGCCACGCCAGCACAGACCTCATGTTCCGAAGAACCTGCCCGGAAGAGTGCGGTCAGTGCACAAGTGTGGAAGAGAAAGAGTGTGCCACAGTTGTCATAGTGGCCATAGTAGTGCCTGCGGACGGTTGGTATAGCGCAGGCCTAAGGAGGGAGCAGCTGGTGGATGCCGACTTGGGGCCACCATTGAGGAAAGTGGAGGCAGGAATAAGACCGACCTGGGAGGACATCGCACTCCGTAGTGCCGCACATAAGTCGTACTGGGCCCAATGGGACTCGCTGTAGGTCAAATATGCCGTACTGCTCCGGCTATGGGAATCACCTGATTTGAAGTCGCAGAAGGAACAGTTGGTACTTCCCCAGAGGAAGTGCACATCGGTACTTTTGGAGGACACCTGGAAGCCGTCAATGTCACCTGTGCGCGGCGTGTCGCAGCCGCCTGACTAGGAGCCAGGGTCGCATGCAGCAATACAATGTCGGAGCGCCTTTCGAACGCATCTTGTTGACATAGCTGGTGCATTCCCAGTGTCCAGACCCGCACAACACCTCTATATCCGCAGTCGGACGCATGGTCAAGAGGTATATCAAGACTCTAGAAGAACATCTGAGGGGTGTCGTGACCAGCCATCAGTGAGACTGGGACGTCAAGGTGCCAGTGTTCTTGCTGGCCTACCGCTCGTCAACATACGACACCACTGGGATGACGCCAGCAAACTTAAAGTTCGGCCGAGAGCTATGCCTCCTTTGTGACCTGGCTTTTTGGAGCCCGCAAAATCAAAACAGCCAGCAACCGACTACGTGGAGAACCTGGTGGACCATCTCCACGACATGCATGAAATGGTTTGTCAGAATATCCAGATGGTGAGCGACTGCATGAAACCCCGGTACGACAGGCAAGCCAACAATCAAGGATTCCAGTAAGGTAACGTGGCCTGGTTGTACCACCCTACCCGGACCAAGGGACGCTGCCCAAAACTTCAACAACCGTGGCAAGGACCGTACCGTATGGTAAAGCGAATTAACGATGCGGTGTACCGCATCCAGAAAGTGTCCCAAGGAAAGATGTTGGTGGTACAACTGGATCGTCTGGCCGGCTACGATAATGCTGTTCGGGACAACCGCTATTGAGGAGGGAACAATGTCACCCTATCATCGTGGTAGCAACAAGCCTGCGGGAAAGGAAAGAGACAGATAGCGTCCAAGCCACGCCTACGCGTGGTTGAGTGTTTGGCACTTGTCTAGAGAGAGAGAGAGAGAGAGAGAGAGAGAGAGAGAGAGAGAGAGAGAGAGAGAGAGAGAGAGAGAGAGAGAGAGAGAGAGAGAGAGAGAGCAACAGAGGGATAAAGAGACAAAGATAATCTGGACGTTCTCGCTGCACAACGAAAGGCCGTGAAGCTTTGGCAGCTTTCGAGAAACAGCGGCTTAGTATAAATGCAGCAGTGTGAGTTGTCGTCAGTCCGCTTTTGTCTATGGACTTGTGAACCGAGTTAGAGTTGCTTTTGCGAGTCAGTGAGCTGTTTATTGTGTGTGTGGACATTTGAACTGTACAGAGTTGCAAGTTGAGAACTGATAATAGTGTAGTGATTTGAAAGTGAATTCTTTTGTTTGTTTACGTGTGGTGCAGCCACGAGAGACTTTATGGTACGTAATCCTGCTGCAAAGGGCTGCACAAGCTGTTTTTCTACGGGAATAAGGAGCATTTTAAATTTCTGTAAAGTACACCTTTAGTTTTACGAACCTACAATGTCACGATATCATTAATACTGCTTTAAGTAATGGTTCTAATAAAGACTTTGTACATAAAAAGTTTAACAAATTCAATAGCAAAAAGCCGTGAATGATACTTATACCCTTAAAAAAGACTATTATAATTTTAAAAAAATTTGTTACCAACCTTGGGTAAGAAATGAATGAAGACCACTTGAAGACCTGCGAAGCATTAAGACCAGAAGAAACTACAGTTCAAAAGTATTAGTAAGCACGTTTGCTAATGGCTTCATTGACAGATGCAAGGCACATATAGAAACAACCTTGGGTTAATAAAATTTTTTAACGAGTTTCGTATAAGTGTAGTTCCTCAAAATAAATATATTATCAAAAATTTGCTGCATTTTTCTAAAGAAGATAAAATTCCTAACAATAAAAATATATGGTATTTATTAATTTAATTATTTCGATTGTGATAAGGTTTATTTGGAAAGACAAAATGTAATATAGGAACCAGAACGAAAGAGCATTTTCATAACATTAAATATAAACTACTGATAAATCGGCCGTAGCAGATAATTTTGGTCATTTAACCTTGAAATAAATCCAGAAGTTAAAATATTAAAACAATTAAATGGTCCCATAGATTTGTTGGTTTGGGAAAAGGTATTTATTTCAATCAATAAACATCGTATAATGAATTTTGTAAGACCTGTAGTCAATTATGTTTTCAAATTTGTTTCATTTTCAGATTTTGGTGGTACTAACAAGAACGTAGTGACATCTGGCGACTGTAACGTTGACAACGGTATTTTTGAAGGCTCTGGCTGAAGATGTGAATAAAATGTCCACAAAATCAATTATAATCAATTTATAAGGAAACATTCATCATTTCTTATTGGATAAGTGAAGTTTTTATGTTACAAATTATTGTATTTGTATATATTTCTTTGCTTCACTCTTAATAACTTCGTATTTTACGTATTTATTGAGTAAAAGATTTGCCAGCAATGAAGAAGTGGTTGTTTCGAGAAGCTTGACTGTTCTCACCAGGCAGCGGATCCCATACACCTTTAAAGGGATATTAAGTTTACGAGTCTCGCAGTATATAACTGCTGACGTCAGTCCCGCGGACAACACGCAGGAATAGTCCAGTTCGCAACGCGTAGCTTTAGTTCCATTACAAGTACTGCTCGCCATGCAGGAAGATCTGTGTTCCTGGAAGTGCAAGGTGTTTGACATATTGGCGTACTTTCACAACAATTATTGGGCAATCTCCATTTTATAAATAAAAAGTTTTGGGTATTATCAACAGCACGTAAACAGATTGAAGAAAGTAATTTCGAGCTGTCTAAAGGCAGTCGAGGAGGTGTGTGCAAAACTTAACAATATACAGAATGTACCACATAACAAACTAGATAGAAAAAGATGCAGTATTCTATCAAAAAAATCTGGATTTTCAGTGCTGAGTAATATAGGAAATAAACTGTGTTGAATAACTATGAAAATGATTTGTACTACTCATATGCACCATTAATGTCATGTGACGTTGAATGAACTTTCTCCCATTTTTATATTGTTGCAGCGAGAGACGCAGAAAATTCACATTCGGAAATTTACGAACGTCCATGGTTATTCACTGCAATTCCCACATCGAAAGCAATGAGGAAGATGGCATATTGTAACATAGGTTGCATTTTGTATCTGTACCGGAGTGTACACACACAGCGCATCGGTATACTTGTTGACATCGGACGTTTGTTGATGAGACGCCTGGCCTTGTATAGTACCTGTGTGCATACATAGATTGCTAAGGTGTATGCGATCCGATGTCTGGTTCTCACTATAAACAAGAAACAGAACCTATTGAACATGTTTGGCAAAGTGTATCAAGCTAAAAAAAAAACACTATGTAGAGAAATAAAGTTATCTTTTCCCAGTTTTGTTATGTCTTCTTTGTTAGATTGGGTACTTCTGGAGCTATCCCCATACATCCCCCACGACTTACAAGAGGGGTAAAATGCCTGTCAAGAAGCAGACAACTCTGGATTGGAGGGAGTAGTCAAAATGAGTGATCAGCCTGAAGCCTCATTTAAATTGAGGAAGGAAATGGTATGAAATAACGACGAAATGATGAAAGAGAAGGTGATAATGGATAATTTGTTGGAATGAATGGCAGAGGAAACTGGATAATCCAGAGGAAAACTGCCAGATGCCGCTCTGTTCACCACAGATTTCAAATATGGTTTTGCCTGCTGAAAAAATTACTAAATCTTTATAATTCTAAAATTATGCAGTTTATTTGTGTTTCAAACCAAAATAGCAAACTAATAATTCGTAACATTTAATATCAGATAATATAACAAACACATTTTAATAAAAAAAATAGAGTAGAATTCCGGAAATGGTCATTTTTCCGAAGTGCAGCATTGTCTGATACGTAAGGTCTTCGGAACATAAATACATTTCTGAAATAGGTCAAAGTTGTTTAACCTGGAATCAAACATAAAATGATAAGAACAAGTTGAGGATCAGGCTACCTGCTACTAAATTTAAAGCAAGCATTTTCCAAAAATTAAACAACTAAACCATCAACCACATCTAGTTAATTGTATAATTTGAGTCCATAAACACAGCTTACTCTTGAATTAGAACTAATTATAAGGCTGCAAAGTAAGATAACATGTCAAACTGATTCTGTTCGAAAAGAAACGAGCCGGAGACATAATTACAGAAAACAGTAACTGTATGTTAGAAGTATTGGTCCTGGCTGTTGAGACACTGCTCCCACTGTGACACAAGGTGGTGAATGGCTGTCTCATAAAAGTCCCGGGGCTGCGTTATGAGTCAGTTTCGCACGTACAGTTGGACGTCGTCCTCCGAGGCGAATCGTTTGCCCCTCAGAACCTTTTTAAGGGGACCAAAATAGCGTAATCACAGTGAAAGAGGTCTGGACTCTATGGAGGGTGGCCGAGAACCTCCCATTTGAATTTCTGCAGGAGTCCCGCGACTGTGTTGGCCGCATGAGGCCTTGCATTGTCGTGGAGCAGAATGATCCCACGAGTGAGATTGCCTGGTCGATTTGATTTGATCGCTTGGCGAAAGTTGGTCAAGGATTTCGAGTAGTGCTGGGCATTCACTGTTGTCCCGTGCTGCAGGAAGTGTATCAGAAGGGGACCATCTTGGTCAAAGAGGAACGTCAGCATAACTTTTCCTGTACTTGTGTGGATTGCCTTGGCCCTTTTTTTATGGTGGTGACATTGGATGCTTCCACTGGAGATTTTGTCGTTTTGAATCTGGTTCGAAATGATGACACCATGACTCATCTCCAGCCACCACTCGTGCCAGGAACTCATTCCCTTCCCTACCATAGCGCTGCAGATGACCGAGACAGTGGGCTACTCGACATGCTTCCTGGTGTGGCTGAGCACTGTGGGGCATCCATTGGGCACACACTTTGCGCAAGAGCAGTCGTTCCTTAATGATTCTGTGAACAATTCCGACGCTCAATCCGACATCGGCGGCTATGGCTTTCACTGTCACTCGGCGGTCCTGGGTGATGAGGCATCAACCAGCTGGACGTCATCGGTAATGCAGTGTGGTGCTCCAGAAAGTGCATCACAGGCTAACGACACCCATTCTCCCTTGAAGCATTTGTGCCACGCGTTGACCCTTGCAAGGGACATGCAGTGTTCACCGTACACTTGTGACATTCTCGATGAATATCCCTTCCCCCTAATCCTTCCGCTGTCAGAAAATGAACAACACCTCTTTGCTCTTCTTTTGATGCCTCTATTTCACTGTTTGCAATGCGACTGGCAGCGTTGGACGAATGATGTATGCTGCTGCTAACTCTGTATAGTCACGTGACGTGCACGCGTGCCCTCTAGCGACAGATTGTGAACTTCCACGCTGTGATCGGACAACACTTCATTACACACGCCACGATATTACCAGCCTGTCACCGGTTTATGCATACCAGACTCCGGCTCGTTTCTTTTTGAACGCCCCTTATGCTTTCAACTTCATTACAATTGCGTTTAAATGTGTCAACCTACAAACAAAATAGTTTGTACGTGATAAAATTGTACCAAAACATAAGAAAGCAAAATAGCCAACAAAAAGCAAATCAATAATTCAGTATTTACAGTCCTTTCCAATAATTCAGACTTGCAGTGATAGTGACTGAAATGTTTGAAGTGATGGTCAAATTAGGGGACCACAGGGCCATGAGTTACCAACAAAGCCAGTATAATACTGTAAAGTTTGGGTAATTCAAACATTTCTAATTCAAAATATTCTTCAAGTCAGCATTTTTCTTTGTTCCCTTAAATTTTCTGTGCAAACTGTAAATAAATTTATTTCAAATATAATTTTGTTTAATTCAAAGAAAGAATCTCCAGACGAACCCAGTGTTATGCTAAATTGGCTGGAATGCGGTACAACAGAAGGGAACTTTGCTGTGACAAACTTCAATCTAAAACTCAATTGTTGTACAGTTAGTACTTTTTCTTCTGACAAGTCAGAAATATAACCTCTCAGGTATTACTCATAGTAAGAACTTCTCCCAAAGGAATTTGTAGTGAGCAACTATAGCGATAGAAGGGCTAGAGTTTAGCTGGATCTTTCCTCCCTCTAGCAAAATCCCCCCACTTCAAACTATTTTTTATTTGCAAATTTTTGATTTGCTCAAAAATGACCCTAACAATTTTGATTAAATTGCATATGAATAAGAAATATTCCTGACAAGTAAGATACACACCTACAATTTTCTAGGAATGACTTCTGATATCCTCTTCATTGTGAATGATTTTTGCATAACTTGTAAATTGAAAAAGACACATTCTATACAACATATATAGGTCTTGTTAAAGCACACATTTTATATCAAATTAACTGATATTGGAGCGAACAATTTCCAAGATATTCCTTGTTTTTTGTTTGAATTTTCAAATACTTATACCCTTCTCATTGGAAAGTCACTATTTATTTCTTTTAGCATAGACATTTCAAAGCTATCACATGACGACCAGCTCTTAAAGGATTTAACTATTGCTCAAGTCTACGTAGTTCCCCTATTCCATTATTAGTTGAAGAATAAGCTTTTGTGAGTACAGTTCGTTAAAGAATAAATTAAGTCATATGAATATAACCCATCAGATGTTTTGTATAAACATGTGTTTTATACTGTAATCAGGGGCGGTTCGTCATTAGGGCGCTAAGGCGCGCTCGCCCCCCTGAAAGAAATCTTACGGAAATAAATGAGCCATAGCCTTTCGACAATTAAGGACAGTTTATTTTTAAAATATGAGAAAGCTTCATAAGGTGGTAAAAGAATTTTCTAGGAATTCTTCATACCTACAGTATATGGCTCGGCGCGGTAAGATTAGCGCTGGCCTGCGGCATTTCCACGGGACAGAAGGCATGCAGCTCTGAAGGTGGCAAGAGAGTGGGGGAAGGACTTGCGCCTGTGCTCATCCGGCGCGGTTCTGTTCGCGCCTAGAGCAGTCCGCAGAGTAGCTTTTTATTACTAAAATGCACGGGTTTCTTATTTTAGTGTTTCTGTAGAGTTAGGAGCATTAACAGCATTAAATAAAGCATGAGTTAATAAATGAAAACAGCTAAGTAAGCAAATCCTAAAGATAAAATACTAAAATGGCTGAGTTTATTAGGTGATAGATTGTAAATCTATTAAGGGGTTTATCTCTCTTTTACCAAAGTCTTGCAATTCATGAAAAGATATTAGAATGCAATTCTAGGTGGCTTTATAAAATTCAGTGCCTAAAGAATGATGGATAACTTTGTAAAATCACTAATGGAAGTGCAATTATCAAGGTGGACTTTTGAAGAAAGCGTACAATTGAAACCTTTGGGTAGACCAAAGACCAAATTCTTAGTGGGAAAAGTAGAAACTAAGAAAAATGAAAACCGGGTATGTAAGAGGCACCTTAGTTCTAAGGTCATGTGTGAGAAATGTGACTGGATTTGTGGCTGCGAAATTCCCAAGTCCTTTTTCTGCTATCCATGTGTTTTGTTTGCTCCTAAAGTGCCAATTGTTTGTGAACAGTTAAGAGAGTGAGTGATACAAAATATTTAACAGAAAAAGCAAACAAACATGAACATTCAGTGCACCATATGATTAGTGCGGTACATATGTCACTCATAGGATACCAAAACATTGCATCATGTCTTGACTCCATGTTTAAAGAAAATGGTAAGATACCTAACATTCAAGTGAGTAAAAATAGACATATTTTAAAAGGGCTTATTTCATGTGTGAAGTGGCGCTGTGTTTGAACTAACTTTACAAGCACTTGACCGTTGTTACTTCTTCCAATTCAGGGGTGTACGGGGGCCTCATTGACTATACAGCTGAACTGGATATAGTGATGAAGGAACATTTAGAAACAGCCACAGTATTTAGAGGAAGTTCGAAAACAGCAGAATGGTCTATTAGACTGCATGTTGGAAGCCTATAGGGAGAAAATAGAGCAACAGATACGAGCCTCTGAGTTTGCCGCCATTTAGTATGATGAGACGACTGACGTTTCAAATAAACTGTCAGATGGCTTTGGTATTTCGTCACGTATATGAGGAATTCCTAAATGAGAGACTTTGGGCTTTTGTGAACCATGAAGTATGAGATGCGGAAACTCTGATAGAGTGCATAAGGAATGAAATCTACCCGCCTCTTGGAAATACCAAAGAAAAGCTCACTGTTCAAACCTTTGACGGGGCCAGTATTTTTTTTAAATTTTTTTTTTTAAATTTACGTCCTCCAACGTTAAGTCATATCAGACTATGAATGAAATGGGTGAAATGATGCTCAAACGAGTCCGGGGTTCATGGAGCTTAGAGGTACCTGACATTCGTCTATCAGGATAAGGGAAAACCCCGGAAAAACCTTATCCAGGTAACTCACCCTAACCGAGATTCGAACTCAGGAGCTCTTGAACGTGAGGCAGACACGCTACCATCTACGCTACGGAGGCAGGCAGTGTTATGAGTGGAAGGACTGGTGGAGTACAGGCCAAAATAAGGGAAACATATCCATATGCGTACTTCGTCCATTGATATGCACACCAGTTGAATTTTATCATACAAGAGGCAACTAACCCTAATTCCCAGGTATGCGCGTTCTCTTCATATCTGTCGCATATTCCAGCATATGTTATGTTATGTTATGTGTTATGTGCACATAACACCAAAAATATTTAATGCTTAATTTTTCACCCTAATGTTTTAGCACACTCTTGAAACATTTATTTATGTTCATCATGCCAATAGGGTATTACAGAGAATGTCAATTTAACATTCTCATTTCCTTAGGCTTGAATTTCTATATTTGTCAAATATAGCTCAGATCTTTTATTCCTTCCTTTAAAATAAAAAGGAATTTAATAAGTTTTCTTCACACACGCACGCATGGACGCAGGTACGCACGCACACACACAGTATCACTTAATCTCTCTGTGGCAGGCATTCGTTGCCAGCATCACAATAGAAGGTCAATACGATCTAGTTTTGGGAAGCAAGATATTTCTTGCCCATCATCTCCTTGTAACTAATCATTTCATGTTCAATGTTAAGAGAGAAAGTTAAGTCAGTTTATGTTTTCTTAAAAAAAATATAATAATAATAATAATAATAATAATAATAATAATAATAATAATAATAATAATAATAATAATAATAATAATAATAATAATAATAATAATAATAATAATAATAATAATAATAATAATAATAATAATAATAATAATAATAATAATAATAATAATAATAATAATAATAATAATTATAATAATAATAATAATAATAATAATAGTAATAATAGTAATAATAGTAGTAATAGTAATAATAATAATAATAATAGTAATAATAGTAATAATAGTAATAATAGTAATAATAATAATAATAATAATAATAATAATAATAATAATAATAATAATAATAATAATAATAATAATAATAATAATAATAATAATAATAATAATAATAATAATAATAATAATAATAATAATAATAATAATAATAATAATAATAATAATAATAATAATAATAATAATAATAATAATAATAATAATAATAATAATAATAATAATAATAATAATAATAATAATAATAATAGTAATAATAATAATAATAATAATAATAGTAATAATAATAATAATAATAGTAATAATAATAATAATAGTAATAATAATAATAATAGTAATAATAATAATAATAGTAATAATAATAATAATAGTAATAATAATAATAATAGTAATAATAATAATAATAATAATAATAATAATAATAATAATAATAATAATAATAATAATAATAATAATAATAATAATAATAATAATAATAATAATAATAATAATAATAATAATAATAATAATAATAATAATAATAATAATAATAATAATAATAATAATAATAATAATAATAATAATAATAATAATAATAATAATAATAATAATAATAATAATAATAATAATAATAATAATAATAATAATAATAATAATAATAATAATAATAATAATAATAATAATAATAATAATAATAATAATAATAATAATAATAATAATAATAATAATAATAATAATAATAATAATAATAATAATAATAATAATAATAATAATAATAATAATAATAATAATAATAATAATAATAATAATAATAATAATAATAATAATAATAATAATAATAATAATAATAATAATAATAATAATAATAATAATAATAATAATAATAATAATAATAATAATAATAATAATAATAATAATAATAATAATAATAATAATAATAATAATAATACTTAAAATATTATACATTATATTCCCATGAACTTCTCTATTTACCCCTCTGCAAATTACTCTCATAAAAGCTCATTATTCTACTTATTTCTTACTAATTGACTAAAACGTTAAATTCACACTTAAATAATGTGTTAAAGGTTACAGTAGATTAAGCCATTGTCCAATTTTTATAAAGTCTGACACTATGTGGTGCCTTTGAGAGATCATGCTCCTTTCATGATCATAAGGAAAAAGCGAATAATAACTTTCCAATTGAGAAAAGTAAGTATTTAAGTATTCAAATCAATAACCAGGAATATCTCGAAATTAGTGAACTCCACACACAAACACACACAAAAGAGAAAAGAAAAGAAAAAGAAAAAAGTATACAGCATAAACTGTACGGTTAAATAAGTCTTGCATTTTGAGAAGTAAGACCTTATTTATCTCTTGTGGTTTATCATTATAAAAGAAGTCATTCGGAATGAAGAGGTGTTCAAAGTCTATTCCCAGAAAATTCAAAACATATGGTTAATTTTCAGCAAGGAATCTTAAACATTTGATATTTTAATCAAAATTGTTAAGACTAATGTTTGGGAAAATCAAAATTTTCAAACATTTGTCATGTAAAACGTAGTTTGAAATACGAGGGCTGTTCAATAAAGAATGATCATTATTTTTTTTACGGTCATAATTTTTCGCACTAAAATTCAATCTTATTATATTCTGTTAGCTTAGTGTGAATCAAACACGCCGTAGTAGTTTCATTGTTGGTACTCCTGGTCCCGACTGTGAGAGAAGGCCAGATCAGACATGTTCATTATCGCCTACCGCTGCAACGGAGGTAACATGCAGTTCAAGTTAATGTTAGAGGAAGATCCGGAGTTTTCTTCAAACGTAATCATTGCTGATGAAATTTGGCTATATCATTTTCATCCTGAGAGAAAACAGCAAAGCTCAGTGTGGAAATCTCCTTCATCGCCAACCCTTAAAAAAGCAAAAGAGGTTGCTTCTCCTGGGAAAATTATCGTCATCCCATTTTTTGTTATTCATGGAATGGTTTATCAGCATGTTGTAACTGCACACACATCAGTAACTGGATAATACTACAGGGATGTCCTGAAAACATTGCAAGTCCATATCAGGCGCAAAAGATCACATTTCCGTGAAGCAGGCTGGATGCTGCACCTGGATAATGCGCGGCTGCATATTGCTAATGTTGTTGCTGAATATCTTGCAAAAATCAACGTGAAGTGTATCCCTCACCCTCCCTATAGTCCGGATTTAGCCCCATATGTCTGTTTTCTATTCCCTAACTTGAAGAAACGCCTTCGGGGAGGCATTATCCATCATAAAAAGCAGTGTTGAAGGTTGCGATGGCGATTTTGAAGGATCTCTCAAAAAATGGTTTTCAGCATGTCTTTGAAGACTGGCAGAAACAAGTGCAAGTGAGACAAGTGCATCGCATTCAGGGCAGACTATTTTGAGAAACACCGTCAAAATTATGAGGGTGAGTAAAGATGCGTTGTCAAAAGAAGATTGTGATCATCCTTTATTGAACAGCCCTTGTAGGAAGATTTTATAACAAATCTTCACGTCTAATCCTGTATCTTTATGTTGCATTTGTGGAAGACACTAAGATAAGATACCAAAGTGTTTAACTGACTTCTCCTTTTTAATTTTCTTATGCAGACCCACCCATTCACCTACCCACCAACCCAGAAACATACACACACACAATGAACCTCGTTCTAAAAATATTCTTTTGGATTTGGAGAATCTAAAAACATATATTTAAAGTAAAATTTAAATATCAAATGTTTTATTGGAATGCAATACTGCATCTATTTACCACTGGTAGGCAGCAGGGATAGCAATTATTTAATACTACATGGTTTAATTACTTCTGCAATTTCCAGTAATTTATTCTCTATTTTTCTATTTTCCCAGCTATATAAATTAACTGGTAGAGGAAAGACATCACTGATTAATTACAAAACTTCAACATATACATTTAACTTTTCATGCCAAAGTTTTAGAGAGTCAGTTTTGGAAAAATAGAAACAAAATACATTTGTTTCTATTTAAATGATAGTTTGGCCAGATAAATTTCCTTAAGATATTTGTTTTATGTCCTTGAAAGATACTGGACATTGTATACCCCATATACAGAGTTTGGTATAAAACTGATTTTTGGTTTTTGGATCTTAATAATCCCAGTCATACAGGACTTTCTCAAACATGCTGTTTTTCATTCAGTAGAACATAAATCAATTTCAATTGAATATCACAAAGGAAAATGGTGAAAAGGAAATTGCTCAAAGGAAATAGGTTAAACTTTATATTGAATACGTTCCACCAAGTTTATTTTGCAGGTAATTAACAATAATAGCTCAAAGATCTATCAAAGAGCAGGCATTTATAGAGATGAATTTTATGTTTTGTGTTTTTCTAATTCTGATTGAAGTAAAGATTACTGGAGATTGCTGGTGGAAATTAATGTAAATTGCTGGAAAATTATATTTTAATTTTCCATACCAAGTTACTTACTGAAATACGTATTTTTTCTATTTGGCATGCTAACCTTCCAATGCAGTCTTTTGATACCTCACTACTGACATATTCAGGTTACTGGATCCTTGAAGACTTCCTTTTCTTCTTTTTACCATTTTTCAGGAATTTAGAACTTGACCTTTGGATTTCTCCACTTTTATATGCAGCTGCTGCTTCAGCCTTGGCAATTTTCCTGTCAATTCTAATGCAGAGTAGTGCACATCTCAGCAATACTTCATAAAATTCCAGGAATGTCAACTGTGAAGGAGAAAAGTTGTAAATCCATCTGAAACCTTGCTCTTAAAATTTTCAGCAAAGTGAGTGACAATATGCTCAAAGGAAAATGGTTAAACTTGATATTGAATACATTGCACTAAGTTAAGTGCATTTGCAGCTAATTAATGATAACAGCTGAAAGATCACTACTAGGACTAACATAAGATTCATTGAATTTCATAAAGATGCATTATGGATAAGCAAAACGAGGCTATTTACAAGCCATTGTAAATCCTACAGTACAGGTGCAGTGAAGCATTCAAACTTAAGCTAAAATGTGAGTAGTTATGTTGTTCTAATAATAAATTTAACTTTGTTTTAATATAATTTACATGAAATGAAATATTTTTCATTTGATAATATGCTGAATAATGTCCTTTTTCTATATAAAATTGCTACTGATAAATATATCCTTTGTTCAGTAAATACCGGTGTTCTCAAAATAAGTAACTATTTTGTGTTTGAGGTAACTTTAGAATGTCTTTTTGTTACAGGTTGATAATTGAGCATTATGTTGGCTATTTCTGAAGGCACCACCGTTATCACATGGCATATACAGTGTTCCATGTGATGAACTATGATGACAGTTTCAGCGGAATTTAGAAAGGAGGAACCAATGAATAAAACCATATGAAAACTGTTAAATGAGTTTCAGTTAATACTTCCTGCCTGCTGCTGACAAGTCTCGATCGGGTTGACCTACTGACACTTATGCAATACATTAGTCAATTGAATGCAGTCCTAAATCTGTATACTTTCTACCACATCAATCGCAAATTCCAAAATCATCAGTGTTCCAGCAGCTGAAATTTATCTTGAAGAAGTGTACACATCAATTGTAGGTGTTATACTATCTCCATGACAAAGAGTTAGCAGAAGGCCTGGTGATATATATATATATATTCTTATTTTTCGACTATGGCCTACAAGTCAGAAGAAATTTACATCATAAAGAAGCTTTACTCCAAAGTATCCCATTAGACTTTATTGTATGGAGATTTGTTAAATCAAAAGTCCACACAGGAAAATTGGATAAACATGGCTGAACTGATAGAATTCGTAATGTTGTCACTTTAATCACACTGCAACCTCTGCAAAATTCATTTGGTGTAACCGTACATAGATGAAAAATGTGCAGAAACATCAATGGAGTACATTTAAAAGGAACCAGGAGTGTAAGAATGTAAAGGAATTTGTATTGCACAAGAAAAGTTATGAAATATATCGTTTTCAAGAAAAGAGTTACTTCTTTTGTGGACAGCCTGTATTTATTTCATAAAAATTGCTTGGAATATTTCCTTCAGCTTAATGTTATTCTTATTTTTATTATACTTCTGAATTAGCAAATTTCAGCTCTTTCTAAGCAGCCCAAAAATGGAGTATTGCATATGCTTTAATATTTCTGTTCAGCATTACATGACACTAATCTGTTACAGAATTAAATTATACATTGAAAAATTCATCATCATCATCATCATCATCATCATCATCATCATCATCATCATCATCATCATCATCATCATCATCATCATCATCATCATCATCATCATCATCATCATCATCATCACCACCACCACCATCATCATCATCATCACCATCATCATCATCACCATCATCACCATCACCACCACCATCATTATCATCATCACCATCACCATCATCACCACCACCACCACCATCATCATCATCATCATCATCATCATCATAGATGTTTGCAGATATGGTGCTGTTACAGATTTTTATAGGTACATACAATGAGAGTAGCAGACGATATTAGACTTAAGATAAGTCAGATTTTTAAGGGTTGGACTCTATGTGATGGACTTCACATATTTTCCTTGCATGTTTGGGAAATAAATAAATAAGTAGGTGTATGACTAAGTGGGTGGGTGGGAGGGTGGAAGTGAGTGAGTAGGTAAGTAGGTAAGTAAATGAGTGAGTGAGTGAGTGAGTGAGTGAGTGAGTAAGTGAGTTAGTAAGTGAGTGAGTAAGTGAGTTAGTAAGTGAGTGAGTAAGTGATTGATTGATTGATTGATTGATTGATTGATTGATTGATTGATTGAGTGAGTGAGTGAGTGAGTGAGTGAGTGAGTGAGTGAGTGAGTGAGTGAGTGAGTGAGTGAGTGAGTGAGTGAGTGAGTGAGTGAGTGAGTGAGTGAGTGAGTGAGTGAGTGAGTGAGTGAGTGAGTGAGTGAGTGAGTGAGTGAGTGAGTGAGTGAGTGAGTGAGTGAGTGAGTGAGTGAGTGAGTGAGTGAGGGAGGGAGGGAGGGAGGGAGGGAGGGAGTGAGTATTTCTTTTTTCAGAAAAGTGTAAGTAATAGAAAATTCAAACAAATAACAAGGAATAAGTGTATAATGGTTTACTCCCCATCAAACATGTATTTCACATAAATTGTGTTTTAACAAGATCTACATTTTTCTGCATTAGGTTTTTGTTTATCTCTTATGGTTCACCCTTTATGCTAAAGTCGTTAAGAATGAATAGGAATTCTGAGCACATTCCCAAAAAATTTGAGCTTCTCATTTCGTTTTGAAAGAAAATATCTTAAACAAATGGTATTTTAGTAAAAATTGCTAAAGGCATTTTCTGGAAAATCAAAATTTTTTAAAATATTTCACACAGATGTGTGATGATTTTCTTGAATCTTAGTGTCACATCCTTGGGAGATGCTGAACTTAAACACCAAGTTTAGTGTTACTTGCTCTTCACTTTTGAGTACTGAATTTCCAGACAGATAAAGAGACAGTCATACATATAAATATGGACCTGCTTTTTAAAATGCACTCTTTTGGATGCAAGGAACCAGTGTAATTGTAGTGAAGAATTGGTGTCAAAGTTTTTGAGTGGAATGCAAAAACATTGTTTTTACTCAGTTGATGAGTGTTTAAATACTTTTCCATGAACCCCTTCTGGGTGTGTAATTTATTATACTAGGTTGACAATATCTGCACTTCCTAAATTTAAATGCTGTGTGATAAAGTTCCTATTGGAACATTGTTTTTATAGCATAGGTGAATTTTTTGAATGTCAACTACAGATAAATTGTTATATTGTACATACATTGTGCATGTACATATATTGTACATATTTGTGCTTCCGGAGTAACCGATATATTTTTCATTTAGTATTATATTAGGGCCACTACTTTGGATACCATGTATATTTTGAAAAAAAAATAGCCACTGTCTTTTCTGCATTTATTACTAATCTGTTTGCTTCAAACCACTTGATTAGTTGCTTTGTTACCAGTTTTATATTATCATCTAGAGAATAGAAATTTGGCCCAATTAGAAAAATACTAGTATCATCAGCAAACGAAGTTAAATTACAGTTCTTGATAAAACACTAGATCATTTATATATATCAGAAAAAATACTGTCCGAGAATTGATCCTTGCAGAACACCATATGTTATATATCTTTTGAGGGACTGTGAGGTATGAAAATCATTTGTTTTTTCACCTACTTTTGTAATTTCTACAACCTGTTGACGGTGTGTTAAATAGGATTTGAACCATTCATAGGCTACACTTCTTATTCCTACTGAACTTAACTTTCTTAACAGAATATGGTAATCTATTGTATCGAATGCTTTTGAAAGATCAAAAAATAAACCAGCATTTTTCTCCTTCGTATCTACAGATTCATATACAAGTTTTGCAAAATTTGTTGGTGCTGTTACTGTGGATTTTATTTTCAAAAAGCTATGCTGATTTTTCAAGATTATGTTGTTTTGTCAGAAAAACAATCAGTCTTTTGTGTATTACCTTTTCAAATATTTTGGAGAATATTGAAAGAAGTGAGACTGGCCTATAATTAGAAACTTCATCACACTACCTTTCTTATATAAGGGTTTAACCTTCGCTATTTTCAGTGGTACAGGGAAAACACTGGTTGATAAAGACATGTTTATAATATGACATAGTGGTTTTATAATATATAGGCCGGATCTTTTAACAATTTTATCAGGTATTTCATCTATACCACAGGATTCTTTATTTTTGAGACTATTAATTATATTTACTAACTCCATTTCTGTAACTGGTCTTAAAAATAAACTATTGCATTGTGTTCTGTGCGGCAATGTTCCTGGGCATTTATCTGTTCCCTTGCTTGGTGTTATATTTTTGGCCATATCTGCATAATAATTATTAAAAATATTTGCAGTTTGTTTGGGCTCATTTACTAGTGTCCCCGCATTACTAGATTTATATTTTTTGTATTTTGATTTCCTTGTTTAATCTCTTGTTTAACAACTGACCACATGGCCCTAGTCTTGTTGTTTGAGGTCTAGCTATAATGTACAAAATTGCAAAAGTACAAAATGAAGTATCAAATACATGCTCTAAACATGAAATTTTAATAGGTAGTGCACATAAAATTGGCCCATGTAAGTATAAAGTAAATACAGATATATGAATGACAAACGAATTGCTAAATGATCCCTTGCATTATCAATACACAGCTGTGTACTTCTAGCTATATTCAGATACACTTTGCATCAGGTTTCAATATTGATGGTGACAACTTCATGGCTAATGCTGTTTTCACATCCTGAATTGTGTCTGGAGTTGTTCCATAGACCTTGCTCTTTGAACCTCCCAAAAGAAAAAAAAGAAAAAAAAGGAATCACATGCTGTTAGTTCCACAGAATATGGTGGTCACAAATGTTTGTTTACCGTCGACAGAGAAGACATTATGGTCTCATTCTGTGGATAAATTAGACATGTGGCATATCACCTCATCTTGCTGTAGAAAGTAGTGTGGCCTTTTACAATCAGTTGAACAAAATATATATATATATAAAAAATATTCAAATCGGCAACTGTGTTATGGTTAATATTAAAAAATAATATTCATACAATGATGTAACTTCTAATTACACAACTAAATACCTATTTTTTCACCATAAAGTGCTTACTGAGAATATTAAGGTACTCTGTTTCTCTGTACTTCATGTTCTGCAAAATCACATGACATGGAAGATGAAACCATGCTTCATCATTCATAATTTACTGGAATGTGCCTAACAGGCCCTTGTTGATGTTCCTGGGAAGTCATGTGCAGTAATCTACAGGTTTGTGATTGTCATCTTCCTGTAATTGTTGCACAACCTGCACAGAGTATGACTTAAAATCAAATTTTTTTAATAGCCACTGGCAGCTCCTCCTTTACACATTAGCCTGTTGCATCAATTTACGTTCATCTACATCTTTGTGTAATTCTATGGAAAATATCCTCGATAAGTTCTGGTGTATAAATTGGGGGAATTATTTCCTATTTTAAATCTACTGATTCTGTAACATGCCATTTTTAACTAACTTCCTTATTGCACTATCTGTAGACCTCTATCCAAAAACTTTCTTCTAAAATTTTAGCCCCCCTTGGTAGCATAGATGGTAGCGTGTCTGCCATCGTCCTCTGTAGTCCAGGGTTAACATGCTATCCTTTGGTTCCCAAGTTCAGGTCTTCAATGTGGCAGAGGGTATAAAAATCCTTAGCATGGCTTCCTTCAAAAGGGAAGTAAAGTGGGTGGTTTTGCATCATAGATTTACATCACGTAAAAGAACCCCAAGCTTGATAAAGGGGCTTCTGAGCAAAATTGAGCTGTCTTTCATACCTAATATGGAATGGGACTCTGATAACTACAGCAGTTAAAGAGCATAAATAAAGAAATACAAATCATCACCTTTCCCTGATTTCATACCATCACCTTCTTTGTTCTTACACCAGGTTGTGCTTACATCAGGAGTAACATCCTAGTTACTCTGATCCAGTATTTATCTACCCCTCAAAAGGGATCTAGCCCCAGATATCCTCCACAAAAGGAGGTTAAGTAGAGGAAGAAAAAAAAAAGGCCCGTCTGAACTATTCCCAGTGTAAAGTCTGGCCATGTGGTATCTTTATCCATTAACATCCATGATCAGGTGTTCACAGATTGGTGGAGGCACCTCGTAGAAAGTTTCTTAAAAAGTTCATTGTGGAAATTCTAAATTTATTTTTAAAAATCTCTTTGTGAAATATAGTAATTGCATAGGAAATGTGAGGCCACGTGCAGGAAACTTTTTTTTCTCTTACCTTGCCATCTTGAAAATTCCTAAGTTTAATTTACTTAGTAAATCTAAATAATTCTGTTAAGATAAATCTGTTGTTAGTTGAAGTAAAAGAAATTAATTTGGTGTTGTATCCCAAGTTTCGTGGAAGAAATGTGTCCCATTAAAGTACATTTTCTGAGAATTCCTTACCACATGTTTTACGTGTAAGCTAATTTTTTTAATGCAATGCTGTTCTTCTAATCACTACAGTTAAAGTTGTAGCAAAAGTAAAACAGAAGTTGTATGTAAAGAAATATCTTCTGTAAACTAACAGGTACTATCAGCAAAAGTGCTGAATTCAAAGTATGAAACAAGTAAACTAAGTTTAAAGTGTAAGTGGGACTGCTAACGACATCCAGTTTATTTCATTGAGTATGTTTTTTTGCACAAATGTTGCATTTTTAAGGTAATTTGGATGGACAGTCCTAGCAGGTGGGACTTACTTTTTTTTGTAATTCCTGATTGATAAATGTGAATAATTTCAGTAAGTGTTTAGAACAACAAAATCTATGTTTTATTGTGAAGGTAAATATTTTAATTCTTTTTGTCTAAGTTTTAGTGGTGGTTTCTTGTGGGATCTGCAGTTGGTTTTTCATGAAAGATTTTTTACCATGTGGGTGTTGCAACAGTGAAAGAGAGTGAAATTTTCCTGAAATGTGTTCTCAATGTATGCTGAGTTACAATTCTTTTTCTGCTTCATTTTTAACAGGGTGAGTTTCTTGACATAAGTTTTCTGCTGTATTTACCTGTAGGGTTGTAATGTAATGTATTTTACTTCCTTTCTTAAATTGGAAGTTTAAAATTTGGTATAATCTTTCTTAGGGAAAGTTTCTTTGGCAAGGTTCCTTACTTTATTTATTTTAAGGCATATTGGGAATAATAAATACAAAATGTAGGTCAGGACTTTAAGTTTTTTTTCCGTGTTAATTTTTTTGTGCAGCAAGGTTATAATGTAATTCTTTAGAGTGGTAATTTATTTTCAGGTATTACTAACATATTTTGCTTTCTTTTGTTTAGTAAATGTTGAATAACAGTGAAGTTTTAGACAGGTTATATTTAAATTATCATTGATTTGTCAAAAATTATGGTAAATTCTGACATTGTCTCTGTTTTGTGTCGCAATTTTTCAGATGTGATGCTGCTGTATCTTCTTTTTCTTTCTGTCTAGGTCATTGCAAGTGTGTCTGTGAGTGCTGAAATGTGCCCCTGTATTATTATGTGTGTTTGGTGTGTTTGATGTTTCTGAGACATTTTAGCTTCAAGGAAGTGCTAAGTAGAGAGAATACTTTCTTTTGGCTGTAGGATGGATCATTCATGGCTTGTCAGGAAGCTAATACATACTTGACACAGCGTTAAAAGGTGTTAATATTTTGGGAGAATGTGTTGCAATAACGGTGGGTTATGTGTATTTTTCTTGCAGCAGATTTATCTGAAAATGGTAAACATGTCACAAAACAAAGTTGTATTTTGACTAAATAATTTTTATTTTAAGAGTTGATCAACTGTCTTATTTTGTTTCATTTAGGCCCTAACATCTTGTAATTTAATCTATGCTGTACTTTTTTTTTTTTTTGGTTTGTTTCTCTGTTTTGTCTATGTTTCTGTTCAATGGCATTTATTACTTCTACATTAGGGATGTTCATTTTAGTGTTTGGGGCGTAAGTGCATGTTATGGTATGTGTACTTTATATATGATAAAGCATGGTTTATTGCATCATGTTACATTAATGGAGCATGCTAATGTTTCATTAGTGATGCTAGCAGAGGAAAATAAATTTTTAATCTCAGAATTTCACTTATAGTCTGTTCATGCCATGGCTAGAAAATTATGGTACTAATGTGTAAATGAGGGAAAAACACAGTTCATGAAGCAAGAGAGTAATTTTTTTTAGTAATTTTAGTAATTTATTTCTCATCTTTCCTTTTACATCAACAAATGGAAATACAAAATCAAGATTACAATTATAAAATCCATACTGAAATATGCCGTATATTCCTAAATCCTGAAAATCCTATCATGTTGCCCACCATTGAATAGTAATTCGGTCCCCATACACCTAACCCTGGGTTTTTGTGTATTGGAGGCCCTCTACTCCTTTTTACACTTTCTGCCATTTCACCTATCCCACTCTACATATTCCTCTTAATTGTTCTTAGCCATCTCTCTTTAACTTTCCCTAAATAATTCCCTATATTTCTCCTGTTCTTTTCCCCTTTTACTGACAAAATTTTTCTAATTACTACTTCACCCCTCAAATTGTCCCTTTTACGTAGCCAGTAAGAGAGTAATGAATGTGAAGAAATGCAAGTTGAAAGGAAGACTGTTATTTTGAAGTGAATTTTATTTCCATCTTAAGAGTTGTAATCATGTCAGTATGTTATATCAAAATATTTAAGTGTTAATGTTTGATTTTCAAGTCAATATTTACTTGTATGTGCAAGTGTGTTGCAATACACTTCATGATTGACTTAGTGTTTTGGGCCAAGTTTCATTTTTTTTTTTAGAGAAAAAAATGTCAATACTAGCAAGTTTGATAATTGTAACATCTAAAGTGCAAGATTTTGTAAGTTAAATTTAGGTTGTGCACACTATATTTTCAAGTGTACCCTTAATTAGGTTTATCTGTGGCCACACACATACTCAGCTTTTTCTATATTGTTAGCATGTGCACATACATATATGTTTTCTTTATTGTAATTTTAGATTCATTTATTCAAAAATTTTGATTTACTGTATTTGTAATCATAGTGTACTTTTGAAATGTTTATGTATTCAATCTACTCATTTTGTATGTCACTTTTAAAAACACTTGTTTATTATCTCTGATACTGTGATACAACTTTATTGCAGTTTGGTTATATATATTACATATGGATCCCAGTTTTGATAGTTCCAGCCACCATTCATCTGCAAGTCACAACCCCCTGGCTGCCTAGCATGGTTGCCAGCCCCAATGTGTGTGCCAAGTACAGCCATATCCTACAGGTGACTACTCAGTTCAATTGTCGGGTGGGGGAGGTGTTTTCCCCTCACCACAGGTTTCACAGGACACCAGCAAGACCTGCTGGTCCTCTTAATTAGAACTGCAGGAAACTAATGGTGGCGGCCAGCAAGCTTAGTTGGTCCTCTTTAATAATCATCAGTAGACATCTACAAACAATTAACTAGTGTGTAGTGATTCAAAAAAACTGGAGTGTTTCATCAAAACTGATTCAGTGGGGTTGTGTGAGGTGACAGTGATTTTTTTTTTGATTTTTTTTATTACTTGTGGCTGAATTTTAGAACTAACATCTTGCACTGGGGACTCTATCTTTATAATCTATTAAAAGACAAGTGTATCTTTGTCCTGCCTTGAAAGGGCAGACGTGACTCATATTGAGTTTCTTTAAGATGTTAATTCTGCTTTTGTTTTGTTCTATTAATCCAAGGAAATTGCACTTAATAGCTTTAGAGTTTGTATAAAGTGACTTATTTTTGACTATTTTTTCAAAACTGTTTGAACAGAACAATTATGCTTTCTAAAAATTTTCTTTGTGAAAAAAAGTTAATATTAAAGCAGTTTGTTTTTCAAGATCAATGTATTCATTGATCTTGGGGGAAGCAAGGGGGAGACGTCACAAGTGACTGTTTTGTTTAATTCAAATAGTGTGTTGTAAGCAATCATTTTGACTATGGTAGTGCATGTAAAATCATGTCACGTGACCTCTCCTACCTCTGATGATGCATGTACAAAGCTTCCTCTCAGTCTTTATGTGCTGGTCTTTGGTGTGCTTGGCATAAAGCCCCATCTGTACCAGGTATGTGTTCCGATGGACCATCTTTGTAATTATTTAGTTTAGTAAATGTTATTGTTATTATTAAGCTAATTGTAGTTTTAGTTAGTGTTACCAAATCTTTTAAAGAAATGTACCAACAGAAGATACCAACCTCTCCGAAAAGCATGAGTCCCATCTGAACTATTCCCCATGCAAGGTCTGGCCATGTGATATCTTTATCCATTAACATCCATGGTCAGGTCTTCACAATATCACAACTTGAAAGATTCCCAAGCACTTGGTGTGCAGCATATTCTTCCCAATATGCATCCAGTCAAAAATTGTCTCCCTGTGAAACACCATAAATGGGTTCTTTAAGCAGGAACTAACAATCAGTTAGCGCCTGCCTCGGTACTGTAGATGGTGGTGTGTCTCATGCTGAAGAGGTCCCAAGTTCGAATCTCGATCAGGGGAGTTACCTGGATAAGGTTTTTCCGGGTTTTTCCCTTATCCTGAAAGACAAATGTCAGGTAACCCTGAGCTCTGTGAACCCCGGATTTATTTGACCATCATTTCACCCATTTTGTTCATCGTCCAATATGATTTAACCTTGGAGGACGTAAATTACAAAATTCAATTATATTAAATTCCTTGAAATCTCTGGTTGGCTTCCACAATTGACTTTCTTAATGACCCCAAAATCAGGTCACAGGATAGAAATACATAGCACATTTTGGAAAACTTATGTATAATTTCATAAAAATATCCATTTGTTACAAGCATGAGATATGCAGCCAGCTTACTTTTGTTCTTGTTCTACCATAGTTGTCATATAGGACCACCAAACTTATTTCATTAGTTTCAATTGAATAGTCACATAGTTGTAGAGGCAGGTCCCTATTCCACTGCACTCTCATTTTCCTGCAGTTTCCTCCCATATGTGTATGAATGCACTACCATTGTCACACAGGTGAATACCAAAATTTAAGCATGCCGCTGTGTACTTTTGTACATCTGGGTGTGGGTCAAGACAGACAGATACATCTTAAGCACAAATGCTTAACAGGCCATGATAAAGTTAAAAATGTAACATTAATAACATAGCAGGTGAAGGTAGACCTATCAGGCTCCTCTTTTATGTTTGCATAAACTGTGCTGATAGTGAACATTTAAGTGTAAATGTAATGCAACTTGCAATAAGATGCATGGTAACAAATAAATAATTAAATGAAAAGGTGCACATGTAAAACATGTATAACATTTGTTATCAGTAAATTTATTGTTGGTGAGAAGATTTGGTGTCGTCAGATTGGCTGAGTAGAATGTTCTGGTAACATTTTTACTTTAATGTTGATCTTTGTTGAGCTTTGTTCCAAGACTCCTGAGCTCCCAGAGGCATTAGAGGGTTTGTTATAGAGCAATTGTGCTACTAGCCTGATGTATTGCTCTATGGGAAGAATATCTTGATGGAGATGACTAGGAGCACATGTGGCAACTTGAATAAATTTATTTTGTAGAACTTGTAATCGATAAATGAGCTATTGCTGGCTGCACTCCATACAGGAGCAGCACATATGATAAAGGGATGGAAAATAAGCACTGAACATTCTATTTCAAGATTGGGAAGTCTCTAGATCAATGGATATAATTTGTTGATTCAAGAAGAAACAAGTGAAACTGTGCAAGTATTATGTAGATTCCAAGCTAATTTTGTGTCTTGTAGAATGCCAAGATATTTTATTGGTGCTTCAGTTGGTAACCTTAACTGTTGATGCAGAAGTTGTAATGATGGTGGATTTTGATAAGAGTTTAATGAGAAGATTTTAGATTCTGTTTTGTTTGTGTTTAGAGATATACACCAGATTGTGAACAATCCTGTCAATAGAGAGAGAGAGAGAGAGAGAGAGAGAGAGAGAGAGAGAGAGAGAGAGAGAGAGAGAGAGAGAGAGAGAGAGAGAGAGAGAGAGAGAGAGATCTGAAGGCAATTGATTGCTATTTTCAAGTTAGAATTTTAGTAAATATCATCATGTCATCTGCATGCATAGCAGTACAGATGGGCTTTATATCAGGAAGATTCTAATTATAAATATTGAACAGTATGGGAGCAAGAATTGAATCTTGTGATACTCACACAAAAATTGGGCATAGAGTTGATGCATAATAACTATGCATACAAAGAACTGGCACCTAGTAACTGGCATTGCTTTCAAAAGTTAGAATTAGATAATCTAAAGACCTATTCAATATAATGTAACCAGAAGACCATCATGCTGAATTGTATCAGAAGCTTGTGTTATATCAAGGAATACAGGAACAGAGTATTGATTTCTTTCGAAGCCCTAAATGATAGAATGGGTGATTCCTAGTAATTGTTGATTTATAGAATATTGAGCATTGAAGCCAAATTGAAAGCTCAATATAATATTGTTGCAATAAACAAAAGATGATTTGTGGTTACGTATAATGTTTTTAAACAGTTTTGATAGCGCAGGAAGAAGACTAGTTAAATGATAGCTTCATTTTGATTACTTAGGTTTTGTGGTTTATGAAAAACTATTATTTGTGCTAACTTACATGACTGAAGAAAATACCTAACTAACAATTAACTATTGAAAATCTTAGATAAGCAAGAGGTTTTTAGCAAATTGTTATAAAACAATATTAAGAATAAGATCATGACTTGCATCCTATTAATTGGGTAGCTTTTGGATGAAATTCTCCTGTGGAGAAGTGTGTGTAATTCTATTCAGAACATTGGATCTGTTCATATTTTCAAGAATTCGCTTTCAAAGACTGTTTGCAAGTTATTGTTCTTGTCGGTAAGAACAATTCTTCATAATAAGTTGTAAAAGCATTATATTTGTCTTCACTAAATATCCACCAAATTGTGTGGGCAAGCCACTTTCACCTTTTCTGGCCAATTTATTGAGGAGTTCATTTGAAACACACATAAAAATGGTTTTCCCTTGGATCTTCAGGGTTTGGTACTGATTTGTTGATGACGTCTTTGCAGTACTTCCAAATAGACGTTTAAATGCATTAAAATTACTCATCTGCACGAAAAAGCTATTAAATTCACCATAGAAGAGGAAGTTAATGTACAACGCTCTTTCTTGGAACAAAATACCAGGAATGACACAAAAATAAAATTTTGTATTTACAGGAAGTCAACACAGTCAGAAAATTACATAAAGAATCATAGCTGTAACCTGATTATACATAAACTTGCAGTAATAAACAATCTTACACACAGAGTGGTCAGCATACCCAAGGATAAAGCAGAATATTATAAGGAGCAATGTGAAATACTTCACACAGCAGTAGAAAATGGATGTAACAAGAGTCTGGTATTTAAGAAAACTAAGAAAGCTAAGCATAAGGAAACCATTAAGGAAGTAACCACATTCACTAATGGAAAAGAAAGAAACAGCATATTTAATGGATTCACATACTAACCACAAACATTTAATGAATTACAAAAGACCTTTAAAGAACAAAATATCACCTTGACACAGATACTAAGTAAAAAATTGTTAAATTCCAAAACAAAAGATGAAATCCCACCAATAAATAGATCCGGAATATGCCAAATAAGGTGTAAGGATTGTGAAGAATGCTATAAAGGGAAAAGTAAAAGAAATCTGAAAACCAGAGTCAAAGAGCATTTTAGAAACATCAAACTCAAACATAAAGGAAAGTTAGCAGTAGCATTTCACTTTGGAATGAGAACCATGACCTTGACTCTAATCCAAAATTACTAAATGATGAGATAAATTATAACAAACTGACGTGGGAGAACATTTTAATATGGAAAAATAAGGACAGAGTAATGAACTTATGAAATCCCACCAGTCAATAATTTCATAAAGAAGTTTATAGTTCCAGCACCAGAGAGAAGACAGCAGACAACACACTGAGAGTTGGACCTTCAAGTTTGAAAATGAAAGCAATGACTCCCGTAACTAGTCCCTCAAAAAATAAAAATGTAAGTGACAGAGTGTGAAAAACTGACTACAAATAGTTTTTTTATTCATTTGGACATCACTGTTACTAAATTCCTCCAAACATGCATAGTAAATATAATATAAATAAAATATTTAGTGATTATTTTCCACTTATCTTAAGAAGTTGATGACAATACTTCTATCTTCTATTTGAAATTAATTTCGTACACATTTGCCCACATCTTCAGTCAGACACACTTTGTTTGAAGTATTGTCATCAACTTCTTAAGATAAGTGGACAGTAATTATTAAATATTTTATTTATATTATATTTATTATTCCACTGTAACTAGCTTCATTTTCTGTGTAATGCATAGTAAATGCTAATCCAGCTCATAATCAACTGCACATATGAGATCACTGAGTTTTCTTTGTTGCCATTCCTGTTTCTCATATTACCAAAGCCTGCCAGCTCTATTCTTTTCTCCAATAAATCAAGGATATACCTTGATAGATAGCAATCAGTCTTCATTGTATTCGAAGGAGCTGTTGCTTGTCAGATAGTGTTGCTAAGTTGTATGCTGATTGACATATGGGCAGAATTCAAAGTTAACTGAAATTTGTCCCATTATGCGAAATCATTTATTAGAAGTAGCTTTTTTAACTACTGCATTATATTTTAATTGGAAAGTGATGAAGCCTGGACAAATGGTCTGAGTCCAGTGCAGTAACTGATGTGATATATGCAGGAAAACTCATGTTTTCTGTATTACAATGTCAACGTTATTTGGAAGCACAGCTGGATTATATGAATTGTAAGTTGGTTCAGTTGGAGCTTAATTAGGTAGATGATAGGTATTACTGCAATTAATAAGACACTGGCCATTAAGATTGGTTATTCTGCAATCACATAATGTATTTGCAATTTAAATCTCCCAAGAGGAGGGTTGAACTATGTACTGGAAAAAAATGAAAGAAGGTTGACATCAAATGGACAGGATGGAGACTTACGAGTGCAATATAAAACAGAATCAATTTTATCACAGCATTTAAATTTAACTCATACTAGTTCCAGATCTCTTGTGTAAGGTAAAATAATTGTATGATCAGTAACAGTATGTTTAACATATATTGCTATTCCATTGGCAGCATTGCTACTTATTCTATTGTTCCTGTAGATTTTGTAACAAGGAATAGAGGAATATCCTTCCGGCAAAAATTGTGCCTCTGTGATATAAGCAATATCTATATCATGTGTTGATGAAAATGAAATTAAAGAGGCCTTCATTGTATCATAGTCCTTACTTATTGAAATTAAAGGAGCCTTTTCCATTCATAGCGCATTTACACTCCAGTTTATAATTGTTAGCTGATGAATAGGCTGATTATGTGCAGCTATTTTGTAAAGTTGATCATAGAAGAGAAGTAAGAAATTTTTGAATTCTTGGCAGACGTGAGGTTAGGAATGAAATGATGTTAGGGATAAAGGTTTAAACATGGTTAGTGAGTAGAGAATATGTTCTAGAACCTGAAGTAGATTGCTTCACATGTTGATTTTGACCTTGATGAACAGTGTGAAAATAGCTTGGTGTAATGTTGAGTTTTCTGTAGATATTCATTAATATGGTTTAAATTGTTGACTCTGATCTGGATTTGCTCAATGTGCTAGTTTCTTTACATGGAGTAGGAGCAGAAGTTGCCATTTGATGTCCCCCATTTTATTGCAGAATTTTAGACAACCATTCATTTATTTGCAGGTAGTGGTAGCATTCCTTGTAGATGGCTTGATGTTCCTTGTTGCAGTTCACACACTTTGAAAGAATGATTCATTGTTGCATTCTGAGAAATGATGACCTCCAAGGCAGCATATACAGCATGGTGCAAGTTGACAATAGTTATAGTATGTCCGAGTTCTGACAGCGAGTCTGCTGTGGTATATTTCTGGACCTTTAGAGTAGTTCAAATTTGATGACACTGTACAGAAGATGTGAAAAATCAAAATTGATGTTCCTACATCAATATTTTCAAGTTATTCTGCACCAACAGGTAATGGTTATTTATTTTTTCCCACAGGTCGTGCTACTTTTTGTATGGGAGGTGCAATTACTGCAATCCATTCAGCGTTTCTGCATTGCTAATGGAGTAAGGAAGGTTTTGTATGATTATGAAAAATATTTTATCTTCAGGATTCCTATATGTGCAGTGTGGTTGAGATATGAATTCGAAATATGTGGTTAAAGATTGAAAATCATCTGAATTTGATGAGAATACCTTTATTGTTGAACCTCTTAGTGCTGTGTGAAATTTTGATTTTGTGTTATAGTGTATGTTGAGCATAAGAAGCTGGAAACATTCAATATTTTGTAAGCACTTGGTGGCACATTTGGTTTAGGCTTCTTGGGAACTTAGAAAGTGCCATACATGTCATCTATTCTGAATAGCAATGTGGAAATGAATCAATTTAATGCTACATCGTTATCATCTCATGTTATTCTGTGTACAGGTTATACTGCTTGAATCAGAGCAAACAGGATCTCTATTAAAGCTTCAGTTTTCTGACTCTTAGATTAGAATCTTTACTCATCTAAGGTGATAACAATTTTGGATGTTTAACTCAATGTAGCTATAAGTTTTTGTTTATTGATTGACCTTCTGTTTTTTGCACATTCAAATGTTTATTGCCTTTAGGCGTCAGTGGCAGAAATCACAGGGGTGAAGCCTAAATAGGAGAAATGCCAACACGAGATTTAAGTTTGCTACATAGGGATGCTAGTGTACTGGATCGCAAAAGAAATTGGCAGATTCTAGTTATGATTCAACTTTTCAATTTGTAGCAGTTTGATCTGCTGTAGTTTAGCCATCTTGGAAATTTCAATGTGTAAGGAAGGTGTTCCATGTTCCTTTGGAAGCTAAGCATTTGATTTATCTTTGCTACTTACTCCAGGTACAAAGAAATGAGGATAAACATATATTTGGGTTTAAAATTGTCATTATTATTGGAGGGCTACTGTCAATAGTTGTTGTACTTTAAGATGCTATAACATGTAATAAATACGACTCATCTAAAAATGAATAATGCTATAACACGTTATTCAATGCACTGCTGTGCAAACCATAAAAAATAAAACCTTATTGACATTACAGTACTTTGATTTTATTTTCAGATAAAGCAATCAAGAGGTGAATGCTCCACTATATTGAACTTCATTGATAATTGGAGATTACAGTCATCTTCTGTCCCTTGCAGGTATAAATCATTCTTTATTTTAATTTAAATAGCTTGCAGCTCTATTTGGAATTTTTGAATGCCATACCTAATAAAGGAATGGTTGTAGTCATAACAACTGAAACCTGCAAAAGGAAGAACTCCTACAGCAATATGGACTTTCTAAGGTGTCCATGAGAATATTTTGTAGCAGATACATCAGAATACTACCTGCAAAATCATGCCATATTCCATGCAATTATGGTCCAATACAAGCTTTAATTTCTTCACTATTTTATGTTGCTGTCACTTTTAATAAAAGGGTAGATGCTAATTTTGGAAATTCCAAAACTGTAATTTGTTAGTTTATACAGAAGGTTTCTGAAACAATTATTTCCAGAAGCAAATATTTTTTTAGGAGTACTTGATCTTTACACAATGATGCAATTACGTTCAAATCAGCTGCATAGCACTGCTGCTACAAATCATAAAGATATACAAACTTTAATATATTAGTGATGAAGGTATTTAAAAGGGATGTGGCTGTGGTATCACCATATTTAAATCACCATTTAAAGGGCTTAAATATTAAGAACACCTATAGTGCAATATATCATTGGATTCATAAAGTCTTTTAGATTTTTATAAGACAAAAAACAAAAAATCGATTTTATGTGTCATACACATGACCCACTGTCCTTAAAATTGGTATTGTTGTCAATGCCTTGAAGAAAGCATGCATTTTAATGAAATTACATTCTGCCAGGCTACTTAGGCATTCATTAATTTGTTATTGGATATCTCTCTTGTTTAAAATTATTTTTGGGATATTTCAACAAGTTTGTTTGTTTACCCTTAACAAGATATGTACAGCGCCAAGTTATGGTTGAGGTATTCCTGCAAATTCACACAGTATTGGAGGAGCTATTATCAGCCCAGAGAATTACAAAGCACATATTCCAAGATATACTTCTATATATTTACTCAGGAACTAACAGTGCTACAGCAATGAAAATATATCTGCAAAGTTTTCAAAGAAATTTGTGTTTTGTTTAACATGTGTAAGTACCGTTTTCTGGAACAAGACGTTATGAATAGTTCTAGATGTAGGTTGAAACATGGAGTGGTACCAAAACGTTTGGAAATCGTCCAATACAGTGTAGGTTTGAGCATGGAGGTGAATTACCATCAGCTCTCATAATGCATCTGTTTAAGAAGGACTTCTAAAGAACAGTGACGATAACAAAAGTGATGCAAAGTTAGGTACCAAGCCGTTCCATGACAGCTTAGCTTCATATTCTAGAATGTCCCCAGATAAAATGGTGGCTTGGGATTTGTTTAGGCAGTAATAAAGGCATTAAATCACCTAATTAAAGTTATTTCTTCAAATACTGCACTTAACACTCACTTTTATAAACTCTAATCATTGTGCAAAGTATTATAATTTATATTTTTAATGTAGGTATAGTGTGTACAGTGTTTGAATGACTAGTGGTTAATATTATTAAACAAATTTTTTTGTCTAAAAGCAGTAATTCCTCTCAAACTGCTTGATAGTAAGGTGCAGTATAATAATGTGATTACATTCATTTGATTGTTTTTTGTAATTTTGCTTGTTTATTTCATTACCTGTTTGAGGTTCTTTCCAAACAGTATTTCCTCAATCTGGGGCAAATGCCAGCGAGTGTTTGGGGCAACTAATCTCATTAATACTGAAACATGTATTATGCTTTATAGCTACAGTGTTATGTTATGATAAACGTTCTTTGTAATACATTGAATTACTCACGTTATTTGTCATTTAAAATGCTTCAGCAATACCTACAGTGCTATTACAGAATGTTATGTTGAAGTTTATTTGTAAAATATTCAAGTTTATCATTTCTGTTATTTATAGATATCACTTTATGCAATAGCTGCAGTATTATGTTAAAGTGTCTTTGTTTTAAATGAAAAAAGTTGCTTGTGTTATTCATATCATTTAACTTATTTAGAAATATATGTAATGTTACACAGAATGTGTTGCTAAAGCTTTTAGTAATTAACTGAATTTGCCATGTTATGTCACTTTTAAGTATTTTGAGTTATAGTTACAATATTGTAACTAGTGTTGTGTAATAGAATCTTTTTAATTGATTCAGATGAATTACTCATGTTATTTAAGTAGATGTGAAATTAATATTTCATGCTAATAAGCAGAGCTAGGAAGTTCGTACCACTCACCATTCCCTTTACAGGTAGCAACCGACCTTCTCCCGGCATCCAAAGAAGTCATAGATAAGAGCGCACGGTGGAGGGACATTGGAACCAGTTGCCCAGAAAACAAAAATAACTTATGAGACATTTGTAAATGCACACCTATTTAGATCATTATGTACATCATACAAATTCTTGTATTGGTGGTATCAGTATGTGTGGGTTTGTCTCTGGCTGATTTCTTTATTTAAATTGACACATTGTGGCAACACCCAAACAATTATAATGCAGATTGTAATACTTCCTGATCCAATGTAAACTAATAAAACTGATTTTTTAAATATCTGAAGATTCTTACTAGACAAAATATGAAAGTAGGAATTTTACTACAAGATTTTCTCATCTGTGGCTGTAAGACCTTCAGGAATCCAATGAAACAATCAACAAGCTTCGAGAGGAGAGTAAGCAACTAAAACTAAAAGATATCAACATGAAGAAGAAGGAACATCGTAACAAAGTTAATGAAAGAGAAGAGGTAAATGAGGAACACATGGAGAGAAACGATGAATGGAGATGTGCAACCAAGAGCTCAGCAGCACCAAGAAAGCTTCAGATAAATGAAAAGAGCGATATCTGTCTGCGATATCGTTTCCAATTACTTCAAGGCTTACAAGGTAATGAAGAAGAAAATGAAAAGTGTTGAGATAATGTATATGAGGTGCCTGCAGAAAGCGACGATGACGAATGCATATACAAATTCGAAAGAAAATAAGCCATCATAATAGGAGATTCAATTGTGCGCCACACATGCAATTATATGGAGAGTGAATTAAGAGTGTATTTTTACCTTGGGGCTCAACTACGGCATATAAGAAACCAACTAGCGAAGAACACAGACGATCCAGATGTTGTAGTCATCCACACGGGAATGAATAATATCAGCATGGCACGTTCACCTAAAGACATCATGCGGGAGCTCACCAAGGCTGTTTCGACTGGAAAGGAGCTGTTCCCACGGGCGAATTCTGTATCAGTGGCATTATACACCGTCGAGATGAGGATCTTCATTATATCGATGGGATCAACTCTACTTTTGACTGGGTATATAAAAAATATGATTGTATATTTGTAGATAGTAATGGTTAGGAGACATGGATCTAGCTAGGGATGGCCTACATTTGAACAGAAAAGGTGTAGCCAAGTTTGGTAATCTCCTAAACAGTGTCATTGCCCACCCAGATACAAAAAACTAAATAGCTGTAGTAGCAATGGGTTTCAATCTTTAAACAATGTTAACTTATCCAAAAGGGAAAACAAAATCACCAATAGTCAAAGCATATATACAAATCAGAAGTGAGCATTGGAACCATAAATAGCAATTCAAAATCTACTTCCCTTAGCAACTCAATAAATCTCAATTTAGTAAACACAAGAGAAAGTGAGGATAGGACACAAAACATTCAAACTTTGCAGATTTTTCACTTGAATGTCCAAAGTATCAGAAACAAGGTCCTTGAAATTGAAGCTGTAATCCATGGTAGTTTAAAACTAGTAGATATATTATGCCTATCTGAATACTGGCTAACTAATTCTGAATTGAATCAACTCGCAATACCAGGGTTAACACTAATACAGGGTTACAATAGAACACTCAAAAGAAATGGAGGCTCATTAATTCTAGTAAAAAATTCTCTAAAAGCTAAATCTATATGCACATTTCTGGAACTAAACGTTGAAGAGCATTTTGAAACCAGCATCATAGAAGTAGACAGTAAGCTGATAATCATATGCATTTATAGAAATCCGTCAAGTGACATAAACATTCTAATCGAAAGGCTGGATACTATTCTTAGCTACATTCTAAAACAAAAGATAACTATAATTTTAGTGGGAGATATTAACATAAATTTTTTACAACAAAGCAATGATAAACTGAAGTTCATATCTCTATTAAATATTTATTGCATTCTGCCAACAATTGATATACCAACAAGGGTGACTAAAAGTTAAAAAACTGACATAGATCAAATAGCCATAATCAAAGATCTAATTACTTTTGTTAAAAATATAGATGTTTTTGATACTTGCCTCTCTGACCATTTTGCACAATCTCTAACCATCAATTGGCCAAGCAGAAAGAACTTTAGAAAATGTGGCACAACATTCAAAAAGTCAGATTACAGAAGGCAGAAAATATTAATTACTTCAACCATTTGCTGGGGCAAGAAACTTGTGAAGACATTTATGAGGAAACCTCACATTCACTAGATTTTTAAACACCTTTAAATACTACTACTATGATATAGCATTCCCACTGGTTAAAGTCAGAGTCAGGGAGAAACATTCCACATGGGTAACCGAGGGCATTAGAACTTCTAGTGAGAAACTAAAATCTTTTAGCAACTTAATTAGAAATGGTAATGCTTCCAAAGAATTGCTAAAGTATTATAAGAAATATAAATCAATCTCTAAAAAGGTTATAAAGGCAGAAAAAATATTAGAGAACACTAGAAAGATAAACTCATCCGAAAATAAACAGAAGACCATGTGGGAATTAATAAAAAGGGAAACTAACTCAAAGAAACCGTTGCAAGCAAATGTTGCATTGAAACACAAAGGCAAAACCGTAACAAATCCAAGAGAAGTAGCCAACATATTTAATGATTTTTTGCAGATGTCTCAAAAAGGTTGCAAATGAAAAGCAGCATAACAGATGGTCCAGAAAATAAAGCTCACATTCGTTGCAATGATAAATCATTATTCCTAGCACCAGTCTGCAATGATGAATTAGTTGATGTAATTAGGGAGCTAAAACAAAAAATCAGATGCCCTTGATGGAAGCTCAACCTACTTAATTAAAAAGTGTAGCAAGAATATCTTAAAACCGCTGTATCATATAGTAAATAAATTTCTTCAAAGTGGTACATTCCCCCAGGAACTAAAGATAGCAAAAATAAAACCAATATTCAAAACAGGAGATGAAAAGAACCCAAATAACTATAGATCAATAGCTCCACTTTCAACCTTTTCAAAAATATTAGAAAAAGTAATGTACAAGAGGCTTATGGCATTCCTCAACAAATTTAAAATCATTAATAGCAGTCAGTATGGGTTCCAAAGTAAGAAATCTGCTAGTCTGGCTGTGATCAATTTTGTTGAAAGTATCTATGATGTACTGGACAGAAGAGAAGTTGGGATGGGATTATTTTTGGATCTATCCAAAGCTTTTGACATGGTAGATCACAATATTCGTTAAATAAGCTACATAAATATGGTGTAAGAGTGGTGGCCTTCAATTGGTTTAAATCATACCTTGAAATGAGAGAGCAGGTTGTCGAGATCACTTTCACAGAAAGAGGCCAAAAGAAATCAATAAAGAGTTGTCACAAATAAGACCAGTAGTATCAGGGGTTCCGCAACAATCTATTCTGGGCCCCCTGTTAGTTTTACTGTATATAAATGATCTCCCATTATGTGTTATGAACAATTTAGATGCTAAAATCACACTCTTTGCAGATGATACAAGTATTTTCTTTGCAGGAAAGGATGATGTTAGCCTTCAACAAAATATAGCACCAGCTATAGTAAATGTATTAAATTGGTTTAAAGTCAATAAGTTGCTTGTAAATGAAGAAAAAACAATAACACAGCATAAGGCTTATAGGAAAATGGAAAACCCTTGCATCAGAATTGGCTCAAGATTGATAAAATTTTGAACGGCAAACTATATTCTTAGAACTATGGGTAGACAAAAATTTAAGTTGGGACAAACATATAGAAAAGTTAGCAGAGAAGCTGAGCCGTGTTTGTTTTGTTTTACATCAGCTGAAGCCTTGAGTACAATTTACTGCACTCAGAACCTATTACTTTGCTGACTTTCATTCATTACTATCATATGGACTACCATTGTGGGGAAATACTACAAATAGTAAGATGATATATAAGCTACAAAAGAAAGCAATACGAATTATGATTGGTATTCCAAAAATGGAAAGCTGCAAAAATAATTTCAGAGATTTGAATACCTTGATTCTACCAAGTTTATATATGAAACAGTTATTGATTTACATGAAGACTAATACTGCAAACTATGTCACACATGCTGAAATACACACCCATAAGACATGTAATAAAGACAAATTACACACCTATATTCATAAAACAAAACTATTTGAAACTTCTGTCAAATACATAATTTTAAAGCTATACAACCACTTGCCAAATCAATTAAAAAACTTACCCTCTATAAATAAGTTTAAGGCAGAGCTACACAATTTCTTTAAAAAAATCAGTTTTACTCAGTAAATGAATACTTAGAATACAAATCAGGTAAAGCATAAATTAATCAGTTTGTTGTGCTTAATTATACTAATGTATTCTACTTCTATTCTTGTTTCATGTATCCGAGATTGGAAGACTCATCAATGAAGAAATTTAACTGACCAAAGTATTAAAATTAAGTTTAATACTAGAGTCAGTGTCTGCATAAATATTCATAACTTAGTTGATCTGTTATTGTACTCAAGTGTCTTAATGTTTTTCAAGTGTGAATAGTAATTTGTGTAAATTATCTGTAAACTTTAGATTGTAAATACCTCATAGATGAATTGTAGATATTGTTAAATGCTCTAACTATATTGACAATGCCTATAATTCTTTATGAATTCCTGAGGCTAATAAACATTGTATTGTATTGTATTCTACTGCGAAAAAGTTCCTTCGATCTCATATGATGTGATCGGGGCATATTTGAAATATTTTATCACTTCTGTATCAGTATCAGTATCATAGCTTTTTTGGGATCTACAAGTGCATCTTGTATGCAGTACATTGCACCGAACCCTGCATTCTATTCAATTACACTTTTCATTTTCATATTTATTTCAGGTAGAATGCTCAAGGATTGGTAAATCCACTTTGACAGTTCTGCTATATGCTGCACAGATTCAGTAACTCCGTTTCTCTGGACTATAACCTTGTGGGTAACTCTTTTAACAAATGTGCAAATACTACAAAGCTGTTCTGTTACTACATATTTGGCAGTTTGTGTGCTAGAACTGCCCTCAGGTTCTAAATTGTCTAATACCAAAACAGTTTTGTCTTAATGTAGATTACAGCCTCTAGCCAAGTTCCCATTCTGGTTGACAACTGGTCATAGTGGTAGTGGTATGTCTGGTGCTAAATATTTGAACTTTACAATCCTGTAAGATGCTTTCAAAAATATATTATTCATGTGAGCTACAAAGCTGTCTACACCTGCATAACTACATTTGCCTGATTCGGCCACTCGATGTAAAGCATGTGCTAAACATGTAATATATATTAGTTTAGGATACAAGCTACAGATCTGCTTGGTAGCTTTTACCATGTATGTCCCACCTTCATATATGAACAGAAGAACATTATCTTTTTAACTCCATTAGGCCACAAGAGGGTCAATGCTCTTTCAAATGTTGATGTGATTGTCTTATGATTTACCTTTTCAATTACTTCTCCCATCAAGAGAAAATCCTACCAGGATGATCTGCAGAAAGAATTCTGATAATTATGTTCACCACAAAGTGTCCTAGGGAATCTGTAGTTTCATCCATATTTTTATATATATATATATATCCATATACATACCCGTATATTTTTCCATAAATGTTCTAAAAACGTTATTTTCCACTTTATGGAATGGAATATTGGAGCACACCAACATTAAGTATAACTGGTAAAAGAATGCAGACTATCTGCTTGTTAATGGCACATTTGTCATCTCTTGTCATCCAGATCCATATTTGCAACAATGTGAGATGTGTAAGGTGTTTTGCATGGCATGGTGTTGTTTAACTAGCGATCGATTAGCAGGTTTAATTTCCACATGACATGCATGACAGTGAATTGTGTATCCGTTAGTTGATAGACAATCTGTTGCAAATTCGTTAATGATTTTAGGTTACTTTGTTTCTCGATTTGGCTTCTCTTTCACCATGTTGGCTGAAGTATCACACTGGAATATAAATATAAATAATGAAGTAAAGAAAGACATGAATAAGTAAAATGCTAGAATACATACAATGGTTGTACATCCAATTTAGTTGCTCACATTTGAAGCACAACAAAGATGTTATTCGAATGTCTTCCTTCCTAATGATGTGCTCTGTTTCATGCAGTTACACCTGTTTTGCAGTAATAAGTTGCATTCTAGGAAGAACCTTGCCCTTGCTAGTAGCACTGTGTGGTATAGCCATGCCTGGCTGCTCTTCACTACTCAAAGAAATCGGTACGGACTTCCTAGCTCTGCTAATAAGACAAATTAATAAAAGAAAGCAGTAACTGTCAAAACAGTGTTCTTATTCAAATTTTCCTGTGAAATACCTCATTCCTATTGTTAATTCCTTGAATTTTGATACAAAATTTTGAGGTAATTCATTAAAGTAGAAAATAATGAACATGTGCCATGCAGAAAATTGCAAGACTCAGAAGTGTAAAATGAATAATGTAATATGATGATGTATTATTACATAGGTATTTTTGTTGTTACTATTAAGAGAATTAGTTTCTTAAACCTATAGCCATTACAGAGACCATTAACATTATATAAAAATTATGAAACAAAATAAAGTGATATGTTTTTAAAATTTTGCTGCCAAATACCACATCCTATTGTTAATTCCCTGAAAGTTCATACAATATCTTTGGGTTAATTCATTAAAGTAGATATAATGCATATGTGCCATGCAGAAAATTCATTGTAAGACTCAGCTGATTATATGTTCTAATACTGTATTGCTACAGATGATAGATGATTATGTGAGCTTTTATAAAGTGCAACAACCTTGAAACTGCAGTCACAACTCTCAAAGCTCACATAATTATCTTTGTGCATCATCTGCAGCAATGTGGTATTGGAACATTTGATTAGCTGACAGCTATGTGGGTATGAATAGAATAGAATAGAATCGAATCCTTATTGTCACATGATGTTTACATTGTGAGTCTAAGCTGGTAAATTGAAAAATACAGCTGTAGTAGCTTTCGGCAAAATAAACAATTAGATGAGCGATTTTTCTTAAGTTTGCCAGGTGATCACAGGGGCACTGTGATCACCTCGTGTTGCCAATGATTCACATGGGAGGTCCAGTTCTATGTATTCTAGTAGTTAGATTTGTAAATATGAATATGAATTTACTGTGGAAGAAATGCTTACAGCTGAATTTGATCCATTACTTTTAAGGTTAGATCATTAGTTACTTTTTCCAGGTATAGTGAACTTCTGTACCAAGATATCCATTCATTTGATGTTCTGTTAAACTTATATTATTGCCATCTAACAAGAAATGAAATATCTCAGTGTTCATGTACAGAAAGGAAACTTTTCATAGCACTTGCCCCTTTTACTAATAACACTGAATATGTAAAAAAGTAGGCTGTGATAATACTAACAATAACACAAAACACAAAAATGCACAACAGAACTTAAGAACTGTTGAAATTGAATATTTTACCATTTAATTTGCTAATATCAAAGTCATGGCCACCTCAATCCTCAGGTGCAATTGTATGAAATAACACAAACTTCCAAGGATGACAGTTAAGCTGTTTTGCTATCGTTAGCCATCATTTTCATTGGTCCCTCTGTTCTGGCATTCTGTAAGTGACATATAATGATGTTCAGCTTCTCATGGGAAGCTTCTATCTCAGTTTTGTGCTGATCACATTTTGATCATATATCAACAATAATGACAGGGTAAATTCAGTCTTGAAATCTGATTAAGCCACTGCTTAGAAACTTAAGGCATAATATTCTCTTCAGCCTCATATTTTTCAATGAAAGCACTGTGAAGCTTGCAAATTTTCAAATCTGGTGACAAGTATTATGGCTATTCTCCCTAACATAATGACTCTCCCCATAGGGATATTTGCAATATATTTCATAACTTTCCCCTTCCACTCATTTTCTCTTTTAGGACGATTCTCACCTCTATTTTCTTAAATGGATATATAAGTGCCAGAAGCAAATTTAGTAAAGAGTAAGTGCAATCTTCCAGTCCATTCATTTGTTTGTTTATTTATTTAGTGTCAAACTATTACATAGATTGCATCTACTGGAATTAACCTTAATCATCCAGTAGATGTCTAAATGCTACAAATCCATCAGAACCTTTTTGTCTAATATATCCTATGAATCTAAAATTTACCATCTGTCAATTGATAATTTCCATTTGGATCTCACCTTCCATAGAAGTTCTCCTAATTGTCTAATCTGACTCTGATCAGAAAACATTTTCTTTATGGTTACAATACTTTTATTTCTCAGTCACTTTTCCCTAATCAATTTTTTCCTCCATTCATCAGTACCTCTACATTCCCATATAACTTGCTCTCCATCCTCTTTGTCCCCACATATCGGACAGTAACCTTACCATACACTACCCCTTAGACCTCTCAGTTTCCAAACACCTAATCTGTACCATGCTATCACTCCTCTTTCCCTTTTATTACAGATTTCTAAATACTTTCCTGACCTTGATTCTGTTTCAAACATCCTTAAAATAACTAGTAACCTTTTCTCTTCCATCTCAACCCAAATTGTTTGACAATCCATATTCTCAAATCTCGATCTAACTACCTTCCATACTCCCCATGTTAAGCTATGTCTCTGCAGCCATATATCACCTAATCCACCCTTTTCCAACTGTTCCTTTACTCTTTTCAACCAGGTTCCCTGACTGGGATGCTTTTCTTGAAAACTGAGACAGCACTTAATTAAGCTACCCTCCGGCAACTGCAGTATCTTGTACCAGTACTTAACCACTCTTTCCCTCACCATTCCTTTTGCACTACTTTTTCCCATTTCTAAAAGTACTCCTACATTTGCTGAATTCTGGGATACGCCCAGCATAAATTTACAGTATGCTCTTAATACAAGATCCATTTTCACCCATCCATTTTCAGCCCCACATATTTCCACCCCATACCCCTCCCTAGCCTCTACTAAGGCTGATATAGCCTTTCAAACCAGGATACCTTCATCATTGGTGCTATATATAAGCATTTTCTCAGTAAATCCAGAGTAGACCTCACCTTAGCTAGAGCTCACTTTTTCTGTAACTCCTAGCCCTCTTTCCTGCTTAGTTTAATCCCCAAATAGATGCAAATCTGCATAACTTAAATTTCTGTGCCTCCCATGATCCACTTTTGAGACTTCAATTTAGTTCCATTTTTAAACACTATTATTTTAGTTTTATTTTGATTCACTTTAAGACCCAAGAACTTACAATATCTATCTTAATTATTGCATGAGTTAAGCCAGTTCCTGTTACTGACCCCACCACTAAGTCATCTGCATATAATAAGCCTGGGATCTCCCTGTTTTCTATCACTGGCATATGCTTGTTGGCTAAACTTACACAATCCATGATGTCATCAATAAAATGATTAAACAAAGTAGGACTCAGTTTACATCCTTGTCTAAGACCTCTTTTCTAATTCACCTCAACAGTTGCCTCCTCTTCCCCACATTTGACACAGAAGGTATTTTCATGATATAGTTTAATTAATACTTCTACCATCCCTTTACTTAATCCTTTAAGCCTCAGCTTATACCACAAACCTTCCCTTATTATTTTATCATATGCCTCCTCAAAATCTATGAATATGGCACATATCCTTCCTTTTTCGCCTGTAAATATTTGTCAGTTAGTGTTTTGATAACCATTATGTTGTCCACTGTTCGCCTCTCTTTCCTAAATCCTGATTGAAATGGAGATAATCTTTGGTTAATCTCTGCCCAGGTTTGTATCCTTTCAGCCAACATCACTGCAAAAATGTTTCCCATATTTGATAATAATGCTATCCCTTTGTAATTTCCCGGATCATATTCACTTCCCTTTCCTTTAACTCATTTTCTTTTGTCTCACTGGATTGTCCCTTATTCCACTTTCCCTAACACATGCTGGTCTTCCGTCTATCCAAAGCTGGAAGTTTCGAATATGCATTTGCCTACACTCCACTCTGGCCCTTTTCATTTGCTGCACTAATTGGAGCTTGAGTCTCCATTACTCCTCAGTCAAATCCCTGTTGAGAAAACTCTGTGTCCCATTTTAATAATTTAGTTCGGCTCAGCACTTTGTAGACCGTTTGCATCATAGTAAATCTCGCAATAATTAGCTTTCATCCTCATCGTCTCCCAACATGATATGCATCCGCGATTTCCCATCCATGCAGTTTCATTACCAATACATTTTAAGTTCATCTTCTGAGACATCTCTTCCATCTTAGTTATTTTGTTTTTGACTGCTGCCATTTCAATGTTCATACCCTGGATCTCCTGTTTAATTTCAGTTGTGGCCATAAATAATTTGTTACTTAAACTTTCCTCCATTCTTTCCATTGTCTTCAATGTACATTCCAATGTACTTAGCTCTCCCTCAGGGCCAGGATTCATTTCAATTTCCACTGATTAACAATGATGCCATGATAACAGCAATCCTAATAAATATGTTTTTGATATCCTCTCCATTTCCAGAAACAGCCAAACCCCTTCTCCTTCCAAATAGGTCTACGTGTCTATGTCCACACCCATTGCTGCTTACTCCCTTGTTGCACTACTATTCTGGAGTTCTCTCTGTAAACAACCTTCCTGTTCAGCTCCTGGCCTAGCACTCCTACCTTCTAGTCAATATATTAAAGGTATCACAAAATATATTGTAAACGCAAATTGAAGAAAATAAATGGAGAAAATGAGAAAATATGTTGGCAGTTACTATTAGCAGGATATTCATATGTTCCATTTGTTCTTGTTTTAACATCCATAGTCTCAGAAAACTTTTTTTTTTTTTTTTTTTTTTTGTGTAACTTGAAACAGAAATTGTTTTGCAGTTCATTTCATTGCTTCAGTCAACTATGTCACCTATCATAAAAAACTCTCAAGATGATTGAGACTATGAAATTTCCAGAAATAATAATGAAAATGTTAATACAAATTCTTACCTCACCAAGAGTAATGATTAAATTTTATTTTTTAGTAATGTTGTCTTGTATTACATTTGAACTGATGCTTTACAAAAAGAGATCCTTGTTTTAATCATTTCTGCTTTAAGGTTTCTTGAAGAAAAATAACCATTGAAATTAAACAATAGTGGCAAACAGTAAAATGAAGTAGGTATTATTGCAATTAAGTCACAACCATAATGTATGCAAACATTACTAAATAAGGTATGTAAAGGGCAGGAAAACAAGAAAACAGGTTGTGCAGATGAACTTGGCAGTTAATACTGGCCCACCTCGGTAGCGTGGTGGCAGCATGTCTGCCTCACGTTCAAGAGGTCTCAAGTTCAAATCTCGGTCAGGGTGAGTTACCTGGATAAGGTTTTTCCAGGGTGTTCCCTTATGCTTCAAGACGAATGTTGGGTAACTCTAAGGTCCATGGTCCCTGGACTCATTTGAGCATCATTTCATCCAATTCATTCACAGTCCGATATGACTTAACGTTGGAGGACGTAAATTAAAAAAAAAATAATAAAAAAAAACTCTTAATACTGTCTGATAATATATTTCAATTTTTCACCAATTCGAGCAGTTCTAGGGACATACCACTTCATCTGTAGGTCCTAATAATACACAGAGCATAAATAGGAGATAAAACCATTTAAGAAAATAGGTAGTACAAAGAAAATTTTCTAGTTATTTCTCTTTCCTTGGAAGGAATTTTTACAAACTACAAGAGAAACCAAAAACTTACTACCTACGTAAAAATGTAGATCTCTTTAAAACACAAAATTTATTCAGAATAATTTATTATTGCACCAGCCATTTCAAAGATATATGTATATATTGCTTTGAATTTTTCAATGATGTATCCTTTGTATTTTTTGATATGTTGTCATGATTTATTTATTTCTCACAATTTATGAAAAGATATGAAATTTCATGGCTAGCAATAAAGTTTAAATTATAAAATTTAGAAAAAAATTGCTTGTCTTCTCTGCCAACTCTATACCTAAAATGAAATCTGTAATAAAACGCTTTTTGGAAATGTTTAGCTTGATTAACATGGAATATAATGAAAAATAAGCTTTTGCAAGAAGAGTTTGCAGGAATACAAAAGTGGCTAGAGAAAGTCCTGTGAATGTAACACGTCAGTTTTTAAGAATTTTTATAGACCAATGTTTGGTTTCTGTGATATCAATAATGAAGCCTTGTATACTAACAATAATTTTCAACCGCTTTTGTGCTGATGAATCTTCAGTGAGACCATAAGGCGATAACAGCCTGATGCCTATGAAGCATATGCATTTATTAACCAATGATTTCTTGATAAGCACACAATAAATTTACAACTTACCTCATAGTGCATACAAATCATGTCATTAGCAGACATAACTAGAGGACATACAACTGCCACACATTTAATTAGCTTCTTAAGTCCAATTTTCTGAATGGTAGAAATGTTTTTAGCATCCGGTTTCTTTACAAATTGAGATTCTTCATCATCTTTTGGTATAAAAAATGATACTTTTCGACGTGGGATGTAAAATAATTCCCAACCAAGAATGGCAGCATTAGAACCCGCAGCTTTCTTTTTCTTACCACGCCGCGCATGTTTTGGCATTGGTGGAATGTAATTGGAAAAGTTGTATTTGTCTGCTTTAATTTGCTGATCTGGAATAACGCTTTCTGGATTGTGTGCAGTGACACCATAGGTTATTTTACTAATAAATTGAGCAGCGGAGAGAGGAATGCCCATCTTTTGATACAGTTTATATACTGCTGTTATAGGCAGAACATTCCGGAAATGGGAGAGTGCCATTCCTGAGAAAAAGAAATACAAAAAACATTAATAAAAGCAACAGGAGAAATAGTTTCCTAAATGTAGCATCTAACATGATCTTTAAGGTGTCTTGACTATGCTGTATATAATAATAATCTATTTTTTAGACTATTTTTAGTAGTTGGTTATAGTGCTGTTTCCACAAATACAATTAGCCTTTGAGTAAATTTGTAACAGCTATATATATCAGAACATATTTTAAAAGCCCTTGTTTTCTTCATCATTTTGTTGACAAAAAGAAATGAAATGTGCAGTGTTTAACGCCCGCTTTTACTACATATGGCACCGCAGGCGATGACACTGATGATAAATGAGATGAAGATGGAGCACCGGTGGAATGAGATGGCGGGGGAAACCGGAGATCCTGGAGAAAACCCGCCCCAGCGCCGTGTTGTCCACCACAAATCTCACTTTGCTGTTGCCTGGGATCGAACCCGGGCCCCCTTAGTGAGAGCCAAGCGTTCTAACCACTGAGCCACAGCGCGGCCCTTGACAAAAAGATGACGACAAAACTGTTGATATAAAATACAGTGCATCCATAAAATCATGGTACACATTTGATCAGGTACAGGAAAGCAATGATATAGGATAGAAATGTAAAATCTTCACCAAACAAATGCAAAGCTCTTAAAGTATTATACCTATTCAGTGCAAGTTGATGTGGGCTTTGTTTGTTTGCCCTACATACATGTAAATGTTATTCAAGTTCTTTCCACACACTCTGGTGTAACAGAGTGAACATCTGTGATTCTCTGTTTTAAAGAATTAATGTCATTGATATGTTCCCTGTACATATGTTGCTTCACATAACCTCACAAGTAAAAATCCAAGGGTGTCAGATCAGGGGGTTGTGGTGGCTATGGCTTAACAGAACCCCTGCCTATCATTCACAGGCGGAATGTTTTGTCCAGAATCTCACAAACAATGTTGGCATAATATGGAGGTGCTCTGTCATGTTCAAAGATGACACATTCCGGAAATTTTGGCACTCCATATAATTCCAACATGTCAAGGTAGTTGACTGACATCACAGTCTGCTCTGCAAGAGAAAAATCGTCCTAATACTTTATCCTGCATAAGACCTCAGGAAAGCAATGAAACAGATATAAATGTGAAATCTTCACCAAACAAAAGCAAACCTTTTAAATATTCATTTTGGTCATGGATTTGAATTTAGCAAGCTACAGAAAACACTAGACTTTTCTGTACGGTCCACATCTTGACTGGCATTGACAGGCAGATCTGCTACTGAGCAATTCATGGTGTTATCACCTGCATGCACACATGCTTGCACATCATACTACGGAAACTTAGAGAGTTTTCCTTGTATTTGGTGAAGATACCATATTTCCATCTTGTTTTGTTGCTTTCCTGAGCTCAAAAGTACACCATGACTTTATGAACTCACTGTATTACAACTCAACACAAATATTAACTTTTTATTTTTTTGTAAGTTAAACTATATCTAAAGGAAGAAGTACGCCTTGAATTTATGAACTCACTGTATTATAACTCAACACAAATATTAACTTTTTATTTTTTTGTAAGTTAAACTGTATCTAAAGGAATAGTCCCCTTTATCCTTTTCATCTACCATACACTTCCCACACTTTATATGGTCTCTTTGAAGCTTACACCTTTATCAAGGACTTTAATTTGAGATACAATTAATGATTCATTCCTGAAGTTTAATTGGGTTTTATAGTGATTTGCAGTGACACAAATATTCACTCCTAAAATATTCTTCCAGACAATGGAATGTATGGAATTATTTAAATAAAAATTATATCCCCTAACCCACGAAGGAATTCAATGAAGCTCCTATGCATTGAACAGCAAAACTGACCATTTTACTGCAGAGATTAGAAAAGCTTAAGTGATACCTTTCTCCTTAACTCAATACTTTATAAATAAGAAATATTATGTATTACATTCACATGACTTTCTGCACCTATTAAAATTTATTCCTATATCGCTTCTAGAGGCTGTTCCTCTGCAAGCTTACTTTTCTAGTTTTCCTTTTGTTATAGATGAACCTTAGGTGGGATAGAAAAGATGCCAAATCAATTCAGGAATTCAAATGCTCCTTATTAAGCTTTAAAATTTCAGTATTTTCATGACTCACAAGAGACAGGTGAGTAATGGAAGGATTTGTAAATGTTACAAAATATTGAACAATTGAAACCAATAGATAGAGTCAACATGAAAAATTCAATGCCATGGCCGGGATTTGAACCACGGATCTCCTGGTTTCCATCCAGTTGCTCTTACCCAGTGACTGGATGGAATCCAGGAGATCCGTGGTTCAAATCCCGGCCATGGTACTGAATTTTTCATGTTGACTCTATCTATAAAAAACCTTAGCCTATATACAGCTAGTGTGAAGAATTGATTAATTTCCATCAATTAACTTATGTAATTGAAACCAATATTATTGGATATCATGAAAATGACTCATGTGACAAAAAAGTTATTTAAATAATCGTAAAATCTATTTTTAGTCAGTTTATTGACACTTGCATTTTGTATTATTGAGGGACTAGTTTCAAAGGCCCTTGCCTCCATTTCCAACCTCTCTCCAACTAGCATCTGTTGTCGTCTGCTCTCCTCTCACTGGTGGTGGGTGTTAAAAGAGGCAAAAAATTTTGCATAGTATGTTTTTGTTTATCTCTTATCATTTATCAGTTATACAAAATTCCTTTCAAAACAGGAGGCCTTTACAGACAACTCACAAAAAATTCAAGATTTACATTTCATTTACATGTAAATATCTTAAAGATATAGTATTTTAATCAACATCCATACAGCCATATTTTAGAAAACAATTTGGAAATATCTACCACACAAAGAATAGTTTTTGGTGTGGGGAATTTCTTGAAAATCTTTGCTGAAATTAAATATCCAATTCTTCATCTTTGTGGCACGTGCTTGCATGCATACGCATATACATGTACATACACGTATGTACACAAAAAATATTTTTCTTAAGTGACATTTTTGAGTTCAAGGGCCTCAAAATATGTATCGCTTATGAACAGTTTCTTATAGCTGGAATGTAGTACTTACTGTATGTAGAAAAGTAAAAATAAATTCTGTTTCTTCAATGGCAATGTTTACCGTTCTTTTATTAGCTTGTATTGTTATTCATATGGCTTGAATATCTAAATGAAAATTTAAGTTTCTTTCTGTATTGTTTTTTCTTCTAAAACAAAATTTTCAGAAAAGAAATTTTCAAGTATAATTATGGAATTAATAAACATTGTATAGTTATTTTTTTCCCTACACTATGTTGCATTCCGACATTGCTCCTAAAACAGTCTCTTAAAAATTAAAAACTAAATGACAGGTCTGAAAAAAAAATGTTATTAGTTATTTTGGATGTCACTGTTACTAAGTTCCTAAAAACACCAGTCAATGAAATGGAATAATTCTTTAGAGGCAAAATTGTTTAACACAAATTTATGGTTGACTTATTTTGGAAAAGAAAATGTAAGAATCTGTGCAGTGTTTTAGTATTTTACCATATTTACTTTTAAAAACATGAAAGCAAATTATGATTTGTAATTGTATTCTGTAAATAATATAATATGACTTCCAGGCTTGAAGGCCATATTCAAAACATAAAATTGGTGAAACTTGATGTTTTGCCTCAAATGTGGAGCAGATCCTCAGATGAGTGGCACAAATTGCTGACAACTGAGGGTTGATTTGCCAGGGAATGGTGATTTATTATGTTGCAGTCAGGGCCGTATGCCTAACAAAAAAGTGGGGGGGGGGGGGGGGGTGCACACCTAAACAATTTTCCAGATGCTGGAGAACCGATCAGAATTCTGAACTTGTAGATTCGCCTTCTTGCCTTGGTTGTTCTAAGCATGTGTATGCCTTTTTATCCATTCATTTATGTAATCCTCTGGGTTCCACATATGTACTGGAGGTCCGTTAATAATCATAAACATTATTTGAATGTGTTTTGAATGTATATATTTTGTATTTTTGCAGTATTTTGAATGTTATATTAAGAAAGGTAATGAATTAAAAAATGTATAAATAATATTATTAGTAAGGGGAGTGCGTCCCCCTCCGAAAAATAGTGGGGGGATGGCATACATCTGCATTTCCACTCCACTACGGCCCTGGTTGCAGTAGTTGAAGGGGTTGTGTATGGACTGCTCCATTTTGATTCGTTGTTTTGTTTGCCAATATATAGCCATTGTTAAGCAATTGCATTTCTTAGCCATTGCCTCCAAGCCCATACTTCCTTATATTTTAATAATAATACTGGCCAAGATTTAACTTGTTACTAATTTACTGATAAACCTCTGAACAAAAGTGGCACAGGTGGCAATATCTGAGGCTTATATCTTTACTTAAGTTGCTAGGGCAATGCTAGGATTGATTATGAAAAGTAATCTAACAAGAGGTTGTATTATTCTATAAAATCGCAAATGACTGGTACAAGTATTTTGCCATTCAAGGCCCTCTAGAATTTACTGAATTATTATATATAGCAGATCTTTACTGTTTAATGTCTTAGGATATATACAAACAGAAATTCTATTTTTAGTTTCCCTACTCTGTACTTAACAGAAAGCAGACAAGGTACTATATTTTACCTAAAAATTTGATACAGAGATTTCACTGGGAATACACATTTTAAGGCTCCCTGAATAAGGAAATAAAAATCATTTTTAGAAAAGGCCTGTGTGGATCTGTGTGTGTGTGCATCTAATCTGTTTCTTAAAAGCATAACTCGAAAATAAAAGGTTGATTAAACAACAAACTTGGTAGTTAGGTTTATGTTCCAACCTAGGATGGGATATGAAAAATTTCAAGAAAATCCTGCCAATCCAAACTACCCTTACAAGGAAACATTTTTGAAAACTTTGATTTTCTTAAAAATAGTTCAATTGATTTTATTTAAATTATCGGTTAGTTAAGATGTCTTCATCGCAAATAAAATGTATATCTTGAATTATCTGGTAGCACTTTCTGAAATCCTGAACTTCTTAGTGACTTTTGCATAACTGTTAAGCCATAAGAGATAGAAAATGAATCTTACTACATACATAAAAACTGTAGATCTTTTTAAAATACAAAATTTATGTCAAATACTTCTTTGTAGACTTACTCATTTTCAAGATAATTTTGTTATCAGTTTGAATGTTTTTTTTCTTTTTAACCGTTTTCTTATTGTTTGGGTTTGTTTTACTTTCTGTTTTCTATAATTTCACATACCCTCTAGCGACCATGGCTACGGGGGCTGGCTAATGTTCAAATATATCTATTTTTCTGAAATGGGAAGTTACTCTGCTTCTCTTTCTGGTTATGCAAAGAAGATGGAATTCTAATGTCATTCCTTGGCCAAACTATTGCTTATGTCTAATACAGTGATTAGCAGATGGCTTGGTCTGTGACATATTAGTGGTTAAAATTCCTCACTGCCTGGCAATATATTGTGACTTTGTGGGTTCGTAGCAACTGTGGTGGGGATAGCGCACCTATCGCCAGAATACGCCACACACGTAAGATTACGAGAGGGGAGTATCTGCACAAGCTGTCTAAATACAAATCTCACTCTGTAAGCCCGTATTGCAGCTGTTATAAATTAAGTTGTAATTCTTACTATCGTAGTAATCTCCATGCTTTTGTTGTATCTTAAATAGTATGTAGGCATTTGAAACAAAACCCTGATCTCTTCCAGCATGCTTGATAACCAACTGTCGGCTTTTCGACATCGCTGCAGATTCCCTGTAGCCAGTTTCACTCCATACATATGGTCTGGTATGTACTGCATTGATATAAAGTTCAACGATATAAAGTATACAGACTTCATTGCTATATCTCTGAATATTTGAAAGTGAATTCTTTTATATGTTTACGTGTGGTGAAGCAACGAGAGACCTTGGAGATTGCGTGTTTGTATGACACGTCATTTTTAGAGCCTGTAAGGGTTGTACAAAGTGTCATTTTACTAAAATAAAGAGCACTTTGAATTTCTGCAAACTAGACTTTTAATTCCACGAACACAGTCACATTTGGTGTCAGAAAAGGTAAACGCCGATGAAAGCTACATCTCTGTAAATGTTAGAGACACTGCCTGTGTTGTGCCTGTCGCCACTTTATACCACCTGACATCACAGCTCCCTCCCAGATGTCAAATAGGTCCAACAATGCTTCCATTGGTCACAGTGTTGAAACCTTCTTTATGAACTGTGTTTTCAAGCTATACCAGAAAAGAAGTACTACAATTTGGCTTATGAAGTGAACTGCCACTTATATCTCAGCTGTAGTTAACATATTTGATACTGAGATTTCACCAAAAATGCAACTTTTGAGGATCACTGAATTTAAAAATATATAGGTAGTTTTATGAAAACATTTTGTGTGTGCAGGTGTATTTGTTTATGTGTTTGTTCGTTTGTTTCCACAGTATTAATAAGAACAAAGTTGGAATTGAAGTTCTGCATCTTCTAAAGATCTAACATGATCATTGAAATAGACCGTATTGCAAAGTACTTTTTATATAGAAAATTTCTTGTTACATTTTATGTGGTCAAAAATGGCTTAATGCTTTATATTGAAATACTGAATGCTTAAATTATCTGAATGACAAATATATTGAATTTTCTGTGGATAGGCTGTAAAGTCCTCTTCATTCTGAATGACTTTTTCATAACTGATAAAATGTAAGATACAGAAAAATCTTATTACACCAAAAAGTGAAGATATTTTTAAACAGATGCAATTTATGTACTTAAAAAGCACTTAAAAAGCCTCTATAAATAAAACTCAATTTCTCAATTTCAACTACCACTGCTGGCTGAAAATGGATGCACTGTAGTGTCTCATCATTCAAAAGAATAACACTAACAGTAGCTTTAACCCTACAGTTATAGAATAGCCCATATTAAATTAAGAATAAAGTCTCATCGAATTACTGAATCCAGAGAAGCATCCTGCTGTGTCTACAACATTAGGTTCTGTGGACCTAAATCCCATGGATTCGTTTCTCTACAACCATCTGTCTCTAGAACACTGTGGCATTTTCATCACAAATGAACTGAATGCCTGAATCATTGCAGCTTATGACATGCTTTTAGTATACTGTGACCTTGTGGGTTCGTAGAGTTAAAAGTCCAATTTGCAGAAATTCTTTATTTCCGTAGAAATACACTGTTCAATCCTTACGTAACAGCAGAATTACGTGACATACATAATCACAATCTACCAAGGTCGAAGACCACAGCAAATAGCATTCTGATTATATTTGTTTACAACATCAACTCTCTTGTTACAACTCCTGTTTACTCCTGTTTTTGACTCTTGGCGAGTCGTGACTTCTTTAAATACCTCCACTGATAATACCAAACTGTTCCAAAACAATCAAGGAACCGAACGCTCTCCATCAAGCAAGACGTTACCAGAATGTTCTAGCTTTATCTGTTTTGGCATGCCTTTTGTCTCAGCGCTATGTTCATCTGCTTATGCAAGCTCTTGATCTCCGTGAAGCACTATCCGTCTGCTATCTATCTGCACCAAACCTTTTATGCGCGTCGCCGCGACAATAACATAAACCCTCAATGGAGTTCAAAAATATAATTTGAAAGCTTATTGAAATCATTGGTGAAGTCATTCCTTACTTTGCATCATAAATAAAATAACAGAATGCACAAGCATCTATTTTGTGTTGAATACCTAATACCAAATCGTATGCTTATCAGTTCTCATAATAAATGTATATTAAGTAAAAGCCTACATTGAGCTATATTACGTAGTTAGTGTAATTATAAACTTTATACACAAAGTGAGAAATTAACTACAGGGTTTTATGATCTAAAGGGTAAAAATGTAAATAAAACCTTTACATTAAATACTATGTTTCAAAATAAGTATATAATTTTAAATTTTATTTGGTTGGTTATAGTTCCTCAAGAAGTAATTGGATTTACAAACATATGTTGTTTTTGTACAAAATAAGAAACTACTAGTACCTTCACTATTTTTGTTTATGTGTTGACTTTCAGTGATGGTTCTGCATTGAGTTAATTGAATTAACATTGACTTATTTGTGATTAAATAATCTGTAAATTGCAAAAATTTTCGTTTTTCTCTGTTAACTTTACTGAGTATTGTACCGAATAAAATTATGAATTTTAATTTATAGTAGTACCTTTAAAGAAAATTAACACTACTATTTATTTCTGATGTTGACATAACTTTAACCAACACACTGAAAATGAGGTAAAGTCCTGAAAGAAAGGGAGAGGGGAAAACAATCTGATGAGTGACAATCACCTGAATTTCCCCATTATTTTTTTATATTCTATGATGATTCTTATATTTTATCTTTTCCTATACACTCCATGTTGACAATACTTTTTAAAATGGTTTTATACCCTACACATTTACCAAAGATAACAGGATGCAAGAATACAAGAATAATGTTCAAATCTTTGGTATATGTTGGATCAGAAATTTCGCTGTCTATCTCTGAGGTAAGGAGAAACATAAGAATAGGTGATTTATTATTTCAAAATTTGTATGATAAAGTAAAGAAAAATTCATACAAATAGTAATATCTGAGAAATTTTTAATGCTGCACAAAAGTTTTATTTGGCATGAATTGTATTTTCTTTAAATTCATTGACACAGCTGGGATCTGAACCACGAATCTTCCTCACCCCATGCAGCTGTTCTACAACTGAGCTACCATGGCAACATGCCCTAATTGTCCTTATAAATGAAAAACTATAGGATATGTATTGCCCATCTCTGTGGCATTGGATTAGTATATCTGCTTCGCTTTTAAGAGGATCTGAATTTGAATCTTGGTTGGGGGAGTTACCTAGATAAGGTTCTTTTCCATGGTTTCCCCTTATCCTGAAAGATGAGTGTTGACTTACTTTAAACTCTATGGGCTCCAGGCTCATTTGAGCATCATATCAGACATTTCATTCATCATCCAATATAATGGTTAACGGACATCAAACCTTAAACAAGTGCATTTTCATTGCAATAACTTTTAGTTTATTTTGATTAGGTCATTTAAAATGAAGAGGACTTCACACGTTACTCATAGGAAATCCAATATATGGATTAGTTATACAAATGACTTAAGCACATAGTATTTTAATCAAAATCTTTAAGAACCATTATTCAGAAAATTAAAAAAGGTCAAATTTTTGTACATATGAAGAGTAATTTGAAGTTGAGTCCAGAGGTTCTACTCCCATTAGCCTTGAACCCGTAGGAACAAGACCCGGGCCTCTTTCAACCAGGGAGTTATCCGAGCTGTCCCGTGAAGGGCGCCCGGCATCCTCCGTGGGGCTTTCCATTAGGGCAAGACCTAGTTTCCTAACAAGCCCCCCCCCATCTGGTCCTAGGGACACAGGACGGGACGGAAGTGGATACGCCACTTACGCGCGTCAACACTCAAGGTGAAGACTACCGATATGACCTCGGTGGGGCCGCCGGGCGATCTAGCACACCTTCTACTAGCTAAGCAGGCTGGTACCCGGAAACTTAATGGCTTCCCTCAACCCCGTCCGAAGACGTACCCAATCTCCCACGAGTATCGGGAACACACTGCCCCCTCGAAGCCATCCCAATCCGAACAACTCCCGAAGGAGGGGCTCGGCTGTTCGGCCCGAGGTTCCTCTAGTAACGTCAGAGGTACCACGAGTGCTAAGGGTCCGCAGCACCCGCACTTTGTCAGCTAGTAATTTGAAGTGGGGGATTTTCTTAAAAATATCTTTTTTAAAGTGTCCGACTCAAATTGAAAATGTATACTTCTCACACTTTTGGGTTTCGACATGTGCTGTTCACCCATGCATGGATGCATACATGCATACAAAAATACAGGCCTGACAGACGTTTTCCTGATTATGATTTGTTTTGGGTATTTCAGTGATCTCAAAATACGTATTTCTGGTTTTTACCAGAATGCATACCTTCTCTTCCTATTATAATTGATAAAGGAAATAAACAAAAAGTAAACATCACCAGATGGCACTTCAGACTACTTTGGTGCCCTTTTTGAGCAAATGACGTAGCACTGTGCACTGCCACGAGTGCCATGCGACTTCAGTTTGAGACAAGACGTGGGATTGGACAGCAGTGTTGTCTCGTCTCTTGCGGTATGTTTTCGTAAACATGTCGGTTGGAGAATGTAATATGACACGTAGGACATCTACTTCTACATTTATGCCTTCATGGGAAGTGTGCTTCTTTTTTTATAGAAAGTGATAGTATCAGAGCATTCAAAATGAAGCTATCCTTATGGGAAAGGCAGTTAACCTCAAATAAATTGGTACATTTCCAAAAGCTCTCAACAGTTAAGCAGTTTTTTCAGGTACTGGACTTGCAAGAATATGTTTAAATATTAAGAGAGTTGAACCAAGAATTTCAGAAAAGGTTTCAAGACGTGGTGCAATTAGAGCCAATTTTCCAAATATTTGCTGAGCCTTACTCTACAGATGTTGATAGTGTTCCATCTGAATTGCAACTTGAACTTAACGATTTTCAATGCAATCGTCAAATGAAGAATAAATTCCAAAATAGAATTAGTTTGAGTGATTTCTATTCACATTTTACAAGAAATACATTTCCTCGACTACATAAAAATGCCGCTCGTTTTCTGAGTATGTTCGGATCCACATATATGCGAACAATCTTTTTCGCTAACGAAATTAAACAAAAACCGCTGCAGAATTCAACTGTCGGATCAGAACTTAAAATGTCAACTTAGACTAGCTGCTGCACAAACATTGATACCTAATTTTGAAAAACTAGCGTGTCAAAAGAGACAACAAAAATCTAGAAAACTAGGTTCCACTTCTGAAAAATATTTTGTGATTATTGCTTTTCTTCGAACTGTTATTTAATACTGCTATATTGTAAGTAGATTGTCGATTATTTTAATTTGGTTTAAACTATCAATTTATTGTTCATTTGTTTTTTTTATTAAAATGATGGTATATAGTTGAATTACAATGAAAGAAACAATTAAAAATGTATATAACAATTATTTCCTTCATATTACAATTCGATTATTATTGTTGCACAGTCAATTGTGCATTTAAATTGCGAGATCGGCATTCCGCCACTGCTCTGAAGGCTACGGAGTGCACAGTAGACAATTCCGGCGTGCAACGGGTAAACTTGCACGACCTACTGTGCAAACTGTGTATTGAGATGGTGACCACTGATCTATATGGTATCCAAATTTCTTGTACATTAGTGAAAAACGTGCCTATTATTCTTTGTTTTTATTGAAATTAATCAATTTATATATTTTTCTATCTGCTTCTGAGGCACTTTCATTAGAATGGTGGCACACAGTTATCTGTTGTTGCACGTTACCGCAGTCTCCTACCTTTATTTGAAGCACACCAGTTAGATGGTTTCATAGTTGTAGAACAAGATATGTTTGGCTTGAAGATATTCCAGGCTAATCTAAGCTCTGTTGCTTTTCTGCTCAGTGGGATATTAATAATTACTGTAAAGCAGGTATTCTCAGTAGTTCTGGCAATAGCCTCAATAATTTAGGTATGGATTATAATTAGGATTATGGTTTTATGGTTGAATTTAAGGTATTCATAAAACAGTTTTGATTCTACAAAGTTTGAGGAGCGTGTGTTTATACTTTTAAAGCACTTTAACTACCTGTGATGATGAGAATTTATTTTTCATGATAACCATTTCTAAATCCTCTTAGAGCAAGGTTCAGGTTGTTTAATATTCCTGCCTAAAAGTTGTGCATTCTTTACCAAGACATACTAATATTTGCCCTTAGCACCTAGAAGGCTAGTCTTTTCACCTCTAATTAACACTGGTTAGAAATATTTGTTAGGTTTTATCCCCTTTTGATAAGCTTGTTTGTATATGATCATTAAGCTTATTTTCTCATACTCTTCCGATTATTCTCTGTTTTTACATATGTGACAGTACCTTATCGTATCCATCCTATAATAATTCTATGGTAGATTGCTCAGTACTCCCAATTTTTCATCATAACATTCCCCTTCACCAACACCTATTGTGTTCAAGATGATGTTCATGGGTTTGAACTAGACTCCGCAGCATAATTTACATTGTAGAAGAGTGCATGATAGAACAGGAAGGGGAATTTTATCCCATTTTACTGGCAGACTTTCCAGGGGTGCTAATTATGGTGGAATGTCAAGATTTACGACACCGACCAAATCCACAGAATATTTTAAGGAGACATCTGGTGGCTTCACTAGGATCATTTTAAATGATATCATATTTATACCAATTTCCACAGTTTTCCAGTGCTATTAATCCTGGGAAGAACTAGAAGTAGGGTTGGATGTTTTATTGATGTAGATCTAAATTTTTCCGGCATTTTTGCCAGACTACCAGCGAACCTCTTCATCAAAAATTGGGTCCATTATATTCCATTGGTAGTAACTGCATTAGTTTTTACATTTTTGGCAACTCTGTGAATGCTGAAAGTTTTCCCTAAGGTAGTAGCCTGCAACCACCATGAACTCTTTGAAAAACATGTCCTTGTTCTCCCGCATGAATTTGGAACATCTCTTTTGGACCACTTGATGATAATAAATGGCACGGGGTTTGTTGTGTCATCTACATAAACTCATGCTTCATCTAGGTTTGCCAATTTCCAATGCAAAAAAGGAGCAACTCATTTTTAACTAAGAAAGATCAATTGGCAAACACATATTATGCTGAATACATAAACATTAAATTATGTACATTATTAACCTTTTAAATGCTCTTCAATCTGACAGGGTACATTTACTTGTATTTCACTGAACTCTTGGCATTTTTTAATAACTCCCCATCACATTTTGCAGAATTATAAAATTCTGGACATGATTTATTCTCATAGTTCACTGTCACCTGGAGCTTTGCCTTGATTAAGTCTGTTAAGTATCTGTATTTTGTGTCATCCACTTAATTTTGTAACTGTTTTTTATTTAGTTTTAGCCCCGAGAAGTGAAAATTGTGTTTAAAAAGGATTAGTTTAAAATTACTGTTTTGTGTGAAAAAGAAACTGTATTTGTATAGTTGGCCATGAATGGGTATATTATGTAAATGAAATGATGTAACTTTAAAGAAATGTGGTGCAACAATTGGTGTTGACCAATCAGAACGAGAGTTCTTTAGTAGTTATGGCGACGTAGGACAGAAAATCAATAATCATGGTAAGAAGAATTTAAGTCGGCTCACTTGATCCTGGAACGTTGGAAGTGAAGGACGTAAAATGTAATAATTTGTGTGTGTTGGAAAGTCGGAAATAGGAAGTATTTCTTAATGAAAGACGTGAAAGACAAGAGGATTGTAAATAATTCAATTATTTCGCAATTGTGTGAAAATTTAATTTCCTCGCTCTATACAACACCCTGAATCCAGAGTTCCCAGGTTCTACTGACTTAAGCTAAGCCAGAGAACATCCAGCACTTCCATAATTATCATCTTTCCGTTTCTCCACATATCAATATGTAACATATTGTTAGATAAGGCACCGCTTCCTGGGACTCTATAATTCATCATCATGGCTTCATCATCAGAATTCCTCATCTCTTCATTGCATACGTAATATTACGTTACATATAGCTTACCAACGTGGTGCTTCGAGGACATCATCTCTACCTCCAAACATATTAAGCAACCGTTACATATGTCGCCACAATGTGCGGATTGTAGCTAAATAAAAATGCGTTGCACTTTTCATTAATGAAAGGATTCGTTCCACAAAAGTATTTGAACCAGTGATGTTAAACAAAAGTCCTACTGCTTTGGAAATATTTGGCACAGAATTGTCATGCCCGGGTATCGACGAAAAGAATGTAAGCCAGTTTGCTGCATAATTACCATCTTTGTTCACACTGCTGCAGAGATAATCTCGATGACCGCTGAACTCATCGTACAGGTCATCAATGGAAATATGTTTTCTGAGGTGGAACACTTCTATGGCTTTTTAAAATCTTCGAACTCAATCCCTTCCTGTAAACAAAATGCTGGAAGGGATGCATAGGGATTGTCTATCATTTGTCACATCACACCTTTCCTGTAGGTACTGAAGGATATTACTATAAAAGCTGTTCAGGTCTGCAAAAACTTTGTTCTGTAGTGGCATAGACAATCCATTAATTAGTTCGTTTGCCTTGCTACCAAAAAAGCTGTCTTTCGTTCTCTGCTGAATTTTACAGCTGAGAAGTTTCATCTGTTTATATGACTCTATTATAATTAAGTCTGACTTTTCCAGTATTTTAGTTACATATGAAACTGACTCCCAGCATTGCTTGGAAAATTAAAGTATATTTCAGGCAGTACCACTTCCTCTTGGTCATCGTTCATGAAAATTTTAGATAATAATTTTGGACAGCTTGGAATGCTACCGAAATAACTTTTAAGTTCTTCCCAGTTCTGAAGTAGTCGTGAAATGGCTGGTGTTAATGAGAGCCACCTAGTTGGAACATGCTTTAAAATCTCAGTCCACTCCAAATTCACAAATTCAAAGAATGACTTTAATTCTTCCCCTGTTTTGGTAGAGACAGAGAAGCGATTATGAATCTTTAAAATTACATTTTATACATCAATATCTATTCTGTCAATACCATACTTAATTGTGTTATGTATGACATGATTAGAACAATTGACTTTTACTCAATTTTGGTTTTTATTTCTTAATAACTGAAGCACAGTATGTGGAGTGCCATTGTTACTAAAATTATAAAAATGAGTCAACTTTGTATACACTTTTCTCCTCAGTTGCCTAATTTTAGTAACAATGGCACTATACTTAAATACATCCTTTTATTCAATATACGAAGCGCAGAATGTTTGTTTCCATATTTCTCATTGGCATTGTCTGTACAATAAGAAGACACAAAACTAACACCTAAGTTGTGCTTCTCTAGGCTCGGCTGCACCAAACCAGTAATTGCCATAAATTTTTCTTCAGCACTTTCCATAAAATCTAGTAGCTTATTTTGCGCTCCCTTTAAAGGGTCAAAGTACCAGATCCTAACTGGGAACACTTTTTGATTGCTTCTATTTGATTCGGTAGCCAATGAAAAAAGGGTAGGAGGTTTTTGTGGACATCTTAAAATAGACACAAAGTCATTAACAGTTTTAGGTGCAAGACCATTCTTCACTATCATTTCCGCTTTAGTGCACCCACATGAAGCTTTGGAAGCAATCGCAGAATCACTTAAAATATGGGACAGAAGTTTGTTTCCACAGTCCATACTAGAATAACTTAATTTGTATTAATAGAGCCAACATGAAAAATTCACTGCCACGGTCGGGGTTTGAACCAAGGATCTACTGGTTTCCGTCCAGTCACTTACCCATTGAGCTACCATGGCCAATTTGCCGTCATGACATTAAATTCTTCAATTGACTCATATATTTCCCCGGCAAACCACTAGGGGCTTTCGCATCCGAGATACACCGTTTGTGGCGACTTACCTAAATCCAATACCTCAGTCTGTATACGGCTAGTGTGAAGAAATGAATAATTTCCATCAATAACTTAACTATAATTGTGTTTCACTCCATGATACACTAAACCAAGTTCACACGCTGTGATCTTGTCATATTCCAGTTTATTGTTCAAATTAACAAAATAATTCGAAAGTTTATTTCCAACTCCAGCGTTATATTTTTCCTTGATTAGATCCCCCTTATACATTCATGTTGCCTCAAATCACTTTGTCCACCATGTAAAATGCTGAAATTTTTTCTGCACATGATACAAAATGCCCAATTCTCGTCCGATGCCAGCTTTACCCACGGAAATATGTCTTTCCATTTCTTAAAATAAGTTTGATGATGTTTTGCCTTCAATTTCTTCTGTGGAGGAGTCTTTGATGGATCGTCTTCACCCTCAAACACTTTCCAAATATTGTTGTACATGATTACCAACAATTTAGGCTTAGCTTCCAATAACCACGCTTGAAACAGATTTACAACAGGGAGTAGAACGGTAATGGAAGTGGAACTGAAAGCTACTGAAAGACATTGATTTAGAAGACACTTCTGTTGCCAACATTCACAAAATGAAACAAAACAAAGTGCAATTTTCTAAAGATTACATAAACTTTATGAGAATATTTAAGCCATTATATATAATTCAATAATTCCCAGTAGGCAAGTAAAAACAGAGTAAATAATAAACGGAGGAACAAAATTTGGGAGAGAAAACGGAGGATTCAAGGAAAAGCGGAGCATCTGGCAATCCTAGCTTCATCCATTATCATTTTTCACCTGCCAGGTGAGTTCATGCAATGGGAAAACATTCTCTAATATGTTATTCTTTAAGATATGCCCTCATGCTTCATGCAATCATTCTGGGCTCAAATTGGCATGAATTATTCTATAATTGGTAACTTCATATGTTCCAATGTGTTTGGCGATGCTACTTTGCACTGACTGATTTTTTATGCCATTGATACTCTTATCTTGGCTACTAAGATTTCAGGTCATACTGGTTAAGCCCTATTCCTTCTTAGTATTTGTATAGATTTGGCTGCTGCTCTTGGGAATCTATTTTTATGGAACTGTGTTATATGCCAACACTGAACTTACTTCTGGTAAATATTTTCTGTTTACACCTTTCTACTATTGCTGACGGGCCTGTAACCAGCTTTGAAAAGTCCAACAAACTATGCGGACCACAAATCAGAGACTTCAGAAGCCATCATAAACTAAATTTAGCTCTAGGGTGTACCAGCAGACTGGAGGAACACAGAAATCTGGCACAATAGCAAGGTAAGAATTGTGGTGTGAAACAATCTTTGTAATTATTACATTATAGATTATTCGTATTTATTACACGTTAGCTTCACTTTACGTACCTAATGTGTAATAAATACGACTCATCTATAATTTAAAAATTGTTTCGCTTCATTGTGGTGTTCCAATACAGTTAAATTTCGATAAATCTTTGTAATGATAAACTAGAAAGGCAACGTAATACTCACATGCACATGTTACTCACAGGTTGTCCAGCAATTCTTTCGTTGCATATATTTCCAGAAATTTACTTAAGATTTAAGCCCTATACACCGTGGTAGTTGCTTTAGTCCTCTTAATATGAGTAGTATGACAAAAATGATAACACAAAGTTGTACCAACTACACTTCGTTACTAGAAGTTTTTTAACTTAATTTATTTAAAGTCGCTTTACCAGAAAGGTCACTGGAATTGTTAGTCCATTGTTTACTTAAAATCACTTTTACTTTTTTAAAAATATACAAAGCAAGCACGTCAGTGTAATATTTATTTATACCACTGTTACATGCACCAACATGTGCTGCTCTAACTTGTTGACGCATACAGAGCATTTCCCCTTTACATTGCCCTGCTTGTTAACACTGACACCGAAACTCTGATATTCACTGGACAACTTATAACTAGCAACTGAACTGTCCTACTTACAATAAAAGTACTAAAAATGGTGTGTGTGTGTGTGTGTGTGTGTGTGTGTGTGTGTGTGTGTGTGTGTGTGTGTGTGTGTGTGTGTGTGTGTGTGTGTGTTAGAGTAGTGACAAGAGCGGCCAGGCAAGTTTTAGAGATCAATAGTGGTAAAGAAGTGAACAATATCCAGTCAAAGACAACATCCACCGTTGACAACCAAGCAACTACATCTACTTAAGGTCCAAAATGAGATTAGTACATTCAAAGGAGAAAATAAAACACTGAAAATTAAAATTAATAATGAAAACAGGAAAGAAAGTTATTCTTCAGTAACAAAGAGACAATCTGCATGATTTAAACCACTAGTACCCAACTTTATGAATGTTTTAATATGAAACAGGTTGTCTTTTGTTTTTTGGCAGTGTTTAACACCCGCTTTTGTAAAATACGACTTGCAGATGGTTAAAACAGGTTGGAAATCCTGGATGAAATGGAAGATGGAAATGCTGAAGCATTAAAAAATCCAGTCCAAAGGGATGCTTTTGACTCAATCCGTAAAGGGAAGAAGATAAATGTGTTGATGGCGGGGATTACTTTGCTAAAATTTGCGGGTGAACGGTGCAAAAAAAAGGGATACAAGGTATGCTGTTTACCTGGCATTCAAGTATTTGAGCTTCAGCATCAAGTGGAGAAACATAATTTGTGACAAAGCTTGAAGTGATGGTGATTCATGAGGGAACTAACAACATTAGACGTGATGTTACACCCCAACAAATAGTGGGTGATACATTGGTCTTAATAAAAGTGATTAGACACAGTTTAGAGACAGTATAATCACAGTAGGTGGTGTATTGCATAGATGTAATGTAAACCAAAAATACATTGGGGATTTAAACCAGGAGTATGATTGGATATGTTCTGCAAGGGACTGCTTGATAGTGTATGCAAACTCTGGATAAGTTATTGGGATTTTGGCAGGGATGGAATATACTTAAAACAAAGAAGTTTAAGTTTGGTAAGCTATTATACATGACTGTATCTTCACCGCTGAAAACAAGAAAATGGAGAAAAAG
>CM060948.1:119557044-119604544 GCA_030765055.1 Mantis religiosa | reverse complement strand
AGATGAATGATAGGAAAGATGATGAGCAATTGGTGGAATGCTGATGGGGAAACCGGAGGATCCGTAAAAAGCCCATCCCAGCGCCACCTTGTCCCCCACAAACAGCACTTTGTGGTCACCTGGGATCGAATCCAGGTGAGAGAGAGCCAAGTGAAATCCCATTTTATCAAGTACCTAAATTAAAACGTGGTGTTACCAGCATGTACTTTACAAAAACCTGGAATACTCTCCTGGTAGAGTATTTTAGAAGTATTGTGGTACAACAGGCTGCATTTATTTACCAAGGTAAATTTTAATATAGTAGCATCACAGTTCGTAAGTTCAGAGCTGTCTCCCTGCAAATAGAATAGCATGGGCATAAAACTCATGTAGAAATGTGGAATACAAACCTAACTTTCTATCCAATTCAACAAGAGAAAATCCTGTCATTTTAGAAAATCTGCAGTCACGTGCTAACTGCCACAACATTAAATGAGTCAGCACAACAGGAAACTCAGGCTTTTTCCTGCAGGCTATTGTTGCATAAGTATAATACACATCGCGTAAATCTGATTCTAGGAGTTCAAGGGATTTGTACAGCCATTTCTTCTCAAATTTGACAATTTCTGGAATCAAAGTAAGTTTAGCATTCTTTGACTCACTGCCAGACTTGATATCGGATGGGTTTTCAGTAACATTGTTGCCAACATTTTCTGTCACAGATGCTTTGTTTGAGCCCTGCAAATACATTTAACAATTAACGTCAAAATATGCATTACATTAGTAATATTCTAACACTATTTTTTATTCATATGTTACGGTTTATCCTTTTCCATAACCCTCTAAGAGAATTTTTCGGAAAATGGAAACACATATAACTATACTCTAGAATAGGAAATGCTCTTTAAAAAAAAAAAATAAAAAAAAAAACCTTAAGGCCCCTTTCACATGTGTTCAAGTTACTGGAATTTACAATTTATATAAATTATAGATATCTGATATACTCACATGACATTATCTACCCTTATAGAAGAATTCCTACAACACTTCCTCTATCACTTCATGTTAATTGAGATAAATATTATCTTATTGTTAGTTTTCTTGTAGGTACAGGGGACTTTGAGAGAACAGTAGGCTTTAAGAGATAATAAAATCATTTAAGAACCTTGCTGGTCGCTCTGTAATGGGTATGAAATTCCCCTCACTTTGCGTGGCCAAGAAATAGTCACTTCCCATTTTATAAAAGTACAAGTATTGGACAATACAAACAAATAACAATGAAAATCTCAGAAATGGTTCACTACAATCCTCAACTAACCCTCCCTCCTTTTAAAAAAAGAAGAAGAAAATGTCACAAATTGGCATTAATGAGCTCCTCACATTAGTGCACTAAATATGGCTAATTTTTATGGTTTACCAGTTATGCAAAAGACATTCAGAATGAAGAGAATGTTTGAGAATATTTCCAGAAAATTCAAAATATACATTTAATATTTCTATGAGCCATTAGAACCATTTTTGAGAAAATGAAAATGTTCAAAAAAGTATTCATGAAAAGAGTAGTCTGAGCTAGGAGGGATTTTTTTGACAATCTTTGTGCTGCATCCTTGGAAAATGCTGTATACCAAGTTTGGTATTTAATCAACTTTTAGTTTTTGAGTTATGCTATTCACTAGCACATACACACACAATTTTCTAAAACTTCTTTTATTTATTCAGGAGAACTCAAACCGTATGTTTTCAGTGAAATCTTGGTATCAGTTTTTTTTATGGAATGAATACCTTTTTTGCTTACTATGTACTGGTAGTAAAAGTTGTAGCGGTTCCCCTTGGTCATAAACATAAAGTAGCTTAATATATGTTATATCAAAATAATATTAGTTTAGCATAGATATTCTATACTGATTATTTGGCTTCAAAAGGAAATACGCAGGTATTACAGAAAAAACACATTATAGTAGATAGGACATATATATATATATAAAGTAAGAAGTGTTTGATGTACTAGAAATGTAGATGAACGGAGAAACAGAAATATGACGCCCCTCAAGGTTGAGAACACAGGTCGGTCGGCTTTCTTCATAATAGAGCCCACCCCTAGGAACAATGCCTACCTGCGAAGCATGTGAAGGGTCGGTCTGCCGCCCTGTACTCTCTTTCACGCCAATACGTATCGACACAATGCAGTTCCAGATTATCAGAATTCCTAAACTTGCGCATCGTACGTGCTTCGGAATTAAGTGGACGCTGTGGGAAACTTTCTATCAACGTTCGGTCATGCGCACATACAAAATTCGTACGATGGTTTAAACTCGAAATGGAAACCAATCAATTAGAGCTTTTCTTCTTGTTTTTGATCCTTTAGTGGCCCTAAACACTGCTTTCTCTGCTTCAATGACTCTACTTTGATGAAAGTTCAATAGCAATCTTTTTATATTTATCCTACCAGGTGTTCCTAGTAACCCCATAACTTCACATATTGACTCAGTTGCCTCATTAAAACATATTAGGCATTCAGCACTTCTATTTTCAAAGTATTTAATCCATGCAGAAATAGTTTTGAAATTTGCTCTCATACGCAGTTATTAAAGCTTTCATTGGCATTTTGAGTTCTTCCATGTAGGCACTTCTCTCACAATCTCAGGTCACTCAAATTCCTATAATCGTGGCACAGTATTTTAATGATATCAGGCTGTGTACTAATGCACAAAAAACTGAATTAATTTTATTTGATTTTAAGAGATGTCCTTTTGAACCTTAGCTTAATATGGACAATAGTCTAGTCCAGTGTGTAAAACGTGTAAATATTTTAGGTTTAATACTTGATGAAAAATTAACTTGGAACAACCACATTGAAAAGGTAGAAAGTAAATTAAGTTCAGGAGCTTTTATGTTGTGATATTTAGCCAATTTTCTCTCAGTAGATACTAGTAAGTTAGTGTATTTTGCATTAATATATTCACACATTTCTTATGCCCTCGAGTTGTGGGGACACACTTCCAAATTAAACGTTAACAGAATTTTTCTCCTACAGAAAAGAGCTACACGTACGAGTTCATGCAGGCTGTATTTTAAAAAATTAAACATACTTTCTCTTTCCTGCATATTTATTCTGCGAACAATACTTTTTGTACATAACAGGAATATAACCTCCACAAATTCCGATGTCCACACATATGAAACAAGGGGAAAGAATAACTATATAGTTAAAGGTCACAGGCTAAAACTTTTTTAACATAAGCCCCAATTCTTTGGTCAAAAACTACTTAATGAGCTTCCGGAAAGCCTACAAAATACTGTGTCAGCTGCTAAGTTTAAATCAAAACTGACTAAACTTATGTTAAGCAGAACCTATTACAGTATAGATCAATGTTTAGATGACAACTTCGATGATTTTGAATAATTATTTGTGTGTGTGTGTGTGTGTGTGTATATATATATATATATACGTGTGTGAGTGAGTGAGAGAGAGAGAGAGAGAGAGAGAGAGAGAGAGAGAGAGAGAGAGAGAGAGAGAGAGAGAGAGAGAGAGGGAGGGAGGGAGAAGATGAATGACAATGTTTTGACATTTCCAATTGTTTACTTTTAAGAGAGAGTATGTATTACAAGTGACATGGCTTCATTGTGTTCAAACACTGTATTAAGTTGCAATAAATATGAATAGGACTATGACTATATAGGCTTCATAGTTTCTATGATATGCGAATGTTCATGATTGTATGTTTTACGTTCAACTACAGCCATTTGATAGGCGCACTATGAGTCACTTCCAGGTCGGCAGTTGATGATATGGTTTTTCATTGATGGAACTTTGGAAATGGCTAGCCCAAACCACCTTTCTCATTCTTTCCAAATTATTTTTGTTCTATCTTATGTTAATTCATAATAAAACTGCAGCCTATTTCTTCATCTGTAAGTCATTCACATCCACCGAAACATTTGCCATTGGCAAGACTTCTGCCCTTCAAGTTCTTTTTCAATTCTCTGTGTCTACTTAATCTCCTGCACATTCCATTTGTTCTATTTTTACATCAGCATAGGGCTTGGCTTCACATTACATTCTGGTACTCTCTTGAGTCTCCATTCCCAAGGTAGTGATTATATTTAGCTCCATATTTCTCTTCTGATCTCTTGGAAATTTTCACCACACTTTCAGATTACATCTATACACTATACCCATCAAAATTAATCACACATTTGTGAGAGGTGCCTCTAGTGCTGCATAAATTGATGATAATTAAACATCCCACATTAATTACTTTACCATTATCAATAGAAGCAGTTGTCAGCACACCATTTAATGAACTGCTAGTGCTTCACTGGCAAAAAGCATCCAGGGTTGCAGTAAAATTTGTGTTATCATCTTTATCTCCGCACTATCCTCGACAGCAATCTTCATGACAGTATTACTTACTTCTTCCAAGTTTTCATGAATAATTTTGTTATACCAGTCAAAAATGGAGGTAAATCTAGGACAGCACAGAAATTTTGTGCTACATTATATCCTTTACCAATGCATCTCATAGCAAAGGCCGACCTAATGTTAATACTCTACACAGTTTTCTTGGTTTAACTCGATGTATCTTCACATTCTTTCATGTTACATCTACTACAAATTACAGGCAATTTACATGCCGTGTTTTTTGTACCATCAATATCCTCAACTAAATTCAAACCTTCACTGTTACCATGTGCTTTGCACTGCACAGCCTTTACCGTGTTTAAAGCAGTAACTTAAACAATAACCACGCCAGACTCATTAAGGAATTATTCTTAGCATTAGAAGAAGAACAGTTCCCCTCTAAATCTTTAACTTTTTTCTAGAAGTATTTGGCGGAGTAGAGTTAACCTCAATACTTGCAGAACTATGTGGTGTTTCAGTACCAGAGGTGTCATTACTTTTTGTATGTTGATTGTCATAGAATTCACAATGTGTAACACAAAATTTTGTATTTCTTCCCACTGTTTTAGTCTCAATACCCAAATCTCAATAAATATCAATCACAAAACAAAAACTTAATAGCATGAAAACAATAATAACAGTTTTCACCAAATATCAAGCTACTTGAATGGGTTAGAAAGAAATCAATCAGGCTATAATATACAATCTATCAGGGAACATACATGCCCAAAGTTTGCAAAAGCTGTCAGGTAAAAAGAGAGCTTGGAAGTATGCACCACCATATTGCTTTAATTTTTTTAGGTTTCAGAACTTGTAGTGTGAATATAATCACGTTGTAGTTCCTTTAAACCTTTTTAAGTCCGAGTCGGGTTTGAACTCGTAATCTAAGGATCAGTAGGCCAACTTCTTAGACAACTGAGACATTCAAAATGACAAGACATATTTAGTAAGAGAATGGTACTCAGTAATATATACCCAAAGTATATATATTTATATGCACTATTTACTGAACATTTATAATTTGCATAAGATAATAATCCAGAACTTAAACACTATTATATTATACAACTTAGAAGTTACATCAATGAATATTAATGATTTAATTTTAAATATTTGTCAAATAAGGTATTTTCTGCTGTTTTGAAATGATGTCCATTCTTTGAAAAATAGTGCTAATTGTAATATATAAATACATGTCAATGGAAGTATATCTAACTTTTTAACAATGACTTACACAAGGAAAATTTCTACTCAAATTTCTTATTTCTGCTTAATAGGTACATAAATAAACTGTAGCTTAGAGACAATTTGCAAACGATTTAACCTAGAGAGAAAAGTTTGACGTATTATTTTATTTGCTTTTCAAAGCATTCAAAGCATTAATCCTGATATAGGCAATTAATATTTCTATCTTTTCTTTCCCTAGTTTTCTTTGTTTCATAGCCAACATACTTTCTACAACTAATATTCAAATATACAAATATTTCTCATTGTTTCGTTCGTGCCATTTGGTCAGCTTTTTTAGATATCTATGATCTCTTATAAAGCATAACTCCTTAAGCATTTTTAAGAGTGACAATGTTTCATTATTTCCGACATCCATAGTGCAATTGGTAGTATGTAAGTGTAGTAATCTAGGAGCCAGTTTGATATGCCTGGATAAAGAATTTTTATTGTGTTTAGGTAGATGTTGGATAACTGATCTCTTTAGACCCCAGAATCATTGACCATTACATCATTCTGTAGGTTTATAATATTCTAAATAAGAGATGATACGAAAACGAAAGAAAAGAAGAACAAAATATGGAAAAGCCCCATACTTGCTGAGCAGTCTTTGATACCATTACTCAGTGAAAAGCGTGACTTTCAAAGCGAGAGAAACTTCAAACAATAATTTTCATTAAACTAAGAGAGAATAGTGACTCAAAGAACTAAAGTAAAGTCACATATAGGCCCATCTTGCATTGCAAGACTAGTCACACTACAAGCAGACATTTCTGCTTCCCCTTTCCACTCAAACGTTCCAATTTTTCTACAGCTGGCTTGTCTAAAACTGTTAGCCTAAAATAGATAAGGTATGTAATTCACAAACTTTTGCTAATAATATAAAAATTAAGAAAAATTTCCTATTTATCATCATTACATACCAATCTACATAAAATATTATTGCTAATGCTACTGAAATGTTCTTAAATATATTATAAATATATTTAAAAGCGTCACAATAAACAAGAAAAAATAAACTTCATCACACACTATAGAGACTTCATGTGAAAAAATCTCACAGTAGTTCCTAACTACCGAAGAGACACAATTGATTGCAGAAAGCTACAAAGCATAATTAGAAGGTTACAAATGCGTAAATATTAAGTATTGAATGATCTTGTGGAAAAGGTCACTGGACTATAAGCAGCTGTCATACTGTCCGCAACACCGTGGAGGTTTGCGAATAACCTTATAAATGTATCCAGAGCATGAATTTTCTTGTTTTTCTTCTAAAATTCTTGGGGAAGCAGCACTTCCAGTTCTTCCTTGCATGCTTTGCCATTGCCATTGCTAATGGTCTAGAACTAACATGGGTAGCCATGGGCATTAGGGTACAGTGGATGGAAAGTCTTCAGCTGAAATCCTACCAGATCATCCATATGATTAGGTTATTTTCATCTTTCCACCAGTTCCCCTAACTGGTAAATTTCTGTGGAGGTAATTTAAAATCAGGAAGGGAAGGACTGCTTCCCAACTTTAATTGTCATTTGAAGTGTTTCCCCAGTCGCAACCTTAAGGAATTTGCAAATTTTATCAATTGTTTTTGTAGTTGCTGATGTTTGATAAGTTGATTTATTAGTGCTGGGATTCCTTTCAGGCCGTGTCCACGGCTGCTCGTCTGCTATCTTTTTAGGTAAAGCATGTTGTATATGGAGATCTTAAGGCAATGTGACGAGAGACAATAACAATAAATTGTAGATTAATTGCACTTTATTTGAATATTTACACCATTAATTATAGTGTCCCTGATGAACATTTTTCCACTACTGATGCACTCTGAAGTTCTTTACACGTTCAAACACCTTGGATTTCGCACTTAGACTACTTGGCTGTATTTTGTTTCCCAGTTCCTTTTACCTGCTTGTATCTCTTTGTAAGGGGTGAACACCCCTTAGCCTTCGTCCCGTTATGTACTATTAGGTTTGTCTTTTGAAAAGTCTAGAAAGCTCCTTTCAAGTAGTGGAAACATTTGCTCGGTGGAACATTTATCAACAGCATTTTACATTCACACACACATATCCCCCTCGTCGTTTTTATTTATTATTTATATTACACATATCTTAATAAAGTACCTATAAATAATGCCTCATATGCCCTTATAAGGCCAACAACTAATTTTATTGCACAGTTTGTAAAATTTTGGTTGTCTTATAATCTTCCTGATCATAAATTCACTCTAAAGAAGCTCGTCATTTTCTAGTTATTGTTCATCCATCTGTAAAACTGATTAATATTCCTGTAATGATCACTATAATCACTGTGTATCGTATTCAATACTGGCTGTCATGTTAGCCTAACAAGAATATCTGTCAAAACAAATTACCCTTCACACAACTGGAATTTAAACCACTATTCTTACATATTACTTTTCTTACTCTAGATTTCCTATTTAATCTTATCATGCTCTTTTTATATAATGCTTTCATATAACAGACAGTGTCAATTCTTTTTATTGTTTTTATTACTGTTATTACAGACGTGTGTTATGACTCCTAATTTAGTTTCCCACACCTTCCTTTCTTTCAATGTGTTTCTTTTTCTTCTTCTGACAGGCTCCATGTGTTTAATACTTCTTCTGTAATTCCTTATGGATTCTCCCCAGAAATTTACTACTTTTTTCATTCAGGACTGCTACAGTGTCTGACATAAAAATTTTGGTGACCTTATATGGACCTTTGAAATATACCTAACCTTAATCTCTGGTTCTCCTTCTTAATTTTACTTGAAAGTGCTTTATATCTTATTAAGACTAGATCACCCTCTTGAATCTTACATTCGATTCCTCTCTTCCTTATATTATGCCTTAATTTTCTATTGATTTCTCTATTCTAGATTCTTTCAGCCGCAATATTGCATATTTCCTCTGCATCTATTTCAATGTTTTCTTTTACTTATATAGGTTGGGGATCTTTAATTCCTATTGTAGCGATTATCTTTCCTTTCATGATTTCCACAGGCTTAGAACTGTTCGACGGACTTGGTGTTTCATTCAAAATTATTTCAAACTGTGGAATTAATGAAAACTATTAGCTGTGGCGAGTATTACAAAGAATTCTCAAAAATATCCCAATATCTTGTATTGATCTTTCTGCTGGATTGGCTTCTGATCTATACCTCGAACAAAAATATTGTTTAATCCCTGCGACTTTGATTCCATTTGTTAATTTGTTTCCAGTAAATTCAGATTGTGGGCTTCGGCACATTTTAACTGCATTAATGACAATTTGTCATTATGGGTTTCCCTTGCTGTCCTACTAGTAATGAGTGAAGTTGGTTGTGTCTCAAAAACAGGTTTCACACGTGGCTGGAAAGCATTGTTCGCCTTGTTGCTACAGGAGAGGTTAACTACCTCCCGGGCTTTGTCAATAAATATTTGCTGGAATAACAGCTCACTTTCTGCCAATTCTCTTTCTTCAGTATTCATTTCCGACCAACCGACCAAGGTGCTGGCTGGCTGTATAAAGCCAGAAGGTCTTTGCTGCGTGCCCACCCGTTAAGGGTTTTGCCGCAGGTAAAGTATTTCATTTTGGGATTTTGTAGGATGTGATGTGGGTTTTGAGATTGAAGATTCCTGTGAGGTTACAGTTTTGCACCTTCGGTTGAAAGGACAGGATGCAATACCTTGTACCCTGTTCTTTTTTATTTTGTTTAATTAAGTTAGGGAAAATTTTGATGCCAAACAGCTTAGATCACTCATGTGGAGCTTAGCTTTAGCTGCTGTTAGGATTATCTCCTGGGTTATCCCGGGTGTCCGCATGCCATACGGGGGACCCGATGCAGTCTAGATCGGCGTCTAGTGGGGTCTCAAATCTTCCAATGATCTAACAAGGGCGCTTCTGTGTGATGGTAAACTTGCGTATAATTTTGAAGCCCGGCGCCTAATTTCATTCTCCACGTATGGAAGACCCAAATGCTTCATGGAGCAACCTGGTAGGGAAATAACGTCCCTCAGAATAGATTGTCCGTAGTTCTCTATTCTGCGCATGTTGAAGCCATGCTATCCAGCTGTCTGCTGCCATGCCCCAGATCTGGCAGGCATATAGCATCACCGGAATTACCAGCGCTCGGAAGAGGTATAACTTCATGCCAACTGGCATCGAGGTCGACCGCAACATTGGGTACAGGGAAGCGATTGCTCCCTTACCTTTACCGAAAGGTCCATGATGTGTCGGCAAAAAGTTAGACCTCTGCCCAAATTAACTCCTAGGTACTGGACAGAGTTAGACCACTCTGTCCTTCAACGGCGTAGGAAACGACGCACCTCCCGACGGACGCGTTCGGAAAAGTTGTCGTCCTGGGAATCATCTGTCGGACACAAAGTGCGCTCAAGATAGTCAGCGAAGGCGTTGGCTTTGGCTTGGGGTTCATAGGCCAGGCCCTGGGTGCCATTAATAGCGGAGGTGTATTGACCTCTGTGACTTCTGAAGTCTTTGGCTATCCTCCAAACATCGCCATCCTCGACGCGCAGCCTGGCCATTTTGTCCTCCCACGCTTGCACCTTGTGCTCGCACAGTCAGGCACTGATCTCCCGACATAAACCTCTTAGGAGCGCTCGATTATGCGGCGTGCGGTGACGTTGGTATAATCTCCGTGCTGCCCAGGATCATCGGATTAGAAGGAGGATGTCCAAAGGGAGGAAATCGGGATGCAGAGGAGCCGGGGCGTGGACTGTCATGTTATAGGCAGTCCTCTTCACGATGGAAGGGAAGGATGAGATGGCATTCTCCAGTGTAGGGATATTTGTAATTCTGGGATTTGGCGGGATGGAAGTGTGGAGGCAATTCCTGACGCCTTCCCAACCAACCTCTCGCGTTTGAAGCGAGATGTCTTGACTGGCAACCCTGGTGTTGATCTCTGTCAATACTGGATTGTGATCTGAATGTAATGCATTTAGTGATGTGAGTGTAAGATGAAATGGTAGATGTTTTGTGACTGCGAAGTCTATGACTGAGGGCAGTCCGCCCGACGACCGCAAAGCTAACGTTGATGTTTAGCATTAAAATCGCCGGCCATGATAGCACAGGGACATAGAGCTAGGATGGATAAATAGTCATTTGGTACGAACTACGGGTTTGGTGGATGGTATACAGAGACTACCAAGACCTATAATCCGCCAAGGTTCATACTGATGGCTGTGGTCTCTAGGGTTTGTAGAGGTGGGAGCTGGATAGGTTGGTGGACCACATTTTGCCTCACCAAGATCGCAGTTCCGCCTCCTGGACGTCCCTGACGATCCGTGCGATGGCAGATGTAGACCGGGACACGGAATCGGGAGTCTGGTCGGAGATGCGTTTCGCTGACTAGGATGACGTCTAGGGCATATTCTCGGGCAAAGTGAAGCAGCTCGCTCCCCTGACCTGCTAGGCCGCACGCATTCCAAAATGCGAATCGAAACGAGGTACGTAACCTAGTTCGATGCGCCATCTCGGAGCTGTTGCGTGCCTACGGTCAGGAGGGCCATCGCCTCCATTGCCACCAGCATCTTGCTGGTCGGATCTGCGGCAGTGAAGAACTTCACAACGAGCTCACAGATCTTCTGTCCATGTGTCTGCAGCAGCTGCTGCATTCACTTGAACACATCAGAGATGTCGAGTGTAGCTGTTAGGGGAGTAGTGTCTGGCTGGGCGACATGGTTGGATGGAAAGGGTGCTCTAGAACGAATAGGTGCAGGTCTTCCTCCTGCACTCTCATCCCTGAGATGTCTAGGAGACAAGGGTTTGCCATGTTTCTGCTGTTCAGAAGGATTTTGGGGCTCACGAGGAAGCCTCCCTCCATTCCTGTTATTGTTGGAGTCGATACTTTTTGGGGCTGGGGCCCGCTTTTGTTTGCGTGGCTGTGTGAGAGGGTTGTGTGTTTCCCATGACATTTTAAGTCCATCAGAGGCCCCTTGTGCTACTTGAGCATAGGACCTGGGCCTATCGGCATCTCGCCGAATCGTGGGCACGCTGGAGCTGGTTGAGGGGAGCGGTCTTGGGTCCGCCCCTGCTGGCGAGGTCTTCTGCTGTTGTTGCTGTCTCACTGGAGGCTTATTTGCTGCTATAACTGCTTTTCGGGCAGGACAGCCGCCGTAGCAAGGCACGTGCGCACCCTTACAATTGGCACAAGTGGGCACATCTGTGGGTGACCTGGGGCAAACTTCCTTGTGGTGGGCTCCGCTGCACCTCAAGCAGCGGAGTGTCCTGTTGCAGAACTGGCTGGAGTGGCTGAACCCCAGACAGCGATGGCATTTGGGGGGGGGGACCGCCGGAGCTTCTCACTGGCTCAATCCTCACTCGGACGTAGCAGATGGTTGTGACATCATCTAGCTTCCCCTCTGGATCGTTAGCCCAATCCACTATTACAAGGAAGAGTGGGAGGGGACAGGGCCGGGCTGACCCTGTGGAGCTGGTTTGGTCTGCTGCCTGACCAGACGGGGCTGGATGCCCTGGTGGTTGAGGTCGTCGGTTATGTCACCCACCGGTGTGTCCACTGGTAGGCCTCTGATGACCCTCTTAATGTCACGGCTATTGTCTGGGCTGAAGGTGAAGTAAGGGATAGACTTCTTGTCCAGTGCCCTTAGGATTAGCCGGTAGTCTTCGGCGTTACTGGAAGACATTTCGGCTCTTCCTCCTGGTGAACTTGCATGACACCTACAGGGTTGGCATGGCATCCTTTAGGAAGCCTACCAAGCCCCGGAAGTCATCCACGATCACAGGAAGAATGCGCCTCCTGGGTGGCCCAGAACGACTGGACGTGCAAGTTGTCTCCAGGTGACGGGCTCTTCTCTCCCTTCGCCGGTTGGTCACGGTGCGAAGCTCAGCCCCATCGACATCTGCAGAGATGTGCGATGAGCTGTGTTCCCCAGCAGAGACATCTGTCCTGGAGGATGAATTTCCTTGAACCACAGTTCCGTCGCTGTAATACTCCTCGTCAGAGGAGGAGTTGTCTGAGGGCTCGCCCTCTGAAATTTTGCCTACCCGCTGTGATTGTTCGCGGGGAGGCCCCTTAGCCTTCGTCCCGTTATGTACCATTAGATATGTATTTTGAACAGTCTACAAAGCACTCCTTTCTAGTAGTGAAAATATTTGCTCAGTGGAACATTTATCAACTCATATGTTATGGTATTATACATTCGCATATGTTATATAAATATCCCTCTCGTCTTTATCAGTTATTATTTATATTACATATATCTTAATGAGGTACTTATAAATAATGCCTTACATTTCATAACATAACATCTATCTTTGTGTCCATTGCCTGTGGTGTCATATAAAGCAAGAACAGATACGAAAAAACCAATTTAAATGAAAATTAGGAGCACAGAGTGATTTATATAGAACTGACACATTTCTTTCATCAATTGTTTCAAAACAAATTGTGCTAGTGACAACTTATTATATCTAAAATGTAGAGGAATTGTGGGAGATTATTTACCTGTATAGCAAATGTTGAAAAGTCCTCCATCCTACATAATGCACAACTCAACACGTTATTCTATGTTACTGGCCAGAGTCCTTGGAGGACTCTGTTGTCAATAGCTTGAATGTCCTGAGATCTCAGTGGCCCCAAAATCATCAGAATTATCCTGTCGTCAAAGAAACTTGCAATTAATTCCATGGCTTCATTTGATGTATGCCATGTAGCACAATCTTGCTGAAAATATCCTTGACTCAGCTCTACATTGTCCATTTGCTCAACAAACTCCATGAAAATCAGTCAGTACTCTGCAGTGTTCACAGTCTGGTTAAAAAAGAATTGGCCCCAGTATTCTCTGTGTGGACATTGTGCACCAAACTCCGACTTCAACCAGGTGCATAGGTGCTTCATGGGTGACATGTGCATTTTCGAAGGCCCAATGGCATGAGTTCTGTGAGTTCACACAAAAATAGAACCATGTGATGGACAACATGGCAGGATTTTGCACAATGAACGTCTGAAACCAACGAAATAATTCAATCTTTTATCCTTATCTGGTTCCTGAAACTTATAAACAACCATAACCCTATATGGCTTTGGGCACGCACTTTTCGCAGGTCTCTGACACGTTCAGTATTTGCACCCTGTTTCCTGCGACAAACGCCTTAATGATTTTTTGGGTGACTGCTCCTGTCGTGCTCTTAGGTCAACAACAACCGTGGAAAGCCTAGATGAATGATGCTCGCATTTTTCACTCAACAGAGATCCAGTTGTTTCCAATTTGTTTACCAGTCCTAGTATTGTGTTTCTTTCAGGACGCTTGCAAGCACCAAATTCCCTCTGGTGTGCCCCTTGAGTAGCTGTAACTGAATTTTTAATGCAGTATTGCTTCACAATACTTGATTTAATGTGTACCGCATTTTCATGTTGGGTAGAACAAAATGTCAAAAACAGCTGCCAGCTATAGCAATTAGGATTAAAACATAAACATCTGCACATTTAGTGACAAAGAATCGAAACTCCAGAACATTCTGCTTAATTTGGTGCTAAAATTGGGTCATTGAATGAATTATCAATGGAATAATTAAAGAAAGAAATGTGTCAGTTCTATATAAATCACTCTGTATCACAGTGTCTTTGGGACCAGTTAGTTTATTAAAGCTGCATAGGGATACTTATAACCTTAAGTACTTTTCAGCCAAACTTAGAATCATTAGTCAAAATATCTGCATTTCACGAAGTAAATTTATGATGCTTAGTTCCAATTTATAAAAATCTGGTTTCACACACTTGGGTTTAGTATAGGTATGTTGATGACATCTTTACAGTGGTTCCTAATAAACATTTAGATGATGCATTAAAATTACTCAATCTGCAAGAAAGAACAGGCGCGTATTTAGAAGTTAATTTCCGGGGGGGGGGGGGTCCAATATTCTAAGTTGAATTATTTACTTTTAACAGTTAATTAGGGATGTGTTTTTATCATGTTAATAAAAATTAAAAACAAATGTATTGTTACATTCACATGACTTTCTCTCCTACCCGCACCGCTATCGTAGATGGTAGCGTGTCTGCCTGACGTTCAAGAGGTCCCGAGTTCGAATCTCGCCCAGGATGAGTTGCCTGCATAAGGTTTTTCCCAAGATTTTTCCTTATCCTTAAGGACGACTGTTGGGTAGTTCTGTGCTCCATGGACCCTGGACGCATTTGAGCATCATGTCACCCATTTCAGTCAACGTCCGATATGACAACGTTGGAGGACGTAAAATTTCAAAAAAAAAAAAAAAAAAAAAAATGACTTTCTCGACCCAAGCTTCTACAAAATTCTTCTTATAAAAATTTGTTTTCTTGATTCTTTGGATAAAGTCTGTAGAAAGGCCTTTAGTTGCACAGTTGTTTTTTTCTTATAGCTGGAATAAAATGGTATAAGCAATAATCAGATATTTAAAAAGCGAACCACTGACTGATGCATTTAAAGTATTAGTTCTCCTTGAATGAAAAAGGGAATAGGAACTTAGAAGTCAAAAATTAAATACCTTTAAGTAAGTATCTGAGAATTGTAATTACCAAAAGATAATGTATCGGAATTGGTTAACCTTGCAATACATTATTGTAATTGACATTATTTGTATATTTTAACGAGTTCTACAGCTGCTGTTCAGTAACTTTTCGTTAATTTCTTAAGTTTAGAATAGTTATACGAACATCACTTCCAGTAAAGTGGACTTCGAGTTTTTCCTCAAAAAATTCACAATAGGGTATCTTAAATATGTTGTGTTTTAATTAAAAATTATTGAAGCCATTTTTTGGACGATTTTGTTGAAATTCTTCCTTTCGCATCATTCAAAGATAACGAAATTAAACCCTACATTTCGTATTCCCCCAATTTTTGGGTTTTGTAATATGCTATTAGCAAACACAAAAAACATACACACTGGAGCGCGCGTGCGACATTCTTTTTTAATTTTTGTCTTTGCTCTGGTTTCCTCTAAACTTGCATTCCTAGTGACAACTCGAAATCAAATTTTTAAAATGGAATATAACACGTTTGTGCTTACTAAGCACGTGGTAGAGGTACTAAACATTGATGCCGTACACTGACATGAGTCTCTGGTTCACACATTTTCACTATTCATATAAAGCACGATTGCTCCATTCCGTATCGTCATCAGACAAACTGGTTATAAATGATTTCAACCGTAGTCCGCCTCCATAATGTGGTGGTACCGTGTCTGACTCCCAGTGAAAAGGTAGTGGCCAACCTTGCCGCGCGAGGGGAAGGAAGGCTTACCTCCACCTCATATGAGCGAAAGTTGAGCACCGCTAAAGCGAGTTCCAATTGAGATCAAGATAGGTTTCCTGAATTGGAATTTTCACAGGGCTTTCCCTTATCTTAAGAAGACGAATGTCGGATAAAACTTAAGTTCTGGTGGCCGTGGACTGATTTGAGGGTGTCATCCGTTTCATTTACTGCTCAATATGATAATCCGGTTAAAGGATGTTAAAGTATTTAAAAATAAATAAAAAACTAGGTTCCGTATGAAATTATGCAGCTGAAAAACAGTTGCAATTTTGAGACTGCCAAATGTACATATAACTTGTTACATGCCATGAGATGTTTCGAAAACAACTGATACAAGGAAACTAGAAATTGCTGGAGTTGCGCATTTTATGAGCTCCACGTTCGCTTGTAACCTGATATTTTATCTATGATGCCATGGTTTCTTAGTTGAATAATCAGTGAAATTGAAGTGGTGTTTATCACCTATTCCCAGAATATTCAAATTGTTGTGTCTCAAACGTGAAGCATTTTAATCGGAATCGTTAGACATGTTTTTGAGAACATAAACAATTTACTTAAGTTCTTCCATCTTTTTTTTTTTTGTTGTTGTTGTTGTAATTTTACGTCATCCAACGTTAAGTCATATCGGAGATGAATGGAATGGGTGAAATAATGCTCTAAAGAGCCCAGGGTCCATAAAGCTTAGAGTTACCCGACATTCGTCTTTCAGGATGAGGCAAACCCCGGAGAAAACCTTATCCAGGTAACTCACCCTGACCGAGACTCGAACTCGGGACCTCTTGAACGCGAGGCAGACCCGCCTCAACCACGCCACCGAGGCGGGATTTTTCCATCTAAAGGATGGTTTGGTGTGGAGAAATTTCTTCAAAACCTTCGTGTCACATCTTCGAAACATCCTAAATGTAAATATATCTGCGATTTTTCGTTTCTGAAATACGCTGTTGCATTAACGCAATGAAACTTCTATACGTATATCTAGGGTCAAAACTCAGTGCAGTATACCGATGTACCTGCAATACAATACTTTCTTACTATATAGAGGATAATAAACCTATTGACAGGTTAACAAAATTATAAAAGTAGCAAATATGACTCCAGCCAAAATATACACATGAAATACTGCAGCAATTACTAGAAGTTTCCTAGACATGCAAGATAAATAATATATTAGTAACATTAAAAGGATCTAACTTGAAAACTCACCACAAAGAGCTGAGAAACTGTTGAAGAGAAGACTTGTCCATGATGATTTCCATCACAGTCAGTTTATATGGAAAATATTTTCACACTATTTTCACTATGTGCACGAAGCTTAAGTAGTGCTACAGTACTAAGTTGATACGCCTGCTTCTCCTGCCCATTATATTTAACACTTCCTCAGGATTGATTTTCTGATCCCAGTGTACAGACAACAAGGCAAGATTAGTTAAACGCTCACCACTAGTTCTATTTCTGAGGTAAGTTTTGAGCCGTTTCATTGTTGAAAATGATCTCTCAGCACTGGCATTTGAGATGGGTAGGGTGGCTAAAATTTTAAGCAGACGATGAATTGAGGGATATAATGCTGATGAACATGTTACCTAAGAACTTATGGCATCATTTGGTCTATTTTGTTTCTCTGTAAATTTCCATTTTTGACACCACAACCGACATTCTGGCTGTGTTTCACTGTCACTGATATTTCCGCCTAAATATAAAGAAAGCTTGTTTAACCTATCAGCTTTAGTTTCTCCTACATTTCTTGGCAACAAAGTATCTAAAGCAGACAATACATCTTTGTTCTGTTCAAATTGTTCCTTAAGACTTGAGATCAGTTCGTCAGTGCATGGAATAAAGAGACATCTTCTGAAGTACTCCTCTGCTGTATCTGCTGGGTGTTTGTCCCATTTTGTCTGCTTCCCTGCCAGTCTTTCTGATTTCAGAGTCAAATAGGGATTTCATAGTGTTTGAACTCTGCTCAAAGATTTTGTGAAATTCTTCAACAGCATTCTTTCTTAAAGCTTCCAGCTGCTTTACTACGTCACTGGCATATTCCAAAGCAGAGCTAAGATCATGTTCCGGGCTTTGCAGATACGTAGAAAGGCGGACTGTGAAACACAGATGTTTCTCGCATGTCAATAGTGAGATTAGAAAGGTACTATTCTCTATGGCCGCCAATAGTTGTGCTGCAGTTTAGAAAATTGATTTGTTGCTTAGGGAAAGCTCCTGAAGGCTCTGAACAATCGGTTCTAGAAGTTCCACAAACACAATGACAGAATCGTGCCTCTCTACAAATCTTGTATTGCAAAGGCCAATCAGTCTTGATTTCTTGATTTCTTACATTAATGCTATTCTTTAAAGCGTTGCCAGCAAAAGGATGATTGCGAATTAAATCACAAATGTCACTCATAGTGCCTAAGCAATTACGAATATGAGTTGTAGTAAGTGCAGAGGACAACGCTAAATTTAGTCTATGACTAGCACAGTGAACAAATAAAGCCTTTGGGTATAGCTGTTTCACTTTCTCTTGAACTCCATTGAACTTTCCAGCCATAGAAGCACCATCGAACCCCTGTCCCACCAGATTGATCATATTTAGTCCAACGTTAACGCATTCTTCTATAATTGTCTTAGCAATGTTGCTACCGGTAAGGTCATATATTGGCACAAATCCCACAAAGTCTTCTCTCAAATGATAGTCAGAGTTGACATACCGTAAACAAACAGATAGCTGCTCCGTTCCGGAAATATCTAAAGCTTCATCAGCAATGACACTAAAGCATTCTGCAGCATTTACAGCACTGATAACCTTTCCTCGTACTATTTCGGCACATATGCCCAGGACTTCGTTCTGGATTAAGGGGCTAATATAAGCTGCATTTTTCTTCGCATTAGCCACATGCTTTTCCAATATTTTGTCACCAGCATCATGGCGAAAGCGTAAGAGAGCTCGAAATTTTCCGTCTTTCTTATCACGCTTTGATAACATTAAGGGATCACTATATAAATGACCTCTGAGAGGCAGTTCTTCTTGTCTTTTATTATTGGTAGAAGAGCTTCCCTATTTTCCCTAATTTATTTTCCCCTCTGACTATTAATCTGAGATGCCACATCTTCTTCCCTGCCATTCTCTATTGCCAAAAACCGCTCGGCTGATAAGACACAGTTTTTATGATAACCACTTGTCTGGTGATTGTTAAATGCTTCTACAGCATCCTTCCATTTACAAAATGGTTTTGTCACCAAATATCCTAAGTTTTGGTGACCGCCTTGACCTACGCCTTGTTTGCAGAAGAGAACGAAGTAACGGCAATATGCACCGCCTTGAACTTATGAGTATGTTAGCCACCCCCACCTATCCAGCCACTTATATTGAAAACTGAGTCTCTTAGAGCCATGCAAACGTACGGGAAACACAAATGAACTATTAGGCTTACAATCATTTGTGAGTATGTCATACCTAACATCTCTAGGAATATTGACACAATTTGTTTCTTGCAGCAGCATGCCGATATCACAACCGGCATTAAAACTGCGAAATTCTTCACTCGCGACACGAGCACTGCACATCTCATTTTTAGTTTTTAACTCACCAACTTCGGTTTAACTTCGCTTAAAGCGCTAGTTCTGCATATCTTGCTCGCATTGGCAGGTTTGAAAAAAAACTATCGATTTTTGCGTTCCTCTTCATATCTAAAAAAAAAAAAACTGTTTCAAACTGTCGAAAAACACCTTCACAATACGAGAAACATTTGCTTACTAGCTACACTGCGTTAAGTCCGGCTTTTCAATCCTAGCAGGTAGACACTCACATTGGTCAATGACCCTTCTTTCAGTTTAAAGAATAACTCAGTTCTTAATGACAGTCCTAAGGACAAGTTAGATGTGCACAGTCGGAAAAAAAGAAAGAGCCGCAGTTTTAGATTCGTTTGATTATTTACTTGTTGTTGCTAATATTTTTCTCAGAGAAGTTTATTTCTTGTGATATCATTTATTTTGGGATAAAAGTACTTATTAAGAGTTTTCACTGCATTGGAAGGCTTTGTTTAGTACCTAACTATTCCCCTTTTTCTCCATTACAAGTGAGGATGATAGTTAATGAATATTAACATTCTCTGCAACCCGCCGCTTTAGTATAGATGGTGTATGACGTATGTGTTTCTTCCAGAGACAGGGTTTCGATTACCGATTGATGTATCTCCCGGATGAAGTCTCTTCCTAATGTTTCCACACCACTTGAACCTTTATGTTTTGAAAACTTAGGCTCCTCTCCTGCATTATTTGCTCATTTGTAAAAGTATCTGGGAGATCGCTAATCTGAAAGCCCCGTTGAGAGGGTTTTTTATCATCATGATCGTCATCATCACCGTCATCATCATGATCGTCATCGTCATTATTATTATTATTATTATTATTATTATTATTATTATTATTATTATTATTATTATTATTATTATTATTATTATTATTATTATTATTATTATTATTATTATTATTATTATTATTATTATTATTATTATTATTATTATTATTATTATTATTATTATTATTATTATTATTATTATTATTATTATTATTATTATTATTATTATTATTATTATTATTATTATTATTATTATTATTATTATTATTATTATTATTATTATTATTATTATTATTATTATTATTATTATTATTATTATTATTATTATTATTATTATTATTATTATTATTATTATTATTATTATTATTATTATTATTATTATTATTATTATTATTATTATTATTATTATTATTATTATTATTATTATTATTATTATTATTATTATTATTATTATTATTATTATTATTATTATTATTATTATTATTATTATTATTATTATTATTATTATTATTATTATTATTATTATTATTATTATTATTATTATTATTATTATTATTATTATTATTATTATTATTATTATTATTATTATTATTATTATTATTATTATTATTATTATTATTATTATTATTATTATTATTATTATTATTATTATTATTATTATTATTATTATTATTATTATTATTATTATTATTATTATTATTATTATTATTATTATTTATTTATTATTATTATCATCATCATTATTATCATTATTATTATAAAACCGTTATTCGAGTGTTATTCGTTGTTCCACTGATCATTAAGTTTCGGCACATGAATGACGGCTGCAGGCCTTAGATGTAGAACACCGCCGTTTTAAATAAACGTAAAATGTAAGCATTTATTTGTTGTATATTTGGTAATTGTTCTTGATTTTTTAATAATTAGTATAAAAGTTGTTGATATAGTTATGCAGGTTGCTCGTATAACTTACAGAATTTGACGCCATCTTTCACTTAAAACGTTACGCTTACACGTGGAACAAATGTAATGTAGTTCTGACAAAGAAAACGTAATTGTATTTTACTAGCTTAACTTTTGCATAATCTTGAGCATAAAAATAAATAATCCAGCCATATTTTCTTTAAATCCCGCAGCCCTCGATGTTAATGAGGACTATTAATCCACATGCATTAATAAACCATACTATCTGTAAGCAGTGGAGAGTGTTGCGTTACTGAAATTAGTTATTTTTATTAAGGCGTATCTCACCTACATCGCATGTTCATTAGGTGCAGTATCTAGTGTTTCATACTGTATTCATAGGAATCAAAGGTCCTCGTTGTAGACGGTCCTTAAACCCCAAATCACTCATTCACTAACTGTATTCAGCTATAAATTCAATAACAGTACTACATTTCTGCTGTTTATTTTTCAGCGGACTGTACTTCTACCACCGTACTTGACCATGGATATACGAAATGCCAGAAAGTTGAAAAGAAACAGTTCTCGATTATGGGCGGAAACCTTTACATTTACAGTTGTTCCGCACGCACCCTTCACCCTTTATAACATCATGTCTACCTGACAGTGAATAGAGCCGTTAAGATGAGAAGCTTGAATAAACTTTTTTGATTTATTTTAAAGTGAGCTTTATTTAAACTATTTATTACAAAATTAAAACGACAGTTCATTTGGGCGGACCCCCCCCCCCTTAAATACGTCCCTGAGAAAGAACTATCAAATTCACATTAGAAAGGACAGCTTTCTTTCTTGGATCAAAATATCATCAGGAATAACACAAAAATAAAATATTTACAGGAAGCCAACATAATTAGAAAATTACACAAAAAGTAATAGCTACAACTCAATTATACATAAACATGCAATAATAAACAGTCTTATACACACACTAGTCAACATACCCATGGATAACAGAATAATTCAAAGAACAAAAAGCCATACTACACATGAGAGAAGAAAATAGATACAATAAAAGTCTGGTGTTTAATAAAATTAAAAAGGTCAAACTAAAGAAAACCATTAAGGAAGCAACTACATTCACTAAAGAAAAAAGAAGCAACAGCACATTCATTGCATTCACATACCATCCAAAAACATTTAATAAATTTAAAAAGATCTTTAAGGAAGAAAATATTATCTTGGCACCTAATAATGGATACTTAGTTTTAAAATTGCTAAATTCAAATAAAAAAGATGAAATCCCATCAATCAGCAGATACCAAATATAAATATACCAAATAAGTTGTAACAATTGTGAAAAATGCTACAAAGATCCAGTGGCGGCTGGTGGGTTAAATTATTGGTGGTGCACAAATGAAAAATAAAATACTGAGTAGTAATGACTCACCTATTTATACAGATTTTCTGCTCTACTCTCCTTAGACCTGGCGAATCTATAGATAAATTTTGTGTTGAAGTCGCTCATCTTCATAACAACATCTCTCTCAATTGAAAGCATTGCTAATACTGTCAATCGGTCCTGTGACATTGTGTTCCTAAGGAAAGTTTTTATTGTTTTTAAAGTTGAGAAACAGCATTCTGCTTCAGCGGTAGACATTGGCATAGTTAACAGTACTCGGAGGAGTTTGACATAGTCGCTGAATGTAGCACATAAATTGTTTTCCTTATTGAAGTCCATCAAGCACAAAGCGCCGGACATTCCACGAAAATCCTCTCGAATGTAAATTACAGTCAGTTCTCTATGAATTTTTGTTCCAATGATAAAAGGATAGAACCTTATTGTTTCTCTAAGGGAATCCTCTGGAAATGTCTTAGAAATTTTCTTGATGAAACAAAGTTGAGGCTACCAGATGCCCGTGAAGCTAAATCTGTCCTTTGCTTCTCTAAGAATGTCACATACTTCAAGAGCTTCTCTTCTTTCACATCATGATTTTCTATTCTCCTCCTCTTAATTGCAGTTTCTTCGTGTTCCTCGATATCCACGCTTTTTCTTACCTTTTGCACTTCCCTTTTAAATGCGTTTAGCTGGGCGATGGCAAATGTTGCATTGCAGTCTCGTTTCTGCAGCTGATTGTACAAAATGTCCACGTGTGGCATGATCTTGTAGAAGAAAGACAGCCAGAATACAAAATTATAATCTTTCAAAGTGGCCATAAACCCAGAAGCCTGAACAAGTGTGGCGTTGTTGTTTAACAGAGCTCTCTTCTGAACAACCTCCATGCATTTAATTAAATTCTCCCTGTGTTCGAAAAGCAGAGCACACAGAAGCTAAGCCTGATGGTCACGCTATAGCCGTTGCTAAGAGTAGGAGGAGCTAGGTTTATAAACCTCCATTTAAGCAATGTATAGGAAGCCACTCCCCTCTCTTCACCTTCCCGCAACCCCCTCAGAGGGCCAACATTTGGGTGAAATCTTAGGTTAACTCTTCGCTGCAAACCTGCGGCTCCTACAGCTAATCACTGTTTATTTCGACTTCTGCGGTCATGGGCAGCTACAGACGATAAGCGTCATTGAAACATGTTTGTATATAAAACAATGCAAACAAGTACAGCTTTAATGTGCAAAATGCACCTGTTGTATATTCAGAATCAGTGGGTGTAGCGCAAACCTGCAACCTTATGGAAGAACCGCCCCTGCAAATCGAAAAACCAGAGTCAAAGAGCACTTTAGAAACAACAAAATGAAACAGAAAAGTCAGCAGTAGCATTTCATTTTTGGAATGAAAATCATGACATTGATTTAAATCCAAAATTAAAAGGAGTAATAAATCAAAATAAACTGACAACATGGGAGAATATATTCATAAGGAAACATAAGGAGCGAGTAATGAACTTTGAAATCCCACCAGTGGATAACTTTTCAAAAAAAAAAAATTTGTAGTTCCACCGCCAGAGAGAAGAGAACAGACGACAACAGACGCAAGTTGGAGAGAGGTAGAAGATGGAAGCCATGGCTTCCTGAACTAGTCCCTCGATAATATAAAATGTAGATATGTGAAAAGTGTCAATAAACACCCTAAAAATATTTTTTCAATACCTACAAGGTTTTGCAATATATCTTTGTAGTGGAGGATGCTCTTGCAGACAGTATGATATGTAAAAGCAGTATGATGTGTTTTCAATATGGATGGAAGGATAACTACAAACATGACAAGCATTTGTAACTTACTAAGGTAAAGCATAATATTTTCAGTATACACATTCAGGGGCAGTAAATTTGCCTAAGATACTCAAAACCATAATATTAAAGCACACCAGTCTTATTTTCCTTTAACTTCATTCATTCATTCATTCATTCATTCATGCAGTCATTCATTTATTATCTGCTTAAAAGAATATAAAATAATTCAAAGCATCGTAAAGTTAAATATATGCAACCAGAAAATTACATAGTTTAGTGTCTACATAAACAAGTTCTAAAATAACATAATTACAACAATAAATCATAAACTATACACTATTACACTTATATTATACAAATACTATTTATTTAGTCAATATTATCTAAGATATTCGTCAATTGAATAATAGCAACCTTCCATACAATATTTCTTTAATTTTTTCTTGAATATTTTAAGATTATGTATATTATTCAAATAGGTAAAGAGTTTGTTATACAGTTCATGAGCTGCAGCAGTAGGTCTGGTTTTATATAGTTCTAATCTGTGTGGCTGTAAATGAAAATTTGTATTTCCTCTGGTGTAGTGCTCATGTATTTTTTATCAGTTTTACCTTTATCTTGCCTGTTAAATAATTCTACTATTACTTCATATATGTAAAGTGAATATACAGTTAAAATATTTAGGTCTTTGAAGGTTTGCCTACAAGAGTCTGTTTGTTTAATTCCCATTTATACCTAGAAAATTAGTATACTACCCTACAAACCTGTTAATAAACTGCTAAATAAAAATATTATATAAATTAAAACAGTATTAAATATTATAGGATGACAGAATGATCTATTCATTTGAAAAATTATCATATTAATTGTTGACTGGCAACAGAAGTTAAGCAGTTCACATTGCTTATTTTACTATCCACCTCATTTACTTAGACACAGACGCCGGCCCTCGTAGCCATGGTCGTTAGAACTTATGTCTCTAGCGTTCCACCGCGTAGAGGGACGCGGGTTCGAGTCCCGCCCTGGGCATGGGTGATTATGTATATAGTGTATGTGTGTGAAACTGCAGAAAACAGATAGGCAATTAAACGGAAACAGTAAAAAACGGGTAAATAAGGAAAAGAAAAATATATATCTATATACATAGATATATACTTTTTAATTTGATAAAAAAAGATAGTACCAGTTGAATACAGAAGACCTCTGCAGTGAAATGAATAAGGAATTCCTGAGTGTGTATTCCAGTAGTCTAGTGGGACACTTAAAACTGTTGTGGCCCAAAATGATGTTTTCCTCAGCTCTTTTGCAAAAAATAAAGCCGCCAACAAATGACTAACAAATACCGCCATTGCAAATGCATTGAAGTTCCTAAGCTGCAAAACTAGTTGAGGGATTAAGAGTCCTAAATTGCAAAGGCAAGCGATATCTTTATAAGAAGAGCAATGAAACAGTTGCAGCCTTTGCGATGAAAATGAAGCTCACTATGTGCTGTACGCAGAATTTTTGGAGCTTCCACAAGTCATTTTCTCTGCCGTAATACATCTAGAACAGTTTACTGCCTTAGCATTTCTGTTTATACCAGCAGGAGACAAGCTAGAAGAAAACTAAATAAAAGCATCACCAATTCAGTGAATTGTGTTTCTCATTTACTTTGGCAGTCTCTATTGCATACCTACTAGTCGGCCAAGATATGAATGCACTTGAAGGAGGGCAGCACTGCTTCTGTTTACTACTTGAACCTTAGGGAACCGCGCGGAGTGAGGGAAGTGAGGGGAAAGGCGATACTGGGAATGTACAGTCACACAACTAAATCAGTACACGCCTGCTGATGTCTTCACGTTAGTTCTCGGAAGTAGAAAGTCCGGAAATGTTTGTTTCAGGTCCTTCATCTGCTATATCCGTGTTACTATTCCCTTTATCAGCTGTATCACTGGCACGGCGTTATTTTGCTTCAATATTCATATTCTCGAAATAACATTCATCACGATTGCAATCTTCAGCGTCATCATCATTGCTTTCTAGAACCACGTTTATAATTATATGTTCAATTGTTTCCTCCATTAACCCATCTCGGCGCTTAAAATCTTGCTCAGTTCTTTTCACGTGTCTGCATACTTCTATCCAATCATTTTGTGTAATTTGAGCTATGCAGCTTGTCATAGCTTTCAGATTACTCAAAGTAATCGATGATATACCTTTTGTTTAATTAAATTCCAGATAACTCTATAGGGTTAAGGCCACAGTGCTACGGAAGAAAGCGTAAGACTGTACAGCCCCTTTGTTCCATTATTCTATCAATCCAATAAACAGGCGTTTTTAAAATTAATTTTCACTATCTCTAGCTCATTTTTTGTCATTTGCGGATCATGTTTAATTTTCTTTTGTGCTAGCCAATGAATAACCTGTGCTTTTCGAGATGAAGTGTTAGGGGCTTTATTTTCCTGTACGGTATGGCACAACAATTATTTCAGGTCGAATATTTTGTATTAATTTCTCTTCTACCCACTTTTTATAATTTTGACTGTTCATTTCATCATGGTAATTTGCTGATTTGGATTTTGAATCGGAAATCAATTCTGATCCGTCAATAAATCCCATGGACCCCCCAGCATGTACAACAATTGCTCTTTGACCAGCAAGAGTATTAGTCAACACACCTGGTTCTTCGTAATATTACCAGCACTTCTTGACGGCATAGTGAGTACGGAGCCAAGACTCGTTCGTATAAACTCCTGGTTTACGTGTGCCTTTTACATTATCACTAATAGCCCGTAAGTACTCTGCAAGTTTTGCAAGAATTTGTGGTTTCTCCATTAGCACAGATTGTTTGTTTTTGCATTTCTTACACTGGAATCCTATTTTTCTTAATATTTTCCTAATGTTTCTTTGACATTCTCAATATTTATTCTTAGCGAAGTTCAGGAGTTTCCTCAAAGTAGGAATTTCCTTTTCCTGTTCATAGTACTCCAAAAATTTTCTACGCACAACTCACTTATCAAACTCATCAAAAGAAAAAGTTGTGTTTGATTTTCGATTCTTCCTCTAAGTTCTAACCTTAACCACAGTTGTTGAAGCATTTTCTGTTCATGATGGCTCTCCCAAACTTTCCCACTAATTTTTTTGTCCTAACTGTTGCTTTCTCAAAGAGTAGGAGTAACCTTTTCTCCTTTATTTCTTGTCTACAGAACTGTATATATCTATATGCTTTTCATCCGAATGGAATATATTTCCCCTTTTTTTAACTTTGTAGATGCCTCCGTAATTAAGCTCTTAACAAGCACACGTCAGAGCGAGCACTGCAACTGCCACTATCCTATTAGAATTTTAACTGCAGAGGAAAAGGTTTAAAGAAATACCATGCTGAACTGCACTACATCTGCGCGTCACATTGGAAGCATCTCAGTATTGTTGATGTTTGCGTTATCCGCTACCTGAGGTACTCCGCCCACTTGTGACGTAACTGTTTAGTAGAGTCTGTTTAGTTAACTCGTGTGCACTTCGGCCGCTGCCTTTGACGAACCCTTATAATCATTTTACAACACCGACCCTCCTTCTCCCAGACCTTTCTGCAAGGTTGCCACCTTTCTCGATACGTCATGGATATCGTACGAGGTTTCGTCTAAATAAATTATCTTATGTCCATTACTGCAAAACTTCCTTGGTTTTGACAAACACACACACACACACACACACACACACACACACACACACACACACACACACACACACACACACATGTATATATACATATATATCCAAGCTACAATTCTACTGGATTCCATAACAACCCTTATCTTATTCAAAGTGCGGTATTTGAAACCCAGCTCCTTTAGAAGGCCGCGCAAAGTGCAGTGCCCATAAGAAAAATCACAAATTTCTTGCAAATGTGCAGCCAATTCGTCTAAGGTGGGCGCTCTCCCTTTTGCATAGAATCTACAAATTTATCGGCGAATTAAATCGCATGTGAAATTATATACTTTAGAGAAACGTTTCCTTTTGTTTTCACACTTGATGGGCATCCTTGGTATTCCTTTCGTCACAATATTTCTCACTGTATTTCTGTAAATACCCACAGAATTTATCATCACGTTCATTGCACGACCACTTACCAAGATTATTTGTCAGGACATATTTATATGTATTCAAAACAAGAGCTTGAATTTGCTTAGAAACAATTCCCGTTTCTGAGGCTTTTCCAGTAACACAACTTGGCCCAGTTATTCACACTAAAGTCATCACTTTCATTATTTTCACTTGACTGAAAGTTATCTACTACTTCATTTGCATTTACCACTGTATTTCCCTCCCACGGTCTCCACATCGTAACGCACAATGAATTTTTGCACGTAATGAAACAGATCAACTGGAAGTTGGAACTTTGGCAACTGAGACTCCACGTGGAATAAACATGCGACTGTCACTTCGAGAAAATCAGGGTTGCTATTAGTCTTCAACGACAATGTTCCATTTCTGAAGTATGGAGATAGATTTATGACGGTCATTAGTGGGCGGGAGAGTAGTTTTCTTTGAGGGGCCAACTGCACTCCCGTTCACTAGACAGACTTTAACGCTTCTCGCCGAGTGCATTCATATCATGGTCGACTAGTACAGTAAGAGAAAGATAGCTATGTTTATATGTCATTAAGAAAACATTTTATGTAGATTAAAGGTCACTAGTTATGGGGAAAACACTTTAAAAATGTTCAATCTTCATTATGGCTCAAAATGAGGTAAAGGTGTCACACTTAATCACGTATGTACATCTTATAACACATGGAGCAATTAGAAACAATTTCTATCTTTGTTTAAACAGAGAGTCACTTCACACTTTTCACAAGCAACAAATGTCCTTTCCTTACAGTTAGGGAACTTGCATCATCCACGGGTTTCACACTATATGGGAAAAAGCTGGATGCCATCCTACCACACATCAGCTTGAGGAACTTCTGCCATTGACCCTCTCTTTCGTTTGTTGCCCAGTTTTTAATTAATTTGCCATAGTAATCTTGAAATCAACCAGAGGCATATATGTAACCTCATTATGTAAACACTAGAGAATCCAGTCATTAACAGCAGCCAAATCAAAGAACTGCAACATTATTTTGTGATACCACTTCTTAGATCATATGTGGATGGTATAAAACCCTAACTAGGATCAAGGAAGTTTACACCTCCCATTTAACTGTTATACGTGATGACAGCATTAGGACAAGGAACTATTTTCTGAGTTTGCTTTTTTTATACCGACTGGTTTTGCACCCACATAATGGAAAGTAGTGGAAAGTTCACATCTTTATTGTCCAACCATGATACTGCTGAAAGGTCAACAACATTGACAGTTTTATTATAATTTCATTTCATGGAGGTGTTGAAAACAATGTTGTCGTAATAAACTAAATTTAAGGGTGAGTCAATTAGTGACACTAAACAACACTTACTTTTAAATTTCCCGGAACACTTTTCGGTGGTGACTTTCCTCCATCATCAAACGGAAATTGACTGGTTCTCTGTGGTGTAGCTGGCGATATTTGGTCAGTCTCCTCTGGTGGCAGTTCGAAGAACTTGCTGAACACATCTTTCTAGTGATGTCGAAATTGAATAGTTTGTTATTTTTGGAAATGAAAATTTGTTCCCATGTGGACAGTTCTTGTTTTCCTGTTGTGTGTTTAAGTAGTTTTGGCTCTGGATTTATGTTGTGGTATTTTACCGAAAAATGTCTGGCAACTGCTGATTTTTCTAATTGTTTGTATTTTATGTTCCTAAAGTGTACCATTGCTTTTGTTTCTATTTTTTGGGTTTTTTCTACATAAATTTGACTACAGTCACAGTGGTATATACCAGATTTTTTGTTAGATGCAATGGCATCTTTGATGTTTGAGAATATTATGTTTTTAGGGAGTAATGGTTGACTAGTGCTAGTTGAATGTTTTGAATTTTGAAGACATTTTGAATTTATCAAAGGCCCATGGGTGGTAAGTGAATGGCTAAAGTTAATGGCTACAACTCAAGATCTCACAAACGGGCAATCTTCAATAGACTGGTCAACATCCCTCTTGCAACAGAAGCCAGAAGCCGGAAGCCAGACAGTGATACACAATAAGATTGTTTGTAAGTACCGCGTTTTTTGTGAGCACGAAGTCCAAAATTTCAGGATCAAGTCCTGTTTTATGCCAAAATGCGGCTTCTGGGAGGAGGTGTTCCTCGAGATCGTCATTATCAGTCATAAGTTCAACCAGGAGATTTCCAGCCACGTTCGCTCGATGAGAAAACCACCACGGGTGTCGAGCGTTGAAATCTCCTGCAATTATAACATGGTCCTCTAAAGCAAGGATTTGTTCGAGGTCTTGTATGAAGCTAGGGGAGGTGGGAGGCCGATAAAGCGCTACCAGCATCACCGTGCTATTGTTTGCACGGATTTTTAGAGCTGTGCACTCCAGTGCTGCCAAAGCTGGCAGCGTAACAGCAGCATGAGCAACAGTATTTCTTTTAGTAGGATGGCAGTTCCCGCCCCCCCTTGTCTGCCAATTCTGTCGGTCCGAAGTACGTGATACCCTTGGAGCTTAAAGGTGTGTTTCGGCCTTAATTTAATTTCGCAAATGAATGCGATATCAATTTTGTTACGCCGCAGGTAGTTTTCAAAATGAAATGAAATGTGTAGTGTTTAACGCCCACTTTTACTACATACGGCACCGCAGGCGATAGGTAATGGTATAGGTAGTTTTCAAGTCCGCAGCGCTGCCTGTAGATGCCGTCGGCATTCCACAGGAGCGCACGAGATAAAGTTATGTCTCCCCAGCGTAATGCCATTTACTCCAGGAGTGTAGAGATGGCGCATATTATTATTTCAGCTTTGTTCCAAGTGTTGTTGCAGCTTTTGAATTGTTCGATGAAAGGCCGCAACTTGGTTATCATCGATGATATGTTTACGTCTTGAATTAAGGACAATAGCTCCTTAAGTCCACCCAGGTCACTAGTGGGTGCTTGGGAAGGGTGGGAGGTAGGAGGGGGACCAGTTGATGGTGGCACAGGTGCCATTCGTCCTCCTGCGGCGCCTGCAAAGGAGACGCCTTCTCTGACCAGGGCCGGGTGTATAATGGGCTTTGGCCCTGGTTGCACACCTACTTCTCCCACACGCCGACCGAACTCTTATTTATACACGAGCAGCTGCTCTCAAGGTTTTTAAAAACCACATGAAGCCACACGAAGCCACACGAAAGCTACCGATCAATGCAGAAGAGGCGAGAGCACCAGCGAACTGTATCTGTCTCTTTCTCCCTCTATTGCTCTCTCTGGGCGTATCTTGGGCGCTATCTGTCTCTTTCACTCCGCACTTCCGTCTCTCTTGGCATTCGGTTACGTGCGGCCTCGTGACACTAATATGCTCGAACTTCAAATATGCCATTTCATCTAACAAAAATTCTGGTATATACCAAATTGAATGCTGTGACAGTAGTCAAATTTATATAGGAAAGACCAAAAGAAATTTAGAAACAAGGGCAAAGAAACACTTTAGGAACATAAAATACAAATGATTACAAAATTCGGCAGTCGCCACACATTTTTGGGAAAAAACACAACATAAATCCAGAAACATAAACTACTTAAACACACAACAGGAAAAAAGAAATGTCCACATGGGAAAAACTTTTCATTTCCAAAACTAGAAACAAACTATTCAGTTTCAACATCCCCCAGAAAGATTTATTCAGCAAGTTCCTCGAACCACCACCAGAAAATATCACCAGCTACACCACAAAGGACCAGTCAATGTCTGGTTGACAATGGAGCAAAGTAGTCTCCGTAACATGTTCTGGGAAATTTAAAAGTAGGTGTTGTTTAGTGTTATTGACTCCATCTTAAATTTAACCATTGACATGAACTACTTGCTCGATAATGGTCCCTCTTCCCTCTTTCTTCATATCCACTTCCTTTCGCATATTAGCTCCTGGTATTCTTGTTGCCTTCAGTGTACCTAGGTTGCCTTCAGTATACCTGTGTATAATCCTTCTACAAGTAAACTTGGAGAGGAATGCTTGTGAACCAGTTGTGAAAAAAAAAAAAGTCTTAGAGTTTCTGTGTCATGGAACACTTGCTGCTAGCCTCACAACAACATTGCTACTGGCACCTATGTCTGGTACACCAGCAGTTACCGCGTTGCTCTGCCCACCAGTAAAAATTTCAATGTCATAGCTAAATCCAGATATGCCACTCAGAACAGAGGGTTTGTAGCCCCACTTGCCTTTTGGCATTATACTATTGTATGCATCATCTGGATTTAGTTGTTATGATTTGCTCATCTACTGCTAAATACTCTTCTTGTCATACAAGGAGAAGTCTTTCATATAGATATGTAAGGAGAGGTCTTATTTTATGTAAAATATCAGGTTCATGCTGTCCAGATGCCACAAAAGTTGTGTTATCATTGAAATGGATGAAACACTTGATCTGTTCCTATCTGTTATATGACATGACATAACAGCTGGATGGCCTAAGTAGTCGCTCCAATAATGTCTGGTAGCAGCCATTGACATACATAAACTTGTGCCGCTGAACTGTTCAAGAACTCCAACACATCTAGTAAATGGTTTCAATGAGCAACATTGAACGGAGTAAAGTATGGTCAGCTGCAGTATGAATTCTAATATCTCTCTTGTAAAACGAATCGGAAATACTGAACAGTAGTTGACAATTGCATCAATCTCATTGGCACATACATCACATCTGTAAATTTTATATCATCATTGGTATGCACCAGGCTTCCACGAGACCATTTTGAGCAAGAAGCTGGTGCTTCTTTCTTTGTTACATTCTTAGCTGCTTGTCTTTGCTGCAAAGGAATATCACCTTTATCCTCTGAGTCTGGGTCTGAATCAGCAAGAATGGTAGTATTTGATTTACTCTTTTCACTGTATTCCTCATCTTATTCTGGTGCAAGCACATCACTGTTGGCAGTTTCATCATCTGACATCTCAGAACCTTCACTTACGTATCCATCATGTGGTATACTAGCAATAAGACTCAAAGAATGCCCATAAGAAAGCTGTGGTTCCATATCTTTAAGTGTCAATTTAATTAAATACTTAACTTATATGTCTGTATATGCATGTGTATGAGAGAGGGAGAGAGAGAGAGAGAGAGAGAGAGAGAGAGATCATTCAAAATAATGCAATTTATTCTATATGTAACCAAACTTAGACATCGACAAGTTTAGCACTACCTAATACTTCAAGTACATGATGTGCCATATCTGGCACATACCTGTTTTGGCAATGTATTCTAAAAGAAATAGATGGAAATTGAGGCTTATCTTTGCTGTACAATCCACAAACACTGTAAAACGTCCTAATAGTTTTTTTGTTTGGAGTTGAGGGTCTTAAAAACCATGAAAATTGACCACAGAATTGGTACATTTAATCTGCTGATACATATCCTGTACACTTAGCAAACAAATCAACAAAAGCTGCAACTTTTCACCACAGATGTTGCTTGAGCAGATGAAGTATTAAATGTAATATAGCATTCAAGAAGACATGCATGTTAAGGTTATAATGTAAAATATGGTGTGTGCCATATATGTATGGAACACCATGCAGTAAAAGATATGTTGGGTGGTTTCCAGAGTCTGAAATTGAAATTGACTTCCAACAACAATCCTAAAGCAATTACATCACTCTCACTTTTATCTCCATTTTAATACAGCCACAGGTATCAAAGGCGTTGCCATACAACATTCATAACATGTTGAGTGAAACTTATAAATTTGCTTCTTTAATTCTGTCTATAGCAGTCACTCATCAGTGGAGAGATCACTTTTACATTTCTCAAATGAGAAGCACACCTTTTTCACTTTTTTATCTCATACAATGGGAATGGAAGTTCAAAGCCATCACATAGCGATCAGCTTTAAAGGATTTTACTATCACTTAAGGCATGCTGTGTACCCAAATTCTACAGTACCTAAATGAAAATTAGCAATAAGATAATTTCTGCAAATGTTTATCTCAATTAAAATGAAGTAGAGGAGTAAGCATCATGCATGTTTGGAGAAATTTAGCAACAATCCTATCCAAATTAACTTAAAAAATCTGTTTGTAGTAAGTTTTCAAACTCCATTATACTAAGCTAATCACAACAATGTAACCATTGCATTATTTTATACCAATTTTTACCCTATATACATTTATAAGGTAAATTTATTATTGTTACCCTAACTTTTCTGACCTTGCTACTAATATACACCTGTATATAGGTAAATACTATTTTGAGTATAGCACATTCTTTATACAAGTTATTAACTTGTCTGAACAAACAATAATTATATAAGACTTAATTTTGTACTAGAAGTGAAAAACACTACCTGAAAGTAGCTATCAAAGGTAGAAGGATATGAAAATTCCTGAATTTCAACTTCAGAATCAACATCACTATCAGATTCATCAATTTCAATGATTTCAGCTTCTTCATTAGGAAGTTCTAAGGTGCACAACACAGTATTGAAGCGCTCTATGTGATAGGTTAGATCAATCCCAATCTCTGAGGCATATAAGATCTCTGCAAGTTCTTCTGGCTTATTTTGCTGTTTTTCTGCTTGTGTTGCTTCTTTTTTATCCTTCTCATTTAATGATCTAGCTCGTTTAAACTTAAATTTTCTTTTATTGGTATTAGCTTTGGGTTTTTCCTCAACTTTTGTTATGAGTTTTAATTGTTTTGCCTGTCGTTTCTTTGATTCTTTTTGTTCCTTTGGTTCCTTTGGTTCCTTTTGTTCCTTTGGTTCCTTTTGTTCCTTTGGTTCCTTTTGTTTATCACTACCCTGTGGTTCTTGTGTAGTTGAGTTTGTTATTAATTTATATTTTGAAGCTCTTTGAGAAGATGACACACTGCTGCTTTTAGGCATAGTTGTTGTGCTTGTACTTGTGCTAGATGTGGAAGAGGAATCCTTGGGAACTGCAGCTTGTGGAACCTCTATCTTTGGGTCTTGGGCAATTACTGTAGGCTTTTCAAATTTCCGTAGAATGTGTTTATTCACAAGAACATCATCTAGAAATTGTGCATTTAGCAATAGTCCATTCCTGTGGAACAGAAAACAAAAGTAAAGTTATGTAGTTCCATTTAACTCAGATGTCAAACCAGAGAAATGGCACAGAAATAAAAGTACTTAGGAAACAATTCAATGGCAGTTCCTAACAAAAATTAGTTTCCAATCAGTCAGTATGTTTTGGAACAACACAATTTGAATACATCACATCCAAGTGCTACTTATCACATTGTATTATATTTAATGGTAAATTGTAATATAAAAAACACAAAAGACATGAAACACTTACGGAAGTACTAAACCTATTCCAAATAAATGCATACTTAACACTGCACTGCCAATATAGTAGTTGCAGTTAATAGTAACTATTGCCATATCTTTACCGTTGCATGTTTTTTTAAGAGCAGTTGCTGGTATTGATGTCATCTGAACAGACATTATCAAAAGCAACCAGAGAGTACTAAAATGAACGTAAAATGTCACAGTTAGCTTTTGCTGAATTCCAATAGCTTGTGTTCTCTGCACCATTGATTTTAAACCAGATAATGATCTATATATTGGATATCTGACTAATAAATTGGATTGCCGTTTAAGTTCCCAGAAATACATGAAAAACAGATTGGCAGAGTTCATTGTGTGTTTTGGTCTCATCACAGAAACACAGCAATTCTGTAGCAGCAAAGAAAGGATGTTTAGAGTCTCAACCATGCAGTGAATTTTTCAAATCTGATTCAGCTTTCTATAATAGGCTAAAGAATTGATGTCATACAGAGTACAGAGTAAGGAACGCTACAAGGCCCAGCTGGTTAAATTGACCTGTTAATGGTTTATAATTGACTACATGTCGCATACCTGATAAAAGAAGAAATTAAAAGTACGCAGAAAGAGGAAGTAAAACCATAACAGAGGCCCACGCCCATAAAACCAACGGACCATAACACAGGGAACGGAAGCAAAATTCCAACGCCAAGTATACATGAGCAGGAATCAAAGACGAGGGGCAGTGGCGGCAAGTAACCAGCAGAACACGGAGACGACCAGCGAGCCAGCAACCGGTCGTAACTGGTGCCAGTCCGACGGATGATGAAATACAAGCAACAGATAAGATGGCCTGGCTGTACGTTGTTAGACTGAAACCTCACAAATCCTCCGACGCTGTGAAAAGGTATATAGCAAAACAAGGAATTACAAAGAATGTGAAATGCGAGGAATTGGGGACTAATAAGCTTGGAGTCCTTTTCAGCTTCTTAGAAAACGTAAACGAAGCGGAATTTTGGCCAGCAGGGGTAATAGTAAGACGGTTCCGCTTCTTTCGTTCCTTTCGGGACAACGGAGCGGAACTCCAAGAATGAGACACAAATAACACAAAAGCATTCTATAATACGGACCTTGTACTGGAATATAGAAAGTTTCAAAACAGCAGTAACACATGTTCCTGAAAATTTCTTTATACCTTACGACATAGTATTCCGCCTTGATAGCATAGATGGTAACGTGTCTGCCTCACGTTCAAGAGGTCCCAAGTTCGAATCTCGGTCAGGGTGAGTTACCTGGATAAGGTTTTCTCCGGGGTTTTCCCTTATTCTTCAAGACGAATGTCAGATAACTCTAAGCTCCTTTGACCCTGGACTCGTTTGAGCATCATTTCATCCAATTCACTCCTCAATGATGACGTTGCCCAGGTATAGCAGACAGCCATCATAAGTCAATCCTCTCATCACTGACTCCATGAGGCGTTGGAACGTAGCTGGTGCGTTGTAGAGGCCAAAGGGCATAACTGTGAGCTGCCAAAGCTCTTGGCCTGTCGAGAATGCGGATTTCTAATTGTCTCTCGGATTTACAGCCACCTGCCAGTAACCAGACTTCCGTTCCAGGGTCGAGAACCACTGCGCACCAGCTAGCGTGTCCAGGGTGTCGTCAATCCGGAGTAAGAGGAAACAGTCCTTCCTGATGACAGAGTTCAGCTTCCTGTAGTCCACGCAGAAGCGTAGCTGGCCGTTCTTCTTCGTCACCAAGACTACAGGGGAACACCAAGGGCTGTCAGACTCTTCAATAACTCCCCTGGATCTCATGTCCTCCAGCATGTCCTGTACCACCACTTGTTTTGCCAGCGGAACACACCTGGGTGGTTGCTGAATAGGCCGGGCATCTCTGGTGTCGATGCGGTGGAGCAATCGGTCCGTGCGGCCGTAGTCTTGTCGATTGCTGTCACACTGGCCACGGGCTAACACGTCCTCAGCTCCGTCCCAGCCTGGACGTCATTGTCAGTGTCTGTCAGGTTGAGCAGCCTCACTGGCACCTCCTCTTGGCACGGCAACAGTGCCCTGGCTACACAGAGCCCATTCACAGGCGTTCTCCGGTAAAGCATCATGTTATTCGTGCGCGGACATTCCAGTCGCGCCGTCACCACCAACTCGCTTCTCGCGGGGACAAACGCGTCTTCCCTCAGGACGACCCTGTATATTCTAATGCGCTCTTATGGTTGCCGCAGTATCACCTCTTCTCCATTGAGCAAGGCCTTCCTACCGACGTTGACCGTCGCCTCATGGCTCCTGAAGACATCCAGTGCCAATATCACCTCATCAGCCACCTTCGTGACGAACATCCACTGACACACGGCACTCCGTCTCAAGGCCAACTTCAGAAGAGCCTCCTTCTCTACAGGCAAGGTGTCACTCGATGCCGTCACAAACTGTTATGGTCGGTTTGGTTTCCTCGACGGCAACCCCTGGCTACGCCGAGTCTGATGACTCTCACGGCTGCCCCGGTGTCTACAAACACGTGGCACGGCTTCCCTCTCACTCAACTGTCCGCGATGCGGCTGTCGTCTGTCTGTCGGCTGACGGCGCAGAGTGTCACTCGAGGGGATGGTTTTGACGGCGCCGGCGTGCTCATCACCACGCCGGCCCTTTCTCGTTTCTTCGGCTGCTCTACCTGGAGTGGGCAGCCTCTCTCCAGGTGTCCCGGCTGGCCACAACCCCAACACGCACCACTAGGTCTTCGTCGACGTCCTCGAATGGCCTTCCGTCTCCAAAGTAGCTGATACTCCTCGTTCTCGACGTCGGGGTAGCCGTTATCTTGGCCACCTCTATCCCCAATGCTGCCGTTAGCGCCCTCAAGGATGGTTTTGTAGTCGGCCTCTTCCTCTGATGACCACTGTTGTGCTTAGCCGCCGTGTCGAATTGGCGGCGGAAGACTTCAAACGTGGTCGTGCTGTCGTACTTGGGCGGTTTGACGCGCGGAGATGTTGTGTCGCGTCCCAGTGCGTCGGCCTTTAAACCTTTCATCCTTCTGTCGACGATGTCCTCCACTACAGCGTTCAGGGTCTTTGTGTTGCTGTCCGCCTTTCCCTCTAGGTTCTTAACGGGGTTCGCCAGGTCTTCGACGCACTCGCCCAACTCCGAGGCATCCTCTTTCACGCCGGCCAACTGATCCTCAAATTTGGTGGTGAGGGCTTTGTTCGCAGCCTTCATTTCCGTGGCCAGGCTGTCGTTCGCTGCTCTCATTTCCGTGGTCAGTTCGGCCATCTTCGTGGTCAGGTTGTGATTTGTCGTTTCCAACTTTGCAGCCAGTATGCCATTTGCCACCTCCGTCTTCACAGTGAGGGTATCATTCGCTGTCTTTATTTCTCTCAACTCGGCGGTCTGGTTTTAATTTGTGACCTCCAACTTCTCTAAAATCTGTACCAATGCAGCCTCCATCGCTGTAAAATCCTACTCCTGACACCAATTGTGACTTTGTGGGTTCGTGAAATAAAAATTCCAGGATACACACACTAAAAACTGCTCTTTATTTACGTAGAAACACACTTTGGTCAACCCTTACAGTAGCAGAATTACGCCACATACACAATACAACTTGCAAGGCATCGACCACAAACAAAGTTCACACTCCAAACACAGCTGCTCGCACACACAAGTCCTATTAACAACTCTTCCACAGTGGCGGGCGGCGGCTTCTTTTTATAGCTTACTCACTATTCCGGAAGCTCCTGGAATGTTCTCAAACAATCAGTACGGCGTTATAAGAAGGACGAACTCTTGATAAATCCATCTCATTCCCCCCACCGTTTCGGCAAGCTTTTGTCTTCGCACTGCACTGTCCGTCTCTTTGAATGCGTCGGCCACACAGCCTCGCCGCAACAGTGCGTTCGCGACAATATATTAACTAAATCTGTGTTTCCAGAAACTTTTCAAGTGTAGTGTGTACACACAAATACACACACACACACGCACACACACACACACACACACACACACACACACACACACTATTTATTCTTACCTATGCAACCCGCAGTTTATAATCGAATGTGAAACCATTGACCTATGTAGCACAAAAGCCGTTATACGACTCAGCATTAGTACTTACAGCCCTGAATGAGTTCCAGGAAGCTGCAAAAAGCTTAAATACTAGCAAGGTGATGAGCGAATGCTTTCCCATCGAGCGACATAGAATACCTGGCAGCTGGTTTAGATGTTAGCTGTGAACATATGGTGCTGCAAAGGCTAGGTTTGAAACATCAGATTGTTTTGCCCCCCCCCCCTTTCTCCTAGTTTTTACTGTCTGTTATTTAGTTACTAAAATATAAAAAATAAACAATAAAACTGTTTATTGTTGCTATTAGTTCCCTTGTGATTCCAATACACAAGAATCACAATGAGATAATTAGGAATCATGCTTAGCTTTCTGATTACTTATATTCTGTACCGTATCAGGTGTTGTAAACCATATTACGTAGTTAGCTTTCACGTTTTAGGAACATTAAATGTTTCATGCTTAACTCTTGGGTTTCACTTCTTCTACATACAAAGGAGTTGTGAACGTGTTAACTTGTCGGTTAAACAGAAAAATTAACTGTCAAAGTGTGGATTTCACCAACACAGTAAGTGTTCACAAAATGGCGACCCCCGACAATATTTGAGAGGTTTCGAATTCTGAATACCTGCATAGATAATGAAGCACTCATTTATGCCAAACATTGGTGCAGGTGCAAGTAGCTAAAGCCATTTTGCACTTATAAAGTGTTTAAAACTTGTTAGAATGGGTCAAGCACATTACCGACTGTAATAAAATATCTACTACGAACTATAAATTTATATCTATATGCCAGTGGAAAACGGGTAATTATTGTATTTTATAAACACCTGTAATGGTATAAAAATGTTATTTGTATCATATCAAATTATAGTCCACAAATGGTAAAATAAAGGGTAATAAAATTTCTAAGTTGAACACGAAGGATTCGAACCCACCTCATAGTAGCAGATTGGCGAAATAACCTGTATAATACCATTGAGCCAACGCCAACTTGCGAGCTAAGGTTTCTATTCGAATATGTAACGGCAAACCTCAGACTCCCAGCTCGAATCTTTACATGCCTTTTACAGCTTCATGCAGTGTGTTGAACTCGTTTTGTTAGTTTTAACGCAAATAAAACAGCTGCATCTGCTATTACAATTACTGAATAAGCTAAAAACTGTCATAATTTGGGACAGAAGCGAAAACAATCTATCTAATTCTTAGCACTTTTTGACATGGTTGTGCAACTAAAACACGTGTTGGCTGAAAATTTAAATCCAACTGGTCTCACAGCGTAGATCAGCCATTTTGTATTCCAATGTTATTGGCAACTGATGCATGTGATAGGCTGTTCCTTCAGGGGCGTGTTTAACAAAAGTTAAGCCGAAGTGAGGCTTATCCCTAAGATCCTCTTAGTCGTCGTGTATACTCGATCAGGTAATATTAACCACTAGGCAATGGGACTGTAAGGTGGATAACTACGATATGGGATTTTCTGATCATTATGCATAAATCATAGAACTATTCTGCCTTCCATCTCTTACTGAGGAAGCAGGTATATGGTAAAAACTGGGAAGGGACTTAAACCGAGAAAACAGCCATTATTTAAACTATTTACTAGGGAAAGAATCATGGGATAACATTAAATTGTGACTTAGTAGATAATTTAATTTTGAGTCGAACTAGTACTGAATGCTCCATTTAACTTCGTTAATGAATTATATTAATCTTGTGCTTCATTGTATCATAGCTCTTACTCACAGGAATCGGTACATAATGTCTATTCAGATTTCACCCACACCTTTAATCATTGCTTCTATATTGCAGCTACCACACAAACAGATCAAAGTAAAAAATGGTAATAATTAAGTCTCAAAGGGTATTCAAATTTCAGGTAGAAAATTAAGGTAACTGAGTAAAATACAAAAACAGGGTAATACTTGTGAAGAATTTAAAACATATTTTGAAAACTACAAATAAATCTGTAACAAAACAATTAGAAGAGCTAAGAGGATGCACAATGATAAATATATAAGGCAGAGAACAAGTCAAAGTCATTGTGGGAGGTAGTGAGACAAGAATTAGGCAAATCAAGCACGCTGATTTAAAACCTAAAAATAAATGCCGAATGGTAATATGGAGTCTGACCCTACAGCAGTAGTAAATATCTTTATTAATTATTATACAAGCGTAGCAGAAAACTTACTGCTGCATAAGAATAGGAATAACCTAATACATATTCAACAAACAGACATGCAATAGGGAAAACAATATTATTAACGTCCACAACAGAGGACAAAATAAAATATATTATAAAAAACCAAAGAATAAATGCTCAGGTTTCGATTATGTAACAGATATGTTTTGAACGGATACAGTCAAACTGTAAAATTCAATGCCACAGCTCTCCTGGTTTCCGTCCAGTTGCTCTCACCCATAGCCTATACATGGCTAGTGTGAAGGAACGATTAATTTCCATCAATTAACTTAAATATCAGATATGTTGCTCAAGAGACGTTATAAGCATATCCTAAAGCCATTGTCCCACAGCATTAATCTTTCACTTAACAGGGGAATTGCCTGATCAATTGATATTGGCAGTAGTGAAACCAATATTTAAAAAAAGACTCACAGGAGAAAGTGTGCAAAGAACTACAGACTGGTGTCATTACTCTCAATATTTTTGGAAATTATAAAAAAAAGTCATGCATGATAACTTATATAGCTTTTTCCATATGTACGATCAGATGTCAACCAAACAGCATGGATTTCAAGCAAATCAACTATAACCACGATAAGCCTTTCTTACAGGTGTCTATGAAACTGTTGATAACAAAGAGCTAGCTAGAGGGATTTTTATAGATGTGTCCAAAGCATTTGACTTAATAGATCATAATATACTCTTGAATAAACTACTATCAGTCAGAGTAAGATGGATGGCATTTAACTGGATTAAATCTCATTTAAGTAATCAGAGGCAAACAGTTAAAGTAACATACAAAAAATATCATACCAACTCAAATCAAAAGTAACTATTCTAAAGAAATGAATGCTAAATTAGAGGTACTGAAAGATTCCATTCTGGGATTAATCCTGTTTTCTGTATATATTCAATATTTACTACATGAACTCAATGAAGCAAGAACAACTCTATATGCTGAAGACATAAGCTTTTTGATTAAACAGAAAACTACATCTAACCTTCAAGAATATACAACTAGCACTTTCAAACAACTTCTGGGGTGGCTTGAAAGGAAAAAACTTATAGTGAAAGAGGACAAACTAGTGACAATAATGTTTCATTAATGCAAAAAATGAAAACCTCGACAACCATACAGTACAGCCTGAGGATATAGTCAGAACTTGTTCATATTCAATAAAATATCTGGAAATTCATGTAGAAGAAAGTTTGAAATGGGTCAATCGAAATTTTACTGCATTAGAACAGCACAGTGAAGTGAAACAAATTTTGAATTACAGATGAGTCATATGTTTTACACATCAGCTTCACTTACGTACCTATATTGAGGAGATGTTTTGCAAACTATTATTCGCATCATCAGCTCTATTGTGACTAAAGCTTGATCCAGTGGTGTGGGTAGTCCTGAATTTGCTGCTGCCATCTGTTGATTTTGCGATGAATTTAAATGTGGGGTTGTCTTCTGGCGGGATTAAGAAGTTCATTACTTGATTTTTATGCTTTTTCTATGTATATCTTCTCCCAGATGAAGAGCTCCCTATGTTTTAGTACATATTTTAGTAATTTGGTGTTATCTTCAATCTCATGATTTTCAGACCAGAAATGAGCTGCTATTGTGGACTTATCAATATTTTTGTATCTTAGGTGCCTGAAATGTTCTTTCTTCCTAGTGCCTATGTTTCCTTTTGTCCTCCATATGTAAATTTTCTCACAGTCTTTACACCTTATCTTGTAAATGCCTGATTTTTCTTCTGGTTTTATCTTATTTCTATTGTCGCTGTTAAGTAGTCTTCTATATTGTAATTGCTTTTTGGTGCCAGTGCTATGTTATATTCCTTGAATATTCTTTTAAACTTTTTTGTGGCCTAGAGGTGGTATGTAAATTTAGCAAATCTAATTTCTTGTTTCATTGGTGAAGGAGCTTTGATGTGTTTTAATCTTTTTTGAAGTTTGAATGCATTTTTTTTTCTACAAGGCTTTTTCCATATCCAGTTTTAATTGCAGTTTTTAAGATTTGATGGTATTCTTTTTGATATTCTTGCTGGCTGAGGGGTAGGTTAACTAATCTGTGTGTGAGACTGTTGATGGTGGCATGTTTCTGTACTATTGAGTTGAAACTCTTTGCTTTGATGTAATTATCTTTGTGTGTTGCTTTTCTGTGTATACCAAATTCCAGTTTTTCATAGTTTTTTGAGATTTTAAGGTCCAATAAAGGTAGAGTATAGTCCTCTTCAGCTTCTACTGTGAATTGTAATTTCAAAGCATCATCTATCTGTTTGTAGTGTACTATTTCAAATATGACGTCTACATATCTGTATCATGTTTTAAAAATGTGAGGAAAGGCTTTAGTTATATGGAGATAGTGGGCTTCCCATAGCCAGTCCTGAGATATGTTTGTAATGCTTTCCACTGAAGACAAAATAATGTTGATGGATACATATTTCTGTCATTGCCACATATTCTTCTGCTGTATTGGCATCTAGGTTTACAGAGGTTAGCTATTTATTTAGACAAACTCATGATCAACTATAGAAATGGCTTATATTGGACACATAAAAGATATAAAATATGACACAGCTATAATTTGATAATTGAAATGGGATTCATACATTGATTTGCTGGTAAAAAAGCTGAGCAAAATGTTATCTTCTTTTATGGAACTGTTGAAAACAATGATGTAATTAATTAAATTGAAGGTGAGTTGATTACTAATACTAAACAACACTTTTTAAGTTTCCTGGAACATTAAATTTAAGGTAAGTCGATTAATGACACTAAACAACACTTACTTTTAAATTTCCTGGAATATGTTTCGGAGGCTACTTTCCTCAATTGTCAACCTATAGTTAGACCTATGGTTAGCTGTATAAATTCACCAAGATACAAACTTGCAAAGTGGCTAATTAATAAGTTCAACTCATTTCCTAAATTCGATACCCTAAGCATTAAAAACATCTATGAACTTATAGAACACATTAAGGATACTGAACTAAAAGAAGAGGATACTCTAATCTCGTTTGATGTTGAATCACTGTTTCCCAGCATACCAGTAAAACAGCTCCTGCCCTTGATAGATAAATGGCTCAAATCACCTGGAATGTCATCACCTGAAATTTCACATTACATAAAATTAACCAAATTATGTGTAGAACAAAATTTCTTCCAGTTTTAAACAAAATATTTCCACTAAACTTCAGGTTTAGCAATGGGCAACCCCTTATCACCCTTCCTGGCCAATATGTAGGTACATGTGTGCATTAGAAATAAGGATTACCAAAGGGTTCCCTTGGATGTTTAAACTCCTGCAGCGATATGTAGATTACATCTTTACAATAGTACAAAAAAAAGAACACACACACATTAGTGATGCATTAAACTCTTGAGCATCCAAGAAAAAAGCTTCAAGTTCGCCACAGAAACAGAAAAAGATGAGCATTTAACATTTTTGGATCTAAAAATAATCAGAAATAAAGACAGAATAAACCTTGGTATTTACAGAAAGCTAACACAGACAGACAACTACATAAAAACTAATGGCTACAGCCCAAGATCCCACAATCAGGCAATCTTCAATAGTTGGACATACAGACCCTCTTACAGCAGAAGTATATAAAACAGAATACAAAAAAATATGTGAAATAGCACCAAAAATGATTTTCAAATCATTAGTAGACAAAAAAGTGAACCAGCAAAAAATAAGAAGCTACTAAAGGAAACATAACTCTCTCAGCTACAGAAATTAAAATGACCTTCAAATAATTCACTTACCACCCATGGCCACCACTAATGCGGTGAATGTGTGAGCAACTTAATTCTGTTTTTAAAGTAGGCTAATACAGATTAACTGTGCATGTTTTTGAGGTGAGATAACTCGAATCCTTGTTTATGTTTCGAGTGTTGAGAGGATAAAGAAAGGGGATCTGCTGGGAAACATTGCAGCACCCTCGTGGAGAAACAGATAACCTTCACGTATCTTATTTTAAAACTCAGGCTATCATGAAGTTGACATATTGTATAGGTATATTGTATACAATCGTAACATAACACGCATATGTTACCATGAATGAAATAAAATTGAAATTAATGTTCTTAAATAATTTATTAAAAATGAAAGAGTAGAAATCAGAATGGAAACAAGATTTGAAAGACAAATAGCATAGAACACTTTGGTTCATAATACCCCAGTAATAAGAACGGAGATAACCAGTGGTTCTTTCATGTTTTGACCACTTTCAATAATTTCTACAGTGAAGACCAAAATGCGTAACAGGTTCTAATATACAGCACCTGGGAACCAACATTTTGCAGTTGGACCAAGTCATCTTTCCAATACCCAGGAATTGGGAAAACTTCCCATTAATTATGAATGTATACACTATAATACACATATTTTAAATTTCTCATTCTTGTTCTGATTACTATTCTAAGTTACTAGGAACCAGCCTTAACATTTTGGTGCTCATACCTACAAATAAGTAATCCTGAACCATGCTTTTTGCCACGAAACCAGTTGCCTTCAAAGCGCAGTCCACTGGGCATTTCAATATTACCACAAGCCGAGTGTAGAAGTCCTAATCCATGTCTTTGATTATTTTCCCACCAGCCCATGAAAATGTTCTGCATGGGAAATACCAACTCCTTATTAAGAAAAGCTCTCCAAATATATTGACCATAACCACTTCTCTGACCTACTTTCCAAAAGCCTCTGTATACCTGCATATAAATAAAAAATAAATAGATAAAAAAAATACATTCATAATCACTGACTTGCTGACATATGTATATATTTATTTACATACTTTAATCAGGACTACAGAAATCAGAGTAACTATTAATGTATTAATATGTAGGCATGTGTTTGCAAACTTAACTATGAATTAAATATTAAAAATAGAAGCACCATTAGCAGTGAAATATTCATTTGCTGGAGTGCTGAAGTAATCATACTTATTTATATTCACCTTCACTTTTGAATGTTAGTAAAAATGATAAACATTTTTGAGCACACTTGGCCTCCTCTATGAATATTTACAAAATTTAAACAAGAGCTGCATAAGGTCGTATTTTAAGTCACAGTAAGTGAGGAAAATAAAGTATGAGGTATGTCCGGGTTTGGAGAAGGAACTAGTACCTCATCTATAGAAGATCTTTTGTACCTATGCCTATGACGGTGTGGCCTCCAGGAGAAAGGTGTGAAGTGAGAGGAGAAAAAGGGTAGCTGAACCCAGGAGATAGGAAAGCGCAGAGAGTAGAATCTCTATAGGCCCAGATTTAAACTCCCTGGTCACCTCTTACAACCGGCTTCCCTTCTACCAGCAAGTTTACATATTCCACTGGGGTATCTGAGACTCAGAGATTGGTCCCAATCCAGAGGAGAAAGACTTTCTACACAGAGCATCAGTTTTTCCGCCATGCAATCCCGAAGCTCTCACCAAACACTAGCAACCCAGAAACAGCCAAACAGGCTGAAAGTTGAAGCGAAAGAAGTAAAGTGAAATGAGAAGTCAGCTGAAATGGAGAGACAAGAAATCTAGGGTATGTATAAATCTTTCCAGCATATGGCTAGTGATCCAGAGAACCCCCAACAAAGAAACATAGTTCAGGAAGGTTAACACAGAAAACGAACCCACAACTTATCGAATGCAAGCCACACACACTAACATGACACCACTGTGCTCAGTAAGTAAAAA
>CM060948.1:119422044-119552044 GCA_030765055.1 Mantis religiosa | reverse complement strand
TGGCCTGTTTGCCTATAAGCTAGCCTCTTATGGTTATTTGACTTTGTTGCTTCATCCCTTCCTCCTGTAGAATGGCTGTAATAGATACGACAAAGACTTCAGGTGTGAAGTGTGTTTCTCCATTGTGGACCCCACACTATATAAATTTTGGACAAAAAAAATTGCTGTTCAAACCAAACCACTTCTCTTGTTAGCAACGCAAAAGAAATGTTAATGATGCAAACCAGGATTCTAAAGTTAAATACAAGGAAAGCTTACTTCAATACCTTTAGAAGTCTTTCCCAATACATTAGAAAATGTATGGTCTGTAATACTCTAACAGTTTATACCGCTCACAAAAGTTAAAGGCATACGAACGCTGGGCAACGCTCAAGCAGAGCGCTGTTGCCAAGCTTAGTACGGGCACATGCAGAGGTTGCGTGTACATAAGAGCAGTTTTATATGTCAGCAAAGGTTTGGGCTATTCTTCTTGTAATTAAACAACACATTAAATATTCCTAAAACATTAGTATCTTACCTTGACACACGTCACAGCAGTGGAACAGCAAACACGATTTAAAATCCAGTAACTCGCGTTCCGACTTGAGGGATCTCTCTCAGAGATAGAAACACAGGTACGCTCCCTTTCTCTAAGGATGAAGCTGAATTCGTGACACTTTGTGCACACTAACTACACTACAAGGTTACAGAGTTAATTGCTTGGATTTTGAAAAATCTACAGTTACCATATATCCTGGATTGGAGAGCTTTCGTAAAAACTTTTTCATATTAAACATAATTGTTCTGCCCTGACAATAATTCACGTTTGTTGACCGAAAAATCACTTGTCCCAGCTTCGAGGGACATGTTCACGCACTCGGATCATAAACACGGAGAAAAAGATGTTACCCAATCGTCGTACTTACAATCAGCTACCAGGAAGGGCTGGCCAATAGAGGAGGACTTATGGATCGAGGCCACGTCCACAACTGTGACCGAATGGCTCTTGCTGGGAGTAAGAGAGATGGACAGCGTAAAAACCACACCTACACCAACGAGCAGCGCCAATGACGCGCCGAGGAGAGACGGCTTGGGGAAGGAAACAAACAGTAATCACTGGTTTCCCCCTTCTCTGCTCGCCTAGAAAGATCGCTTAACACTGGGGTGACTTCGTGTGCAGAAATTCCCAGAAAGAGCGATCTGTCTATATAAGCGATGCAGTAGACGAGTCAGTTCAGTTCTTAGTCGGATCGAGAGAGAGAGAGAGCTGTACTGCAAGGCGCTGAGTAGCGACTGCAGAGTGGATTGTAGTTGTGATAGTTATGTAATTGTGAGTATTACGCAATTGTGAGAGTTATGTAATTGTGGGTGTTACGTAATTGTGAGAGTTACGCAATTGTGAGTGTTACATAATTGTCTGTGGTACGCGGTCGAGTTCAACACACGACTTAACAGTGCCATTTACTGAAATTAACTCTGTTTCAAACTGTGTGACTTCTCTTTTAATAGTAGATGCATTATTTGTTTATGCTTGAGATTAATGAATGGTGTTTTTCAGGCTTATCTGTGTGAATTAATGGATGTTGTGTGTAACCATAACCATGTGCAGATAAAAAGTGCATAGCTCGCGTTCTAAGTATCATAGAGGCAGAATTTTTGTATGGCCATGATCAGAAAATAAAATTGTTTCTAATTATAAAATTCGCTTCTGTTATTTTTCAAACATTTATCTGAGTGTAATTAATTAACATCATGTACTCAGGTCAGGCACGCGAGATGCATGGACATATTCGACAGCGCTGCTAGGCGGGGCAAGCTTAGGATTGGCTGGAGTCTGCAGCATGGCCCGCCTCCATATGCCATTAACTTTTGCGAAGTATATAACTTCTCAGGAATATGCTTCCATAAATAATTTTGAATGTTCATGAAGCAATTGTTCTGAAGTAATATTGTTAATTTTATTGAATTTAAATATATAATTTTATTCAAGTTATACACTTGTAGCTTAAAGTGTGAGTATTTTTGTGACGAAACTATGTCTGGAAAATTGACCTCAAAATATACACAAGCTCAAATAGTTCAAAATAATCAAAAAATTTGGAGAGGTTAAATGGCCTACCTTAATAACTAGGAACAATATGGAAGGAGTCAATTCAACTGTTAACCTATCCAGAAGCATACGAAATAGTATAGCTTATTATAAGATTACCATTGCAAAGAAGTTGCAGAAAATTTTTTTCTGGGGTATCCATTATTGATTTTCAACACAGGCAGACTTATTTATACATCACCAGTTCACATACATGCTGAAGTCAACTTTAAAAGTTTCTGAATTTAAAAACATCAGTATAATTGAGAAAGACCTGCACCGCGGCATAGTGGCCTAGAGTGGTTTGCTTTTGTTTGCTGTCAGGGATTGCAGCCAACATTGATCCCACCACTGGGGGATGTGGGTTGAAAGCATTGCCTACTCAGCATTATGAGGAAATTGAGGAGCTATACTAAATCCTGGTCTAGAAAGTCAACTTTCCAGCTGGGGGTGACGTGATACTGACCACTTCTCATCCCCATATCAGTTGGATGATCGCCCACCTGTGCCTTGATTACTTGGACTTGAGGCCAACAGTCGGGTTAGCAGCTTCTGGCTCGCTTGTGGACTGTTATGCCATGGGTTACATTATGTTTTATAATTTAGAAGTTTGTGGAATATAAAGAAATATTTATTTCAAATAGAATAAATAAAATATAAAAATATGTCTTTGTCTTTGTAAACCACTTAAAAACTTCACACTAAAAACTCAACCCAATATCTTTACATAAAACTGCCACAGTACTTTTAAAAAGCTCATGTACCAAGTCTCAGTCTTTTAAAATGACTATCTTAAGTTCATCACTAAATATATATTATAAACTTCATTTTCCCGGTCTTCATAACAAGCTATTGGCTTTTGTGTGCTGAATTTCCATAAATAATTTTGAGACTTACCTATAACTTATTAAGTAAATATTTTTTATAGACAGAAAATGGGAAAAGTCGTTGGCTAAATGATGCTAGCAACAGGAAGAATAGTGCATTATGGATAAGCATGTTGCTTTGTTTCATTTCTATCTTAGAAATTATAAAGCGTATAAAACTGAAGTTTGAAACTATTTTTAAATATCATGTAGCTTTATCCTCAAAGAATGAGTTAATAAATACTTTCTACATCAATTACCTGGTTGTTCTGCCAAACCATTATTCCAGCACCATCCTGAAAGCCATCCTTCCATTCTCCAGTATACCGTGCACCGGAATTATAAGAACGTACACCTGATCCAGTATGCTTGTCATTGATCCATTCTCCTTCATAATAATCTTTTCCTTTGCTATCATAATATAGCATACCTTTGCCATTTTTGTGTCCCATTTTCCATGATCCAAAATATGCCTTGCTATCACCAGCACCAACAAAGAATCCATTTCCATGTCTGTGGCCTTGATAGACCTCTCCTTCATACCAGTTCAAGTTTTTCCATTCTATATAACCCTTACCAGTCATCTCATTATCAATGAAATCACCCTGTGTAAGATATAGAGACAGTAAAACTTACCAAAGCATTGCAAAGTTCATGAATTGAAAAATGTGAAACAGGTTGCAAACAAAACAATCTACTTACTCCACCCAACATAATTTTGTGCTTCATTGTATCATAGTCCTTACTCATAGGAACTACTCTACCCTGTTTGTACATCTTAGAAATGTTCTTTATAGTTAACATTTGCTACTTCTATTCAAATAACATATATGAATACTCAAAAGAGAAATAATATTAATTCACAAGATGTGGGAATGATAGAAAGAGTGCGGCCTTGCGTTGACACGACTGCTATGAGGAAGCGACTGATGCAGTATACTGTGTGTCATTTGACATCATGCACACTTCGCAGCAGTAACCGAACTAGTCTGATACAGTTCTTGAGCCCATACATGTATTTCTTACTCCACTTTCGTCGTGTCGTAGGATTGTCTATGAGCAAAGAAGTGCATGAGTAACAAAATTTGACCGGGCGCTGACTTAGCCTGCTCAAACCATGTTCCTTTGCACACGGACTATGTCACCTGTCTGGGGCATTTTTGCTGAGGTTAGCTACAAGTTTTACATATCTTTCTCGTGTTGGCTGCGATGCCAGAACCGGCTGTGTGTCTGCTTGAGCATTCATATATGTGCATCTCAGGACTTAGAAAATATTCCCGCGTTGCACAAAACAAAGTTTCTCCATTTCCTGTCATCCATTGAATTTCCATGCATTCTGTTTGCTTTAAAATCAAACACTGGCAAGTAATTTATCACATGTTCACTATAACCTTCACTCATTCTCTTTGTTTGGTTATGTTGACTATGTTGATTTTGGCTGTCATTCGGTTTAGCTTGTGAGAAAGTCTGAAGCGATTTGATAATATTAAACAGTGATTATGTTTTAATACCATAGTGATGTGAGCACAGTCAATTTTGATCTTCCCTGCTGCTTACCAATAGTATATGAAAAAGTATTGCATTCCACCCATTTTCATATTCCACCAAATTATATTTTATCAGAAAATTATCTTTTGAGACCTTTTGAATTCATGAAGAAAGAAAATAGGATTTTTAGGAAAGAAAGAAGAGTGCATGTATGTGTGTTTGCCACAACTTAAAAATGAAAAGGTGGTTGAATAACTAAGTTCAGCATCTTTTAAGGTTGTGCCACAAAAATTCTCAAGAAAGTATTATCATCCCAAACAACTCGTTGCATGAAACAATTTTGTTTAATTTTTATTTTCCTAAAAATGACTAATGATTTTCATTAAAATGCTTAAGATGTAAGCATGACAAATAAAAGGTGCATATGCCTAACATTTTTTTGGGAATAGCCTCTGAAGTGCCCTTCAGTTTGAATAACTTTAGTATAATTGGCAAATCATAAGAGATGAAACTTTCGTATACAAATCTTGTTAAAGCACGGTTTATTTTAGTTTTGTTTATGTAGTTTTGTGGTGTTTACCATATCTGAAATATTCTTTGTTATTGGTTAGAGCCTAATCTACGAGGGTCGGCCGATAAGGCCAGGGCCTCAAAATAAAAAAAAAAATAAAAAAAAAAAAGAAAAAGAAACATTTCTTTATTTCTCAGTGTAATCTACAGAAAGCCTAATACATTTGTCATATCAGTGTTATAATTTAATTAATCTGTCTCTGCACTGCGATTTATCATGGTCCTCAAAATAGCTGTTTACTGCATCAATGACCTCCTTATTGCCATGAAATCTTCGATCCCCCAAAAAATGTTTTTGAGTTTCGGAAACAGGTGGTAGTCAGTGGGTGCTAGATCTGGTGAATAGGGTGGATGTTCAAGGAATTCAAACCTTATTTTGCACATTTTTCCCTTTGCAATGGTTGAATGATGGGCCGGAGCATTGTCGTGAGGAAACAAGATATTTTCTTTACCAAATGAGGTCTTTTTCTTTTCACCTCATCACTCAAATATTACAGTAAGCTTGCATAGTAGTCACCAGTGATACTTTAACCCTTTTCCAAGTAATCAATAAAAAAGTTCCCTGTGCATCCCAGAAAACACTTGCCATAACCTTGAACTTTGCTTTCATCAAAAATCCGCTCCAGCCAAATAGAACTCCTTTCATCCATATATTTAAATAATCCATGAACATAATCTTCTTTCACAGAGTTTACTGATACCTGATTCACAGTTTTAAGTTCAATATTTTTTAGTTTTTACGTACTATATTTCTGTTTCCACAGTCGAAACAGGGTAAAAGTACCTAAATAAGTTGGTGAGCATAGTATAGTACCACTTGTTGTGTATTTCAGCTGTGAATATGAATGTATCTTGAATATACTTCCTTTTACCATGGGCTTAGTGAAACAGTTTTCTTTCAGACCACTTCCCCAGTCCTTTATTAGGGTCCTGTCCATGTAAGCTTCAAATGGATAAAGATAGACTCTACTCTCCACCATAGCTGAGAGGTATGATAATGCAGTTGTAATGGTCTCAATTTTCTTCAAGTTTAATTCTATTATTCTGAAGTTCCTGTTGCGTTGCCCGAAAGCATGTCCCCGGACAGGAAATATGTGTGTCACTTCCACTTGACAGCCTCTGAATAACCACAAACAAATCAAGTGATAACTACATTTTAATTTTGCCCTCTGCAGGCATCAGGAAGCAAAATCGGAGAAACTTTCTTTTGTATGATGCAAGAATATTTTCTAAGTCCAAAGGTGCATCAAAAAGTGTGAAGGAATTAGAAAAATATTGCCGTGTTGCATATTAGAAAGAATAGCCCAGGAAATTCATGTTTTCGTATTGATAAGTAAATATACTTATTCTTGATAAAATGGTAACCATAAATCAGCACCATGTTTCCATGTTTTTTTCTGCTTTTTATATTTATTTATGGACACTCTTCAGCTGCTTTGGTTCTCCAAATCCCATTCCATATTAAGCATTAAAAGACCCCTTAAGTTTGCTCAGAGGCCACATTATCGGGCTTGAAGACCTTTTACATGCCATATATCTGCAATATGGAATCACCTGTTTTACTTTCCTTCTCAAAGAAGTAATGCTAATGTTTTTTGTGCCAGAAGAATCCATTGCCCTCCCTGGGGTTTGAATCCATAAATTCAGCTGAATACTATGGAGGGTTCCCTGACTAAAGCTCAGATGACCTGGAAACTGCCCCTTGCTCCTGTCATTGATCAAAATGTTGATGTTGATTATTGTATCAGCTCACTGAATGTGCCCACAGTCTGCTGAGTCATTCTGAGGTAAGGTTTGCCCTGCAATGGCTTCAAAGATTGCTGATTTGTGGCAATGGTACAATGTGGCCAGTTACAGCCATTCAGTGATAATGGAAAGGTGCAAACAAAAAAGTCTTACTGTAAGTTATATGTGGCCAATATCTCGGCAGCCCGCCTTGGTAGCATATATGGTAGCATGTCTGCCTCACGTTCAAGAGGACCTGAGTTCGAATCCCGGTCAGGGTGAGTTGCCTGTATAAGATTTTACCCGGGGTTTTCCTTTATCCTTAATGATGAATGTCAGGTAACTCTAAACTCTATGGACCCGGGTTCATTCGAGCATCATTTCACCCATTTCATTGATCGTCCAATATGACTTGACATTACGTAAATTACAAAAAACATCTCTGTATACAAATGGATTCCTATTTGAAGCTCAATGTGTAAAAGAACTATTAAGAAAGAGGGTGAAACTTGCATGACCTAAAGAAGAGGTAGCCAAAGAAGGTGAAGCTATGACTCAAGATAAACTAACAACATAAAGAAGCATTGCCAGAGGCATTGGAACATCTAAAAGGACTGTTTGTCAGGTATTACACAAAAATTTGGGTCTAAAATGGCGCTTTAAAGTAGGTAGGAATGTTTTAAAAGAGAAGCATATCAGAGAATGCTTCACCAATGTAAGAAAACCCTGTGTATACCATCTGGTATGTGAAAAGTGGTAATTGGTAGTTATTTAGATGAAGCATTGGTTTATGTACATGATAAAAAAGAACTTGGGCCATTTATTACCATCAAATAGGCCAAATGAGGCGCTTAAATTTCATTCGAAGAAACACTGAAAACTCTTCCAAGGGATTCAAGTGGTCTTGCAGGAAACCTGGCATTCACAAACTTGACAATAATATTAAAATTAATGAAACCTACTACACAAGGAATGTTATGGACCCAATTCTTAATGAAGATATTCCCCAATTGTATGGTGAGGATGCTCCAAATGTTTGGATGCACATGGATAAAGCATCCAGTCACACTTCTTGCTTTTCAGGGTTACTACCACTGGAAACTTGTGCCAGTGTGATACCATTTAAAAGGATTCCTGTGAAGTCTTAAGATGCCTTACCAATTCAATTCTGTGGATTTGATTTACTGAAAAAGCCCCTTCCTGCTTGATGTCTCATGACAATTGAAGGCCTCTGGGAAATCAGGAAGAGTGAGTTAACATTACACTTTGTGCTGTTAGACAGTCTTCTACAGTGAAAAATGCACTGCAGAGACATAGTTGTAACAAAAGGACAACACATTAAGCATATGTGATAGAGAAATGGCATTATAAGAATACATAAGAAAAAACGTCCAAGCTTAACTGATGCAACCCTCCATACTTGTGTTTAGAAGATAAGTCAAGGATCAGCAAACATTTTTAAGTATTTCAATTAAATATAGTAATTTGTTACAAATTTCACTTATTTTTTTAAAGAAATTAGTAAATACTTAACAGAATTCAGGAGGCACTTTTGCAAATATTTACTTGTATCATCAATTATTTAATATTTGTGAAGCTGGTCTCCTAGGTTCTGTGAAGAATTTGCCAATTTTTTAAAAAGTTAAGAGAAGTTTATAACAAATTATTATATTATATTGTAGTATTTGTATTGCTTCACTGTTATAAGCTTTGAATTTTTATGTATTATGTATAGAAGACTTCAAATAGTCAATTGTGTACATTCTCAACTAAACTACATTTTAATAATTATTTAATTTCAGTTCAAGTACTAAAACAGAGTAATGTTCAAAATAACTAGTTCTCCAATTTAAATAATAAAAATACTTGACTTTAAAGTATACAGTTCATTAGAACTTGAATGTTCTGCTAAAAAAAAAGGAACAGATTAACCTTTATTATTGCAGCAATGGTTGTAAGATATGCCAGGATGCTGTGCCCTTTATAGATAGACAGAAATTGTTCCATTGCTTCCTTTAATCTGTTTCTATTATTTCTACAGAAATTTGCTCTTAGATAGCAATATCACTGAACAGAATTTGATTTATCAGAAAGTACAAAGAAATCTGAACATATTATGTACTTTAGTTGCCTTAACAATAATACAAAAATTAATTATATTTAGAATACACAACCTCATATCTTGATCCATTAGCCCAGGTAAATGAACCACTGCCTTCCATAGATTTAAGCGACATACGACCAGTGTACACATTTCCATTGGTGAAAACGATAGTCACATTCTCATCTGGTGGCTCAAATTTTATTTCTTCTTCAGGTATCACAATTTCCTGAAATGTGAGGAGAAAACTGAATAAAATGAATGAACATAAGTTCCAATAAGGATTCTTATATAAACACTGTATGGGAGCAGTAGCACTAAATGTAGTTAACCTATCAAAAAGGTTTTAAACAATAAGCAAATTGCAAATTGTGTTTCTATCAATCTCAATAAAGTATTCAGTAATGTGAGCTTCTTCTAAAAGAATTAGCATTTTCAAGAATAAGACAAATTGTGTTTAGCTGATTTAGAACCTACCTCCTAAGAGCCGAGTATGTCAGTTTAAACAACCATTCCAGCACAACATAAAGAGTAACAAAAATGCTCTGTAATGCTGATTTAACTGTTTGTTTATATTTCACATTTCTCATGTATTGTTTAAATATTGTATTTAATATATCGAGATTTAACTGTATTGGAACACCACAGTGAAGCGAAAAATTATTAAATTTTAGATGAGTCGTATTTCTTACACATCTGCTTCACTTTCGTACCTATTTTGAGGACATGTTTCGCAAATCTTCGTTTGCATCTACGGCTCTTGTGGATCTAGCGTCAGTCGCACAAGAGCCGTAGATGCAAACGAAGATTTGCGAAACATGTCCTCAAAATAGGTACGAAAGTGAAGCAGATGTGTTAGAAATACGACTCATTTAAAATTTAATAATTGTATTTAATGTTCTTCTTAATCTTTCCTGTGTATACTTCTTTGTAATCTTTACATTCAGCTTCATAAATACCAGAAGCTTTTTCCAATGGTATTTTGTGTTGGATTTGGTTATGTGTTTTAAGCAATACTTGTTAACTATGTTATACCATATTCCTTATTCCATATTGCTTACCATATTCCTTTTTGTAAATTTACTAAGCACTCATGGGTGGCATGTGAACTATGTGAATTGCTTCATTTCTTTTATGGTACTTAGCATGGTGACTTCCTTTATTTGATTCTTTTTTTGAACTTCTCTATCTTCCTGTCTTTCATGGTGGCCATACTTTTTTGAGAGATTAAGACATCAAAATTATCCAAGAATCTTATATAATATTCATTGGATTATTCAAAAGTACAAAAGTGCTCATTCAGGGTGTGAATAAGTGTATTTACAAAGATATAACCAAAGAATCTCCTCAAGGCTCAGTCCTTGGGCTGATGTTTTGGAACATAGTAATGGAGACTTTATTGGAACAAGCACAACAGAACCCAGAGGTATGAAGAAACAAAGCTCACACATATGATGTGGCCTTTCTGATAGATGGAAATTCGAGGTTTGAATTGGAAGAGAAAGCCAGAACTTTAGTGTGTATATTAGAACATTGGTATCATAAATCAAAATTATATATTGCTCCACAAAAATCGCGGAAATTTAAAAAGAGACCTCACAATTTAGATAAACAGTGAAAATATTAAGTGCAACTCAGAAGTTAATTATATAGGACTAGTTTTAGATGATAAATTAAATTTCAGAAAACATCTAGAGTACATATGGAAGAAATTTGAAAACATGATGCTAAAATTAACAAGGATACTACAAACAAAATTTAAGAGTCCACTAAGAACCATAATTACCTATAATTATACAATTTCTGCCTAAATAATTACTTATAGAGCAGCAATTTGGACCCACAGGATGAATAACGGTAGAATGAGGAAAATGATTCATAGCTCACAACGAAAAACTTCAGGCAGAGTGGGGCTTTGTGTATGCCAACAATGGCCTTATTAGTAACCACGGCCAATTTATAGGCAACTCTGTCCAATTCAATTTTTAATTAAACTAAGAGAAGCAATGTTTTGGCTAAAGAGAAACAATTTGGACACAGTACAATAAATTTTGGGAGAAGGTTGTAGAACAGTGTGAGATATTAAAAAGAAAATCATAAGAGACTGGCAGCAAGAGTGCAACAAAGCAACCTTGGGAACACGTATATTTGAACTGTTTCCAAATGTTAGAGAAAGATTGCATTTAACTTACATAAAACCCATGAAAGGAGCCATCCATTATTTATCAGGACACAGCCCTATGGGACATATTCAATGAAAATTATGAAACATAACAGTGATGTTTGCAAAAATTGTAAATTAACACACTCTCCAGAACATGTACTTCTTTAATGTTATATATAGATATTAAATGAAGAAAGAGAGCATTTAAGTGGAAGTCAAATATTTTGTATCCTGAGAGATAAAGAGACATACCTATCTCTTGACACATAAGCCTTGAAAGTTAGTGAATTATCGAAAGATAAAGTAATAATAATGGAAGCGGTGGTAAGAATTAATCAACCTAAAGAAGCAGTTAGAAGAGAGGATAGAAAGTTGATTTAGAACTACTGACAATATACAACTTATACAACAAAATTAAGAAAATGAAGCAGATGAAGCTTGGTTTCTCAATAGAAGGAGATATTATTTTACATCTACATCTACAGTGTAATGGATGGAAAGAAGGATATTTACAATTAGCAGAGGACCAAACAAACTTTTTGCTGTGTATAAAGAAAGACTGGCAGAGTATAATAGAACCAGAGCAGAAATGATGATATTGTTACCCAGGATGGAGGCAACTTGTAAGGGAACTTACAAAATGTCAGAGCTGAAATTGGGAGAAGCCAGTCGCCCAGGGGTGGATCTGCAGTGGTGGAGTGGAGTACAATAGGTACTGTGCTTTCATCTGGAGATCTGGTGTGTAGAGAGAACAGCAGTTTTTGGTGATTGAAGTAATTGAGTTTGGTGACTAGTGTGTGTCTTGTGTGTGCTAACTGTTTGAAGTTTTTGTGGAAAGTGTGGACTGAGATAAAGAGCTCCTAGAAGGGAGCAAGTGATGGTGGATAATTATTGGAATAGTTATGCGAAAAGAACAATGGGGGTGTAAAAGAGAAAGAGTGTGATTGATTTTGTAACTTAATTTGGACTTCTGGAAATTTTGTCAGTGCTTAAATATATTTAAGATTTCAGGGCCATTATACTATAATTGTGTTGCTGTTTAATATTTGAAACAGATTTATAGTGTTGAGATTGGTTGTTTAAATTATATCTTTTAATTAATTTTTTATAGTGTTGAGATTGGTTGTTTAAATTATATCTTTTAATTAATTTTGGAATTTCTTGTACATTTTTAATTTTGAGTGATATTTTGCTTTTGAGAATATTTTGGTTTTTGAGTTATTAACTTCATTTTTTTCTTTAGTAATGCTTATTGCTGTTGACGATTTTTCAACATACGCTTTTAGTTTCAATGTGACTTTGGGTTTTAAAATAAAACCCAAAGGTTTTGATGTTTATAATAATAATAATAATAATAATAATAATAATAATAATAATAATAATAATAATAATAATAATAATAATAATAATAATAATAATAATAATAATAATAATAATAATAATAATAATAATAATAATAATAATAATAATAATAATAATAATAATAATAATAATAATAATAATAATAATAATAATAATAATAATAATAATAATAATAATAATAATAATAATAATAATAATAATAATAATAATAATAATAATAATAATAATAATAATAATAATAATAATAATAATAATAATAATAATAATAATAATAATAATAATAATAATAATAATAATAATAATAATAATAATAATAATAATAATAATAATAATAATAATAATAATAATAATAATAATAATAATAATAATAATAATAATAATAATAATAATAATAATAATAATAATAATAATAATAATAATAATAATAATAATAATAATAATAATAATAATAATAATAATAATAATAATAATAATAATAATAATAATAATAATAATAATAATAATAATAATAATAATAATAATAATAATAATAATAATAATAATAATAATAATAATAATAATAATAATAATAATAATAATAATAATAATAATAATAATAATAATAATAATAATAATAATAATAATAATAATAATAATAATAATAATAATAATAATAATAATAATAATAATAATAATAATAATAATAATAATAATAATAATAATAATAATAATAATAATAATAATAATAATAATAATAATAATAATAATAATAATAATAATAATAATAATAATAATAATAATAATAATAATAATAATAATAATAATAATAATAATAATAATAATAATAATAATAATAATAATAATAATAATAATAATAATAATAATAATAATAATAATAATAACAATAATAATAATAATAATAACAACAACAATAATAATAATAACAACAACAATAATAATAATAACAACAACAATAATAATAATAACAACAACAATAATAATAATAACAACAACAATAATAATAATAACAACAACAATAATAATAATAACAACAACAATAATAATAATAATAATAATAATAATAATAATAATAATAATAATAATAATAATAATAATAATAATAATAATAATAATAATAATAATAATAATAATAATAATAATAATAATAATAATAATAATAATAATAATAATAATAATAATAATAATAATAATAATAATAATAATAATAATAATAATAATAATAATAATAATAATAATAATAATAATAATAATAATAATAATAATAATAATAATAATAATAATAATAATAATAATAATAATAATAATAATAATAATAATAATAATAATAATAATAATAATAATAATAATAATAATAATAATAATAATAATAATAATAATAATAATAATAATAATAATAATAATAATAATAATAATAATAATAATAATAATAATAATAATAATAATAATAATAATAATAATAATAATAATAGTTTTGATGTTTAATATTTCCCAATATATACATCAAAAGATAACTAGTAAGATTACGGATATTTGAGTACCATTTGATTTTTAACGTTATCTGTTTAGTATGATTTTTGAGTATTATGAACAGTATACATTATATACATTTTGATTTGAATTGAATTATGTGTTATTTAACGTTTGAAGATTTTGTAGGTTGAATGGTAATGGTAAAGTTAAAGTACTTGAAGCATCATTTAAAACAGGAGAAATTTAGAGGTTTTTCTGTTTACCCGTGCATTAGTTGCTATTGGACTTCGACGGCTTTGGAAGGTCAATTTAATAATTATTTGGTTATTAAATAGCTCACTACCAGTTATCGTTTACTGGCTACCAGTTATCGTTTACTGGCTACCAGTAATATACTAGTTTAAGTAATTTTGTTTTATTTTGTTAACTATTTCTGTAAATGAATCTATTTTTATTATATAATTGAAAAAAAATGGGCAGGAAAAGGGAAAAAATGGGTTAAAATAAGTTTTGTCTTTTAAGATGCTATTATGATGTTGATGGTGATCATTATGATTATTATTATTACTATTATTATTATTATTATTATTATTATTATTATTATTATTATTATTATTATTATTATTATTATTATTATTATTATTATTATTATTATTATTATTATTATTATTATTATTATTATTATTATTATTATTATTATTATTATTATTATTATTATTATTATTATTATTATTATTATTATTATTATTATTATTATTATTATTATTATTATTATTATTATTATTATTATTATTATTATTATTATTATTATTATTATTATTATTATTATTATTATTATTATTATTATTATTATTATTATTATTATTATTATTATTATTATTATTATTATTATTATTATTATTATTATTATTATTATTATTATTATTATTATTATTATTATTATTATTATTATTATTATTATTATTATTATTATTATTATTATTATTATTATTATTATTATTATTATTATTATTATTATTATTATTTATTATTATTATTATTTATTATTATTATTATTATTATTATTATTATTATTTATTATTATTATTATTATTATTATTATTATTATTATTATTATTATTATTATTATTATTATTATTATTATTATTATTATTATTATTATTATTATTATTATTATTATTATTATTATTATTATTATTATTATTATTATTATTATTATTATTATTATTATTATTATTATTATTATTATTATTATTATTATTATTATTATTATTATTATTATTATTATTATTATTATTATTATTATTATTATTATTATTATTATTATTATTATTATTATTATTATTATTATTATTATTATTATTATTATTATTATTATTATTATTATTATTATTATTATTATTATTATTATTATTATTATTATTATTATTATTATTATTATTATTCTTGTTGTTGTTGTTGTTGTTGTTGTTGTTGTTGTTGTTGTTGTTGCTGCTGCTGTTGTTGTTGTTGTTGTTGTTGTTGTTGTTGTTGTTGTTGTTGTTGTTGTTGTTGTTGTTGTTGTTGTTGTTGTTGTTGTTGTTGTTGTTGTTGTTGTTGTTGTTGTTATTATTATTATTATTATTATTATTATTATTATTATTATTATTATTATTATTATTATTATTATTATTATTATTATTATTATTATTATTATTATTATTATTATTATTATTATTATTATTATTATTATTATTATTATTATTATTATTATTATTATTATTATTTATATAATATAATAAAATATATTATTATATATAAAATATATTATTATCTAATAACAGAACAGAACATTGAGGAAGTTGATGTTGAATGTTTCTATGTTAACGAAATGTTGATTGTAAGTAAGGATATTATTTTATTTGTTGTTTGTTTATAAATTTTAGATTCCCTTACTTGAGAAATGTATGTTGTATAGTATTAATAATTTATCATTTATCACAACTAAGTAATAGTATACAAATAATTAAATTAATTTAATATTAGTAATTTATGAAGTTGTGTTTTAATAGTAATTGAAGAATGCTAGGATGGTATATTTGTATTTTAAAACTAATAGGATAAAAAGGTTAATTATATTAATATACTTTCAATTACTTTTATTTAGGTATCTACTATGGCAGTTGAGTTAGGTAGTTTATTCAGGTTTTATTTTAATTTTTAGTTTTCTTTTCTTTTGTTCATATTGTAGTTTTAGAATTAATCCGAAGTTTTTTTATGTAGTCAATTAATTGTGTTTCGATTTCAATAAATTAAAAGTTTGAAATATACGTCCGGGCGTAAGGAATTAGATACCAGGATGGTGTATTTCAGGTACTCACACACCCACCCACGCGCTAGCCTCTCACTCAAACTTTATTGACCGACCGACCGACCCGTTCATTCATTTATTTAGTGCAAGCACCAACAAACACAGCCCGATGATGATGATGATGATGATGATGATGATGATGATGATGATGATGATGATGATGATGATGATGATGATGATGATGATTATGATATGTATATAAAGGCGCCCAACTGCAGCGCTTATTAGCGCCCTTTAAAAGAACATTCATGCCAAAAGTCAGATATAAATGGTTCTACACCTGAATAAAGGTGTAAATTAACTTACAAGAAATACATGTAATAACAAAAACAAAATAAAATGATGTATAAAGCTAGACGGTAAAAAATTATCTTCACTAAATTCTAAAATATAACTTAGAAAAGAACTTAAATTCCTTCTCCTCTGCTTTATCATCCGCTAGTATTTGTGCAATGCAGAGGCCTCCTAAGGTGTGCTAGTCAAAATCACTCTAACAGCACGTGTCGGACAGATAACGCTTCGTTGCAACACGGACAGACCAGAGCAGGCTCTTTTTTAAACAGAAAACAATGCGTAAAACGGCAGTACCCAATGCGCAACCGAGCGAAACTCACCTCCTCACGACCAGATGAACGACAAGAGGTAACCCAGGGAATCGGAAGTTCTTTCACAGCTCTAAGTTTATTGCTGTGGAGAGCGGACCACTTTTCCTGCCAGCAGGACTGCACAGCTCTCCGCAATACAGATGTAGAATATTCCGATGTAACAGATGGTATTCTAGCCCTGGGTTTGCAGGATAGACATCTTAGTTACTGAATCCGCCATTTCATTCCCCGGCAAGTCAACGTGACCAGTAATTTATGCACACATCACGCTGACGCCGGAAACGTATAAAGCGTGGAGGGAATCCTGGATACGCTGCACAATGGGGTTGTAGTTGTACAGTTGCCGAGGCTTTGAAGTCCACCGAGAGAATCACTCAGGATTAAGCAGTCCCCCATCTTTCGTCGACGTACATGTAAAATGCCCCGGTATATTGCATAAAGCTCTGCAGTATAAATGGAACTACTAGTATGGAATCCGAATGTATATGGCTCGATTCCACACACATAAGCACAACCAACCCATTTAAGCTCCTGGAGCCATCAGTATCAATTAAAATGTTATCTTTATAATATTATAAATATTTAAAAGGAAACATGTGCGGATTCTAGACATAGACATGGTAGGTGTATCACGTTTAGTCATGCCCAGAACTACGTGTGACGCTCTGCACAACCGAGGAGGGTATGCTATCTCCCCTTAGGATACATCTTGGGCATTTGAATATCAAGCTTTCTAAGGAGCTTCCGGAATCGAAAACCGGGTGGCTTTGGTTTAAGAGAAGTATTCCTATAACGCGCATCCATGGAGGTGTTGAACGGCATAAACGTTGGATGTGTGGACATACAATTAAGTCCACAGCCATAATTTGCTAATAACACATTGTGGCTGTACTGCAGAGGAGGTTTTAGAGATTCAGCATAGAGGCTTATAACAGGGCTTGTGCAAATGCCCTAACTGCTATACGTATGCCACAATTATGGACTGGTCTAATCTCTTCAGCAGAGATGGTCGTACTGAGCCATAGACGATACTACCATAATCTAATTTGGAACGGATCAGTGCGCGATAAAGTCGCAAAAGAATGTACGATCCGCTCCCAGCGATTTTCCACTTAGTAGCCGCAAGATATTTAAAGATTAGCAACATCGTGCTTTCAGTTGTGCTGTATGCGATGACTAAGTTTTCTTTCAAATATCATTCCAAGAAACCTGGTCTCATCTGCGAAAGGCAGTAGATGTGCACCTAAACGGAGCCTTGGAGGTAATCGGCTCAAACGGCGCAAAAAATTAATGCAGATTGTTTTCTCGACTGAGAATCGGAAACCGTTTTCCAAACTCCAATTCTTAAGGTTGTCTAAGGTGGTCTTTAGACGACGCCCTAGAAGCAGTGTGCGCTCCTTTCCTTTTGGTAATTTACGTCCTCCAACATTTAGTCATATCGGACGATGAATGAAATGGGCGAAATGATGCTCAATGCGTCCGGGGTCCATGGAGCTTACAGTTACCCGACATTCGTCTTTCAGGATAAGGGAAACCCCCGGAAAAACCTTATCCAGGTAACTCACCCTAACCGAGATTCGAACTCGGGACCTCTTGAACGTGAGGCAGACATGCTACCATCTACGCTACCGAGGCGGGCGCAGTGTGCGCTGAGGTATACAGCAGACGGCAAAGTCGTCTACAAATACACCCCTTATGACGACATCCCCGGGGCAACACATTTCGAGATAGAATTAATCGCAATAGCAAACAACGTAACACTTAGTACCGATCCCTGTGGTACACCGTTTTATTGAACAAAAATTTGCGAAAAAACCGACATGTGATCAGAATACATAGATGTATAAAAATGATAAATGAGGTTACTAATTTCTTGCATGTTCTCTGGAAAAACAGACTTATGGTGAAAATGTTTTCTTCTTTCACCTGTGAGACATGCTTCATCCATATGGGATGTTGAGAATGGCTACAGTTTAAGAGTGTCAAAATCTGACTAGCTAAGAGCATCTTGACCAATAAAAGAAAACAAAACAGTCTTCTTTTTTTGAGTTTGATCTATGAGTCACTATGTTTACACTCAACTTCACTTTTTATGTTGTTGTATAATTGAAACGTTTTCAAGATCAATCGATCTCATCCTCAGCTGTTTGACAGTCCATTCAACACAAAATTTCTCTTGATACCATTGAAAAATAAAAGCTCAAAAATTGTGTAAGGGAGCATGGATGCACAGTTTTTGCATATATTTTATATCTGAATTTGAATGGACAGATTTAATTTGGTGTCCATTTCATCATTTTGGGCTATCTTCTTCACACTATATAAGAAACATATGTGAAATCAATTTCTTTAACATGAGAATATACAAATGCTGATTCATATTTAGAATATTCCAGAATATATAAAAAATAATAGCCCTACAACGTTTCAGAAAAAAGCTAAACCAACTTGAAGTTCAGTGATACTAACCTCCAAAGATGATTCTTCAGCTCCAAGTGTTAAAGTTTCAAATGTGGGTAAATCAAAACTGATACTTCCTGCTTCAGAGGATGACTTCTTTCTGTTTTGAATAATGCAGAACAAAACATTAGTCAAGCAGGAAACAAAAATGCAGTGTAAAAATAAAATGAACTTTGCCAAATGTTACATAAAAACCATCTTGCTCTATATTATATACAGTAAGTAGCGGATATATTGTATTCCACTCAAAAACTGTATACCAAGATTTCACTGGAAGTACATGTTTTGAGACCCTCTGAATTAAAAACTTATTTTCAGAAAAAGGTGTTTGAGCCTGTGAACAACATAACTCAAGAAAAAAAAAACTGAGTTAAACACCAAACTTGGTATTCAAGATCAGTATCTTCCAAGAATACAGCCCAAAGATGCTTCTAAAGTTATTTATTAAACTATCATATGTTTAGATATGTTCATAGTAAATGAAATGTACATTTTGAATTTTCTGGAATGTTCACAGAAGTGCTCTTTATTCTGAATGACTTTCACATAACTGATAACCTGTTAGAGATAGACAAAACTTACTACATAAAAAGGTAGATTTCATTCAAACTTGCAATTAATGTCCACTTTTTTGTGGAATGAATGATTTTCAAGATATTCCTAATTATTTGTTTGAATTTTCCAATTCTTACACTTTTCTGAAATGGGAAGTCATTCAGATTTGAGGCCCTGAATATGCAAAGAGAATAGATTGCAATGCCTTCACATAGCAACCAGCTGTGGTCTTAAAAGTTTTATCACTTAAAGTCTACTGTACTTGCATCAATAAAAATATTAGCAATAAGATAATTTCTGCAAATGTTTATTTTGATTAGCGTGAACTGGATAGAGCAACAAGCATTTCTAAGAATAGCTTGTGGAAAAGTGGAGAGAGTGATATGAGTGCAACAAACCAAAGATTTACTTATTTCATTTTCAAGTTAGGGGAAGATCAGTTAGCATGGGACATTGGGTAACATGGGATGGTTCATCTTTCCAAGGTTATTCAGTAGATGGCACATACAATATCCAATGTGGAGTGCTGATCATTCTTCCTCAGAGGTAATTAGTTGAAATTGGTGTACGGGTTAGAATTTATCTGAGCAGTTTCATTGTGCGCATTGTGTTACGAGTTCCTGCTTCATCTTAACTTCAAAGGTCACTTTGTCATTGCAGGTAAGAGATTTGAATGCTGTTTTGTAGTGTTGCCACCTCTATGAATTGAAAATTATTTTTACATGTTATGAATAAATCAGAATACAGTATTTTCATTATGGTGATTCTTTCCATTTGTTAATGCATTTCAGTTAGAATGGGATGGTAGACTAAGTGGGTAGTATGGGACAAATATACAGAGTAATATTTGATTTTAAATTACAATGCCGAAGTTTAAGAAGATGCCTCAGGTTCCAGAAGGGGAAAGTGGAATGAAGTTAATATGGTGTCTGCTGCAAAGAACATTGGTAATAAAAGAATGACCATTAGAGGAGCTGCAAAAAACTTTAAGGCACCCAAAAGCACGCTTCGAAGGAAATCTAAAGATTTAACTCCAGAATGGAAGTGAAGATGGAAGAGCTGGGTAGATTCCAGCCTACATTTGAATCTTTGTATCTTGTCCCTTGACACTGCCCAGTGTTGCAGATGCAGATAACGTGGAATTGATTCTGAAAAGTATGACCTCCACACCGCCCAAAAGAGCCAAAAAAAACTGAAGAAAGCGTGAAACTTTCAACGTCATCTTCAGTAGCAACAGCCATATTTTTTAAATTCATTGCAGCTCTGAAACAGGTGATGATGATGAAGAAGATGATGAAGATGCTGATGATGATGTTTATATAAGGGCATTCAACTACTTGGTCATCAGCACCCTTACAAAAACTAAATCATGGCAATAGCCAGAGATACATTACTTAAAATGCAAACAAAAAGTCAAAACAAAATGACAAAATAAATAAGCCCAATGATGATAAACCCAATAAAAACTATAAAAAACTATAATTAACAATAATATACCAAAAGGCATAATAAAAACCGGTTTCAATATTAACTTTCATTTATGAAACAAACTACCTGCCCAGTGGTGGCCGAATCAATTTATTCCTTTTCTTAGGGGCTGGGCTAGCATTTTCTGCAGGTTCATCCTGCCTTTTTCTTACTGTTATTTTGGCAGTGAGGGCAGGTTCTTCCGGCACCACATTCTGGAGGAGGACCGATTTCCTGCTGGTAGCTTGGAATCGACTCTCTTGAAACGATTGGAAACTGTGATTGGCGAAGATGAAAATCGCCGATCTGACTCCTTTCTAGATGAGAGGTCTCTAAAGTTTCCAACCTGCATTAAAAAATGACTAATTTCCAGAAAAAGATAAACCCAGTAGTGAAGATTTAATTTCAATCCCTACAAGAATACATCACTTGTGAAGGAAGAACAACATAAATCTAATCAACAAAAAGAGAGTTCTAGTTTCAAAACATCTATAAGTAACCCAAACCAAAGTCCAATGTGAATAAAGACATTAAAACACAGACTGAAGCATCTGCAGCAACAATTTCAATGAGAACTGGATTCAGTGTTATAAAGTGAGGATTCATATGTTCACATGAAAACTGTGAAGATATTGAATATAATCTTTATTGTTTTTGTGACCTTTTATAATCTCAGTTAAAACTAGAACTGAAGAAAGTGTTTAAAAATATAGTTATCTACTTTGTTCTATACTACCCACCAAATCTGAAACCATAAAGAAACTGTTAAGCATTATTTATTCTGCTTAAATGGTAATTCTAGTGCTTATTAAAATTTCTCATGGTGCTGATTGCTCACAGGGCTTACAAATGATTAATTGATCCAGCTTCAGGTTGCTATAAAATTAGTTTTACAAGCAAAATAACTTAAGTGTCCCACACTACAGACTTATCCTATAATGATCATAAAGATTAGAGAGATATATTTGATCCAAAAACACCCTATTTAGGTTCAGTTTATAATGAAAACATGCAAAAACATCGTATATCTTTATTAAGGATAAGATTTAAGTAGATACTTACACTCTTAACAAAAATTCCTAATAAAGTCCAAGAAGTCAGACTGAAAGTTAAACTCCATACTTAAAAAGGAAACTTATAAGAAAGTCAACCCTTTAAGCTACTTGATATAAACACTAAGGATAGGATCTTGGGGTCTGATAGAGGGACAATCTGTGGATGCAAGTTACATATCTATTGAGTAGAGACAGATCTTTACATGCTGCATGTAAACAACAGGTTACTTCATGCAGATATCTGAGCCATGTCACCATAGTTTGTGTAAATGAGATGAAAATGCTGAATGTTAAAGAAATGAACTCAAGTTCCAAAGTGTTGCATAGGAGTCAGGTGCCAATTATTTTGTGGTAAATGAGAAAAATACTAAACATGAAACCTGTAATAAAAATATCTGAAGTAACTAATAGTATTGTATAAACGCATATTGTAACATTTCAAAGTACAAATAAAAGTAACATGTAACAATGAATGAAAAGGAAGATAGTCCAACAATAACATTTGATTCCATTTCAAAAAGACAGTCCAAGTTTTTCTAAATTTGTGCGAGATGATGATTAGTGATGATATCATAAACTAGATAAACCCTATTTTCATACTTTTATCGAAAAAACATATAATTTAAAGTTTCTAAGTGCTGTAACATTGAGACAGAATTATTTAAAATTGATTTATGATAAAGGTATCAAATGAAATAAGAAGAACCATTACCCCATTTTCCTTCTGTTACTACATTATGAACGAGTTGCTTGCCAGACATAAAGGGAGACGGACGCATAAGCATGCCCGCTCGTGATTGAAGATGATTGATCCACAAATGTATAGAATTAGGATCGGCGCTTTTAATGCATTTAGAACTAAGGACCAGGAGAATGAGCAGGGATCTTCTGGAATATGTCTAATAAGGGGATGGTATATCTTGGTGATATGGGCTTTGTTAATCATTGGAGGAGCGGAACTAAACCCTGGACTGACAATGGAGCAACTAGCTGTGATGCTAGAAAATATTACAAAAGAAATAAAAGAAGTGCAGGAGATAGAAAACAGAATTGACAAGAACATTGGCAAACAGTTTAACAGGATGGTAACAGCATTAGAGAAATTTGAAGACGAATTAAAGGAAGAAATAAAATATTGTAGAGGCAGATTAAGCATTTGGAAAATTTAGAGGAAGGGAATCAGAAACTATATATTTGGATTAGAAAAGAGAAAGGACCACCGATTATGGCAGTATGTAGCAGATCTATTTCAACAGAAATTTGAACTAAATATGGCAGGATGGGAGATAGTTGATTGTTTTAGAATAGGAAGATATGGCCTAAAACCAAGACCAATAATAGTTAAATCAGCATCAATGAGATTCGAATGGGAAGTGCTGAGGAACAGTAAACAATTAAAAGGCACTAAAATATTTATTGAGCGTGATTTGGGCAAGAAACATGTTGAACTAAAATCTTTAGCTTTGCTGGAAATAAAAAAAGCAAGAGTGGCAGGAAAACGAGCTTATTTAAAAGGTGTTGATTTGTGAATTGATTTTGTGAAACTGGAACTGCGTCGACACTATGTTGCATGGGAGGGCAATTATATTTTGAAGGTAAAAGACAACAGGAATGTCCATTTGTCACGTGATCGAACTACGCAAATGAAGCATATGTCACCTGCAAGGAAGCTATAGTTGCCAGTGCTGATGAAGGAAAAAGATACGTCACCAGTGACGTCACATGTATGGACCGAGCGACTAGAAACACAACAGCTAAATGATGACAAGCAAGGAGGGGGGAGCTCAGACCGTGTCAAGTAGTTTGAGAACGGCAGAGGTTGAGCAGAATTAAGGCGACTTACAACTGCTATCAATGCCATCAGGAAACATTCTGGAAGTGAAAGACTGTATGCGCACCAGGAGCCAGATGAATTTAGAAAGGTGGACATTCAAAAGGAGAGATGAAGTATAGGGATTTGTATTATCCATTGGGGGTTGGAATTTTGAGGGGCTTTGTGAGAAAGTGTGCAGTGGGGAAATCTATAATATGCTAAAAACTTGTGATATGTTGATGGTTGTGGAAACCTGGGTAGAGAATAAGACTAGTGTAACAATTCCAGAATTTGACTTTTATAGCGTAATGGGATGAGGAACGAAAGCAAAGGCATAGCTTCAGCGGGTTTAGGCTGTTTTATAAAGAAAGATAGATGTCTTAAAGTGAAAGAAGAAAAATAACTATTGAGCTGATCAGTGTTATGGATCTCCATAGAAGGCATGTATCAAAATGGGGAAACTGTATTGGTACAGTGTACTGTTTCACAGTTCTATGATACAAATGTGTTTAGGAAACTAAGTTTGGATATAGAAGTGCTGTAAAATAAGTATGGGAAAGTTGAAATAATAATTGTAGGTGATTTAAATGCAATAATAAGGGAAACACCTGGTTAAGTGAATTAATCCAAGTGATGAAGACAAGGAGGAACTTGAAATAGAGAACAGGCACACTAAAGACAAGGTTACCAATAATGAAGGCAGGAAACTTTTAGATTTCTGTGAGGCGAATGATCTTATGAACTATAATGGCCAGAAAGAGGGTGACAAAGAAGGGGAATTCACATTTGCTAATAAAAATATCCAAAGTGAGGTAGATATTTTAATGTATTCGGCAGGAATTGATGAATGCATCCTAGATTTTGAAGCTATGAATGTTTTAACATCAAGCTGTCACTTTCCACTAAGAATAGAGTTACGGGAAGGCAACAAGTGTATGAAGAAGCTTGATAAAGGATGTCTCAGTATGGTGGAAGTGTATAAGTGGAAAGAGAAAATGCAAAAAGTATTTGTTAATGAATTGAATTCAGAGAGTAGTAAAATTTTAGAAGTGAGAGTACAAAGCTTAACTGAGAATAAAATAGAGCAAACCTTAGAAGCACTGGAATATATTGTTAAAAGAGCTGAGGTCAGTATGAAAATGGGGGGTTCTAAAGGCACTAGTAGGAACTGCAAGAAAAAGTGAAACAAATGATCTTGAAAGTGATAAAGGCTCAAGTGGTGCTAGTACATGCAGGTACAACTAATATTGGTTATGGAATCAGAGCATAATATATAATGTGGGAGACTTGGTTCGTAGCATTAGGCCACAAGTGCCAAATGCAAAAATCATAATAAAGTGCTATCTTGTGCAGATGTGATGTGATCATTAGAAGGGTAATGAAGATAAATCAAGAACTGGATTTGCTGTGTGAGGGAAAAAACTGTTTAATGCTAGATGGTTAGAAAATACTGATTTTGGTAGGGATGGAGTCCACTTAAATTGAAGGGGCTCATTCAAATTATGGGAAGTTGATCACTGATGTAATCTCTTCAATACTAAAGAGAAACTAGCTAATAAGATGATGGATGTTAACCCAGAGCACTCTCCAAGTTGCAAAGAAATCTCTTCTGGACCCTGCATTATGTTGCAAAATATACAATGTATTAGGAACAAAATAAAGACCTGGATGTAATGTTAAATTAGGAATACAAATAGACATTATTTGCATAATGGAACATTGGCTTTATATTGATGAGTACTCCCTCTATAATATCCCTAATTATGATATTGTAAATAGTTATTGTGTGTCGAGGTGTTGGTATTCGGCTATAAACGGGAATGCAGCATAAAAGCTTGACTCATACAGCTCACTTAAATGAGGAGTTACACTTTGAACATGTAGTAACACATATTATATATCCTAATTTTAGTGTTCTACTTATATGTGTATATAGATCACCTGATGGTAGTAATAACATATTCCCTGATAGGTTTGAAACTATATTGGTTATCTGGGTAAAAATGTAGTCTGCTTCCATGTGCTGTACCCTGGGTAACACTAAATGGACTACAACATAGTCATGCTTCCCAAGACAAAAGAAGAGTACTTCTCAGTGCTATTTTGGAATGCTGGAGTAATGAACCAAAGCAAAAAGACCATGATACTCAATCCTTTAAGAGACAATGATGCAGATATTTTCATCATAGCTGAAGCAAATTTAGAGCAACAAAAGGAACAATTTAATCAATCTTTAAAATACAACACAAGTATATTAGAAAAACATAGATAGCATCAAACAATGCATAAATGAAAGGTTTCAAATTGTAAAAGAAATAAACCAAGATGACACCTCTGAAATAATTAGAATAACAGCCTGCAAACAAAAACATAAATTCAAAATATATGGAATTTACAGCCCACCCAATAACTACCACCTCAACCTAAGCATAATGAACAGTGACAATAAGACAATCATTATTGGTGATCTCAATGGACATTCTCCAAGATGGGGCTACAGTGATAATAATAAAGCTGGCGTAATCATTGAGGAATTTGTAGATACCAACTTAATGAAAATACTGCACAGGGATGAAGACCCAGAAACCTACATACACTACAGAGGACAGTCAACCAATCCAGATATCGCAAACATATCAACTGATCTGGAAGATAAAGCTACAAAAAAAATAATTGAAGACAGTGTTAGTGGACTCAGAGCCATAATAACCAAATCAACAACCATCCAACTCAAAAGGAACAATAAAGCCTAAATGGATCTTCAAAAAGGCACATTGAAAAGAGTATAAAATGACAACAAATTAAATGAAATTAAACTTGAACAAAACATAAATAAAGTCATGAAAGAACTGAATGTAGAATTCTAAAAGCTGCAAAAAAATGTATTCCAAGAGGAAAAATTCATAAATATAAACTTTTCTGGAATGAACAGTTAGCACAGCTCAAATCAAAATGAGACAAAGCCAGAGAAAGAGCAGAAAGGTCACAAGATAAAGCAGATGTTATAGAATGGCGAAAAGCAAATGCACAGTTAAAACAGGCTATAAAACTGTAAAAAAAGAGAGAGCTTTAAAGAATTCATAAACAAATTAGACTATAGAACAAATAGTACTAAAGTACACAACTACATTAAACAAATAAAAAGAGTAAGCCAACAAAGTCAGCCATTAAATGTTGATAATAAAGAAATTTATGAAGACACCCTTATAGCAGAAAAACTAGCAACATTCTACAAAACTAGTGCTACAATAAAAAATGAAAAATAAAAGCAGAATAAATACCTAAGAAACAATGACCTTTACAATACAACTACCAAAATATCTTCAATGAGCCATTTACATTTCCAAATAAATAAAACAAGCAATAAGGACACTAAAAATTAAAAAGAGTCCAGGTCCGGATAATATACATCCGGAGCTACTCAAAACTTTAAGACATGAAGCACTTCACATCCTATTAAAAATTTTCAATAGCATTTGGACCACCAGAAATAACATACCAACATTGTGGAAACAGCAAAAATCATACCCATCAAGAAGAAAGAGAAACTGGCAAAATCCATAGATAGCTACAGACTGATACCGTTAACTTCAACCATAGCAAAACTTCTAGAAAGAATGATGGCTATAAGATTGACATTTTACAGGCAAACACAGAACATATTAGTCCCTGAACATATCTGGTTTATGAAAGACAACTCAGAAGTACGTCAGGTCGTAGGACTCACACAGGACATTAAACAAAATTTGAATAAAATAAGACTACTCTAGCACTATTTGTTTATTTCAAATGTGCATTTGACACAGTGTGGCGAGAAATGCTACTACACAAGATGAAAACTTATGGCATATCAGATCACAGTACAAAACACCCATATCCAAATGGAAACAAACCATAGTTGGACTACCCCAAGGGTCTGTTCAAGTGCTATTCTCTTTAATATATTTAGAAACAACCTAGCAGATGTGTTGAAAAAAGTAGATAACATACAAGTAGGAATGTATGCCAACGACCTGATAATATGAACCTCGGAAAATAATATAAGTTCTGAGATACATTATAAAACGCTACAAACAACAATGGAGAATATTATGTATGTTTGGAGGGAGGTTGAAAATGGAAGAAATGGTCTTTGAAAATAGTCATTCAATAATATAAAGGAGTAAGTGGCAAGTGTCAATAAACCGACTACAATTAATGTTTACGAACAATGGAGAATGCAATTCTAAATTTAGAACAATGGACTAACCATAACAATATGCAGATAAACACAGAAAAAACTTAATATCAACAGTACCCAATGCAACATAAAACAGAAAATATAAGTCTGCAAATCAATAACAAAAATTTACAAGGAGTAACTACAACAAATATCTAGGAGTAGAACTAGACCAAAAACTATAAATAAAAGAACATGTTAACAATGTAACAAATAAAATAAACAAAAAGAACATCTTAAAACGCCTAGCATGAATAATATGGTGTGGAAATATGGACCTCCTTAATAACATATGTAATACATACCTAAAACCCAACCTACTATTTGTAGGAGAAATGTTGGCAACAGTAAACAATAAACTCAAAAGAAAACTAGAAACTTCACGAAATAATTCACTAAGAATAATAACAGGAGCTGTAAAAACAACACCAAATACGATCAGTGGCGGCTCGTGCCAAAAAATAACAGCATGCTGCTGGAGGAAGTCCATGCAACTCATCTAGTTTCGAAAAATGAAGTACATGATCCGATATTTCTTCATGGTATAAACAGAAATTCTAGTTCCTTTTGCTTTTTGCTCAATTTTTACATGGGGTATTGATTGCCCTAACATTTTTATACTAGCCCTTTCTTCTCATTATTTATTGGTTAAAGTTTTCGTAATAATAAATTACTCATACACTGAATAAAGCAAATTTATAACACATTTCACACTAACACACAAAATATAGAAACTTATCTAGCCACTAAATAACGTTACACAAAGAAATACTTGGATACAATGCGAGCATGCGGACCACATGCACTTTTATGAGGGTTTCTTGTTATGGTCACGGGAATGGAGTATCGTGCATGATAGGTGCATCACAAACAATCTGAAATGCGATTTTATAACCATTATTGGATCTACCATAGACAGACAACTACATAAAAGCTAATGGCTACAATCCAAGATCCCACAAACGGGCAATCTTTAATAGTTTAGCACACAGACTGGTCAACATCCCTCTCACAGCAGAAGAATACAAAATGGAATACAACAAAATTATTGAAATAGCACAGAAAAATTACTTTCCCAAATCACTAGTAGTCAAGAAAGTGAACTTAGCAAAAAAGAAGAAACTACTAAAGGAAACCACAACCCTCTCAGCTACAGAAACTAAAATGATCTTCAAAAAATTCACTTACCATCCATGGGCCTTTGATAAATTCAAAAAAGTCTTCAAAAAACAAAACATTCAACTAGCACCAGTGAACCATTACTCCTTAAAAAACCTAATTTGCTCAAACATCAAAGATGCCATTCCATCTAACAAAAAATCTAGTATATATCAAATTGAATGCTGTGACTAGTCAAATTTATATTGGAAAAACCAAAAGAAATTTAAAAACAAGAGCAAAGGAACACTTTAGAAACATAAAATACAAACAATTAGAAAAATCAGCAGTTGCCACACATTTTTGGGAAAAAAACCACAACATAAATCCAGAACCAAAATTACTAAAACATACAAAAGGAAAACAAAAACTGTCCACATGGGAACAAATCTTCATTTCAAAAAATAGGAACAAAGTATTCAATTTCGACATCCCCCAGAAAGATTTGTTCAGCAAGTTCCTCGAACTGCCACCAGAGGAGACTGATGACAAAATATTGCCAGCTACACCAATGAGAACCAGTTGATGTCTGGCTGAGGATAAAGGGAAGGCCTCTGAAACTAGTTCTGGGAAAATTTAAAAGTAAGTGTTGTTTAGTGTCATTAATCGACTCCCAATAAATTTAAAATTTAATTTAAATTATTGGATCGGTTTATTTAAGAAGAATGGAATTAGTTTCTAGAACTAAAATATAAGGCAAAGATAGATTGTTAAATGATTTTCAATGCATGTTCCAGTTCTACAGCTATAACTATTAGTGTTGGTGGCCCTGCTTCACTGTGCAGCAAATGATCATTGCGCAACACCTCGATGCAGCACGCATTTGTGAGAAAATCTAGGGAACTCAGGACATTGGGGATGCAAGTGGGGAAGGTTGTACGCACGCGCAAGCTTGCTGGATCTCAGCACGTTGACATCACGGATGTATTCCATTGGTTATGCAGATGTTTTCTATGCATAACTGATATACATTATAAGAATGATCTTTTATATACAATACATAAACAAAACAATTCACTAGATGAAATGAGGGCAATAGCAACAGCCACAGATAATGAAAGATATCCAGAACAAGAATGGCTCCGAATATATACAGATGGATCCTTTATTAAAAAAGACATGACCATGGAACTGGAACGCGAACTAAGGGTAATTTGCACAAAAACTGCAAATTAATGGATATAGGAACAAGTAGTATAACACAGCAGAAAATAAGAGCAATCTAAAATCCCAAACATGCTTTAGAGCATACAGCAGTAACTCAAAACACAAGAACATAGTAGCAACATATGTAACAATACAGGAAACGAACCCAACAGAATATACTGATATACATTATAAGAATGATCTTTTATATACAATACATAAACAAAACAATTCACCAGATGAAATGAGGGCAATAGCAACAGCCACAGAAAATGAAAGATATCCAGAACAAGAATGGCTCCGAATATATACAGCTGGATCCTTTATTAAAAAACACGCTGATGCAGGAGTATAATGCAAACATTTTGTACTGTATCTAACACTAGGCGAAACTTCAAACCAATATGATGGAGAAATAACAGCCATAAAATCAGCACTGTAGAACATCCTATACAGACCGCACATAAAACAAAACAGATTCAAAGTCAGCCATAGATGGGGTAGTAAATTATAAAAACAAAACAACAAGAAACATCAAAGAAATAAGAAGTTTAATTAAAGTTGTTGAATCAAGAAATCATGTCACCCTGCAATGGATCCCAGGCCATGTTGGACTTTTCTGTAATGAACATGCAGTTCAACTAGTAAAAAAAGGTGCAATTCAAGAAATAAAACCTGTAAGGCAAATTGAAATTAATAAACAATTAAACAACATAAAGAAACATTTTAAAAGACAACAGAGACTTGATGAAGAAGATAAACTAAAAGACAAGGACTATAATAACATTAGAGACAAAGCTGACATACAAAAACTGCCAAGGAAAACTGCAGTAGCCCTATTTATAATGAAAACTGGCCATGATTGTCTTGTAGAACACTTTTATAAAATACACTGCATACCTATACCCAAGTGCACTATCTGCAAAGAGGGTGTCATCATGAACAAACATCATTTGGACAAATGCAAAGGTCTCAAAAGTGAGAACCTACAGAATTAATATTGGGAAGCCAGGGGGAAAATGATGCAAATCAACTAATCCCCAGTACCATTAGTGAACAACAACGTATTGGTTATGTTGCCGAGGACAAAATTACCTCTAATTATATTTGGTGAGTTCAACATTAACTTTCTTTCAGATACTTCTGAAAAAATTAGAACTAACATGGTAGTTGTCTTATACAACCTAAAGCAGGTAATAAGTAGCTCAACTCATATCACAAACTCATCACTAACATGCTTAGTCATTCAGCCAGTAATGTTAACACAGAAATGTTAGACAACACCATATTTCTTGCACTGAAAATGCTAGGTGCAAATAAACAATTACCCATAAAGAATAAACTGATCCAAAAGTGAACATTCAGTCAACAAAATTTAGATTATTTTAAGTACATGTTAAACAATGAAAACTGGACTGAATTAGACAGTAACTGTGTAAAAAGGAAAACTAAAGACCTAAATGCAATAACCCATTATTATAATATAGCATTCCCACTAAAGAATTTCCCAGCTTCCCACAATGGTGCATACAGTAAAACTTGGTTAATAAAAGGAACCATCATATCATGTAAAAGAATGTGAATACTAATTGCAATCCATAAAACCATAGACGACTTAAACTTTAAAACCTATTTTAAGAAATACTGCATTATTTTAAGTAAAGTTATTTTACAAGCAAAGAAAATGACTAATGATAACTATATTAAAAAACACAGTAACAAAGGGAAGGCAATATGTGACATAATGAGCAAAGTAGCAAATTGGAATAGCAATACCCTGAGTAAAATAGCATTAGTAAGCAATGATGGCATAATAAACTAACTGTAGTTTTCAATAATTATTTTGTGGATGTTGCTAAGAAATTAACACAGGCAATTCTCCATACAATATATAATGTATCTCTTCCACAGAAATCCACCAATCATGCCAACAACTGAGTATGAAATTCAGCAAGCCCTTTATGACATTAAAACCAAAATATGCAGTGCTTATAATAACATACCAGATTCGCTTGTAAAACAATGTGGAAAATATTTTTAAAACCATTAATGGATATCTGTAACATGTCCTTTGTAACTAATACCTTTCCTGAACCATTTAAAATAGCAAAAAGTGGCCTATTTTTAAAAAGGGCAAAAGAACACAAATTGAAAATAATAGAAGTTAATTGATGGAAATTAATCATTTTTCACACTAGGCATATATAGGCTAAGGTTTTGGATAGATAGAGTCAACCTAATAAGTTCAATGCCATGGCCGGTATTTGAACCACGGAGCTCCTGGTTTCCGTTCAGTCGCTCTTACCCATTGAGCTACTATGACCAACATGCCGTACTGACATTAAATGCTCCAATTGACTCTTATATATTTTCCTAGTAAACCACTAGGGGCTCTCGTATTCGAGATACACTGCTTGCGGCAACTTCCTATTGTAAGTACTTGGATACAGGCTTCTTCATTAAACGTAACTTAAATAATAAGAGTTTAATGATAAAGCCTGGGATTCAAGTACTTGCAATAGTAAGTCGCCACAATCAGGGTATCTCAAATATGAGAGGCCCTAGTGGTTTACCGGTAAGATATATGAGTCAATTGGAGAATTTAGTGCCAGGATGGCATGTTGGCCATGGTAGGTCAATGGGTAAGAGCAACTGGACGGAAACCAGGAGATCTGTGGTTCAAATCCTGGCCATAGCATTGAACTTTTCAGGTTGACTCTATCTATGAAAACTATAGGCCTATATATTTACTCCCTGCTTTCTCTAAGGTTGTTGAAATGATCATGTATAACAGAACAACACATTTCTTAGGTAAGTTCAATATCATAACTAACTCTCAATTAGGGTTTTGAAAAGGAAAGTCAATAAAATTGGCCATTTTCTCCCTCATAGAGGAAATACTCAGTGCTAAAGACAAAAAGGAACATGCAGTTGGGTTATCCATGGACTTGTCCAAAGCATTTGATACCGTAGACCATGATATTCTCTTAAATGCACTTGACAGTTATGGTATCAGAGGTACAGCAAATGATTGGATCAGTTCGTATCTTAAAAATAGAGTTCATATGGTGGAAATTGAAAATATGCGGTCTGATCTGCAGACTTCTAAGTATGGTGTGCATGAGGTTCAATATTAGGGCCACTGACATTTTTGTTGTATATCAATGATCTTCCATTACAGGTAACCCCTGAAAATAGTGTTTTATTTGCTGCTGACTCAAACTTTATCTTTAAAATTCATAGTAAAACTTCATTACAATTAAACATAAATAACTCAATGCTTAAACTAAATCAATGGCTAAAAGTTGGTAGAATGAGTATAAATATTCATAAGACTAGCTACATAGAGTTCAGTGGACACTCAAACCCTGATCAACAGTACCAAGTAATTATTGATAATTGAATAATAAGCAGTCAAAATAGCACCAATTTTCTAGGCATTTCTATTGATGCAAAGCTATACTGGAATGAACATATTTTAGCCTTATGTAAAAATTTATGTCATACAGCATATGCAGTGCAAATGCTGACCCAATTCTGTAACATAGACACAATGAGAATTATATACTTTGGGTATGTTCACTCAATACTGGCCTATGGGATACCTTTCTGGTGGGCTGCCAATCAGGCTGCCATAGTATTCATTCTACCAACGAAAATAAAAATACTAAAATTAATTAAACAAGTACCAACCTTTACTCCAAGTAAACCAATTTTTGGCAAACTTTACATATTGCCACTGTCATGTATATACCAGGTGAGTCAGCTGCCCCTATTTATTCTTATCTATGCAACCCACAGTTTAAAGTCTAATGTGGAAACATTGATCATTTTAGTATAAAAGCTGTTATTACAGCTCTGACCTAATTCATATCGCAACCAGCAGTAATATTTACAGCTCTGAATGAGGACTTAGAGGATGTGAAAACCTTAAATAGATGACAGGTTTTCATGCATATAATACTAGCAAGGCGATACATTTTGCTTTCCAAAGAGTGATATAGAATACATGACAGCTGGCTGAGTGCATTAGTTAGCTGCTGGCATAACTATGGTGATGCAAGGGCTATGTTCAAAACGATGTCACATTGTTTTGGTTTATTTTCTTTCCCCAAGTTTTTATTGTCTGCATTTTAATTACTAATTTACTTATTGTTGCTACTGGTTCTATTGTGAGTCAAATACACAAGAATGACAATCCGATAATTAGGGATCTACAAGGATCAGCTCACCATATAAGTTGTGCTGACTCACCCTAGCATCAGGCTGGAAAAGCGCTTGCCCTTTATGGAGAAACTATGGGCTATCTTTATCTTCAATTAGATATCATGTTTAACTTTGTGAGCTCTTATTATCTTTACCGTAGCTTGCGTTGCAAACCATGTTACGCAGTTGGCTTTCACTTTTTAGGAGTATGTCGACGACATTAAATTTAATAGTTCTTGTTTCATGCTTAAATCTTATGTTTCACTTTGTATTTTTGAAAAGTTTGAAACTTGGTTTACTGGATCAAACACAATGCAGACTATAATAAAATATCTACCATGAACTATACACTTATAACCATCTGCCAGTGGAAAACATGGCTATTATTGTATTTTGTAAATGCCTATAATGTTATAAAAATGTTATTTTTATTATAATATCAAGTTATACGCCTCAAGAGGTAAAACAAAGGGTAATAAAAAATTTTAATGGATCACGAAGGATTTAAACCCATGTTGAAGTGGCAGAGTGATGAAGTAACCTGTATAATACCATTTAGCCAATGCAAGAGAAGGTTCCTACAGGAATAAATAAGGGCAGACCTAAGGCCCACCTCTAATCTTTACATGCTTTTTACAGCTTCATACAGTATTTTGTGCTCATTTTAATAGTTCTAACACAAAAAACTGCAAATACCATTACAATTACTGTATGAGCTAAAAAGTGTAATAATTTGTGACAGAAGCGAAAACAATCTACCTAATTCTTAGTAATTTTGACATGGCTGTACAATGAAAACATGTGTTGGATGAATATTTAAATCCAATTGGTACTACTGTATAGATCTGCCAGTTTGTGTTCCAATGTTATTGTCAACTGATGCATGTGATAGGTTGTTCTTTCAGGGGCATGTTTAAAGGTGTGAGTGAATGTATGCTAATGAATAAATGTTTGTAAACTTGTCTAAGTTATTACTGCAGCTCTCTGTACCTGGGTATGATGTTTTTGTAATCGACATACACAGTGATGGATTTCTGTCCCATACAACACTTATTCACTGAGTTATCTACCCCCCTTGTATAAACTGTTGTGCAAATCATCCATTAGATGGCACTCAAGAAAGACATAAGTCAGATATGTTGCTTAGCACGTTTCATAAATTAAAAAATAAATAGGGGTAGGTGACTCACCTGGTATATTCTAGAAACTATATCTTCTATTCATAACAATATGCATTGTTTAAAAAAAAAATAAAGACTATCATACTCATAATACTCAAGCAACTGAACTGATACATCTGTACTGTTGCTGATTGACCAGAACAATCAACAGTATTTTCCACAAAGGAGTAATTTTGTATGAAATACCCAAATCTATCAAGACATTCTCAGGCAAAATGTTCTAGAAAAAAGGTAAGCACCTTTTGTTGAAACAAAAGTTTTATATTGTAAATGATTTTCTAGAATTCAAACTGTAACTGCTTATTGTGTATACAATTTCTTGTTATGTGTATACTGTAACTAATATTATGTAAGACTGACGAAGCCATATATACTTATTGTATATAAATCGGTGAATAAATAAATTCTATTCTATAGTTTAACAATACAGGAAGTCTTATTTGGACATTATCAGTTCAACCTAGATATATAGTTCCAGATAGGAGCTGAGGAGAGTTTTAACTTACTAATTAATGAAGTTGTGTATTTCAGAAGATTATGAATTATAAATATTTATTTCAGATGCAATAAATAAAATCTCAAAGAAGTCTTTGAATATTTAAAGCACAGGAAAACCTGAGACAAGAGTCTCCCATTACAATTAATATTAATTAAAAAAGCACCGAAACCACATTTTTTTTTTTTTTTTGTAAATCATGTTAAGGTTTTATTATTCTGCATGATGGTACAGAGTCTCAATTGTTTGATGCAACAAACATTGCAACTACATATAAGTTATAATGTGAGAATCTACCATAAAAATATTTTATATTATAGAATAATTTCAAGGGAGAACATGGTCAGATAAATTGGATTAATTAAATTGTTGTTCAGTTTCAAAGAACTATCCATATAACTCTGTGCAGCCAGCAAGTGAAATGAAAACACATTTGAGAAGGAAACAATCCAGACCAAAGTTTAGGTTACCTTCTCACCATTTGTCAGCTTTGAGAAATGAGGAAAACCTGAAAAAAAATTATTCAGTCAGGGAGGCCTACCTGCTGGAATTTGAATGGCATAGCTCTTGCACAGAAGTTCATGTTTTAATCACCTCAACTATCCATTAAGGTACACTACCATTCATTAGTAAATATGAAAATGTATGCACATGTTTATTTGCAAAATTGCCTACCTTGTTTTTGAAGATTTCTTCCTTACTGATGATGTCTTCTTAAGAATCTTGTGTTTTGACTTAGAAATTCTTGTAATGCTACTCCTGTTTTCATCCAAGCTTTCAGCACTTTCTGGTTTTTGTTGCTCAAGGCCCCCAGAAATCTGCACAAATTGTTATGCATCATGATATTAAAGGAATAAATTATCGTAGAAAATATATATACTGCAACACAATAGACAAGTGAATCAAGAGACAAAAAAAATTGAATTTTGTTTTATGCATATTTTATATGAAAGTAAAAAGCTGAGGTTACTGACAGTGAAACAAACATAATTCAATAAGTTATAATAATTAGTGACTAAATACTACTTATTAATAGATATAATAGCAGGGCAAGTTGGACAAATACATTGCTTGTATCATCACTTTTTTATTAAGTTTATTATACAAATCAGCCAATTTATATTAATATGAAGCATAAGTAAAGTTTATTCACTAATAATTATAATGCATTGAATCATATTTTGTATTATTAAGTGCCTTTGCATTGAGTATGGTCTGTCAAAATGAGAAATCAATCCATTTATTATTAATAGTGGATGCCTTCACAGTTTAATCTGGCAAAGGCATCACAAAGAAATGTTTGGTTCCAAGAAAAAATAATAAAAACTTAAAATGGTGTTTCTCAGTGAAGGCAGCAGCTTCAATGTGGTTTGTTAAACTTTAATTCCAAAATGCTTGCAATCTTTACCCACTATTTTCTCTCATTTAATGATATCAACATTTTTGTTCATACAAAAACATTAATTTCGTAGTTTCACAGCTGATCACCATGAAGCTATGATTAATAATCTTTGCACTGTCTAATTTCAATTAAAGTCTGGCATGTATTTTTATGTCTGTCAAATACTTTGGAAGCAATGGGAATCTAATTTTGCCTACTGCATAAAAATTAAAACAAACTGAAAGCCCAAACATTAGAAAAAAATTCACTCTGTATTGTACATAAGTAATATTAAATATTCTTTATGCATGACTGGAGGATTTAAGTAACAGTATCATCAAAATTAATTGGAAAAACTATTAGTAGTGAGCTTTTAAGTAAGTGACGAAGTGTTAAAAGCTGACTACAAATAGTTTATCTTTTCAATTATTCTATTTGAATAGTATAATTATTATAGATGTTTTCATGCACATCTTAGCTGAGAGATGTGTTACATTGATACATTTAAAAATAAATGAACAAAAATTGTATCACAGGAAGCCTTGAATGATTGTTTGAAATATGAAAGTTTGATTTAATACTCAGTATTTAAGAATATTACAAAATATAGGATCCATTGCTCATGGCTAGGAAGGCGCGCCGTAGCTCAGTGGTTACACCGCTTGGCTCTCACCAAGGTGGCCCGGGTTCGATCCCAGGCAACCGCAAAGTGAGATTTATGGTGGACAACACGGCGATAGGGCGAGTTTTCTCCAGAACCTCTGGTTTCCCCCGCCATCTCATTCCACCGGTGCTCCATTTTCATCTCATGTACCATCAGTGTCACCGCCTTTGGTGCCGTATGTAGTAAATGCGGGCGTTAAACACTACACATTTCATTTCATTTTGAGCTACGAATGAAATTAGAACAGCTTTTAAAGGGTTTCTCTGTGCTGGCCTGGGTTCGACTCAGGCCACTTGAATTTCAACAAATAACCTGCAACAAACTAAGGTAACCTAAAATATTCTCAAATGATTAACCCAACTTAGAGTTATTCCTCAATTGCTAAGAGTGGACCGACTAAAGATCAGGCCATTGTAATTGAAGCATATGACATTATCCCCCTTATACTTTTTATGATATTGGCGAACCCAGTGATTCTTTTCAAATTTGACTTGTATCCACATCTAAACAACTGGTTGAAATTGGAAAAACTATTTGTAGTCGGTTTATTGACACTTCATTACTTACGCTTTCATATTATCGAGGGACCTGTTTCGGAAGCCTTTGCCTCCATTTTCAAACTCTCACTCTCACCAATCGCATATAACTGTTTGCAGCTCTATGTAACTAACATCAAAACTAATGTTAGCAACATTACATTGAGTTGCGGATATTCTTAACTAAACATACTGTGACTTTGTGGGTTCGTGAAATTAAAAGTCCAATTACACAAACTCAAATTTTCTTTATTTCCGCCGAATTACGGTTGAAACACTTGCCGATTACACAGAATTACGTAGTGCACACAATTACAATTCGCCAGTTCGTCTGTCACAGGTCCACTCTACACTCACAATTACGTACAACTCCTCTGATACACGTACACACTCGGCGCTCCTCACGGCTGCTCGCCAAGAACTGAACTGCACTCCCGGTTGCATCGTGCTTCTATTTATATGTGGCTATATGTTTCTAGAGAATTCTTCACCATGGAGAGGGAAAGATTTTCCGGAGATTTCGTGTTCTTTCAGGCGGCAGGTGGAGGGGGAAGAGATGGCTAGTGATGTTTTTCCAGCCATCCCCTCGTTAGCGCTACAAGATAAATGGATAGGCGTGGCCTGAAAGGTTCCTGTCCCTTACCCAGCTGCCAGTTGGTCCTGACTTCCCTTAATTGGGTGAAACTGCTCCCTCCTCATAGCTGGTCGTCCCGAACAGCACCATTGTATCGGGTCAGGCGATCCAGGTGTACCACCGACATCTTTCTTCGGGGCACCTTTTGGATGCGGTAGACCACTTCGTTAATCCTCTTCAACACCCGGTACGGTCCCTGCTATGACTGCTGAAGCTTCGGGCAGCGTTCCTTGGTCCGGGTAGGGCGGTACAACCAGACCAGATCATCTTGCTGGAACCCCTGGTTGTTGGCTTGCCTGTCCTATCGAGTCTTCATGCGGTCGCTCGCCTGCTGGATGTTCTGGCGAGCCATCTCGTGCACGTCGTGCAGGTGGTCCACCAGGTTCTCCAATACTCGGTTGCTGCTGTTTCACTTCCGGAGGGCTTACAAAAGCCAGATCGCAGGGGAGGCGTAACTCTCGGCCGAACATAAAGCTGGCTGGCGTCATCCCTGTTGTGTCGTGTGTGGACGAGCGGTAGGCCAGAAGGAACAGTGGCACCTTGACGTCCCAGTCTCGCTGATGGCTGGCCTCGACCTTCCTCAGGTGTTCCTCTAAGGACTTGATGTATCTTTCGACCATGCCATCCGACTGGGGATGTAGAGGCGTCGTGCGGGTCTTGTTCACCCCAAGCCTTTGTAGTGCCTCCTTTATCAGGTTAGACTCAAAATTAATACCTTGGTCACTGTGCAGGTCTAACGGCACCCCAAATCGGCAGAACACTTGCTCCACGAGGCAGTCTGTGATTATATTTGCCTCTTGGTTCGGGATGGCACACACCTCCGGCCACTTGGTAAAGTATTCCACCACAACCATCAGGTACTATTGCCTCGGTCGGACACTGGGAATGGTCCCGGCTCCTAGTCTGGGGGCCGCGACTCGCCGCGCACACATGACTTTGACAGCACCATCTCTCAGCGTCTGCTCGCAGCCTCAGCCTCAGCCAGTAGTAGCGCTGCTGAAGTTTGTCAATCGTTCGGTTCGCTCCCAGGTGTCCTCCTGAAGTACTGGCGTGCACTTCCTCCAAGACTTCCGGGACCTTACCCCGGGGAAGTACCAACTGTTCTCTCTGTGTCTTCCAATCGGGTGATTCCCATACCTGGAACAGCACACCCTCTCTGATCTTCAACGAGTCCCATTGGGCCCAGTATGAATTGTATGTGGGGCTCCTCGGTGCGATGTCTTCCCAGGTTGGTCTTGTCCGTGCCTCCACTTCCCTCCAGAGTGGCCCCAAGTGGGTGTCCGCCAGCTGCTCCCTCCTCAGGCCTGCGCTATCCCAGCCATCAGCAGGCACTACCGTGACTACTCGGACTGCTGCGGCACGCTCCTTCTCTTCCACTCTTGTGCACTGGCCGCTCTCTTCTGGACAGGGCCTTCGGGACATAGCGTCTGCGTTGCCTGGCTCTTCCCTCTGCGATGTTCCAAGGTGAAGTCGTACTCCTGCAGCCTCTGGACCCAACGTGCTGTCTGGCCTTCCAGGTACTTAAAACTCAATAAATAGGTTAGGGCGGAATGGTCAGTCCTCAGGTGGAGTGGCTGACCGTACAGGTACTTGTGGAAATGCTCCAACGTCTTTACTACCGCCAATAATTCTCGCCGGGTGACGGAGTAGTTCTTCTCTGCCTTGGATAGCGTCGTGCTGTAGTAGGCTATCACCCGCTCATGGCCGTCCTTGATCTCCGATAGAACGTCTCCAATGCAATGGTCGCTGGCGTCGGTGTCCACAATGAAGGCGCCACCTGGTTGAGGAAAACCCAAAATTGGGGCACTGCACAGGGTCTTCTTTAGGATCTGGAAGGCGTCTTCGGCGTCCTCCCTCTACACATAAGGTCAGTGTTCTTCTGTCAGGTGGGTGAGGGGCTTGGCGATGTCAGAAAACCCCTTTATGAAGCGTCGGTAATAACTGCACAGCCCCAGGAAAGTGCGCAACTCTTTCTTATCCTTTGGGCCAGGCCAATCTCTCACAGCCTGTGTCTTCTCCGGGCCTGTGGCCACTCCGGTTGCTGAGAATATGTGGCCCAAGTGGTTAACTTCCTTGCGGAAGAGCTGGCAGTTCTTCGCGTTCAGCTTCAAGTTGGTCTCCTGCAGTCTCTTTAGCACCTTACTCAGATCCTCGGGATGGTCTTCAAAAGTCTTACCGACGATGATGATGTCGTCCAGGTAGAGCAGGCAGTCGTTGTAAGTCAGTCCTCTCATCACTAACTCCATGAGGCGTTGGAAGGTAGCTGGTTTAATGTATATGTCAAAAGGTATAACTGTGAACTGTCAAAGCCCTTGGCCTGTCGAGAATGCGGTCTTCTGCTTGTCTCTCCGGTCTAGAGATACCTGCCAGTAGCCCGACTTCAGGTCCAGGGTCGAGAACCACTGTGCACCAGCTAGCGTGTCCAGAGTGTCGTCAATCCGGGGTAAGGGGAAACGGCCCTTCCGAGTGACAGCGTTCAGCTTCCTGTAGTCCACGCAGAAGCGTAGCTCGCTGCTCTTCTTCGTCACTAAGACAACAGGGGAACACCAAGGGCTGTCAGACTCTTTAATCACTCCCCGGGATCTCATGTTCTCCAGCATGTCTCGTACCACCCCTTGCTTCGCCAGCGGAATGCGTCTAGGTGGTTGCCAAATAGGACGGGCGTCCCCGGTGTCGATGCGGTGAATAACTTTGTCCGTGCGGCCGTAGTCACTATCACCTTGGCCGAAGACGCGCTGGTATCCTGTCAGTAGTTGTCGAAATTTCTCCAGCTGTTCTGTGGTCAGGTGGTCGGCCGTTCTCTCCAGTAAGCCTTCTAGCCGGGGCCCTAGGTGTTGCCTCGGCACCGGCTCTTCTGACTTGTCGATTGCTGCTACGCTTACCACGGGCTCGCACTTTCCCAACTCCGTTCCGGCCTGGACGTCGTGATCGGTGTTGGATGGACTTAGCAGTCTCACTGGCACCTCCTCTCTGCAGGGCAGCAATGCCCTGGCTACACATAGTCCATGTACAGGCGTCTTGTAATCCAGCATCATGTTCCTGGTTCTCTGGCCTTCCAGTCGCGTCGTCACCACCACCTTGCTCCTCGTGGGGGCAACCACGTCTTCCTTCAAGACGACCCTGCAGATTCCAAGGCGTTCCTCGGGCTGACAGAGTATATCCTCTTCTCCGTTGAGCCGCAGGACCTTCCTGCCGACGTCAACCGTCGCCTCGTGGCTCCTGAGGTCATCCAGTCCAAGAGTCACCTCCTCAGTCACCTTCACGACGAACACCCACAGACGCACGGCACTCCGTCCCAAGGTCAGCTCCAGTAGAGCCTCCTTCTCCACAGGCAAGGAGTCCCCGATGCCGTCATCAGCTGGTATGGTCGGCTCGGTTTCCTGGATGGCAAACCCTTGGCTATGTCGGGTTTGCCCCGGTGGCCACCAGCACGAGGCACGGTTTCTCTCTCACCACACCGTCCGCGATGAGGCTGTCATCCATCTGCCGGCTGACGGCGCGCAGTGTCACTCGAGGAGAAGGTGTGGGTGGCGCCGACGTGCTCCTCGCCACGCCGGGCCTTACTCGTTGTTCCGTCTGCTCTTCCTGTTGTGGGCAGTCCCTCTTCAGGTGTCCTGGCTGTCCACATCCCCAACACGGGCCACTAGGCCTTCGTCGGCGTCCCTCGGCTGGTCTTCTGTCTCCGGTGTAGCGGACACTCCTCGTTCTCGACGTCGGTGTAGCCGTCACCTTGGCCACCTCCATCCTCAATGCAGCCGTCAGCGCCTCGTGGATGGTTGTGTAGTCGCCGAGCATTAGTCGCTGACGTATCTGGGTGTTTTGTACCCCGTCGACAAAGGCGTAGGCGACTTCCCTGGATACGAACTCCGGCGGAAGGTCAACAAAGGCCTTGCTAGCCAGCTGCTCAATCGCCAGGGCGAACTCCTGCAGCGTCTCCCCTGGCTGTTGCGACCTTGTCTTCAGCTGATTACGGTAGGTTGCGGCTAGGCGGTGGTTCCTGAACCGGTTCTCCAGGGCGCCCCAGATATCCTTGGGAGCCGCAGCTGTCTAGACCGCGCTTAGGACTTCTGCGGCCCGACCTCGGAGTCTGGCTATTAGCTGTGTGGCCTTTTCCTCCGGTGACCACCTGTAATGCCTGGCCACCGTGTCGAACTGGCGGCGGAAGACCTCGAACGTTGACGTGCCGTCATATTTCGGAGGTTTGACTCGCGCCGATGTTGTGTCGCGTCCCGGCACGTCGGCCTCCAAATCCTTCAACCTCCTGCCGACGACGTCCTCCACCATGGCATTCAGGGACTTGACGCTGCTGTCGGCCTTTCCTTCCAGGTCGTTTACTCGGTTAGCAAGGTCTTCGACGTCTTCCACTATGGCGTTCAACGACTTGGCGTTACTGTCGGCCTTTTTCTTTAAATCATTAAGGCGCTCGTCTACTTGACCCATCCACTTGTCCAGCTTCGCGACGTCATCCTTCACGCCGGCCAACTGTTCCTCAAATTTGGCGGCGACAACCTCGTTCGCCACCTTCATTTCCGTGGCCAGACTGTCGTTCGCTGCTTTCATTTCTGTGGTTAATTCGGCCTTCATTGCAGTCATTGTCGTAGCCAAGTTGTTGTTTGCAGCTTTCCTCTTCGCAGCGAGGTTGTCATTCGCCGTCTTTATTTCTTTCAGTTCCGCTGCCAGGTTGTTGTTTGCCGTTTACAACTTCTTTTCCATTCTCTCGGTAATATTGTTACTTGCCGTCTTCATTTCCGAGGTCAGTTCGGCCTTCATGTTTATTATCTTCTCCAAAATCTTTTCCAATTCCGATTCCATGGCCGTTATCCCAGTTCTGAGTTTGTGGGTTCGTGAAATTAAAAGTCCAATTGTACAAGCTCAAAATGTTCTTTATTTCCGCCGAATTACGGTTGAAACTCTCGCCGATTACACAGAATTACGTAGCGCACACAATTACAATTCGCCAGTTCGTCTGTCACAGGTCCACTCTACACTCACAATTACGTACAACTCCTCTGATACACGTACACAGTCTTCCGGTCCGTTCACTCACCCGGCGCTCCTCACGGCTGCTCGCCAAGAACTGAACTGAACTCTCGGTCGCATCCTACTTCTATTTATAGGTGGCTAAATGTTTCTAGAGAATTCTTTACCATGGAGAGGGAAAGATATTCCGGAGATTTCGCGTTCTTTCAGGCGGCAGGAGGAGGGGGAAGAGATGGCTAGTGATGTTTTTCCAGCCATCCCCTCGTTAGCGCTACAAGATAAATGGATAGGCGTGGTCTGAAAGGTTCCTGTCCCTTACCCAGCTGCCAGTTGGTCCTGCCTTCCGTTAATTGGGTGACAATAATGTAAACAAATTCCCAGTTATCCCAAATCCCAGTCTTGAATGTGCTTTAGGCAACTATCGTATTAACACCAGCTCTACAATAATGCATATTCGTGCAGGATTAACATACCAGGTTACTCCCACATACTGAGCTTCTGGTATCAACACTATATTCAAACCTGAGGATCTTGAAAAGCTTCCAGATAGCTTTGAGGAGAATTAGGAATGCAATGCCTACTGGATATATGTATCTCCAGAAGCCCCAACTTGCTTTGTGTGCAAGATGGTTATCTGGCTAAACAATGCACTCAACAAATTGCTGATCTGCTAATACCTACCAATATCGACTCTAACATTGTAGACTTTCCCCCTCTCTCACCAAGATTGGTGCCCTCCCAAGAGACTTCCTTGCCTAAAGAGGGGGCTAATGTCAAAACAAGTCAAACAGAGCCATATATCCCAACTCTAATATCGGACCCTACTGTTCCTGCTGCTTTCTCTAGCAGAGCATTGCAATGTATGAACATTATGTCGAAACAAAGTAACAATCAGCCTCTGACACCTCATGCTCATGCAAAACATTCATTTTCCTCAACCAGAGTGGTGAGGCAGGAACGTCTGAGGGGCATGTCACCTATCACTCTCGTCCGTTTCCCAAATCAAAGGATGAATCATCTATTGAGGATAGTGTTCAAAAACAGAAATCGGCCGCACTAGCCAAAAACCAAAAACCTTCACATGTTGTGGCATCATCAGTGACTCGCATTTGTCCATGAAACCGAAGTTGGACGCTGCGCCAGGTGAACTTATTTTCACCTTTACTCAACTTTGCAGTTTCTATGAGAACACATAGGTCGTACAGTTCCGGTGACTTCATCAAAGTAGCGCTAACCTATACTACAGATTTGCAAGGAATAGTGGAAATGCTTTGCAAGATATATCCCCACCTTACATGCAATGGCATTAAAAATTGGACAACTTGACTGCTGAAATTAATGATATTAGTAGTGAGCAGTTCTGGAGTACCAAAATTTTCCCCTATGGATGCTGATGAGGTTGAGACATGCAGATCAACATGGCGGCGTGTAGTATATTAACGCAAAGCAAGTTGCAGGAAAAATTAGAAAATACAAGTTTCAAAATAAATATGGATGAAAAGAAGAATGAAATCTTGTAGAAGAAGTGCATGAAAAGGCGTGAATATGAAGGTAACATTAAAATCGCTACAGAAATCATGAAACAAAATGTGACGGAAACCAAGTTGGACCGCCAAAACAAAGCCCAAAAAACACGTGACGAGGAGACAGTATCATCGCTTCAGCTGGTGATAGGTATACTTAACAAAGATCTAGAAAGAGCAACAGAAGACATTGTCTCCTTAAAACTAGAGAATGAAGGTGAAAAAGGACAAATAACGCTATTAAAAATGGAAAATGAAGGGCTAAAATGTCAAGTAGGGAACTTGATGTAATCGTGGGACATAACCTCAAACGGCATCACCTTGAAAAATAGTTTTCAACTATTAGATCAACTAGAGGAAGAAAAGTCTCCCCAAACCGTGGAATCAAGCAAAGAAAATTCTTGGAAAAATTCGCGGTATAAATGAAGAAACAAACACACATCACAACAGAGGATACAGGACAAAGAGAGAAGCAAGAAGGATGAGAAGAAAGAAAAAGTGTATTAGTTTGTGGTGACTCAATGATAAAAAGCGTACAATGATACAACAGTGAAAGTGTTTCGGGGTGTGAAAGCTGAATACATGTCAAATCTACTTGACAAACAAGAAAGCAAGGACAAAATAAACACATTAGTACTACATGTAGGCACAAATGACATCTATAAGTCTTGGGGACTAGATGATATCATGGGTGAAATGTATAATGTGATAAGACATGCAAAAAGGTGCTTCCCATGTGCAACGTAAGAGATATATAGATGACATGAATGAGGAAATACGTTGGGCATGTGATGCACTCAAGCAGTTTTTGTAGATGTAAGTAAACTTTTGGATGATAGTTGTCTAGGCAGGGATGACCTTGATACCGAAATTAAGGTTTGCCATAAGTAAAGAATCATGATGGATGTCAAAGGAATGTTGGTTCTTTGTCATAATACGTGCAAGGCCAGTTGAGTCGAATGGGGGAAAGTTGTTATAACAAAAGCAATGTAAGAAACAGTGTCCTTAGCAGATTTCCAAAGGGGCTCACTTGACTTGTATGAATAGGGTATTCTTTGAACGATTCAGAATGGCATGACAAAACAACAACAAAGTGACATATACATCCATATAAAGTTTATCGAGTAATAAACATTCTGCCGTCAGTAACTATAAACAGGAATATTGGTAACCCTTGTTCGGCAACTTCAATTTCGATGTTCTGAAAAAAAGAAGCAGTAAATAAATAAGTTGGAAACGGGCATTCCAGTGTCATTAAAATCTCCTTCTCACACACATCCACTCATACCCTGTGAGAAACCTCATTGTTTTACCCTGAGCTAAACAAAAGTGCTTAAAACTATATTGTCAAGTGGAACATTGTTCGCCACATATATTGTTGCTTCAAATTGGCGTCCACAACGTGGAACTTGTGTGCCACCCATAAACATTTTTTGTATCAACCTTCATTTAAATAGGAACGGACCTCCTATATTAGGAAAAATAATACACGATACTATAAACATAATTCTCTCATGTAAGGGAAACTGAAAGTGCTTTCAGGTGCTGACAAAAGGGACTTCTTAAGAAAAATTGAAGAAAGGGAATCTTTTGGCAAAAGAGGGAAACAAAACCCTGAAAATTTTATTGTATGACATAATATTCACAAAAATGTAAAGATAAATAAAGGTGGACTAAAGCAAAAGAACAGTGATATAAAAATATCACACCAAAGCTTTCAGTATATAAGTGATAAACGAATGTCTATAGAACTAAATATCATAGATATAGAACCAGACATTATAATATTAACAGAACATGTCCTAAAGTCAGATGATATTTTAGCAAATAATTACCATGGGTACCTATTAGGATCACACTGTTGTAGGCAGCATCAAAAAGGTGGAGCTGTATGTAGGAAACAGTATAAGTTTCAAAGAGATAGACTGCAGTAATTTTAGGGATGAAATGTTATACGAACTAGCAGCAGTAGAGATTTTCTTATGAGAAACCAGCAGAGTGTTAATTGGGGTGTATAGATCTTCAGGTGGAGTAAAGATATATTTCTAAAAAGTATAGAAAATCTTTTAAATAAATTAGACGAGAAAAAAGCTAAAATGCTTATGGAGGACTTTAATATTGATATGCTTAAAGAAAGTAAATATAAATTAACACTTATAGAAATTTTAGGTTGGCATAATTTACAAATCTGTATAGAAAAACCCACAAGAGTTACTAAATACTCTGAATCTTGCATTGACAATATTTTTATAAACTTACCAGAGACAAAATGGAAAACATCAATTAAAATGACAGGGATAGGAGATCACTTTGGTCAACTTCTAGAACTAAATTTAAAAAGAGATAGCTCAGTACAAACTATTTCTGAGTACAGGAGACAAATAGATCCAGAAAACTTAAAAAGTCTTAGAAAATATCTTAAAGATGTATGTTGGAAAAAGGTGTATGATTCGGATGACGTAAACAAAAGGTATGAGATTTTCAATGAAATAATACAAAATGGGTTAGAAATAACAATGCCCTTTGAAAGGTTCAAAATAAATGTTGGGGGAAAGGATATTGAACTTAAACTTTGGATTACAAAAGGAATAAAACAATCTTGAAAGAGAATGAGATTTTTAAATTCAATAAAGCATCCAAATATTAAAGAAAAATCACAAAATTAATTAGAAAATTACAGTAAAATATTAGAAGAAACAATCGCACAAGCAAAAATGAACTATAACAGAGAACAAAATGAAAAAGCAGAACAAAAATGATACGGAAAATTGTATATCAAATGTATAAAATCTGTGGCACACAAAAAATAGAAAATATTGAAATAAATTATAAAAATAATAAAATAACAGATCCAAAAGAGATATGTAATCTAATAAATTACTATTACATAAATGTTGCAAAACAGTTAAGTTCATATTAAATGGCAATGGCGGTAAATTCAAAATTTGTGCCAGACTAAAATCAAATTAATTCCATGGCAGTTTTTGAAGTTGCGGAAGATGATGTTTTAAGAGAAATAATTCAACTAAAATCAGATAAACTAAAATCAGGTCTGGATGAAGTTTCAAGCGAAGTGCTAAGACACATAAAGTATGAAATAATTGAGGTTATAATCCATGTAATTAATACTTCATTCATGCATGGAATATTTCTAGATATACTGAAAACATTTGTGGTCAGGCCAGTATACAAACAAAAAGGAAGTACATTTAACATAGAAAACTATAGACCAATTATATAATGCTTTGCACTATCAAAAGTGATGGAGGGCGTGTATTTGAAGCAGCTGCAGAAATACTTTGAAAAACAAAACATTTCATCAGAGTAACAGTATGGGTTTCAAAAACATAAATCAGCCACCAAAGCAATAGATAAAGCAAATGATATAATCATAAACGCCCTAAATAATCATGAAACTGTAATTGCTATTTTTATAGATTTATCAAAAGCATTTGACTGTGTAAATATAAACATCCTTGTAATTAATTACAAAAATATGGTATACGAGGAATTGCACAAAAGTGGGTTTAATCACATTTAGAAAACAGATAGCAGTATGTGGAAACAAACCACAAAAATATGAGTGGGATACAAAAAATCCGATCAAAATGTGAATCTGTCAAACATGGAGTTCCGCAAGGCTCAAAACTGGGTCCGTTTTTGCTTCTGGTATATATAACTGATATGTTTGAAATTGTAGCAAGAAACGGGGGCACAGCAAATGGATATGTAGATGATACAACAATAATAATTGGAGATCATACTATCAAAGGTGCAGAAAATAAAGCAAACCACATTCTAAAAGTACTAAAGGAATACTTTTTGAATTTAGATTTAGTATTAAACATAAAAACGACTACCTGGATAAACTTCAAACTTAAAGAACAACACACAGATCATATTGAACTCAAAATAGATGGAGAAACTATTCCTGAGGCATTATTAACAAATTTTTAAGGGGTTGTTATAGATAAATATCTAAATTGGCAACCACATATAATCCACATAGCGAAAAAGATAATCAAACGTTTGTATATGCTAAGACAGGTCAAAAATACCATGCATAATAAAACACTGAAGCAGGTGTACTATGCTTTCATATATTCACACATAAAATATGGAATAACTCTTTGGGGAAATATTGCAGCTAAGGAGATTTTAAAATTATTTAAATTACAAAAGAAGGCAATGAAAATAATCGGGAACCTAGATAGAAAACAAACTTGCTAAGAAATATACAAAAAATACAACATTCTAACTGTCCCGTGTATATACATATATGAAAGCATAAAGCATGTGCTACAAAATAAAAAAAAAATGTCAAAAATAGTAATATACAGACCAATAATGTAAGAAATAAGCATGATTATTATAGAACTGCACTCAGGGGAACACTAAATAACTGTTCAATTAAAATTACAGGAAAAGGACTTTATAATACACTACAAAAAGAAATAAAATATATAGAACATAGAAAGATGTGGAAATTAATTGTTCTTTCACACTAGCCGTGTGTAGGACACACTATGAAAGGGTAGGGCCAGACTGAAAAATTCAATGCTATAACCGGGATTTGAACCACGGATCTTCTGGTTTCCTGAAAAAAAAATACCTTTAACATTTTACACAAGTGGGCTAGAGCTATTGTTCTTAATGTTCATACCTTTTTTTTTTCCAAAAGTTGTCAATTAAATACAGTTTTGAAAGTACAAATTTTGCTCAGAGTCGAGAATTAATGGCACAAGCTTGTCATATGAGTGTTCATACTGTGACAAACATTTTTAAAGAAAGCAAACAGTTCGCCAAATTAGGAGAAGTTTCCATATTTATATCGCCAGGGAAACATCGAGCAAATAAAAAAACATGCTACCAACTTAGACGATAATCAAAAGTGTGTTTTACGTAGAACAATTTATGATTTATATGACAAAGGTGAATATCCAACTGACGAAAGGCTGACCAATTTAGTGAGGGGTGAAACAGAATATATGGATTCTGTATCTTCTATGCATAATATTCTGAAACCTTTTGGGTTCAAATATATCAGAACCAACGATGGTTGCAATTTTCTGCTTGAAAGAAACGATATTGTTGCTGCAAGTTAAAATTTCTGTGCAAAATGCACAACAATAGAGGCACAGATGATTCACGGTGTAAAAATGCTTCATAAATACATTCATATCTTCGGTATTTATTAAGTAATTCAATTAAACAAAAATTGGTTTAATGTCCATTACAGACACTATACAAGTATGTCATAAATAAAATTGAAACTATATTCAGAAATCACTGAAATGTCACTTTTTGTTTCACTGTAGCAAACACCTTCTTTCGTCAAACGCATCTAATTTGAGTCATTTTGTTTTGTGTGCATATGAACGATAGCTACATAAGCAAACTGTTCTCCAGTTCAAGGTTTTAAACTTCAGATTACGCTACCCCGCCATGATCATTGTATATAATCTCACACACATGCTGAATTATTAAGTAAACTTCTCTGTCAGCATGTGTATTCTCAGATGACTTGCTAAGTGAATGTGCTGAGACATAAACAGATATATCTTCCATCTCTGTCACGTGCTAGCTGTGGAACTGGCAACGCCAAGACAGTACGATAACAGTATTGGCTCAACCCATGTTCATTCCTATTTTGTAGAAAGTCTAGCCCAGTATTTGTTATATTTTGACAACTTAATGCACACCCATTAATATATGTACACATATAAAAATTTTAGTTCTTCTGCATCCATTTGTTTCCAGTTAGAAGTATGTTTACTCTTTGTTCTGCAGTACATCTTTCATGTTCTGGTATTGCATATAAATTTATCTGATGCTTTATTTTATCATACATCTCCTGTGTAAAGACACAAACAAGGTAGTCTATTTATTTAGCTCCCTTATCTGGATTATATCTCTCAGCTGCACTTCAATCCTGGGTTGGCTTTTTTTTTTTTCCAAAATTTAGAACACTGTCTCCGCGGTAATAATACAACTCGCTTCGCGACGTCAATTAGCGGCTGTCCTTGAAAGTTGTATTAACCTCCATGGCGAGCTCGTGCTCTTGCCAATGTGACATGTACCACAACAGTTACACATAACAGCAAAATTAGTGGAACAAATGTGTCTCACTGGTCATGAAGTACCATGTCACCAAGGAGTTCACAGCAAAAACGGGGTTTATTTGTGGTACAAAATAACCTATAATCCTAAAACTGCATTAATGGCTGACATCATATCTGATTTCAAAATTCATGAATAATGCCTACACCTTCTTTATTTTACCAACAGCTGGGGCAGTTAATGTAAATACATTATAGAGATCATTGAGTAATACCTAAGCACCTTGACACTCAACTCCCCGACAGTCAGAGAATACCAACTTTTGGAAGTGAAGCTCGTATATTAAAGGTCAGGAAGACGAAGATGCCAGCCCTCCTAACCGTGGTTGCCAGTGTGGATATCTCTATTATTCCACCGCATAGACGGTCGCAGATTCAGTCCGGCCTTGTGCATGAGCGTTTGTGTGTATTGTGTATAGGTGCAAAAACCACAGTAAAGTCACGGAAGATAAAAAAAAAAAGAAGGAAAGCTATCATACCATGAGTAGTGAGTGATCTGGACCAGAACTAAACTACGAAACACTACGCTGACAAATGCTCACGTTACTGGTAGCTACTACGGCAGTATATTTCACACCTCCCTAACTTTCTATACTCTTTCCGAAATAAGAAAGACGCTTCTAGTAAACAAAGATAAGAGGTAGTCAATCACGTGGCCACAGTGAGTGCTTTTAATGGCCCCTGTTTGGAAGACTAGAAAACAGATTTAATTTTTCTTTATGTTATTACTTTTAAAATCCTGTATGGACACGCTTAATGATTTCATAGCAATATGCTACATTATCACTGTTAACAGGAAATAAAAGTAATCTTTGCATGAACTTGTAACCGACTAACAATAGTATGTGTAATTTGCCTGAATGGCACAAAAATTCAACACATTTCTGTAACTACCATAATAATTGTAGTATTTCACTCCTTACAACTAAAGTTCTGTCATCATTATTTACAATACTGTAGCTATTGCTGCATATGTCAACACTTTTTGTCCACACGTTGTCAGCAATGCAGCGCATGTCATTAGCAAGAGTGTTGCGCCATTTTAAAACTTTTACTACAATAATTTCACTTTGGCTCGAACTTGAATTAACAGCACTGGACACTAAGAGGCACAGCTTATTTTCTTCAGCACCAATTAACCTCATAACTACAGGAATACCTTAACTCCAGTTTTTTATTGTGTCACATAAATGCTAAGGCCTTCATGGTCAGTGTTTTATACGTCTAGTCGCTTGTTCAACAATTTCAAATGGATTATAATTAACTTTAATAGTTTAAATATGATTATTTAAGCAAATGACAAACTTTATACCCAAAATAGCAGATTTACAATCTTATCACCCTTATTGGTATTTAAGCCAATTTATGGAACGTTTGAGAAACAATTAGCCCTGAATGAAATAATAGTGATTAACTATTAAGCCCACAAGATCTAAATGGACACAAAGGTAGGTACATTAACCCAAGATGAATTTGAGAATTGGTTTTGTGATAAAAATGTTAATATTGGGTACTTGATATTGTGTTAAGATGCTGTCATGGAGCTCAGTTTGGTGGAGAAATAACAAGAATCTGTGGTTTATATGTATTCAAGCTATGGCACTGAGCTTTTGATACTGGTTTTACCTTTCAACCTAAGCCTATATGCGGCATGTATGGAAAAACGTCATCATTCTGTGTCATGTTTAACCTTATTACTGAAACATCTTGTGAAGATGATATAAAGAAACAAATGATTTTGACTATTTACTTCATGGACCAGGTGTTCATAATTTAAAATCCAATTCACAGGACGTGTGAATTTGAGCAGAACAAATAGGCTAGATACTACTGAAATCGAGTAAAAAATGTGACTGTTTTATAAAATTCATAGCTGATCTGATGTGTCATGTTGTGGCAGGGACGACCACATGCAGAAATGAGATGAAGCAGCCAAGATTCCAAGTCAAGAAATTGGATAGAGGAAATGCAACGGAATTTGTAGGCTATGACCAGCATGGCAGTCACAGGAGGACAAAGAAAGCTGAAGGCCCCAAGGAGTGCCTTACGGAGGGAGGAGGAGAGAGAACTAAGGACATTGCTACAGAGGAGCTCCAAGGGTTGGATAGGATGTGTGATAACAAATTTCTCCTGGCGACATCAGTGACAATCATCTTATTGGAATTTTGGCACTGAAGAAGGTAGAAATCGTTTAATACTTGGACAGTGATATCTTGCAACATTTTAATTGAGCAAAGGGGGCAAAACTAGAGTTGATTAGTAAAACGAGGAATGAAAATGATCACATACATGCAAAGCTCTAACCATAATGCGGCGAAAGAAATCCGCACTTATGACCACCGGGGTGGTACCTGCACAATGGTACAGTAATAATTGACCTAGGTGAAGGGGATGCCAATAAAAGTATAAATGCTACAATAAGTCCACCGTTACTTAAGCAGAAACTTCACAGTAACCAACATATATTGTGGACTAAAGTAGTACGATTTTATTTCTAAATCAAAATAGCTATGCACCTCAAGGATATCTATCATCGTTTTCACAGGAGTCTTCCAAAGACGTTCTAGAAGTTCAGGAGCGATGGTTTAGGTAACCGATAAATTATGACCAAATTTTAGAGAGTTCCTTAACTTTGTACTGACATCAACCGAAGTTGAAACATAATTTTAAGGTTCTTGTGTCTTGTGCGTTAAGTTTCTTAAACCTCATTTATGCAGCAATTACCTAATTATATCGTGACCCAATTATCGGAAGGAACGACCAACCGGCTGCTGGGTGGGGGACAGTAGGCATTCAGGCCAGGCCTACCCCAACGCCCACCATCAATGACGTGCCGAGGAGAGACGGCTCGGGGAGGGAAACAAGAAGGGTATTCACTGGTTTCCCCCTACTCTGCTTGCCTAGAAAGATCGAGTAACACTTCGTGTACAGAAAGTTCCAGAAACAGCGATCTTCCTATATAAAGACTGCAGTGGACGAGGTCAGTCAGTCAGTCAGTCAGTCAGTCAGCGAAGGTACTTTGGTAACCTCAAAATTAACTCCCAATCAAAAACCTACATCACCTTCATCCTACATCTTTCAATAAAAATCCTACCTGCGGTAAAACCCTTAATGGGTGGGCACGCAGCAAAAACCTTCTGGCTGTATACAGCCAGCCAGCACGAGCGAGCGAGCGAGCGAGCGAGGTCAGTCAGTTCTTGGCGAGCAGCCATGAAGAGCGCAGTGCTAGCAAACGGACTGGTAGACTGCGTGCGTGTATCAGAGGAGCTTTTAGTCAGCTCTAGAGTGAGTTGTGCGTAATTGTGAGGGTTGCGTAATTGGAGTGTTACGTAATTGTTTGTGATACGTGATCCTGCTGTGATTTGTAAGTGAACCAACTGTAATTCGGTGGAAATAAAGAACATTTTGAGTTTGTGCAACTGGACTTTTAATTTCACGAACCCACAAAGTCACAATATGTTTATCAGTTGCTACATCTCAATTGCTTTTAAATCCAATGAATTGGAAAAACTTTCTTCTGAGTGAGTCTAAAATATTAATTAAATATCACCGCATTGTTCTTAAGTGGCTATTATTTTTAACGATGCTAATTAAGTATATAAACAAATAAAAAGGTGGTAATGAAACAGTTTTGTGCATTGTTTCTTGGAATATACTGGTATTTATCCATTTACTTGATTGCAAGAATTTAGATCTGTATAATAATTTCATTTAACATGTGATGGGCCAAAAAATTGAAAAATGAAACTCAAATCCTGCCCAACTGAGATAGAGTCCCACACATTTGCAATGGCTTGTGTACAAAATTTGTATGCAAACTTAAGAATGTTACCTGAAAACCCTCCTCTACAGGTAACTCTTCTTTACGTTTACGACGGTAGCATGGCGATCCCGTCCAGCTGCAACAATAAGGTCATTCATTTAAGTAGATTATAAATGTTATGATTAAATTAAATGCTTATATTCAAATAAAGAGGTACTTTGCCGTACCAACTTGATTAAATACGTGGAAACCGAAGCTAATAACAGTAAAGCAATACAACTATTAACAAATAGTTAATAATTTGTTACAAACTTCACTTATATTTTCAAGAAATTATAAATTCCTCACAATACAAGTAGTATTTTCAGATATTAATAATAAATTCAAATTAATCTCGCACCTAACGGCAGTAACGATGAAAACAGAAACAAACATCGATGCTGAAGTTGCAAACATATTTGCTAAAATGATCCTGAGTAGTGCGAGGAATTTATAATTTCTTGGAAAGGTAAGTGAAGTTTGTCAAAAATAATTACATAGTATTGCAACCTGATTAACATTGACCGTATACTTGAACACTCTGTATAATAAGATTTTAGAGCACATAACTGCTATGATCATTATTACCCAACAGAACACCATGTAGCACGAAGTCTACTTGGCACATGTCCACATATGAGACACTAACAGTCACGTATTTAGAAATTAATTTCCAGGGGGTCCAAAAATTCTACGTTTAATTATTTACTTTTAATAGTTAATCAGGGATGTGTTTTTATCATATTAATAAAAATTAAAAACAAATGTACTGTGTTACATTCACGTGACTTTCTCCCTGCCCGCACTGCTAGCGTAGAGGCTGCTAGCGTGTCTGCCTGACTTTCAAGAGGTCCCGAGTTCGAATCTCGCCCAGGATGAGTTGCCTGGATAAGGTTTTTCCGGGATTTTCCCTTAACCTTAAAGAGGAATGTCGGGTAACTCTAAAATCCCTGCACCCTGGACACAGTTGAGCATCATTTCACCCATTTCAGTCACCGTCCAATATGACTTAACGTTGGCTGACGTAAGATTACACACACACACACACACACACACACACACACACACACACACACACACACACACACACACACACACACACACACACACACAAGAAATTTACATTCTCCACCCAAGATTCTTCAAAATTCTTCTTATAAAAATTTGTTGTCTTGATTATTTGGATAAAGTCTGTAGAAAGGCCTTTAGTTGCACAGTTTTTGTTCTTATAGCTGGGCTAAACTAGTATAAACAATAATCACATATTTAAAACGCGAACCACTGATTGATGCATTTAAAGCATTAGTTCTCCTTGAATGAAGAAGGGAGTAGGAACTTAGAACATAAAAATTACATACCTTTAATTAAGTATCTCAGAATTCTAATCAGCAACATTTAATATATTGGAATTGGTTAACCTTGCAATACATTATTGTAATTGAAACTATTTGTGTATTTAAACCAGTGCTATGGCTGCTGTGCAGTGACTTTTCGTTAATTTCTTAAGTTTAGAATAGTTATACAAACTTCACTTCCAATACAGTAGACTTCAGGGTTTATCCTAAGAAAACTCACAATACGCTATCTTAAATATATGGCGTTTTAATTAAAATTCTTGAAGCCATTTTTAGACGATTTTCTTGAAAATCTTCGTTTCACATCCTTGATAGATAACGAAATTAAAATCTACATTTGGTATTCCTTCAATATTTCGGTTCTGTAATATACTATTAGCAAACACAAAAAGCATACACACTGGAGCACGCGTGCGGACATTCTTTTTAATTTTTTTTCCTTGGTTCTGGTTTCTTCAAAACTTGCATTCCTGGTGACATTTAGATATCAAATCTTTAAATGGAATATAACATGTTTGTGCTTACTAAGCATGTGGTAGAGGTACTAAACATTGATGCTGGACACTGACATGAGTCTCTTTGGTTCTCACAGTTTCACTGTTCATATAAAGCACGATTGCTCTATTCCATATCGTCATCAGACCAACTCTTTGGTTATAAATGATTTAAGCTGTAGCCCGCCTCCATAATGTGGTGGTAGCGTGTCTGATTCCCAGTGAAGAGGTAGTGGCCAACCTTGTCGCGTGAGGCGCAGGAGGGCATACCTCCACCTACTGTCTGCGAAGATAAGACACAACGTCCCATTATATAAAGCAGGCGAATGATGGGGAGCTGCTTTCATGAGGAAGAGGGGTGATGATGATGATGCTGATGATGTTGATGGTGATGATGATTATGATGATTATGATGTGTATAAGGGCGCTCAACTACAGCGGTCATCAGCGCTCATTAAAAAACTAGTCATGGCAAAAGCCAGATATAAATCGTTCTAAACATCTATACAAGTGCAAATAAACTTACAAAAAATGCAATCAAAAACTACTAAAACTTCCCTTCGTTAAATTCTAAAGTCTAACCTAGAAAACAACGTAAAAACCTTCTCCACTACTTTGTCATCCGCTAGCATTTCTGGAAAGCTGGCTGGCTGGTCCGAACGTGTGCCAGGCAAAAACACCCTAGCAGCACGTGTCGGACAGGTAACGCTTCTTTGCAAAACAGACAGACTGGAGCAGGCTCCTTTCTAAATAGAACACTATGGGTAAAAGCGCAGTGCCCAATGCGCAACCGAAGTTTATTATTGCGGAGAGCGGACCACTCTTCATCCCAGCAGGTTTGCACGGCTCTCCGCAATGCGGCTCCAAAATGTTCTGATGTCACAGATGGTCCTCGAACCCTGGGCTTCATGGTCTTGGATGCTGAAGCCGTCATTTCATTCCCCCGGAAACCTACCTGACCAGGGTTCCCTGCACATACCACGCTAACGCCGGAAGCGTGTAAAACGTGGAGAGCATCCTGGATACGCTGTACAATAGGGTGGCAGTTGTACAGCAGCCGTAGGCTTTGAAGTGCACTTAGGGAATCGCTCAGGATTAAGCAGTTCCCCAACATTCATTGCCGTAAGTGTAAAATGGCCAGGTATGTTGCATAAAGCTCTGCAGTATAAATGGAAGTGCTGGCATGGAATCCGAATGTATACAGTTTGGCTCCACACACGTAAACACAACCAACACTATTTGAGCACTTGAAGCCATCAGTATATATTATAAAATGGTCTTCATAACGCGATAAAGATTCTGAAAAACAAGTGCGGATACTGGACATAGACATAGTAGATGTATCGCATTTAGTCATGCCCAGATCTACGTTAGACGCTCTGCATAACCAAGGAGCGTATACCCTCTCCCCCTTAGGATACATATTGGGCATTTCAGTATCAAGCTTTCAAAGCAGCTCCCGGAATCGAAAACGAGGTGGCTTTGGTTTAACAGAAGTGTTCCTAAACGCGCGTCCATTGACGTGTTGAAGAACGGCGTAAACGTTGGATGTGTGGGCCTGCACTTAAGTCCACAGCCATAATTTGCTAATAACATGTCGCGTCTGTGCTGCAGAGGAGGTTCTGCAGATTCAGCATACAGGCTTATAACAGGATTTGTTGGAAATGCACCAACTGCTATACGAATGCCGAAATTATGAACTGTGTCTAACCTCTTCAGCACAGATGGTCGTGCTGAGCCATAAACGATACCACCATAATATAATTTGAAACGGATGAGTGCGCGATAAAGTCGCAATACCACTCTGCGATCCGCTCCCCACGATTTTCCACTTAGTACCCGCAAGTTATTTAAAGATCGGTCACATATTGCTTTCAGTTGTGCTCTATATGCGATGACCAACTAAGTTTCCTATCAAATACCAATCCAAGGAAGCTGGTCTCATCTGCGAAAGGTGGCAGTTCTGCGCCTAATCGAAGCCTTGGAGGTAATCGACTCTGAGGGCGCCAGAAGTTAACACAGATTGTTTTCTCAGCGGAGAATCGGAAGCCGTTTCTTATACTCCAATTCTTAAGGTTGTCGAAAGTGGTCTGTAGACGACGCTGAAATGTACAGTAGACGACGAAGTCGTCTACAAATAGGCATGGTGAGACCCCCGGAGGTACACAATTCGAGATAGAATTAATCGCAATAGCAAACAACGTAACACCGATTTCCCCGATTGGAAAATTTAGAGGAAGGGAATCGGAAACTAAACCTGATAATATTTGGATTAGAAGAGAGAAGAGACCGACGAGTATGGCGGGATGTACAAAATATATTCCAACAAAAACTGAAACCAAATATGGCAGGTTGAAAGAAAGTGGATTGTTTTAGATTAGGAAGATTTTGACCGAAACCAAGACCAATAATAGTGAAAGTAGCACCAATGAGATTCAAATGGGAAGTGTTGAGGTACAGTAAGCAGTTAAAAGGCACTAAAATATTTATTGAGCAAGATTTGGGTAAGAAACAGCGCGAATTGGTCAGCGAGCTGACGAGGGAAAGAGAAGATACGCACCTGTGATGTCACACGTACGGACCGAACACAGGACCGAGCGAGTCGAATCACAACAGCTAAATGACACGCAAGGAGATCAGCTGATGGGGGAAGCTCATACCGCGTCAAGTAGTCTGAGAACGGCTGAGATTGAGCAGAATTTAGGCGACTTACAAGTGGTGTCAACGCCATCAGGAAGTATCCTGGAAGTGAAAGACCGTATATGCGCACCAGGAGTCAAATGAACTTAGAAAGGTGGAGGTTCAAAAGGAAAGATGAAGCATAGGGATTCTCATTATCCATTGGGGGTTGGAATGTGGACGGGCTTTGGGAGAAAGTGTGCAGTGGGGAAATCTATAATGTGTTAAAAACTTGTGATATGTTGATGGTTGTGGAAACCTGGATAGAGAAAAAAATTAGTGTAATAATTCCAGGATTTGACTTTTATAGCATAAGTGCGATGAAGAACCAAAGGAAAGGCAGAGCTTCAGGGGTTTTGGCTGTTTTAAAAATAAAGATAAATATCTTAAGGTGAAAGAAGAAAAAGAAGTGTCAAACAGGTCAGCGTTATGGATCTCCATAGGGGACATGTATCAAAATGGGGGAACTGTCTGTATTGCTGCAGTGTATAACCCACCTATTGCATCAGAGTTATATGATCCAAATGTGTTTAGGAAACTAAGTTGGGGTATAGAAGTGTTGGAAAATAAGTATGGGAAAGTTTAAATAATAATTGAAGTTGACTTAAATGCAAGAATAGGGGAACACCAGGTTAAGTGGATTAATCTAAGTGATGAAGCTAAGCAGGAACTTGAAATAGAGATTAGGCATAGTAAAGACAAGGTTACCAATAATGAAGGGAGGAAACTTTCAGATTTCTGTGAGGAGAATAATCTTAGGATCTGTAATGGCCTGAAAGCGGGTGACAAAGAAGGGGAGTTTACATTTGCTAATAAAAATTGCCAAAGTGTGGTAGATATTTTAAAGTATTCTGTAGGAATTGATGAATGGATCCTATATTTTGAAGTTATGAATGTTTTAACATCAAGCTGTCACTTTCCATTAAGGCTACGCCGTGGCTCAGTGGTTAGACCACTTGGCTCTCACCAAAGGGGCCCGGGTTTGATCCCAGACGACCGCAAAGTGAGATTTGTGGTGGACAACACGGCGTTGGGGCGGGTTTTCTCCGGGATCTCCAGTTTCCCCCACAATCTCATTCCACCGGTGCTCCATCTTCATTTCATATATCATCAGTGTCATCGCCTGCGGTGCCTTATGTAGTAAAAGCGGGCGTTAAACACTACACATATCACATTTCACACTTTCCATTAAGATTAGAGTTAGGAGAAGGCAACAAGCGTATGAAGAAGCTTAATGAAGAATGTCTCAGTGTGGTGGAAGTGTATAAATGGAAAGAAGAGTTGCATAAAATATTTGTTAATGAATTGAATTCAGAGAGTAGTAAAATCTTACGAGTGAGGGTACAAAGCTTAACTAAGAATAAAATAGAGCAAGCCTTAGAGGCATTGGAATATATTGTTAAAAGGGCAGGGGCCTGTATGAAAATGAGGGTTTCTAAAGGCATCAGTAGGCAGTGGTTTGACAAGGCCAGGCGGCGAAGCCCAGAGTAGCACAGGAATTAAAGAACTGGCGGCAATCAGGGGAAACAGAGGAAAGGGAAAATTTCCTGATCTTTAAATGGGCATACAGGTGTCTAATGGAAGAAAAAAAGAGGGAATGAGGTGAGAAAATAGGCAGAATGCTAAATGAAGCAGCAAGAATACATGACACTAAGAAAATTTGGTCAATAATAAGAGGGCTATATAAAGATGTGGGGAGAGATGATTATATAGGCCCAGATCTATGGTGTACATACTTTGAATCACTGTTAGGAGAAGATAATTATATTAGAGAAAAAAGTTTGTTAGGGGTTCCGCAAATAATTAATGAATTAGATATATCTCGGATGCTGAATTCTGTGAACAAATAAGGAGGTAGTGGTAACAGAGCTAGTGGTATTGATGGTGCACCAAGATAATTTTGGAAGGCTTGGGCACTAGATAACACTAGGAGGAAAATAGTGGTAAAATTATTCAATAAAATAATATAAGAAAAAAAAATCCTATGAAATGGAGGACAAGCATGGTATTGCCAATTTACAAGGGAAAGGGAGATAAAAATAACCCAGCTGACTTCAGATGGATTAGTTTATTGTCTATTCAAGGTAAGTTTTTCACTGGAATTCTAGCAAATAGATTGCAAAATTGGGTTGAGAATGAGAATAAGCTATCGGAGTTCCAAGCAGGTTTTAGTCCGGGTAGGAGAACATCGGACATCCTTATTATTAAAACAATTGTACACAAATATCTGAGAAATAAAAGGTGAAGGGTATATATGATATTTATTGATCTAGAAAAGGCATTTTTTACTATTAATAGAGATGCATTGTGGATAAAATTAAGCAGTAAGGGGATAAGTCAGGCATTTATAGAAGTAATTAAGATGATATTCGAAGAGAAAGAGTTGTGTATAAAACTACCAGGCAACAAAGAAACTAAATCTATATTGAGTAAGGCAGGGATGTAAACTTAGTCCAGTATTATGTAATCTTGATATCGATGGAATTTTAGAGGAAATATCAAGTTGTAGGGTACATTCATGAGTTATTAATAACAAAGAAATACCGGGGCTTCGGTTTGCAGATGACCTGGTAGTTGGGTCCATATCAAGTGGAGGGCTGAGAAGAGCAATCGAGGCAGGCAATTCTTATTGCAATAAATGAGGTTTGAAAGTTAATGAAAACGAAACAAAATTTTGTTTTATCGTCTTCAAAAAAGGATACAGGTTGCGTAAGGATGAGAAATGGGAGGTTAATAGAAGAGAAATAGAGGTAGTAAGGAGATTTGATTATTTGTTTACTAGGTTGGGTTGGGTTGGGTTGGTTTGAGTTCAGATGGCAGCTGGAAAGAACAAAATAAGATGTCTGTGGCAAAAGGTAAGATGGCCCTGAGAGTGATAAGATCGTGCTAAAGTAAACTGCCAGATATAAATGTCAAATGGTTGGAGAGGATTTGTACAGCAGTAGTAGAAAGTAGAATGTCACATGGATCAGAGGTTTGGGGAGTAGATGAGGCTTGCAGAGAGACTTATAGAGTGCATAGATCCTTTTGTAAATATATATATATATATATTGGGATTACCAATAGCATCACCTAATGGAGCAGCACAATTAGAACTAGGCAGGCATTCTACTAAATTTACAATCTTTTCAAGGGCAATGAAATATTTATACAGAATCACTAACTTGGAAGATGGCAATATAATTAAAGAATGTTTTCATATTCAAAAGAGAAGTAACTGGGGTGGGTCTCGAGCACTTAAAATGAATGACATGTTGAAGCAGATAGGTATGGGTCATTGTTGGATAAATGCAGAGTATGGGTATAGAGGCTTCTGGAAAGAAGTTAAACTAAGATTAGAAGATTTTGACAGACAAGGCATTTTCGCCAATACAAGTGACAAAAGCTCACTGACATTATATAGAGAAATAAAAACAATCTGGGGGAGGGAAGGATATATAGACATATGTAGTAAGTTAGGGCGAGAAGGTTATGCTTGGGCGAGAACAAGAGTGAGAAACTTGAAAGGTATAGGTCAACAGAGTGAGCTAGATAAATGACTACGGTGTGGAGAAGAGAATGCAGATTTCCATTGTATATTAAATTGTAGTCAAACAAAGATATGGAGAGAGCAGGCTTGGCTACGTAAATGGGACAATTTGGGGGGTGAAGTAGTAATTAGAAAAATTTTGTCAGTAGAGGGGGAAAAGAACAGGAGAAATATAGGGAAGTATTTAGGAAAAGTTAGAAAGAGGTGGTTAAGAACAATTAAGAGAAAAATGTAGAGTGGGGTAGGTGAAATGGCAGAAAGTGTAAAAAGGAGTAGAGGGCCTCCAATACACAAAAAACCTAGGGTTAGGTGTATGGGGACCTTATTACTATTCAATGGCGGGCAACCTGATAGGATTTTCAGGATTTAGGAATATATGCCATATTTCAGTATGGATTTTCTAATTGTAATCTTGATTTTGTATTTCCATTTGTTGATGTAAAAGTAAAGATGAGAAATAAATTACTAAATTACAATTACCGGTCCCTGTAGTATACCGTTCTCTTGAACAAAAGGATAGGAAAAACCAAGCCAGCCCTTACTCGGAGTACGCGGTCTTTCAAGAATTCCTGAAGGAAGAGTGGTAGGCATCCACGTATATTCCAGGTGTGTAGTGTGCGTAGCAACCCTGCCCTCCAACATGTATCATAAGCCTTTTCAAGGTCAAAAATATTTCGACGGTTTGACACTTTTTAAGAAACCCGTTCATAATCTGTGTTGACATGGACACAAGATGATCCATTGTTGAACGGCGTCGTCTAAAACTTGCACTGGATGTTACTGAGTGCGTTTACAGCCACCATACCAACCGCCCATTTATCATGCGTTTCATCACCTTGCACACCCAGCTGGTGAGGGAAATAGGACGGTAGCTAGAAGGGAGGTGACTGTCCTTCCCAGCTTTCAAAATAGGTATAACGGTGGCTTCTCGCCATTGTCAGGACACGTGACATCAACCCAAATGCGGTTATACACCTCCAGCAGAAATGCCTTACCTTCAGATGAGAGATGCTATAAATGTTTGAACTTGGATTCCGTTGGGTTCATGGTGCTAACAGTCGCGAAGATGAAAGACCGTGTTATAACTCTGCCAAGGCGAAGAGGCGGCTATAATCTTCAAGGTTTCTGGAACAAAACCCAAAATCTTGAGCGAAAGTATAGCCGAAGGTGTTAGCCACGTCAAACGGATCAACAACTCCTGCGGATGTTTTCAGACCAGCGATTAGCAAGTGAGTCAATTTTCTGGCCACGCGCCTTAACTTATCCCATAGAACAGAGGAAGGTGTACGTGTGTTACAAGATGATACAAAATTGTTCCATGAGGTCTTTTTGCTATCCTTAATCATTTACCTAGACTTTGCACGCACTTTCTTGTACTAAATTGTGTTACTTAGGTTGGGGTGTGGTTGGAATACCATTAGAGCACTTCTACGAGGACGAATAGCACTCCGTCAGCCTTTCGTCCACCATGGGACAAAAAATCGACCGTGGAATAGACTGTTCTGCAGCGGAAAGAATTTTCTCCGTGTGATGATCAACCAAATCATTCACAGAATCGTGCTCTTTGTAATTAAAAACCGCTAACTGGGTGTAAAGTTTCCAGTTGGCACGATCAAAGCGCTAGCTATGTGTACGTGAGGGAGACACTTCTTGTGCTAAGAGACTAAGAAGGCATGGGAAGTGGTCACTGGAATGTAAATCAGAGATGACATTCCACTGTAATAAAACTGCTAATTGGGATGAAAAAACTGCTAAATCAATGTGGGAATAGGTGTTAAAGGTGTCTGAAAGGAACATTGGCTCTCCGGTGTTCAGCAGGACCAAGTTATTGTTCTCCAAGAACTTTGCAATGAGCTTGCTTCTCGAACATGCCCGATTTGAACCCCAAAGTTGGTGATGGGCATTAAGGTCTTCCACTATGAGAAAGGGTGTTGATAGTTGAGAAACCAGATCTTCAAGTTCAGTTAACGAGAGGTCATCACATGGAGGTATGTATACATTGCAAATGCAAAATTCGATTGATGGCAGCTTAATCCTCACAGCTACAGACTGGATGTCAGAGTACAGCTGTATCAGATCTAAAAATATGTCATCCCTGAGGAGCATCATAGTGCCTCCGTGAGCAGGAAAGCCCTCTTCTGTTTCAATGTCACACCTCAGTGGTTTGTAGCGTTTGTCGTAGCTTATCATAGCTAGTGGTCGTAGCTTAGTCTCTTGTAAGCTTACCAACAAGGAGTCATGCCTATTGAGCAAAAGTTCGAGCTCTGGTCGAAGTGCTCTTAAACCTCGTATGTTCCATTGTAGGATAGCCATGGCAATAGTAATGGGATATGTCAAATAAATACGCACATAATATAGATTTTAGTGGTGTTCGAATCAGTTACCCCTTTTTTAGGTGTTGGGCTCGTTTCCGGAAGGTTTATCCTGCCTTTTCTCTGCTTCCGTTGTGGCAGTATGGTCAGGTATTTCCTGCTCCATATCTTCTATGGAGGCGGACTGCTTTCTTTCTGCAACTTTCGGTTCGAGAGGCTCAAACCGATTGGAAAGTGCGACCAACGTAGATGACTGCTGTCGGTCGGAGTCCTCTCCAGATGATGACTTGGAATATGATCTCGGAGATGCTCTTGGACTTCTCTTTCCTTTGGTCTTTCCGGGAGCAGGCTTTGCGCTTTCCTTCAGAAGGACAGTTCTATCATACTGGGTCTTGAACTTTATTTCTGGTGCTTGATACATTACGGGAAATTTGGTCCTGCTGCTAGACGGCGATGGTTTGCCCGACGACTTAACTGATATGTTCTTAGCTGCGGTAGTCGTAGGTGGTGTGGACGGAGCTGTACGTGTGTTTGGCGATGCTTTTTGTTGCGATATACGCACTAGAACTTTTTCTGACATAGTTGCCCCGTTCTTATGGCATGTTTGAGTACCAGGTTCCCGTTTCCCGCCACAAAGCTGTAGGTACGGCAACTGGTTACAGAGGTCTTCTGGATACGAATAAGTGTCCGGGCTTCTGAGAGGGATACCTTTCCTTTAACCCGGATCTCCTGAGCAGCTCGCTCTTCAATATAACGGGGGCATTCTCGTGAACCAGATGGATGTTCACCACTACAGTTAACGCATGCTGGAGGTGATGTACATGCATTTTCATACATAACGTCCCCACAGCTGACACATATGGATACACCTTTACAGAAGTCACTAGTGTGATCGAACCGCTGACAACCGCTGACAAATTCCTGCTTTCCTCTGTTCTTTTAATCCCTAAGTATTGAGGACCACACTCAACTACCTCTTTTACACTGTTCCTAGCTATTTCTTTGACACTTTTTAATAGTTTTATTAAAGTTTGTGTTAAACCTAATAAATGGAATAAGTTTCATCCCCCAGAGCTCCCCGCCCACCACGGAGCACAGTAAGGGGTTATAGCAGGCTCGCTGTCCCACTCACCCTGGAGTTCGGTACAATACCTAGTCCTGGCCGATTGATTAGGGGTGGGTTAGTCCCTAAGCCTCTGTTTAGGCGAATCAGAAACCAAATTAGTGTATCGGAAATGCGCACGCTCCCTAAATTCAGAAGAACACTGGAACGTGCTCAGATGCGCATCCGTCAACCACCAGGACAAACCTTTCCACCGACACGGGTCTCCACCCACGGCCTACACGTGGGTGGGTGTTTTGTCTGATCCCTCACCACGAAGAGGAAACTACATCGAGGGTGTCAGGGTGGCTCGGGACCCCAGGATCGCCAATTACCGTATCTACCGCAGTAGGCCCCTGGGAGTGAGGGAGGAAGAGGGGTGAAGTGACAAAGTCCATCCTGCGCTTATATGAGTGAAAGTTGAGCACCGCTAAAGCGAGTTCCAATCGAGATCAAGATCAAGAAGACTAATGTCGGCTAAAACTTAAATTCTAGTGGCCTTTGACTAATTTGAGGGTGCCACTCATTTGATTTACTGCCCAATATGATAATCCGGTTAAAGGATGTTAAAGCATTTAAAAATAAACAAATAAATAAATAAATAACTAGGTTCCCTATAAAATTATGCAGCTGAAGAATAAAACAACTTGCAATTTTGAGAGCGATAAATGTACATAATACTTCTTACATAGCATGAGATGTTTCGAAAACAGCTGGTACAAGGAAACTAGAAATTGCGGGAGTTGCGTATTCTATGAGCTCCTCGTTCTCATGTAACCTGATATTTTTATCTATGATACCATGGTTTCTTAGTTCAGTTCAAATTGGAGTGTTTTTATCACCTATTCCCAGAATATTCAGATTGTCGTGTCTCAAACGTGAAGCATTTTAATCGGAATCGTTAGACATGTTTTTGAGAACATGAAAACTTTACGAAAGATCTTCTATCTAAAGGATGGTTTGGTGTGGGGAAAATTTTTCGAAACCTTCGTGTTAGGTCTTCGAAACATCCTAAATGTAAATATATCTGCGATTTTTCATTCTTGAAATACGTTGTTACATTAAGGCAGTGATACTTCTATACGTGTATCTATGGTGAAAGCTCAGGGCAGTATACCGATGTAGGTGCAATGCAATACCTGCTTATTATATAGAGGATAATTAACATATTGACAGGTTAACGCAATTATAAAAGTGGCAAATATGACTCCAGCCAAAATATACATATGACATACTGCAGCAATTACTAGAAGCTTCCTAGACATGCAAGATAAATAATATATTATTAACATTAAAAGGGTCTAAGTTAAAAACTCACCACAAAGAGCTGGGAAACTGTTGAAGTGAAGCCTTGTCCATGAAGATCTCCATTACAGTCCTTCAGTATATATGACAAATATTTTCACACTATTTACACCATGTACACGAGGCTTATAAAGTTCTATAGTACTAAGTTGATGCGCCTGCTTCTCCTGCCCATTATATTTAACACTTCCTCAGGATTGATATTCTTATCCCAGGTACAGACAACAATGTAAGATTAGTTAAGCGCTCATCACTAGTTTTATTTCTGAGGTAAGTTTTGAGCCGTTTCATTGATGAAAACGATCTCTCGGCACAGGCAGTTGAGATGGGTAGGGTGGCTAAATTATAAGCAGACGATGAATAGTGTGATATAATGCTGTAGAACATGTTACCAATGAACTTATGGCATAATTTGGTCTATTATTTTCTCTGTGAATTTACATTTTTGACATCACAACCGATATTTTGTCTGTTTCACTGTCACTGATATTTCCGCCTGAATATAAGGAAAGCTTCTTTAACCTATCAGTTTAGTTACTCCTACATTTCTGGGCAATAAAATATCGAAAGCAGACAATACATCTTTGTTCTGTTCAAATCGTTCCTTAAGACTTGAAATCAGTTCGTCAGTGCATGGAATAAAGAGACATCTTCTGAAATACACCTCTGCTGTATCTGCTGGGTGATTGTCCCTTTTTGTCTGCTTCCCTGCCAGTCTTTCTGATTTCAGAGTCAAATAGGGATTTCACAGTGTTTGAAAACAGCTCAAAGATTTTGTGAAATTCTTCAACAGCATTCTTTCTTAAAGCTTCCAGCTCCTTTACTACGTCACTGAAATATTCCAAAGCTGAGCTAAGATCACGTTCAGGGCTTTGCAAAACATAGAAAGGCGGACTGTGAAACACAGAATTTTCTTGTATGTCAATAGTTAGATTAGAAAGGACTATTATCTATGGCCGCCAGTAGTTGTGCTGCAGAGTTGGAAATTGATTTGTTTCTCATGGAATGCTCCTGAAGACCCTGAACAATCGGTTCTAGAAGTTCCACAAACACAATGACAGAATAATGCCTCTTTACAAATCTTGTATTGCATAGGCCAATCAAACTCGATATCTTACTGGTACGTAACAGCTCATTAATGCTATTCTTTAAAACATTGCCAGCAAAAGGATGATTGCAAAATAAATCACAAATGTCACACATATTGCCTAAGTAATTAGGGATGTGAATTGTAGTAAGTGCAGAGTAAAAAGCTAAATTTAGTCTATGACTAGCACAATGAACAAATAAAGCTCTTGGATATAGCTGTTTCACTTTCGATTGAACTCCATTGAACTATCCAGCCATAGAAGAAGCAGCATCGTAACCCTGTCCCATCTGATTGCTCATACTTAGTCCAAGGTTAACGTGTTCTTGTATAATTGTCTTAGCAATTTTGCTACCGGTAAGGTTATATATAAGCACAAATACCACAAAGTCCTCTCTGAAAACATGGTCACAGTTGACACATCGTAAACAAACAGATAGCTGCTCCGTTCCGGAAATAATTAAAGCTTCATGAGGAATGACACTAAAGCATTCTGCAGCACTTACAGCACTGAGAACCTTTCCTCGTAATATTTCGGCACATATGCCTAGGACTTCGTTCTGGATTAATGGGCTAATATAAGTTGCACTTTTCTTCGCACTAGCCACATGCTTTATTAATATTTTGTCACCGGCATCATGACGGAAGCGTAAGAGAACTCGAGAGAGTATGAGGTAGAGTACAATTTTACTCTACTTACTTCAAAGTGCAGCGCAGTGGTGAGAGGAAGGTTTTTTATTTCCCTTACTTTCTTTGTTATTTTTTTCCAGAAGGCGTCAAACTATGTGCTTTTGATGAAATCTCAACATTGCGTTTTTTTTAAGGAAAACTGATCTGAATCTTCCTAATTCTAAGGAAAGCATTTTAATAAAAGAAAACCCACTGCATTTTGAACCAATTAATATTCAATAAGATTTAGGACAAATAGTTACAAAATCTGTATCTTCCAAACCTGTATTAAAAGCACTAGCATTAGAAACTGTGAACAATAGTTACCCACCTGAAGAATGGTTACATATCTACACAGATGGATCTAACTTGGACAACCAACAACTCAGGAGCAGGAATTAAGTGTGCACGGTTCTCATTCTATCAACCAGCAGGGTACAACACAACAAATTTTGATGCAGAAGTCACGGCTATTCATATTTCACTCCAAAACCTTCTATACAGAATAGATAAGTTCAAAACTGCTGTCATGCTTTCTGATTCTAAAGCAGCATTATGTGCAATAAGTTCATATAAAATGAGGTCAATCCAAATTAAAGAATGTCACAAAATCATCCAACAACTTCAGAAACTACAGAAAAGAGGTATATTACAGTGGATACCGGCACACTGTGGAATTGCTGTAAATGAATCAGCTGATTTTCTTGCCAAAAAGTGCAAATGTTATTCAGAACAAAAGTAAAAACTTACCCTTTACATCCATAAAAGCATTAATAAAAAACACATATAAAACAAACAAAACCAATCAATATATAACAAAGCCAAGGATAAAAAATGGAACATTTTAATTAAATATCCAGAAACTATTCCAGAAATTCCACGTAAAGCTGCAGTAGCAAATTTTAAATTACTTACGGAACATGATTTATTTGGCCAAACACTTACACAGATTAGGAATTTATACAAGTCCAAATTGTGCTCTGTACAACAAAAAAGAGGAAATGATGGAAGAACATCTTTTAACCTGTGAGGCCCTACCTGCCGGACCCACTACACAGAAATATTGAAGAGCAAGAGAGCTAATGGCTTCATTGCCAAAGCCTAGCATTTGAAAACAACAACAACAACAACAACAACAACATTCTTTTGGAAGGAGCACGTGCATCTATTTCTCTTGCCTATTATAAATATGTGACAGGGAAAATAACAGTTTAGCCACTAAACATGACATTTCAGGGCCGTGCGACTAGCGACTTTGACACCTTTACAGGGATGCCCAATTTTTGGAACTTGTTTTACATTATGTACCTACAAACGCATACTAAGAAACTAATTCATTATGACAGAGCTTTCTACTCTCATAGCAGAGAAATATTTAATTCTGGAAACATGTATTATACGCTACCTTTCTATTATATGTTCCAGCATGCTATTGTATAGTTCCAATATCAGCAAACCTGTTGTGTTAGGAGTATGTCGCTTTAGAGCAAGTATTTCATCTAGCTCCCATTCATCGTCAAACGAACTTCGTCCAATGGACCATGACCGTCTGGACGACCGTCCTGTAAAGAAAAAGCATTTGTAGCTTAGATGAAGGAATCTAACCGTATAATAAAAACTCTAAGAGGAATTTTTTGTGTTCATTGTTGCATAAATAACAGATAACGCGCTAAATGTACTACAATGAATCTATCATTATAAGTGTTATAAAAGTTTACTTTTGCGTGTGAGGTGTGTTACCTTTTGCTCAATAACGGCCCAAACGATGATTATCAAACTGGGTTGATAAAAATGGACTATAATATAGCAACTTAATTTGTTCTGAAAAGGGGAGTTCTAATGGAAAAAGCTTTAAACAAAATAACCTATCAAACAGGGTTTGTTATTTGCAAAATCTCAATAGAATGAGTATTTGAAACGCTATATCTATTTTGATTACTAATTTTCGTTTATCTATTGATTGTCACGAGAAATAGTAGATACAATTCCAAACATATTGCAGACAGAAAGAACAAACACAAGAGAGTGCACTGTTAAATAGCTGCACCGATCCTTCTCAGAGGGTGGGCCGTAAAATTGTCAACAAATGAAACGGGATAACTGGAAGGCAACAACAACCGATGGATCAAATGGAAAAATGTATACGGCAACATCTAGCATAAGCTGAAGTTGTGCCCCTCCCTCCGTAAGCCGTACCAGAAATATTGGTGGATCTGATTTAAATATTTATTTTATTTCACCCCTTAGTTATATACAGGTTGATATTTCCTGCCGACTATCCGTTGCTGTCTACTCAATTGAAGAAGTATACATATGTGACGCTCATATTTTGTTTGCTTTATAATTCCTTCCTTAGAACGAAATTATGTTCCAATAAGAAATTAAGTTGTAAACAGTTCTCTTTTTCTCACGAGCACAAAGCACCAGGCCAGAAACTGAGAGCCACGTTTTAGAAAGAAACAAAATATTACATATCCGCCACTTAGCACATCACTGGCCGGTTCAGCCCCTTACACCGACTGACTCAAAGGTAAAATCCCTCTTCTGAGCAAAGCTCCGCTCATGGACACAGCGCTACCAGGCACATGAAAAGCGCAACGGCAACTACAGGCCGATAATGCAGTGAGCCCTTGGCTCAATACTCCCCTCCCCTAATGTGCTAGTAACTCTGCAGACAAGGACACAAAATAGGATCACGTATCACATTCTCTGATTGGCTAGTTCATAGCATCACCCCTGCATAAGCACTGCACTTTCTGAAAACACTGGTACACTCTTGCAGGTTAAGTATTTAGTATACTTGCACTAGGGAGACGTTGCCCACTTTCACTACCAAGTCAACTCAAATCACCGGGTGAGTTTTCCGCTGCACTTTCTGATCACAACACAGATCAGCTTGGCAATGTTATGGGTACACCGCAGACGAAGTGATGTCAAGACCAGTGGTGGTTGGTGGATTAAAACAATCATGGTGCACAAACTAAAAATAAAGTACAGAGTAGTTGTGACTCACCCATTTATACAGGAACTCTACTCTCCTGTCCTTAGACCTGGCGAATCTATCGACAACTTTTGCGTTGAAGTCGATGATCTTCATCATAAACTCCCTCTCAATTGAAGACTGCTGACAATCGGTTCTATGACATGGTGTTTCTAAGGAAAGTTTGTACTCCTTTTAAAGTTGAGAAACAGCGTTCCGCTTCAGCGGTAGATATTGGTATAGTTAACAGCACTCGTAGAAGTTTGACACATTCGCTGAAAGTAGCACATAAATTGTTTTCCTTAATAAGTCGATCAAGCACAAACCGCCAGACATTCCACGGAATTCCTCTCTACTGTAACTTACAGTCAGTTCTGTACGTATTTTTGTTCCAATGACAAAAGGATAGAACTTCATTGTTTCTCTAAAGGAATCCTCTGAAAATTCCTTAACATAATCGGAGAATTTTTATTGATGAAACAAAGTCGAGGCTACCAGATTCTTCGTGAAGCTGAATCTGTTCTTTGCTTCGCGAAGAATAATGTCACAGACCTCCAAGAGCTTCTCTTCTTTTCACATCATGATCTTCTATTCTTCTCCTCTTAGTTGCAGTTTTTTTCTGCTCCACATAACCACACTATTTCTTACTTTTTGCACTTCCCTTTCTAATACGTTTAGCTGGGTGAGGGCAAACGTTGCATTGCAGTCTCGTTTCTGCAGCTGATTGTACAAAATATCCACATTGGGCATGATCTTGTGGAAGAAAGACAGCCAGAATAGAGAATTTTCATCTTTCAAAGTGGCCATAAACCTTGAAGCCTGAATAAGTGTGGCGTTGTTCTTTAACAGAGCTCTCCTCTGTATAACCTCCATGCATTTAATTAAATTCTCCCCTGTGTACGAAAATGGTGTTGACGGTCCGTAAATGAAAATTATATCCTGTCGGAACAGAACGTGGCAATTGTTTCTGCACAACTTCATCAAACACAACTTCTTTGAGGAGCATTTGAAAAAAATATGTACATATTCCTTGTAATTAGGCACAAAATATCCTCACACTGGTGTTTACTGAGGCTGCATTCAGCATTATTAAATTAAGTTTATGTGCATGGCAGTGTATATAGGAGGCACCTCTCTTTCAAAATTGACTGAACGCCGTGTTTCCTACCTCTTATAGGTCTGTGCGATAAGTCTATTTGGGCAACCTGGCAGTTGCAGATCAAGTTGATTTAATGATTGTGGAAAGAGAATCTGCATCATGACTAGCAGGTTGAACGAAACTCCAAAATCGTTCTACAGACTTGTCATTCACAAGATATCTGTAGATAATAACCATCTGATACACTGAGGAAACATTGGTGGTTTCATATGCTAAGACAGCAAGGAATTCAGCAGCCTTAATCTCCTTTATTATTTCCTCTTCGAATACCTCTAACATACATCGAAGAATTTCGTTTTGCATAGATTTTGAAGTGCCCTTAAAAGCAGTTGCAGTTGCCCTTCAGGACACTATCGAAATAAGCGCTGAAATGTATTAGCCCTCCTAAGATACCAGGGTTTTGTGATGTATTGGATTCATTATGACCTCTCAAAAATGAGCTCAAATAAGCCGCAAAACCGTATACAGTTTATTATGATATTTAGGACATATCTATTCTGCGTAACTTTATTGTTATGCAACTGTATGTTCCTTTTGTATGCACTGTCCATTTGTGCGGCAATATTAATATTGTCATACATTGCTAAACTTAATGCATTTTATAAGAGACGAAGAGGACTCATGCTTTTTAACACGGTCATGCATGCGTTGTATGTCTTTCATTCCTTGCTTCACCCACGAATCGTCTCCTCTAAAGAGCAGGCATAGAAAACAGTATAAAGAGTTAGTAACTTCACATCCACATAACCAGTCGTGCTTTTTGTTCATGTCAGGGTAGAACTTCCTATTGAATGTTTAGCTTTCGTCTTAATCGTTTGAGTTATAAAATGTTTGGCGTAGGCGTACCCATTCGTTTTACTTCAGATTTTTCTTCAACACTCCGTTGCGAAAAGTGTTGTTCCAGTAAAGATTGAACGATATTCATTCTATCAGAATTTTAAAAACGCAAAATACAACACCACACAGTAAGCACTATAAATAAACTATGTTAGAATACTCTTCTTAAAACATAAACAAAGCCTTATTAATGTTCTGCGAGCAAGAAGCCACACCACAAAACAGCAGACACACAGATACAAACTAAGCGAAGCCCGAAGGTCAAGTTGTAGCCATTGCTAGCAGGAGGAGCAAGGTTAATAAACCTCCATTTAAGCAATGTATAATAAACCACTCCCACCTCTTCACTTTCCTGCAACCCCGTTAGAGAGCCTGTACTTGGCCGAAAACTGAGGTTAACACTTAGTAGAAAAATCTGTCGGGGTACGGACCCCTGCAGCTAACATCTAATTACATCGGCTACAGAGGTCATGGCCAGCTGCAGCCGATAAGCGTAATTGAAACATGTTTGTACATAAAACAATGCAAGCAGGTACAGCTTTAATGTGCAAAATTCACCTGCTGTACATTCATAATTAGAAGGTGTAGCTCAAACCTGCAAGCTTAAGGAGGAACCGCCATTAGTCAAGACGGATCTAATCCATAATGGGCCCAAATGACCTCGTTGTCGACGGGCCCTAAAACACCACACACTCACTCTCTCCATAATGCACTCGCCATAGGAACCCCACAACGAAGATGTCTCCCGCCGCTGATAACTAGTAGCGGAAAACAACCTGTGCTATGCCAGTGGGATATCCATAGGTCCTGGACCTCCCCTCTCAAATAGAGAGCAGCGGAAGTCTTTCTCAGTTAAAAAAATTGCCTGGCCGAGCTCCTTTTGGGGTGATGTTTTGCGAGAAAGTGCAAGTGCATAGGAAGGAAACAGGAATGCCCCAAAAATGAAACAGAAACAAAGGTATTAACATTTAAACTGCATAATGAAATAGTAATACAATAATTGTATTATTAAAATGAATTGTGTTATTTTACTGCTCTATGTCTAACTTTTAGTAACAACTTTTACATCTGTATGTCACATTTTTTTTTATTTTTGCAATCGATTTGTTTTTTATATTTGGGCACTATATATAAACTCCAAAACTAAATCTCTACCGTAATTTCCCCTACCTCATAAAACATTCTAATGCCAGTAGAGGGCTCAGCCCTGATCTGCCCAGAGACTGAAAGTCTAGCTTCCATACTTTCAGATGTCCACTCGCGGTGGCGTTGCTTTATGCCACTCATGATGCCATTAAGGGACAGTGTCCCAGGATGGCAACAAGTTGGAGGCTCCTCATTGCAGCAGGGATCACCTTCAACTATACCTTAGAGGCTGGATTTGCGTAGAAGTGAATCACGTCGTAATCTGATGTATTACAGCAAAAACAATGATTCGAGCTACGCCTTTCCTCATTTCACCAGAAATAGACATTCAGTTCTTCAAAACAAGAATGACTTGAGTTCTTTATGCACACACAAGCGATCCCCAGTTGGCAAATTAAATATTGTCTGAATTTGCTATAATAATGAAGGTTAAAATACGCAAGACCTAAAACGATCCGAACAGCTTGAGAAATACCAGTTCTGTAAATGCCAAACTAGAGCTATAAAAGAGTTCTTTTTCTGTCAGAATATACCTTAATGTGAGGTAAATAAAGTCAGCGAAGGCAACTTATTTAAAACAAATATTTTCAAAATCATGACCATCACATTTTTTGTGGGTCAAATCAGACTCGTATACATTATCAAGGATTAATGCAATATACACATCGTGCGAAGGTCTGAGAGAACAGTGATGGAAATCTGACTGCCAGAGCCGCGCGCTTGCCTGGTCTGGTGCATCTCAAATATTTGTAGCTCTCTGTTCTGTATTTTCACGTTGCCACCATTGCGGTTCTATCGAGAAGGTGAGTGGGAGTAGAGAAATTCCTCCGCCCTTGCCGTCGTTGCCTGAAGGTGGAGGAGTGGCGTAGCATTTAGTGGGTAGCCAGTGGCTCACGTCACGAAAACCTCATGACGCCGAAAAGCAATTGCTCTTACTGCGGAAAATCGTTCGAGACTTTCATTCGAGAGACTTGCAGGGAATATAATGGTCATTGCGAGGCCTAGGGAGATTAGACCACTTTCGTCAGGCTCCAGACGCTGCAGAACAGGGCACTTCGCATCATATACGATACAGACTGGAGATTTCCTGCTCATATCTTGCATGAGCACTCCCAGATCCCGTACATTGTCGATGTCATCCGCGAGAGGGCACGATCAATGTACGACAAACTGCAAACTCACAACCCTTTGGTGAACTCCCTGGGCAGGTATGACCAGAGGGAACAAAGACGCTGGCCATCCTTCAAACTACCAAGAGAGATCTTGGGGCCCCTTGGTTAAACCAAGAAAAACCCCAGATATCTCTAGGACCCATATTTACGCCTAAATGACTCAAGCTATATGCAACCCGGAGCAAAAAACATTAAATCGTGTCTCCCTAAACGGGGGAATACCAAATTGCAACTGCCTTTTCAGATTAATCAAGGGCATCCCAATCCAAATTTCCCAAAAAATTCAAACAAACACCCCAGCAGAACATAAAACCACTTTGCTCATTTCGCAGGTAAAGCCGCAAAGCAGCTAGGTACTGAGGCATAAAGACAGCCGGACGGGGAGAAGCCCCGCCCGACTAGGGCTACCTCTGGACCTCTAGAGAGATTAGTGTTTGTCGTTTAGAGTTTGTGTATGTTTCGGGCTTAGAGTTGAATCGACGAGTGCGGCTCCGTGTTGAGGAATCAGCGCAGTGAAGTAGTTCGTAAATCAGTCACTTGAGTTGTGCAGAGAAGTGTGGTAACTAGCCTCGTGGTGAGGAGTCAGTAGGCCGTGGAAAGGTGCAGGAAGTATTTCGAAAGCCAGAAAGTACAGCTTTGTGCTGAGGAATAAGCGCCGAAGCTGTTCACAAACGAATATCGGAGTTAGAATTCCACAGAGCAGTAAAATAACACAATTCATTTTAATAATTCAATTATTGTAGTACTATTTTATTATGCAGTTTAAAGGTTAATACTTTAAACAATGTAAATTATAAATTAATTTATGTTTTAAATAAAAACATGTAAATTATACCTACCAGATATAGTAAAATGGGTCTGTTTTGAACCAAACATCTTAAGAGCATGTGCAAAATAAACACCATAGTAAGACTAAAAGTAAACAATCTATTTAGTAGGCCTAATACCAAAACCATATTTATATCAAATTATTGTTTATTATGAAGAGACAAGCAAGGAACAAACAAACAAATCATATTTATTTTGCACCGAAATTCAAGGGCAACTGACAAGCTGAATTTTTTCCTTTTAGGTACCCGAATGGGCTTGGGTGCCTTAGTGATTAGTGATTGTGACTGTTACTTTTGCATTGTGAATTTATTATAAGTTTAGTATTCTTTTGTTGTTTATATCGGTTTTCATAAAAACAAAACACGGAAGTGAGAAAAAGAAGACCTAATTTTACCCACATAAAAGATTAAGGCTGCTCTATTAGAAATTAGAAAAAGTAAACTTAGTAGTCAGAGACTATGGTTGCTATGACCGTAATCCTCTTGATATTAACTATCCCAATGCCATTTCAGATATTATTCTGATTTTGATCTAGAACACTCTCCAAAGAAAGCTTATATTCAATATATTTCGTTTGATATTTTGATTATGAGAAATTTAAATATCCCTCAGCTGAAGCATTCTTTCATTTCAGTACATGTGGGAAAGTTGGGAAATTTACTTCGCGTGAATTGAATCACAATAGTTATTAAGCGGGTATATTCGCGATGCCTGAGATTACGTACATGGTTTCAAGAACCAACAATCATTTTACTTTAATGTGTTCACAAAACAATTTATTTAGAAACAAATAAACAAAAAGAAAAGACATCACTTACAAAACTGAAGCTTACTTTATTCCTCCACATAGTTACATCCGTTACTTAACCATTCGACATATCCACCCAGAACTTTAGAATGCCTATGTTGTAGTTAGTTGAGTTTATCAAATCCAGATATTTGGATACGATTCCTGCAAGCGGTGAATGAGAAGTATTTTGGAAAAAAATCTGTAACGCACCTAGGGTTTATGCGACCCTCTTATACGATTTTGTTGTTCACTTGATTCTTCAAATGATCTGTATTCAGATTGTGAAGTAGTCTGATTTCTTTTTTTAATATAATTTACGTCCTCCAACATTAAATCATATCGGACGATGAGTGAAATGGATAAAATGATGCTCGAATGAGCCCGGAGTCCATAGAGCTCAGAGTTACCTGACATTCGTCTTTCACGATAAGGGAAAACTCCGGAAAAAAACTTATCGATGTAACTCGCCCTGACCGAGATTCGAAATCGGGATCTCTTGAACGTGAGGCAGACATGCTACCATCTACGCTACCGTAGGCGTAGTCCGATTCTAGTTTCCTTATGCATATTTATTCGTACATCATTGAGCATCTCTTATCCCCCATTCTGGTATTTCTTTCATTATTATAATATCATACACAATTTTAAATGTCCCGTAAACTTCTACAGGTTTCTTTATCCAAGTCTGAAACAATTAATATTCAATTTTCATTAAAAAATTCATCTGTTTTTTTATCATTTACGTCCTCTAACGATGAGTCATTGGACGAACCTCAGAGTTGTGACACCTATCGCAGTTCATTTTTAACAGTCACAAGAAGTACGATAACCTGTTACTAAAAACCCACATAAGCCATTCTACGTTGGATAAAAGTCCGACAGCGATCTAAGCAACGGTAATGCTGAATGGCCGTTTCTTCCTAGATTATTCCCGTAATGCATTATTAATATTATATAATTAGTCATTTTTGCATTTCAGAATTTTCCGTGACATGCTTATGTGAGATGGGCTAATATAGTAAACTATAAATAATTCTGATTGTACATAAATGGGAGTCCGAGTGGTGATCAATCTTTAATTTTCCTTTCCTTACGTTACCTTACATTCTTCCAAGCTGAATCATTGGCTATTTAGCTTTACAGTTCTATGGCTACGTTCTGTGCTTCATTCCTCATTTAAAAAACATCCCTCCGCTGTACTTTGCAGCTTTTTGAACCTAAATTAGCAGTAAATTACATAACGATGGTGCCTTTTTCAGGCTTATGTTGGGAGCACTGCAACTGTGAAGCAGGAAGCCAGGGACGTAAGATCTGTGTGGGATAAGTCTCGCATTTGTAGAAAGAGAAAGCAGTACTCACCCTCTCGCTCGCACTCAATGTTAAGACGAACCTTTCAGGGCGAAAGTGAAACAGGGTTTACTCCAGGAATCTGTACACTTGAGGAAGCAGTGGCGGCAGAAAACTAACAACAAGGAAAGATGGATAGAGTCAACATGAAAAAATTCAATGCCATGGCCAGGATTTGAAACACGGATCTCCTAGTGTCCGTCCAGTCGCTCTAACCCATTGAGCCACCATGGTCAATATGCCGTCCTAACAATAAATTCTCCATTTGACTCGTATATTTTCCCGGTAGACCACTAGGGGTTCTCGTATCCGTGATACACCGTTTAGTGCGACTTACTATTGTAAGTACTTGAGTCCCAGGCTTCATCATTTAACTCTTATTATTATAGTTCATTGATGTTGACTCTATCCATTAAAAGCCTTAGCCTATATACGGGTAGTGTGGAGAAATGATTAATTTCCATCAATTAACTAAAACAAGGAAATATTTTGACCTGAATGAACATCCCTCTTTCATTGTAGTGAATGGAAGGTAGCTCAGGTATCCCTCCAATATTACTCTCTCTTTCTCACAACTTAACCCAAATGGACTCTAGTCCACCCGTCCGTCCGTCACTGCTAGCAGACTTTAAGTCTGAATAATTTTTCTGCGTGCCCACCTCTGAAAGGGTTTAACCACAGGAAGGATACATTCTCCGGGAACTGTAGCGTGAGAGTGTTAAGATTTAGATGGGAATTTAGAAAAAAGGTGCAATTTTGCCCCTTTAAGCTGATTTTGTAGAACGCAAAACCCGTTACACTTTTGTGTAAATAGTTTTATGTTCTGGTGGGATGGTGGGTGGTCTCTGATTAGGGATTAATGGAACTCAGCTTCAGCTGCTGTTAGGAGTTGCTCCTTGGTTTTCTCGGGTGCCCACATGCCATACGGAGTACCCCTTGGCAGCTGAAGCGGCTCCTAGTGGGGCATAATCCCCCAGAGACCTGACGAGGGCGCTTTGACGTAATAGTAACTTTGCGTGGAACTTTTGAGCCTGGCGCCTAATTTCATCCTCCATGTATGGAGGAGACGAGTCTTCATGAAGTAGTCTTACCGGAAAGTAACGGCCAACAGAGTAGATGGACCTGAGTCCTCTGTTCTCTGCTGTTTGAAAGTACCGTATCCAACTATCTATGGCCCTACCCCAGACCTTATAGGCATAAAACAGTGATCGGAAAAAGTGCAACTTTAAACGAACTGCCATCCCGGATCTCTGCACGGGGTACAAGGAAGCAATAGCTTCCTGCAGGCGAGCTGAGAGCCAGGTAATATGCTCACGAAACTTTCTCCAGCCTCCTCACAGGTAGGTGATTGAGTTACTCCATTCAATTCTTCGGCCTCGGTAGGTGAATGTGGGACAGTAGGCGGAAATTTGGCATTTTGTGAAGGAAATCACATGTCTCTTGTCTGGATTGACAGACATTCGCCAGCGTTTGCACCACACTTGGACGAGGCGGAGGTGTCTTTGTACAGAGTTGAAGGCTCTTAGTACGTGTTTATCTGTGAGGAACAGGAGCACGTCGTCGGCAAACTGGGTCATTTTGACGTTCGGCCGACTAGGGAAATCCGCCATATAGATGTTGAATAGCGTTGGTGAAAGCACAGAGCCTTCGGGAACGCCGCGTCTTGCTGGCTTAAGTGTAGATGTTCTCTCCACCACTGTGGCCTTAAATCTGCGATGTTTTAAAAAACTGTGTGCTAGGGTGGTAATTTGTATCGGTAGCTACAGTTGGGTGAGTTTATGTAACATGCCCGCATGCGAGATCATAGAGAACATCTTCTTCACATCCAACGATACTGCAGTAGTATAAGCACCGTCTTGGAATCCCAGGGCTGCACCTTCCACCACTCTCAGCATCTGTTGGACTGTATATACATACTGTGACTCTGTGGGTTCGTGAAATTAAAATTCCAGGTTACAAACACCAAAATTTACTCTTTATTTCCGCAGAAACACACTTCGGATAACACCTAAAGTAGCAGAATTACGTCACATACACATACAACTTGCTAGATCGTCGACCACAGAAGAATTCACTTTTACAGCTGTTCAGGCGCACGCGCCCAATTACCGACTGACTCACCGTGGCAGGCTGCGGCTCCTTTTATAGCTTACGCATTATTACGGAATGTTCTCAATCAAGACGGCGCCAGAAGAAAGACGAACTGTCCAGAAATCCTCCTCCTTCCCCCACAGTTTCGGCAAACTTTTATCTCCGCACTTCACTGCCTGTCTGTTTGGACTCGTCCCTCGTAGCCACCTCGGTTCAACAACGCGTTCGTGACAATACAAACATTTCTGGAGAAAAGTTGCAACACCATTCAGGAGAGTGTTCATTGAAATATGGACATAGTATGCGGATGTTGAGGGGTTATAACATTCGTGATTGAAGTGCCGCATTCAGCGGACAATAGATGGCACTGCTCAGGTATGTTTCTCTGACTTCTGTGTCCACTTTGCAGGCAGTCACTGTGGTACCACCATAGCTGAATAGCAGTGTTAAAGGCAGTCTAAGATGAAGCTATGCCATGACGGTGAATGTGCTCCTGGCGCACAGACGGGGTCAAATTTTTGGCCTGCGTGAAGCTGGATGGACCTATCGATAAATCGGTGCACACGTTGAATGCAATGTGTCGGTGGTATAGCGGTGTTTTAAGCAATGATGTTTGGAACATTTTCATTCCCGTAGATAATTTTCTGGACAGCCACGTTGAACGGACGTAAGTCTGGATCGACGCAATTTGTGGGCTTCATTGAGAGACCGAACAGCATCCCGGGAAGCGATCTGGGTACAGGTAGCACTTGGTACGTCAGCACGGACTATTGGAAACCGTTTTGCAGCAGAACTCAAATCACATGTGACTCTGGCTAAGGTACCTGTTACGCCACAACACCGTCATGCACGTTTCCGTCTGGTATCGAGAAGCGGTTAATTGTATCATGGAATGACGCTCTGTTGACTTCAGCTATAAGAGAAGGTTCTCTCAATACAGAAGTGATGGTCGTGTACGTGTACGACGTAGAGCTGGTGATTGAACTCGTCCAGAGAGAATTCGTCCGTGACATAAAAGTCCAACTTCTGTCATCATGGCGTGGGGTGCCATACTTACAACTCATGCTCACCACTGGTGTTTACACAGGAACGTGAAACCATGGTGAGCTGCTCCAGTGGGTAATTAATCACGTATTTCTGTCGTTTCTTCAACAGCAAGGCGACGTGCTGTTTCAAAAGAATAACACACGTCCTTATATAGCTGCTGCAATTTTTTTTTTTTTTTTTTTTTTTTTGTAATTTACGTCCTCCAACGTTAAGTCATATCGGACGATGAATGGAATGGGTGAAATGCTGCTCAAATGAGCCCAGGGTCCATAGAGCTTAGAGTTACCTGACATTCGTCTTTCGGGATAAGGGAAAACCCCGGAAAAAACCTTATCCAGGTAACTCACCCTGACCGAGATTCGAACTCGGGACCTCTTGAACGTGAGGCAGACATGCTACCACCACGCTAGGCTGCTGCAATGCAAAGTGCTCTTCATGGTGTACGACAATTGCCCTGGCCAGCTCGGTCCACTGACCACTGTCCCATTGAAGATTTATGGAACATTATGGGAAATACACTGACAGGTTCTTTACGGACGGCCGCAACCACTGCCGAACTGACTCAACGGATGCTATTGATCACCTGTGCTATCGCTTCCCTGTACGAATACATGCCTCTACAGCTGAAGTGCGGTGTACCAAATATCGATGCAACTGCTTGGACATACCTTCCTGAGACGTGTTTGCTTCATCTGTGCTAATTTTGTTATCATATGATGCTATCACGATGTATTACTTTTAACTAAACTCTTCATTAAAGTTAAGCAATCCTTGATGCTGTTACATTTTTTGCTTTCACCAGTGTGTAGCTATATATGTATATTAGCTATTATGGTTGACAAGAAATTCCATTGTTTCTCCAGCTTTCCAAAGAGCAGCGTTCAAATTGCTCATTACAACTTCTAACAAGTCATTAGCTACTACTGGTCATAATGCAGGCGAGCGAAACAAGCGTGTATTTCAATATGTTAATGATTCGCTGTTTATATAAGCATAGATTCTTAATTTCTTTTAGATATAAGTTTAGGTCAACTAGCAACTAGTTATATCAAAGCATGCTCCTTTTGCTCACTTGCGCTCTTAATTGGGTTTACGTGTGAGGAAGACGAAGAAAAATAATTAGAAGTAGTATTGGTCGTAGTAATATTAGTAGTAGTAGCAGTAGTAGTAGTTGTTGTTGTAGTAGTACCAGTAGTAGTTGAAGTAAAACTTTAGCAATCCAGAAGATTTCAATCATGTTGGCATTCACCTAAGCGCATGCTCTATGGCGACAAGAGGACGTAGTTTGTTGATTTAACATAATCGTTTTCTTATTTAAGAAAGTGTTTTATAAATAGGGGGTGGGACCCAGGCTTTGAAAGCCTTCACATAAAGTCTAAAAGGAACTCCTAAAGTATTCCAATGTAACTCATTCCAATTATTATCCTTCGCTTTTAAGTCGGCTATCTTCTGTCCGAAGTATGCAATTTTAACCCATTTAAATGCTATAAAGTTAGTGACAATTACGTTTATTGACAAATGGAACACTAAAATAATTTTCATTTCCTTTCAACATGGATTTTCAATTTTTAGATTTAATTTTGTGTTATTTATCCAGTTAATTTGATTCATACACACACACACACACACACACACACACACACACACACACACACACACACACACACACACACACAGACACCCACTAACTCATTCACAAACACACACACACACACTCTCACCTACACACACAGACACACACACACACACACACACACACACACATACACACAGACACCCACTAACTCATTCACAAACACACACACACACACACACACAGACACTCACTAACTCATTCACAAACACACACACTCACACCCAAGCTAACCACATCGGGACTTACTTTGATGCGGTGCAGGAGTTTCTGATTTAGTACTGTCGTCAGTAATGTCAAGTTCCTCCACTTCCAAAATTGTATCCATTATATGAAAGCTGAGCTGCAAGCCGCAAATCCGGTATTACAATACACTAATAAAATTATGACTATGTTGAATTTCTCTGTTTTTTCTATTGAATGATAAGGCACATTTTTACTTAAACACAAATTTTAGTATTATAGATCAGAACCTCCCTAAACTCTAAACGTCGTTTCCGTATTCCTTTTTCCATTTATCTAAAGATGTTTCTAAGTTAGTAAACTAGTTTGTATGTTTACAACAGTATAGTATCAATTGTCATAATAGTTTTCCCTCTGTTGTCATTTCCGTTTCCTTTTAATTGTGAAACAACGGCACCAACCTTATGGCCAAAGAGTACGTGTTTCTGCTCTCTGTTCTTATCAAGGCCAACTTGAATAGCCTCGTTATGCTCTTTTCCCAGATAGCAGCACGATCAAGGAAATTAGCCGGAAGTTTGACATTTTTCAGACGCTCAGCCTAGTAGTAAGTACAGTTTGATGTTGTGTAAGTATAGGTATGGAGTACAGCAAATGTGCACACGGTATATAATATGTATACAGTATAAAATACGCTTAAGATTTTTTCTTTAGCATTTTGACTTTTCTAATACATGCGTACATTAATAGAGGAAGTATTGTACCATCCAAAAATTCAACAGATTTTAAAATAAATGCGTGTTTTGAAGACCCCAGAACTCCAAAAATGCATTTTGATAGAGAACTGTGTGTACAATTTGTTCTTAGAAAAATCGGTTAGTAAGTTCTGGAAAATTCCACGGCGAAGACACAAAGATTTTCACCTCAAATTATCGTTTACATGGATTTTTTTAAAAACTTTCGTATTTTCTTTTTTCAAAAATTGCTCATACGATCTTGATTAAAATGTCATATATTTAAGATATTGTTATGTCAATGGAATATTTATCCTGAATTCTTAGAGAATGTCCTCAGAAGTCTCTTCAAAGGAAGTGTGTAGTGTTTCACGCCCGCTTTTAGTACATCGGCACCGTGACACTGATGATATATGAGATGAAGGTGGGGCACCGGTGGAATGATATGGCTGGGGAAACCGGAGATCCCGGAGAAAATCCGTCACAGCGCCTAGTTGTCCTCCAGAAATCTGACTTTGTGGTCGCCTGGAATCGAACCCGGTTCGCCTTGGTGAGAGTCGAGTGGCCTACCCACTCAGCCACGACTTGGCCTAAGTATCTTCTTTCTGGATGACCTTTGCATAACAGTTAAGAAATAAACAAAATCTTACAAGGTATATCAAACATGTATAACCCGACAAAACACACAATTTATGTCAAATTGGTATCCTTTTTGTGGAGCGAACCATTTCTGAGATACTCCCTGTAACGCTTTTTTTATTTAGTTACATACTGTTTTCAAAACTGGGAAGTTATTACTCGCTATTTTTACCTCTTGCCAATCATAGAATCGAATTTCAAACCATACTATATCAACCAGCTGTTCTTTTAAAATATTAGGACAACGGTTACAGCCTCGTGTACCCCATATTCCCCTACAAGAAAATTACCAATAATAAAATAATATAATTTCTGACACTTTATCTCGATTAACATGTAGATGGAGGAATAAGCGTTTATTACAATAGAATGGCTTGTACAAGAGTGGAAAAGCTTATTTGAATACAACACATCCACGTGCAATGTATATGGACATCTGCATATGCCTTTGAACGCCATAACTAAAAAACAGCAAACTTTGTATTTATATTCATCTTCCAAGATGCATGGGCAAAGTTTCAAGAAAATCTCGCAAACCTAGATTAACTTTTATATGGAACACTTTTCAATGTTATATTTTCTCAAAAACAGTTGTAACAAATCAGATTAAAATACCACAAGTTAATCATATATTCATGACAAATAAAATGTGCGTCTTGATTTTTTAGGAAGGGGCGTCTGAAGTATTCATCATTCTGAATGACTTTTATATAACTAGTAAACCTAACAAATAAAATGCTACTGCTCAAGAAAATGTGGATCTAGTTGAAACCGGCTATTTATATAAAATAACTTTTTGTGTAGGAATAAGCATTTACAATATACTGCTTTTTAATGGTTTGATTTTTCAAATATTTATAATTTTCTCAAATGTGAAATCGCCATATCCTGGCCACGCAGAGAAATTGTCAAAACAATGACATAGGGACCGTCTATTAAAATATTTCACTATCACCTACACCTGCTGTGTTCTCCTACTGCCACTTATCCTACAAGGAATATATATATATATATATATATATATATATATATATATATACAGACAATTTCTAATACGATTTATCTCGATTAACATTAATTAGCAGTTCGATGAGTGAGGGGAGGCTTTGAGACCCAGTCTCTTCTGTATTGTGACTTTGTGGGTTCGTGAAATAAAAAGTCCAATTACACCACTCCAAAATGTTCTTTATTTCCACCGACTTACAGTTTAACTCTTGCCAATTACACAGAATTACTTGCTGCACACAGTTACAATTCACCAGTCCGTCCGTTACAATTTCACTTGTCCTCGCGATTACATAAACTCCGATGCACATACCAGTTACGTACAGTCTTCCGTTGCACAATCCTTTCGTTCATTAACACGTCACTGACTAACACTGCCTTCTTACACCAAGAACTGTCCTCACTCACACACTAACCAGCTGACTGACTCACTCACTGACTAGCTGCAGCCCTTTTTATAAGCATCTCGCCGTCTTCTAGACGTTTCCAGATGATGAAAGATCCCGTAATTTCTGGAACCAGGTGGAAGAGAAACAGACCGCACAATTATGTTTCTTTCCCCAGTCGTCCCTGTCACCACTATAAGACAAACGAGGGGAGGGCGTAGCTAACATTGACCTCCCCCGTCTTCCGCTCCCAGCTGCTTTACAGGGTGTTCCAACGGTCGCGTTACACTGCTCCCTCCTCAAAGCTGTTCGCCCCGAACAGCCCCAACGTAGCGTGCGAGGCGGTCCAGGTGTACCACCAGCATCCGCTCGGAGTCTCAGCCAGAAGTAGCGCTGCCGTAGTTTGCGAATCATTCGGTTCGCTCCCAGGTGTCCTCCTGAAGTACCGGCGTGCTCTTCCTCCAAAACTTCCGGGACCTTGCTCCGGGGAAGTACCAACTGTTCTCTCTGCGCCTTCCCATCGGGTGACTCCCATACCTGGAACAGCACGCCCTCTCTGGTCTTCAACGAGTCCCATTGGGCCCAGTGCGACTTGTAGGTGGCGCTCCTCGGTGCGATGTCCTCCCAGGTTGGTCTCGTCCCTGCGTCCACTTCCCTCAAGAGTGGCCCCAAGTCTGCGTCCGCCAGCTGCTCCCTCCTCAGGCCTGCGCTATCCCAGCCTTCAGCAGGCACTGCCACAACTACTCGGACTGCTGCGGCACGCTCCTCCTCTTCCACTCTTGTACGCTCGTGGCCGTCCTGGATCTGCGATAGGACACCTCCAATGCAATGGTCGCTGGCGTCGGTGTCCACAATGAAGGCGCCACCCGGTTGTGGGAAACCCAAAATTGAAGCACTGCACAGGGTCCCCCTCGGGTGCTGGAAAGCGTCTTCGGCGTCCTCCGTCCACACATAAGGCCGGTTTTCCTCCGTCAGGCGGGTGAGGGGTTTTGCGATGTTGTCGGCCTTTTCCTCTAAATCATTAAGGCGGTCGTCTACTTGACCCTTCCGTTTGCCCAGGTTCGCGACGTCATCCCTCACGCCGGCCAACCGTTCCTCAAACTTTGCGGCGAGAGCCTCGTTCGCCGCCTTCATTTCCGTGGCCAGACTGCCGTTCGCTGCTCTCATTTCTGTGGTTAACTCGGCCTTCATTTCTTCCATCTTCTCGGTGATGTTGTCGTTGGCCGTCTTCATTTGTTTCAGTTCCGCGGTGATGTTGTCGTTGGCCGTCTTCATTTGTTTCAGTTCCGCGGTGATGTTGTCGTTGGCCGTCTTCACTTGTTTCAATTCTGCGGTGATGTTGTTACTTGCCGCTTCTGTTTTTGTTATTAACTCGTTCATCTTCGCCAAAAGCATTTCCAATGCGGATTCCATGGCTGTAGTGTTCGGTAATGTTATCTTCCCGCTTCCTGACACCAGTGTGACTTTGTGGGTTCGTGAAATAAAAAGTCCAATTACACCACTCCAAAATGTTCTTTATTTCCACCGACTTACAGTTTAACTCTTGCCAATTACACAGAATTACTTGCTGCACACAGTTACAATTCACCAGTCCGTCCGTTACAATTTCACTTGTCCTCGCGATTACATAAACTCCGATGCACATACCAGTTACGTACAGTCTTCCGTTGCACAATCCTTTCGTTCATTAACACGTCACTGACTAACACTGCCTTCTTACACCAAGAAATGTCCTCACTCACACACTAACCAACTGACTGACTCACTCACTGACTAGCTGCAGCCCTTTTTATAAGCATCTCGCCGTCTTCTAGACGTTTCCAGATGATGAAAGATCCCGTAATTTCTGGAACCAGGTGGAAGAGAAACGGACCGCACAATTATGTTTCTTTCCCCAGTCGTCCCTGTCACCACTATAAGACAAACGAGGGGAGGGCGTAGCTAACATTGACCTCCCCCGTCTTCCGCTCCCAGCTGCTTTACAGGGTGTTCCAACGGTCGCGTTACAGTATTCACCCGCAAAAAGACGCAATAGCAATACACATTGACAATATAGACAACATTCTAAGTACAAGCAAGCTCTAATTGTGGAAAGACACATTAGTTGTAACCCGAGCCACACCCTGTGTATTTATTATTATTTGTCTGCGTGAGACCCTTTGCGGGCTGTGTGCTTATCAAAAGAATTTTAGCTCCCCCCTCCCTCTCTTTTTCCATAATATTGCATGCCCTGGACTTGTAACGCCATTGTCGTATTAATTCTATCATTGTGTGATTTTAATGCATATTTCTGTTGTGTCACACAAGAGTGAGCCAGCAACTGAAAACCTTGTAGAAGTTTCCTTCCTTATTAGCGTACGAAAAAAGTTTGTTAAAGAATAAAAGACCTACTCCTACACTAAGAGTAGTTTTAAGTAAAACAAAACAAAACAAACAAAAAAGAACATCGAAAACAATGCACTTTTCAGCACAGACTGCATAGTATAAAAAGCTGACTGCGCATGCTGTTAATAATAATAAGCTATAGGTATACTTATGACTTTCATTTGGTGGTGAAAAGGAATGGTGGAATATGATCATTTGCGCATTAAAGAACTTTAGAGTAAGGCGCGAAATTATCAAATATTGAAGTCATCTGTAGAACAAGGAATCCTTTCAGTTATTGTGCAAAAGCCCAATCAGCATGCCCTTTTTGAAGCCAGAGGTGTGAAAGCAATAAAACATAAGGAACACGTTGCATGTAACAGGAGAGGCGGTGGTGGTGGCTTTGTGATTTATGTATCTTTTTGTTTTATGAACGAACTTTTCTTTGATGTTTCTTGCATACTTTTTTATTCCTGTGTTAACTACAGAAACTTTCCAATCTTGAAAACTACGATACGCCACTTAATTAGAATAGGTGTGTTTAAGAATAGTTCGAACGCAAGTGAGAAGGTCAATGCATACATCAAATGTGTTCATATGCACTTTTTCTCGACTACGTACATACAGTAAGTAGACAAATATTACATCTGCCCAAATATTCGAAAGAAACATTTCACCAAAAAGTTTGTTCTGGACCCCAGAACACCAAAAACTTATTTTTAGAGAAGAACGTATGTGGTGTTTTTGAAAGTGAAGAGCATAATTCAAAAAAGAAAATTCTGTTAAATACCAAATTTGGTATTGACATTGGTGATGGGATGGATTCTTACGGAAGGTATTCGGCACTGCGACCAGTCTTTATCTATTATGACTATGCACCAAGTGGGACATCCCTGGAAGGAAGGATGAGGCGAGAAGAGACAGAGGGCGGCCGACCAAGGAATTAAGGCGGTGCAGAGGGCAGGGTCCCTAAAATTGACCAGTTCGAAATTCCCCGGCAGGCCAGTACAAACGGCATCCCACCCAGAGTGTTCCTAAAACCGCGCACTAGGCCGGCCCGGAGAACGGAGACCATTACACCGGAGGAGAAAGTGCTTGCCAGTAGCCTATCATCCTACCATGCAGCGATGAGATTCCCGCCGACACTTATACCGACACTTCTTTAAAAAAAAGTCAACAACAAACTTCTGGCTTAGCAATGGGTAATCCTCTTTCACCTTTTCTTGCTGATCTTTTTATGAGTTTTTTCGAAATGCATGTCACTAAAGCATTCCCTTTGATTTTTAAAACCTGGTATAGATATGTTAATGATAGTTTTGCTATTGTCCCTGATAAACAAATAAATGATGCTTTAAAATTACTAAATTTACAAGATAAAGCTATAAAATTCACATTAAAAACTGAAATTGATGGTTTTCGTCCTTTTTTGGTTTTGAAGATTATAAGAAGTGATAATAAATTGGATTTTGGTGTTTATAGGAAATCTACTCATATCGATAATTACATAAAAACTAAAAGGTTTAACTCTTTTCCACATAAATTTCCTGTTTTAGTAGTTTGATTTATAGATTCATAAATATACCCCTGAATAAAGAGGAATTTAGTAAAGAATATAAACATATTATTAATACGACTTTAAGTAATGGCTTTAATAAAGACTATACAAAAGAAGGTTGAAAAATTTAAATTTAAAAAAAAAACTGTTAATGATATTTCTACCCTTAAAAAATAAAGGACAACTATAATTTTAAAAAATATACTTACCATCCTTGGTTTAATAAACAATTTCAAAAGGTTTTTAAAGATTTTGGTATAACTTTGGTTCCTCAAAACAAATATAGTATTAAAAATTTACTACATTCCTCTAAAAAAGATGAAATTCCTAATAATAAAAAAATCTGGTATTTATCAATTTGATTGTTTAAATTGTGATCGGGTTTACATTGGTAGAACAAAACGTAATTTGTAAACCAGAATGAATGAACATTTTCGTAACATTAAGTATAAACAGACTGATAAATCGGCCATAGCAAATCATTTTTGGTCATTTAACCATTATATAAATCCTGAAGTTAGATTATTTAAAAGAATTAAATGTCCCGATAGATTTAATGGTTTGGGAAAAGATATTTACTTTAAAAAATAAACATCCCATAATGAATTTTGAAATAACAGCAGTTGATTCTGTTCTTAAGTTTGTTTCGTTTTCAGATTTGGTAATACTACAAAAAGCATAACAACATAGTAAGTTCCTTAATGACGGGTTTGTTTTCTCCTGTGGTTTTCTTTGACTGTTGATGCGAACAAGAATTTGTGAAATCGATTTCAACTTCAATTAATTCAAATTAATTCAACTAATAAGAAAAATCAGCACCATTTTTCTTAAGATAAGTGAAGTTTTTTGTTACAAATACTTATATTTGTATAGTGTTCAAGTTAAACTTGATATACTGAATACTCATCAGGAATTGAGATAACAGGTATAATTTCATATGCTCTAAAGCATGAAAAGATACAATCTAGTTGTTGTGTCAATCCACTGTCATAACTTACATTTGCCTCACTAATTTATTATGTTTTGTGAGTGACATGCATATTAGATGTTTATTAGGATCTTTTTATTTCAGGCTTAAAGAGAAAGAGGAAATGTCGAATGTTTAGAAAGAAGATTCTGTATTATATTATATTTTGAAGTTTGTGCTATATTCCTTAGTAAACTGAATATAGATTAGTTGAATACATGTATTTAATAGTGCCATTTTCAGTAAATATTTAAACATGAATTAAACAAGTATTCATTTTTAATACTAAGTCCAAATACCTTAGATGGAAACATGATTTATTCATTAACAGCATGTCAACTGTCTGTTGCTGCTACTGCTGTTTTATGAGGTGCTGGGTTTTAAGTTGCTCAAATATCCACTGCACTGCAGAAAACGTTAGGTATCCCTTGACGTGTAGCTCCTGAATACACTATTCCTACAGCAACCTTGCTGCTAAGCTAGCTCTACCCTTCTATGATCCTTAGAGGACACAGAAAATAGCATGGGTCCATGCAGTGTCATCAGGGGTGGATATGCCACAATGCTCATAAATGTCAGGATTGTAACAAGAGACTGTAGCATATCCCAATCTCTTACACTGATAACATCATATAGGGTTCAGAATATATAGGCATTTAAAAGCACCTTCATAGCCACAGAAAATAAACTATAGTAGCTTAGTACCCTTAAAGGTGACAAATACTGTTAGTAATGTTTATCACTGCCCTGAAGAATATAGAATTTGTTTGCCAGTTTGCGATCTGAAAGGTGTTTTTAACTAATTTCACTGTGCTAAATTGAATGGTGCTGTACGTTTTCTCTATCACATAAGGTTTTCTCACAAATCACAACATATTAATTTCAAAATGGCTTTTTTATGTTAAAGATCATGCATTACAACATGAATACTTGTAAGGTAAGGAGAAAACAGCAGCCCTAAGCTTCTATAATAAAATGAGTGGAAGTCAATTGTATCCAAAATTAATGCTGGGACAAGACCAAATACATTACGTACAAACTATCAAATTTCTGGGACTAATACTAGATGAAAATTTAAATTGGGAAACTCACATAGAGGCATTGACGAAAAAGCTTAGTAAAATGTGTTTCTTAATGAGGGCGATTACAGGCATGTCAAGCTTGAAAGTTCGGAGAATAGTGTACTTTTCATATATACACAGTTTGTTGGCATATGGTATAATTTTTTGGGGAAATGCTAAAGACAGTATAAAAGTATTCAGATACCAAAAGAAAATAATTAGAATCATAGCAGATGTCTCAAGCACAACTAGTTGTTAGCCATACTTCAGTAAATTAGGTATCTTACCACTGCCAAGTATATACATATATGAAACTCTTGTACATATGAAAGCAAGCCTAAGTTTATTCAAAACAAATTCTGAAATTCATATACACAACACTAGAACAAAGAATAATTTATTTGTGAAGTCACACAAAACAAAGATGTATGAAAATAGTTTCACATATGCTGGCTTACATCTTTACAATAAGCTACCTGAATCTATAAAAAAGATTGAATCACAACATCAATTTAAGAAATTGTTATTAAACTTCCTTAGAGCCAATAGCTTCTACAGCGTGGATGAATTTTTAAATTTGTAAATATTTAGTTAGCTACCTTAATTATAAATATTGTACTTAGTTTTTAATTTGGCGTGTCCTATAACATGTACATGTTTTAATGGATGAATCAATAAATCAAATCAAATCAATACAAAGACAAAATTTATGATTAATAAATATATACAAATACCTGTATATCTGTAAAATAAAGTATGCTTTCCTTGGCCGGAAAGTCACTTACGCTGATTTATGTAAGTCACAATTAAAGAACTTCCATTAGGAGTGGAACTTCCACAGAGCTCCAGTGGGAGTCCACTTACAACGTTCCATTTGCTTTGATATCTCCTGTCCATCTCCTTGATTTCTTGATGAAATCATTCACCATGTTTATCTCTGAGAAATCCAAAATTATCAGGAAAATCAAGAAGACAAGCTCTAAACTCATATTTTTCCTTGAAACTCATAGCTTTCATAGAGTCCTTCTCGTAAATTTTTTATATCGCAGATCTTTCATATTTCCAAGAGCCTTACTGTTTACATCTTTGAAAGTACAAAACAGTTGTGGTTTTCTATCATTCATGGTGTCCAGAAATGCACTATCTTCATGTTCTATCTTATCAAGTGTCATTTAAATATACCCTCCTTTATCTTAGCTTAAGACATCACAGAAAATTTATTGCTCAGGTATTTGAAACACAAACCATTCTTGTCCAGTGCTTTAATGAACTGTTTTGTAAAACCAAATTTCATGCATAAAGGAGGCAACAAATTTTTTTTTCTTTTAAAGATCAGTGGTGTTTTTCTCTCTTGGCATTAAACCTCTTCTCATAGCTAATTCTCTCACTGACCAGTGTTTAACCCTAATCGCTTAGTAAGATAAGGGATAAAGAGTAGGGAAATCCAGAAGGGCATGGTTTGTTTTTAAGTATACATACACTCTGAAGATGCAAAGTATGAGACATTATTATTTGTCTTTTGCTGAAAAAATATACATATAGAATTGCAATTATATATAGGGTCCAATGTATCAAATTTCATAAAAATATTACATGTTACATGAAAACTGTTATTTTCAAAATGAGTGTGTTTGCTTCCATATAAGTAGCCTTTTTCATCAAAACTGGGAAAGCATCAAAGGATAGTGTATTCATTGATTTACTGCTCTCAAGATACGTAGTATGCTTGACAAAATTGTTGATTGGAAAGGCAGTTAACTATTCTATTGCTTTTTAGCCCATCCAAACTACAGTGATGACAACTACTGTACACAAGTTCAGCAATTTGTGTGGGGCTACCTGAATGGGCTAGGATGCACACAAATTAACTTTTAGCAACTCCTGCATCTGGTCTGATCTGGTCTGGCCTGCAGTGTTCATTTTGCTCAAAGGCTCATAGCATTCTTCAGCAGGCCACTGATTCTCTCAATTTCATGCTTGATATAAAATGGGCTAAGAACCTTTTGCATATTTCCTTCACATACCAAAGTCAACAGTAAACTTAAAAAGAATCAATAAGAGGGACCTTGTGCAGATACACTGTGAATTAGGTCTCCTTCAAGAACCAATGTCTGCTTGATATCAGGAGTTAAACAACACAAAGCAATCATCATAATCTGAGCTGTCATGGTCACCCTCCAACGAGTAATCTCAGTGAGCTACGCACTAATCTCCAATGCTTCTCTGTCTGCGTAAATTATTCACTATACACACATCAGCTTGAAGCCTCTGCTATAAGAATAACTTCCAGTGCCTCTCCACATTACATTGCACTGTGAGCAGCGGTGACTTGTGCCGAAAAATAACAGCGTGCTGCGGGAAGAAGTCCATGCAACTCACCTAGTTTTGAAAAATGAAGTCCATGCACTGATGTTTCTTCATGATATAAACAGAATTTCTACTTCGTTTCACTTTTTGCACAATTTTTAAATCAGATGTTGGTCTCCCTAACATTTTTAAACTTAGACTTTCTTTTAATGCTCTCCTTGGAAAGGAAGTTTTCAGAAGTTCATTAACCATGTTCATTATATATTGGTTAAAGTTTTCGTAATATTAAATTACTCACAGAATAAAGTGAATTAATTACATGTTTGACATTCTCACACAAAATAAAGAAACTGATATCAGCCACTAAATAACGTTACACAAAGGAATATTTTAATACAGCGAACCACTGGCATTTCTTATGGGGGACTCTCATTATGGTCATGGGAATGCAGCATCGTGCCAACATGATAGGTGCATCACAAACAATCTGATCATTAGGTATTGGATCTGTTTACGTAAGAAGAATGGAATTAGTATCTAGAACTAAAATATAAAGCAATGATAGATTGTTAAATGATTTTCAATGCATATTCAAGTTCTACAGCTGTAAGTATGAGTGTTGGTGGCCCTGCTTCATTGTGCAGTGAATGATAACCGCGCAACACCAAGATGCAGCATGCATTTGTGCGAAAGTCTAGGGAACTTCGGACATTAAGTAGGCAAGAGGAGAAGGTTGTACGAATGCGCAATGCTGATGAACGAGATTGCTGGCTCTTAGCATGTTGAAGTCAAGGATGCATTCCATTAGTTACCCAGAAGTTTTCTAGGCATCAAGAGTTCATTATAGGTAGTACACAATTTCTTACACTTATAATAATGCATTGATATTTACATGGTCTTTTCGAATTTCTACATTGTGATTTATAAAACAGAAAAGAGCATGCTGCAGCATTGTAGCACATAAGGATGAGCTGCCTCTGACTGTGAGTAAGCCAAAGAAGCACCCTCAAAGGACCTGTGGCTGATTACATCAGATTTCTGTTAGCTGGACCATGATGTTAACACAACAGCACACAGCCATCAGGTAATTAACAACAAACCAGGCACTCAAAGGGCTACATTATTGCACATAACAGTGGCAGTGAAAATGCTACTTACTCTTTTGTACTTACCACGGTAGGCCTTGGGGTATGAGATACATTATGCTAAATACAAAAGAAAAGGACAGACTAATTTCAAACTGTCCTTAAGTTAGTTTACGGATATTATCTATGGACTTATATAATTAAGAATGAGGTATAAAAATCCAATCCACCATTTATTCTGTGCATACGTGAAAAAAGAAATTTTTAGCTCTACAAGTAACACATGCATATTTTAGAGTATGCGACCATTGCTCATACACTATGCCAATTGCCAATACCAGTTCAAGTGAACAGAAAGAGTTATATTTCTTACAATGCAAGTGAAATACAGCAAGCAAGTGGCAAATATAAAACATTTAAAACTTTGAATTGGAGAAGAGGCAGAACTGAGCTAAGTGGTTAGCCTGATATTGTAACACCCTTCTAGAAAATTGATGTTACTGCCAACAATATCTGCCCACACCTGAATCTTAAGTTAGGACAACCATGTGTTATGCCCTTTCACTAATTTAGCAACACAAATACCAGTACAAGATAAACAGAAGATGACTAACCTTCTAAAATTTGTATTTTGTAAGCTTTAGGCTGTCAAAATTACACAAGTACTTATTCCAAAATGAATTAAAACATTATTTCCAACAAGTTGTTAATTCTGGAGTACCACATTTCCAAGTACAGCTTTATATTCATTCCTTATGCTATCTTACCTGTAAGAAAAATAATTAACCAGTTTTCATCAAGTTGATTGCAATTTATGTCCCTGTTGTCCCAAACTTGTAAAATTTTTAGAGAAAGGATTAGATTATTGTAGAGACAGTCTTATACAGCTAAATTAAATATCACTCTGAATTAAAATTACTATATTTGCTTACTTAGAAGACTATCTCTGGTTGTACTAACACCTTCAAAACAAGACTTATGATGATGTACTTGGAAGTATTTTGGGTAATTAATGTATGGAAATATGTGAAATATATGATGTGATTCAAGATTTCCAAAGCAATAGTTGCATGAAAATTTAAATTTAATGATGGTCTGGTTTTGTGGTGTTGGGTGTGTAAACAGATACTTCACCTTCAGAAGGACATTTATAAAATTTTCCTTGCAATAAAATAATTAGGTTTCTAGAACTGAGATAACACCTCAAAATACACAAGAAAAGCATTTTCATATATGACATTACTCACTCTCTATACAATGCAGCATTTCATATCATGCACATGTTATTTCATATTTACTTTGTTTACCTAAGTCATGTAACAACACTCAAACCTACCACTTCAATAGTTTCTTCAGTATCATTAATGGAATGAGATCTCTATATTACAGATAATCTACCTTTTGTCCGCAAACACTTTCTTTTCTTTTATTCTAACAGCCTCCAAAGCAAGTCTTATCAGACGATTAATAAAATAGTGAAATGATACTCAAATGAGCTTGGGACCATGGGTCTTAAGAGATGTCCAAAATTCATCCTCAAGAAGTACACAAGAAAACCTTATCCAGGTAGCTTACCCTGACCAAGATCCAAACTTGGGATTTCATGAATGTGAGGCAGACAAGCTACCTCCACACAACAGAGGGGACAGGCTTTGTGTGATACTATATCCATATGCAGCACAGTACATTTCTTTTATTCAGCCTTAAATTTCATTAAAATATACTATAACCATTATCACACAACACTATTCACCATCTTCTGTACAAATGGCGGCTTGATTTAATTCAACTCACTTTTGCTCTCTCTTCAGTATAAACTCTCAATATAGGTTTATTTACATATGGCTGCTGATAATTATAAAAAATTTAATATCAAGTTGTGAGGCTGAATGTAAAGATCAGGTATTTTACAGTTTCTTTTCTTTCCCCTTCTACAGCACGCTTCATTTGAACATCTCTTGTACACAGGTTTTGTGTCAACTTGCAAACAGTTAACAAGATGCAGATGCAGGATTTCATAGGAAAATGAGAAAAATAAAAAAAGATATTTGATTCTTTTATTTAACCGTACAATGGTCTAGACAGCTTAACACAGTTAAAGATACTTGTGGAGCTAACAAGAATACGTATTCGATTTCTCACAATGTAATTTCTGCAACATTATACACTATAGGGTAGATCTTGCTGCATATGCCAACAATGTTATGTCATTCAGTGAATTGTTACCAGCAATGGAACAAACGTCATTTGCAACAGTTTCAGTCAGGTAACACTTTTATTACCATTTCACTTTGTACTCAGACTTCAACAACTAGCATTGGCCACCATCCTCACTATCACATGAATACTTGAACTCCAACAAATCATTCTATATTTCCTAGCAATAAATAAGAAAACATTGCATTAGGTAACAATACTCATACTTAAATAGTAGCCTGTTAGACAATCTTAAATGGATTATAGTACACTTCAGTTTTAGTTAATTGATGGAAATTAATCATTTCTTCACACTAGCTGTATATAGACTAAGGTATTTGATAGAATACCAGGAGATCTGAGGTTCAAATACCGGACACGACATTGAATTTTTCATGTTGATTCTATCTACACTTCAGTTGTAAATATCATTAACTATACATGAATTTTATATCAGAAGTAACAGGTTTGCAACTAACACTCTTTTGAGAAACCTCGTCTACATTTGTCATATGTGAAGGACAATTACTGCGATTGATGTAACTGTAGCTAGGTAGCTGAGTTTATCAGTAAATAACCAGGTAATTGATTTAAATAAACCGCCCTGGAGTGCAACAGCTGCTAGGGGATGAAAAGTGAAATCGTCATCAAGCAGTGCTGTTCAGTACCAGTCATGCAGAACAATTCAGTTTCAAACTGAACCCCAATATCACAGTAAGTGTTTACTGTACCCAACATAAAACTCAAATTTTAGCTGCTGTTTTTCTAGACAAAACTCTTACAGAAACTTTTGAAATAGTTGTTACGGCATGGAGTAAAACCACATTTAAGAAAGACCCTTTATTATATTTTGTTAAGATGAAGCACAAAATGCACTTTTCTTGTACTAGGGCATGTTATATTTGTTAGCCTCTCCACATATTTTTTTTTTTTTTTTTTTTTTTTTTTAGCAATCATGAAAAACCAAAAAGGTACTATAAAATACAGAATGTGTTACCAACTGTTCTAAAGCATTACTAGTCTAGTGATTTTCATTTGTCAACATCCTCCCACCTTGCAATTTAGAACATTGCCTTTTGAATTGCAACACAACTTTAAATACATGACTAACATTAAGGTCCATTTCAATTCCAAAATTTCACAACACAGATTTTTCATTATAGGTGCAAATATTCAGGAACTTTCTACCCAGTTGGGTTGTTTCCACATCCTTGGTATTCAGCAAGTCTGGTACTGTTATTGGTGTCGCATTGAACTTACTCAATTCCTTTGTTTCTCTGGAGAAAATCTCCAAAGCATACAACCTTTAAAGGGGTCAGACTCGTTCTCTGCTGGATGTCTTCACTCGAGCCACTCTTGATACTCCTAGTGTCCCTGGATGTAGGTCCAAAACAATCCCTAAGGGCCAGTTGATACGTTTTGGGGAGTCATCTCCAATCAAAACAACATCCCCTATGCCGACAGCATGTTTCTTCTGTTGGCCTCTGTGGATCAGCAGAACTAGGTATTCCCCTAGTTAATTGATGGAAATTAATCACTTCGTCATAATAGCCGTATATAGGCTAAGGTTTTTGATAGAGTCGACATGAAAAATTCAATGCCACGGCTGGGATATATACAATTCAAATGGAGAATTTAGTGTAACGATGGCAAGTTGGCTATAGTAGCTCAATGGAGAAGAGCAACTGGATGGAAACCAGGAGATCTGTGGTTCAAATCCCGGCCGTGGCATTGAAATTTCATATTGACTCTATCTTGGTATTCCCTTTTGAATCTATTTTTAAATCTTCCCTCAATTTCTGAATACATCTCTATCAGTATTGCAGAGCGGAGCTATCAATAGCATCCAAGTCTGGGGTTTCACTACAGGGAATTTCCTGAAGGAAAACTGCTGGAACAAGTGGAATTAGCTCATCTGAAATTTCCAATACATAGGTAAGGGGTCAAGAGATTATAATGGCTTCACAAACACATAAAACTGTGTATAATTCCTCATACTGTAAATAAGCTTGACCGAGGTTTCGATGTAGGAGTTCCTTTTCCATTTTGACCAGCACCACTGCCACTACCATCACCACCACAACTACCACTACCACTACCACCAGCACTAACACCACCACTACCACTACCACTACCACCATTACTACTACAACCCCCACTACCACTAATACCACTACAACCACCGCTACCAATACTACTACCACTACCACTAACTACTACTACTAGTACTACTACTACCACTACCACTACTACCACTACCACTACTACCACTAGCACTACCACCACTACAACTACCATCACTACCACTACTACCACCCCTACCAGTACCACTACCACCACTACCACTAACACCACCACTACAACTAACACCACCACTACCACTACCACCACTACTACTACTACTGCTACTACAGCTACTGCTACTACTAATACTACTCTTACTACTACTGCTACTGCTACTACTGCTGCTACTGCTACTACTGCTACTGCTGCTACTACTAATACTACTCTTACTACTACTGCTACTACTACTACTACTACTACTACTGCTGCTGCTGCTGCTACTGCTACTACTACTACTACTACTACTACTACTACTACTACTACTACTACTGCTACTACTGCTGCTACTGCTACTACAGCTACTGCTGCTACTACTAATACTACTCTTACTACTACTGCTACTACTACTACTACTACTACTACTGCTGCTGCTGCTGCTACTGCTACTACTACTACTACTACTACTACTACTACTACTACTACTACTGCTACTACTACTACTACTGCTACTACAGCTACTGCTACTACTAATACTACTCTTACTACTACTGCTACTGCTACTACTGCTGCTACTGCTACTACTGCTACTGCTGCTACTACTAATACTACTCTTACTACTACTGCTACTACTACTACTACTACTACTGCTGCTGCTGCTACTGCTGCTACTACTACTACTACTACTACTACTGCTACTGCTACTACTGCTGCTACTGCTACTACTGCTACTGCTGCTACTACTAATACTACTCTTACTACTACTGCTGCTACTACTACTACTACTACTACTACTACTACTACTACTACTACTACTACTACTACTGCTGCTGCTGCTACTGATGCTACTACTACTACTGCTAATGCTACTACTACTACTACTTCTACTACTACTACTACTACTACTACTACTACTACTACTACTACTACTACTACTACTACTACTACTACTACTACTACTACTACTACTACTACTGCTGCTGCTGCTGCTACTGCTGCTACTACTACTACGACTCCATGGAACCGAAACACAGCCCTTCAGCCCACTACGCCACGGCAGAAGAAACATGTTAGATAACAGATGGGAAAAAAAATCTTACTACACAAGAGTGTACATTTCGTTGAGTTTCATCATTTATCACAAATTATCTTTATGTAATGTTTGCTATTTGTTTCCGAAAGCATGTTTTTATTTTCGTTTTTTGCAATAAAATACTTGTGCTTATGCCCATGGTAAATAAGCATTCCTTTATTCCTGAGGTCACACAAAGTGACTCGCGTTTTAAAAATCTATTATACCTTCAAGGTAATATATAAATATTTAATGAAATGCTGTGTTGATTAAGTAGGTGCAGATCGATGAAGAATCTTTCATAAGGACAGTTTGAAGAACAGTGCGAACAAAAGATCATCTGAATACACTATTACTTTTCAAATTATTTTCATCTTCATATTAGATGTGGATTTTGAGCTTAAAAAGAATCACTCCAGTCATAGTCTGGTGATTTTCATACCTATTTGGATATAGAAATTCCTTATCCCGTATATTGGCAGTTGTTGTGACAACTAAGTTCGCGGACTTTTGACTGCGATCGAAGCAGGTGTAAGGTTGGTTATGTACACAGTTTAATTGTATCAGCTGCTCTCTCTTTCTTTCTCTCTCCCTCACCTGCTGCCATTCTTTGGGCCCAGGAGCGAGCAGGTAGCGTGGCTTCTTGGCCTACCACGGACAAAGCGGTCGCAAATTTATCAAAGAGAAAAAAAGGAGTTGAAATTTCGAAGCCCGGAGATTTAAACACAGCGAAGTACATATGGTGTTGTCATTTCCTGACCGTTACACCTGGTCAGAATTAGTTTGATGGAAGATAAAGCGGGAATATTCTGAATCTGCTGTATCGTGTTGATGTACACACTACCTTTAGAGTCTGGAATGCTCCACAATGCTACCTTAACTCACCATCTTCGATATTCATTATAGCGTTATGTAATCGTAACATATGAAAGCACTTCATTAAGCGTTTTGACTTGGAGGCGATAACAACAGCGAATTACCCATATTTTTATCCCATATTTACTTTTATTGTTTGTTCATTTCTAAACCCTCAGATATTTATTTTTACTTTTGCTTTTACTTATCTTTGACTTTTAAGTACTATTTAACTTTCATTCTGAATGACACACGGTACATTAAAGATATGACGCTGATGATACCCGAGAAGAAAAATAATAATTCGAAAAGCAATTCTGAGAAAGAAATTCAATGTCTCCTTGGAAAATCTTAGTTATGATGACTGTGGAAAACATGGGGAAACCTCACTAAGGGCGGTTCTGATGAGATTTGAAACATGAACCTCTCGAATTCAGGTCCCTTATGTTACCGAGCAGCCAACTTACTCAGTCTTACCCTTAGCAAGTATAGGGCGTATAGTATTCCGCATATACATATCCAAATTTAAGTGAGTATCTATGTCTGAACAATGTAGATAACAGAAAACGAAAGCTTGGTTAAATATTAAACTAAATATTTGAGTTTAGCAATTACCCTTGATTTCCACGCCACAAACTATCCTTTGAAAAGTCAATTTTTCCAAAAACAGTTCATGATGATCTTGATGAAAATAATATATGTTTAGGATATTTGCTTGACAAGTAAAATGTATTCCTTGCATTTATTAGGAAGAGTCTGCGAGTTCCATATCATTCTCAATGAATTTTGTGTAATTTTGTAACACCGATAGACCATAAGAAGTGATCAAAACCATATTAGACAATACATTTCGATCTGTTTTAAAGATGATAATGATGATGATTGTATTTAAGCCGCTCAACTACTGGGTTATCAGTGCCCTTAAAAGCCAATGGGTTTATCAACCAAGTAAACGGCTAAAGCGCGAAAAGACTAAAAGGCAATCAATAAAAGAAAACAAGATAAAACACCGGTACAACGGTGTGGCAAAGAATCAAAATAGAAACTAAAACCATTAAAATCAGAAAGGCGGTTAAAATTGTTAAAATACCCACACTGTTAGGGCCTAAATCCTAAAATTTACAGATAAACCGAACGCTAAAATTTTGCCCACCGCCGTCTCGTCATCCGCGAGTATTTCTGCTAAACTGGCCCGCAGCTGGAGGGACCTGCAGAGTCGTGCTAGTCTAAAATAATCTAAAAATACATGGCGCACCGACAGTTCGGCACCGCAGAGCGGGCAAACTGGAGCCGGTGTCCGGTTTCATAAAATGCTGTATCTAAAATGACAGAGTCCAATGTACAACGAAGCCAAAATAACGTCTTTCCGCCGCGATAAGACACAGGAGGTCATCCAGTGAATCGGAAGCTCCTTTACCGTGCGGAGCTTCTTTTCACGGAGGGCAGACCACTCATCGCACCAGCACGAGAGCACCTCCCTACGCACAATAAGCCCAGTCTTCCGCGGAGACAAATGAGATGCTGACACTGGGATCTATAGTTGCCACCTTGACTGGCGAATCCGCCGTTTCATTCCCCCGCAAGCCCACGTGACCAGGAACAATGCACACACCACGCTAACGCCAGAGGCGTGTAAAACGCGGAGGGCGTCTTGGATACGCTGTACGAGAAGATGGTGGTTGTACAGCTCACGAGGGCTCTGGAGTGTGCTAAGACAATCACTTAAGACAGTCACTTAAGGCAGTCACCCAACCTTCTGCGGCGAACATATAAAATGGCTCGGTATATTGGATGGAGCTCTGCAGTGTATATAGAAGTACTACCATGGATACCGAATGTAATGGGTTCGGCCCCATGGACATACCCGCATCCAACAGCGGGAGATCTTTTGAAACCGTCGGTGTATAGCAATTTAAAGTCTTTATAGCACGATAAAAATTCCAAAACCAACTGCGGGTACTACTCGTGGGCATCGTAGCTTTAGTATGCACCGTCATGCACAGATCTACGTGGGGTGCTGCACACAACCAAGGAGGATACACCCTTTCGCCTCTAGGCATTACGAGTGCATGCCTCCTAAGAAACTCCCGGAAGCGAAATCCTGGCGGCTTAGGACTGAGACGAGTGTTCCTGTAATGAACGTCAAGTGAGGTGAAGAAAAATGGTGCGGATGCGAAGGCATGCTGTTTAACCCACAGCCATAATTCCCCAGCAAAAAGGCCCGCCGATATTGCAGAGGAGGTTCTGCCGTTCCAGCGCAGAGACTTAGGACTGCAAAATTTGGTAATGCCCCAGTGGCTAAACGAAGGCCGGAGTTATGGACCGTGTGTAGTCTTTTTCAGCACCGATGGACGGGCTGAAGCAGACACGATGCACCCATAGCCCAGCTTGGATCGGATCAGTGTGCGACACAAGCAAAGCAGCGCTGGTGATCCGTGCCCCGCGATGTTCCAATAGGTACCCAAAACAGATTAAAAGAACACTCATACCATACTTTCAACTGCGCTATATGCGACGACCAGCTAAGCTTTCTATCGAAAACCAGTCCGAGGAACCTAGTTTCATCGGCAAAAGGTAAAAAATGCCAACCAAGTCCGAGGAAGGGTGGTAACTGACTCTTGCGGCTCCAGAAGTCGATGTAGATCGTTTTCTCAGTGGAAAACCTAAAGCCGTTCTTAGAGCTCCAGTCGTGAAGGTTGTCTAAGCATTGCTGTAGACGACGCTCTAGGAACGGAGTACGCTGAGAAGTACAGCAGACGGCCAAATCGTCCACGAATGAGCACGGTGAAACCCCTAGAGGACCGTAGTTAGAGAAAGAATTAATGGGCATAGCAAACAGTGTAACGCTTAGGGCCAATCCATGTGGGACACCGTTCTCTGACATAAAAAAGTTTGACAATACCGCGCCGACCATAACTCGGAAAACGACATTGTTCATGAACTTCCGAAGGAATACTGGTAGGCCTCCGTGAGTATTCCAGCTATGCAGGGAGTGTAACAGACCTGCACGCCAACACGTGTCATAAGCCTTTTCGAGATCAGATTAGACGCTGACGGTCTGGCCGTTCCTCTGGAAACCGTTCATTATCTGCGTCGACATCGACACAAGATGGTCTAGGTTCGAACGGCCACGTCGAAAACCACACTGGACGTTCGTCAGCAGGTTGTGAGTTTCCAACCACCACACCAACCGCCCATTGATCATAAGTTCCATCACCTTGCATACGCCACTGGTGAGAGAAATAGGACGGTAGCTGGAAGGCAGATGGCGATCCTTCCCAGCTTTCACAATGGATATGATGGTGGCCTCTCGCCACTTCTCAGGAAAACTACCGTCAACCCAGACACGACTATAGACCTCGAGTAGGAACGCCTTCCCTTCGGGACAGATATGTTGTAACAAGCTCACGTGGATACCCTCTGGTCCTGGTGCAGATGGTTGCGAAGATGAAAGTGCATGTTCTACCTCTACTATGGTAAACAGGCGATTGTATTCTTCAAGGTTTCCGGAAAGAAACCAGAAATCTTGAGATTTCACCTGATTCATAAGTGCAGGAACCTTAGGTGCATAACGATCGGAGCTAGACACGTGAGCGAAAATACTGCCAAGGATGTTAGCCACGTCTAACGGATCCACAACGACTCCTGCAGGAGTTTTCACACCAGGAATCGGTATGTGGGTCGATTTTACGGCTACGAGCCTTAACTATTCCATACTGCAGGGGAATGTGTATGGCGAATAAAAGACGACACAAAAGCGTTCCAGGATGTCTGTTTGCTCTCCTTAATGACTTTCCTAGCCCTGGAACGCATCTTCTTGTACAGAGTAAGGTTCTCCAGCGTGGGGTGGCGTTGGAAAACCCGTAGAGCACGCCTACGAGCATGGATTGCATTCCGGCAGCCATCCGTCTTCCATGGCACATGAGTCAACAGAGATTGGGAGACGAACGCAGATTAGACCGCTCTGCGGTGGAAAGTATTCGCTCGCTAAGATGTTCTAAGAGCTCGTTAACAGAGGTGTACTCCTCATAACTAAAAACCGCCAACTGGGTGTATAGGGTCCAGTTGGCGTGATCGAAACGCGAGGTAGGCAAGCGTGTGGAATACACGTTGTGTGCTTGGAGACTAATAAGACAGGGGAAGTGGTCACTGGAGTGTAGGTCAGAGAAGACATTCCATTGTAATCACACTGATAACTGCGGTGAGCATACTGCCAAATCCAGATGCGACAAGGTGTTGTCTGCATCAGAGAAAAACGTAGGTTCTCCGGTATTCAGGAGAATCAGGTTATTACTGTCCAGGAAGTCAAGCAGAACTTTGCCTCTCTCCCAAACTCGATTTGAACCCCAAAGAGGATGATGGGCATTGAGGTCTCCCACCAACAGAAAGGGAGTTGGTAAGTGAACGATCAGAGCTTGTAGAGCAGTGAGCGATAGGTCGTCTGAAGGTGGAATGTAGATGCTGCAGACGACCAATTGTTTCGTCGGCAATATTATGCGTGCAGAAACTGACTGGATGTAAGTGCGTAAAGGCATATCGTCCACAAATACGTCATCTCTGACCAGCACCATAGGGCCTCCGTGCGCAGGAATACCCTCTTCTGGAGCAAGATCACGCCTGAGATCTCTTTTAAGCACTCAGATTATTTTAAATGACATTTTCGTTCACTCAGGTATTTTTAACATACTCGTTAGGTGATTAATGTTGCGATGGTTTTTGTTTTCAAACGGTCCTCGGAATTCAGATGTTTCTCTGGATGTAAACGTTGGCATTTAGACTTGATTTTCACTCCCACCCCTCATTTCACCGCTTTGTACCTTCTACGGAATATGTAATGAAAGGCTTTGCGATTTGAATGACAACATGTGCTAAATAGAAAAAAACTGTTTTAATAATCCTTTGATATCAGAATTATGGACTAGTAATATTAATAGCTCCATAAAGTAACGATAGGGAGATAGATAATGAATTCCAATAAATAATTTCTATGTATTAAGATCAATATATTCAGAATGTTAATGAACTCCAACGAAATAATCTCAGCGAATCTAAACGCGACTAATGTAAGCAATTTGAGATAGAAAATGCATGATCTGGGGCTAACCATAACGCAGTTGATTGCATCAAAGCTAATTGGGATCAGATACTTTTAAATTGGCTTTTAAACAATTAGGGTAAAATTATTGTATTAGAATGTTTTTAAAACCGCTTCCCGAGTATAGAAATACCGGTCTTTTGTAGCTCGTTATTGGTTTTCTCAAAATGTAACGGCTCAAAAGTCTCTCAAATCTCGAATTAATCACTTGCCGGTGCGACACTGAGCAGCGACGAACGGCCTCTTTGCATCATGTAGCCTACTTTAATCCTGTTTGGCAACCGTTCTGGTAGCCCAATCCGTAACACCAAAAACCGATGTTGCAAAGATCATTGGTTCGGTTCCTGTTATGTTGTTAGGTTTTCCTTCTTCTCTTTTTAATAAGTAATTTCTAATAGGTACCAATGAAGTGATTCGTAACTAATAAATGAATGCCCAGTGCAATAGTACTACGACAGGTTTTTCTGGGGTCACTTTAAGTCTCTGGTGTATGAAACACCTATTACCTCAGAAGAGGACCTAATTGCCCTGATAATAGCAGCATGTGAAGTTATTCGACATAAACAAGGAATTTTGGACAGAGTGCAAAGTTGTTCCTTCGCCGCTATTAATTTTTCACTGAAAACGCAGGTCACCATTTCGAGCTGTTTCTATAAACCTGATAGATTTGCATTTACTTTTATTTTATGTAAGTTCGTTCACCCTTTAAACCACTTCCCATTTAGAGATAGAGAATGTTAAGGTATTAAACAGGTTTTAACCTCTGTTAGAAGAAATTGTCATTAATTGTACCCTCAAGGTGAAATTTATTCGTAAAATGCATATATTTATACAGGAATTAAAAGCTTAGACAAAATATTGAAAAAAAAAAACAACCAAACACATACACACATTTAAAAAATGACAAAAGAAAATCGAAGGATATTAGAACTCGGTTAGCTTTCACTTGAAAGCTAAAGTCATAACCGTTGCGCTAGTGGGAGTGCTCTGACACGTGTCTCCATTTACGTGTGTTGGGTACTGGTTCTTTAGAAACTTACTCCCGTAACTTCCACATCTGAACCAAGAGACCATAAATGTCCTATTTCTAATTACCTGTTTAAGATATCTGCACTTGCTCCGAAAATATTTTGTTGTAGTTCATTAACATCCTCTAGGTAAGAATCGCTAGTTATAATTGAAGTGAATAAGGAATCGTTAGCTAGGCAACCTATGTGTTGTAGCCAAGCAATTAATAGTTCCAGTAGCTAAAGTAATTAGGAATTCCGGAGAACTTAGTCAAAAATCAACCCATTATCTCAATGTTAGGGTAACTATAGTGCAGTACGTTCTGAAGTCAGCTAGAAAATCCAAGTATACCATTACTAAGAACTAGAAAGGAAAACTATTCTTGGAATTTAGCAAGTCAAAAACTAAACTGTGTTTCAGAAGTGAATAAGAAGCGTATGGTTTGGTAATGTACAACATAGGGATTTTGGTCAAGTATTCATAAAGTAGGTGGGACTTAAGTTGATAATGCGATGTGTAATGCTAAAATTCGTATAAAACAGTCTTTTAAATTTTACAGACATGTTTTTGCTGTCATCGATTATTATACAGAGTCTATAGCGCTTAAAGACCACGTTCAGGTTATAGCTCGTTTGGTGACCGCCGCAAGGAGATTCGCCGTTTATTTAAGCGATTCACCTTAGTTTAAGCTTCTAATTGCTATTACCAAAACAGTTATGTTAGACTGGTAACTTTATGGATACTGCTAAGCTAGCAGATACAATATTTCAATAGCTATAGCATCTAGTGTGCTAATATTTAGAAATAAGTTAATTATTCATTCTCAAACAGTCGGAATATCGCTTCAAATTGCATCCATGACATCTCTTGGTCAGATTAACTGGAGTTGTATATTCTCACGCCACGCCACGCATAGGTATTCTCAGAGAAAGTTTCTATAGCTCACTACTGTAACGGAAGGCAGCATATTCATGAATGATAACATAGCCACGAGTTAGCGAAAATGTTTTTGTCAGTTAGGTAAACAGTACCTTACAAATTAATTTTTGTTATAATTATACCGAACATTATATATGGGTGTAGGTAGGTAGGCAGGTAGGTAGGCAGGCAGGCAGGCTGCAGGCAGGCAGGAGGGCGGGCGGGTGGGTGGGCAGGTAGGTAGGTGGGTAGGTAGGTGGGTAGGTGGGTGGGTAGCTAGGTGGGTGGGTGGGTGGGTAGGTAGGTAGGTAGGTAGGTAGGTAGGCAGGCAGGTAGGTAGGTGTAAATGAATTGACGGTTGACAGCCTCGTGCAACCTCGAGAACGGCTGAACCTATTTGCCTAATTTTGCTTTTTTAATATTTGTATAAATGTAAGGAAGGTTTAAAAGGTGAGAAGAATACCTGAAGTGGTAATGGACCGGACTATGAACTAAGTAAAAAGTACACACGCAAACTCTTACGGAATGCATTTACATTCTTTCATTTTTGGCAATAAGTGCGTTAGAAAGCAGAAATATATTCAGCTCCTTTCCAAAATTTTCAAAGCTGTTTAACTTACCATCTCTATATAATAAAAATGAATTTGTTAAGCTTCGTAACGGCAAACTTTTAAATAGCTAGACCAATTTTGCTAATTCTTCTTTTTGAAATATTCAGTTAAGTGCAAGGAAGGTTCTTATGAACAGAAAAAGTCTGTAAAATTGCGCGGAAAAACAGCATGTTTCCTTTTAGAAATTGATATGCAGTCCGACGAAGGTTATTATGAAGGTTAAAACAAAAGAGAACAAAATCGTATAAACAAGAGAGAACTTAAACAGAACACGACGAAAGAACAGTTGAAATTAGCAACTTTAAAGTATATGTGCGTAACGTTTAAATTAATATAAATTACTTGAATGCATCTTGAATTTTGACCCTTCCTTCTTCTACGAAATAAGGTTTAACTGTTTCAGAGCTCCTAATTAGTGCGTATTATTTCATAGTCCCTATTTTCCCTCTGGTTTATTGGTTTATCTTATGTGTTTATACTCAGTTCAAGATTCATGTTGCCTGTAAGACACGGACGGGGCACGTTAAGTCGATGAACTCTAAATGCTATAAAGTAAGCAAATTGTTGGTCTCATCGGACTGCACAGCAACATAAGGAGTGCATGAAGTTGAAAGGACTAGGATATCGCAAACACATACTTCACCTAACAAATTGCAGGTTTGAAACAAGCTGCTGACGGTTACGATGTTCCAGTTGACTGCAGTGCATACAAATGTGTTGTTATTGGATCCACGGATTCAGTTTGCCGATATTGCAAGGCACTGAAGAAAGGAAAAAAAGAAAAAGAAGAAAAAGGCCACTGGATTGTGTTGTGCAAATAGCAAAGTGAAATTGGCGCCATTGGTTCCGCCACCAGAGTCATTACACTCATTGGTTTCAGGAAGAGGAACGGATTCTTCACATTTCCTTACAAGTATACAAAAATATAACAACTGCTTCCAAAAGCCCCTCAAATTCCAGCCTCTGTAGCCCTCGTCCCGAGGGGTAACAACAGGAAGTAGGGAACTGACGGATGGGGTGATGTACGGTGGGGACTTTGTGTGCCCAAAGACCACCAGGGCTGCCAAGATGGCCCATCATTAACCCCGAAAACTGGCAGGAAAGCTCTGGAGTTTTCCTCCAGGGCCCTACTAAGGTAGGTAGGGATTGGCGTTCCCGAAGTCCCGAGCCAAATCTCTAGATTGAGTTCCTCCACGAGGTGCGCGTGTAATTTCAAACACCCAAAACCTGGTCCACTTCAGTGTTTGAGTCCGTTTATTTTACATTTATTTTTTATTTTTCGTCCTTGAACATATGTCTGACGGATAACATAGCGCGGGTGGTTGGAGTGGGAAGGGCAAGGGGTGACTGGGTAACGCGTAATTCCCAGCCCCTTGTTATCATCTAGGACTGTGTTCGTATCCGCTGATAAAGGTCAGTACTGAGTTGGGGCCATTGCATGAGCTGTTAGACCCCTGAAGGCGATTGAAACCCTGTATCTTTACACGAGGTGGTGTGACCCTGAGGTAAGCGATATCCAGGCCAGGACTCTCACCTAAGCCGGGGTGGCGACCAGGATATGAGCATGCCATCGGAAATCGTTGCAATGGTGGAGGATATTACCGCTTTGGCACCGAAATATAAGCCTACAACTGTGAAGGGAAATAGAACGAAGTAGTCGAGTCCTGCGATCCTCGATACATAGCGGTTACCAGAACTGAGGAAGGACAAAAACTTTCTCTCACTGAAACCTTTAGTCATCCAAAAGAGTTTGGATAAGATAGCTTGTCTTGTACTCGTTCAAGAAATGGCACGCTCCTGGTGGAAGCACACACTGTCTCCCAGCCAGCAGTCATATTTAAGGCAAAATTGTTATGCAGCTACCCGCTGAACGCCACATTCCATAAAAGCCTGAACTCCATGCGCGGAGTGGTAAACACCCTTCCTTTGGACAACATGACCAACGAGGAAATTATGGAGAACCTACAGCACCAAGGTGTGACGGCTGTGTACCGTGTGCAGTGAAACGAGCGAGGGAAATTGGTGCCTACATTGGTGCCTGTTCCTGAACTTTGATCGGGTAGATCGCCCACAAAGGATTAGGGCAGGATATGAAAGCATTGTGGTATGCCCTTATAACCCAAACCCGCTAAGATGCTACAAATGTAGCCGCTTTGAACACTCTAGTGGATTCTGTAACGGTACGCCTTCGTGTTGTAACTGTGCGATGTCACTCCACGATGGTGCGTGAACTCGCCAGTTTAGTGTGTGTATGTGTGTGTGTGTGTGTGTGTGAACTGTGCTGTAGGACACCCATCCAGCTTTAGCGATTGCCCACACTTTGTGGAGGAAAGGGCGATCCAAGAGATCCGGGTAAAAGAGAAGGTTTCCTTCTTGGAAGCCCTGAAGCTCGCGCGTACTCACATACCATCCCTCCCGCGGTCCGCTACATAGAGCGCAGTATCAGCTAAGCCGGTGCCGAGGAGAGAGATCGCCACTCAGACCAGCGATAATGCTGCGGCCACTATATCCAATAAGATCCTTTATCCATCAGCACCTCCGAAGCCTGCCAAAACAGCAGCCTTGTATGCACCTATGATAACTTCCGCACCATGAGGAAGAAGATCGCCAGCACAGTCACCGGCTAAAGCCTCAATATCAAAGACCTACAAGCCCCATCTGTACGCAGAACAGCACAAAAAATTTAAGACTAGCTGGAGGAAGTTCGATTTCCTTAAGTATACCAGGAAACCGGCCAGCCTCAAGAAGGGTCACAGGGCATTTAGAAATTCCTCCGCTGAGGGGTTTTCCGGTGAGGACTCGGATAGTCGCTTATCATCCTCGTAGATCTCCGTGTCCAATCTATTTGGGGTCTTTGAACCGAAGTTCTCTTTCGGGAAAGGGGCCTCATCCGTAGAGGACATGGAACTGGAGGATGCGGACCAGACTACCAGGATGACTTCTAGAAAACGACACAACTATTCGGAAGCTAAAGCGGTTAGCCCGAAACCCAAAAATGGGTAAACTGATTCGGCCACCTTCGAAGTCGTCATAAGGTGGAATAACCCTTCACCTTCTATTCCACAGTTCCAATGATGATCCTACAGTGGATCATGCATGGGCTTAGGGCACATCACCCAGAGCTCGATTTGTTACTCAGGAAGATCGATTCATTATTCGTTTGCTTACAGGAGACTAACCTACGTCCTCAAGAATCCCCGGTATCGGATGCAGACTATAAATTGCTGCAAATGTATGTCATGGCAATTCAACACAAGAAATTGATCTGAGAAATCAGTTTATTCCACTATAAAACAAGATGATGCCGTCAACTGTCCACCCGAATTTTCGAACTCGTTGGATTTGCCAGAATTGCCGCCTCACAATCCTTAATTAAAGTTTGGCTCGGTGATAATTTTGCGACATATTAACTAAGCACGTCTTTTAACGGCACACGGCAGCCGGTGAAAAGATTACTGAACAACTTGATCGAAGCAACCTCTCTAAAGGGAAAGTATAAAATAAAAAATGTTTTGATACCACGCATTCCAATGATTTCGACTGACATACCATTTAGATTTAAACGCCTGTAGTTTCCAATGCGGCTTTCTTTCGCTATGACCATAAATAAATGCCATGGGCAGTTATTGAGTGTTTGTGGTATTAATCTTGAAAAGATATGTTTCTCGCATCGCTAATTGTGTGTTGCCTATTCCCGTTTTTTATGTTCTGGAGTTGGAAAACCATTAATTTCTTTTGTTTGCTCACCAGGTAAGCAAACAAAGAGTGTCGTGTACCTTAAATCATTACAATGAAAATATTTAAGATAATATTACTTAAGTATTAGAGCGTGTGAATAAAGATAACGGAATTTTGTAAGCAGCTGTTAGGATTATTACATTACAAATACATGGATAAGTATATTAACATTATGCAAATATATTGTTGATATCACGGTAATTATTTGATAGTCAGTAAACAAAGTGATCACTGTGAAATACGTTTATATTCAATTTTTTGCTTAAACTACATATTTGTGACTGCATATTATCTGTTCTGGCGATGATTAATGAAAACTAAAGATATCATATATTATCTGTTCTGGTGACGAAAATAAAAAATATCATTAATATAGATACACTTTATAAGCGATGGCATCACCAGAACTTGACAAAGGAGTATAAGTATGTGTGACTGCCACAGTGCAATGACTTTTGACAGAACGACGTTCGTCGGGTCAGCTAGTACGTCTTAGAAATTCAGCTAAGGTGATTGCCTTACATCTTACAGTCAAAGCTATGCTGCTGACACCATAAGAAATTCTGATCCTGAAGGTGCAGTATATATTTTAATTCAGTTTTTCCCTAAACTTCTCTTACTGCATTTCTATATAACCAATGAGAAATGATCTCTCATTTCATATTATTCGTGTTTAAATTCATCTTTTAACGGTTTATCAATGCCAATTCTTGCAAAACTAGCTGAGTGGTCTCATGTTCTCTTCGATAAGGATTAATTTCTAGATAATATATCGCTAGGTATGTTTTGGTGTTTCGGCAGGAAAGTCAAAGAGCTGTAAATTGAGTTTACATTGTAGGGTTGAACTTTAAATTTATTTGGCACTTAACGCAGCAAGAAGTGTATTTGACCGAAATATTCGATAACGACATTTCACAAAAAATGCTGGTTTTGGGTTCCATTGAACCGAAAATGCACAGGTCCTCTGTAAGCAGCATAGGTTTAAAATGAGATATCGAACGAGTACCAAAACTAGTATTAACGTTTAGTGTCTAACGTCCATGTATTCGAAGATTTTTACGGATATCCTTCTACATAAAATTAACGTTTATTTAGGAACAGTTTCGTACCTTTTTGTTGTGGATACAAATGTCAAATCTATATGTCTTAGCAAAACTAGTAAAATGCATGTGAAATTTCTGCATGTAACCTGTGTGATGCTCTTCATTAGAAAAAAATGTATGGTTTTTATGAATTGTAAACCGCAATGGAAATTTAAAGTTGACTCTAAAAATGTATTGTTAATCATTTTAGAGAAATTTGTTATTGCTGGTCATACAGAGAATCGCATCACGAAACAATTATTTAACGACCTTTTCGAATATCTTACTTTTGCTTCCGTTTTCAATTTTGCTTTTGTATGTACAACGAAATGTGTAATCTAAGCATTTCCTTTACCGTAAGGTAGAAATAGGTAATGTTAATTTTTAATAGAGAAGGTCAAACGAATTTAACGTATATAAAATGTTTGAATCTTTCTCTTTCTCTTCTTACATTGCAAACCCTCGACCTTGTTTCTGTAGTCAACTTTGCTACCAATACCTACTTGTCACCCCTGACACCATATGGCGGGCACGCGCCCCCCAGAGCCTAGGAGAACTAATACGTTATTGATGCAGAGCAATTAAAGTTGAAGACAACACAAAACCTCATCGAAATTGATTCCTAGTGCCCCACTTTTATGGCAATCTTTTCGAAAGGTTCTGTATGTTACAGATTTGCAGCCTCTGTTGTAACGAAAATGCTTCTGAACCAGAGATGGGTAGAAAATAACGTAACTGCTACACTGCTACAGCTGCCTTAATGTAATAGTTACTTATGTAATTGGAGGCATACAGTAACTAGTTAGCGCTTAACTGTTACTAAAGTAATGATTGAAAAACAATTGGCTACAACAATCGGGTTACCGAGTCTGTGTAGAGAGCTGAGAGTAACTTGCTTTGTTGTAATAATTATAATGTGTGTTTGTGCGTAAATATTTCCCTTCTCTAGTAAAACCAAATTTCAGAACGTCAATTTTATAACATCTATGAAAACATTTATTATATGCGTGACCTCAATCATGATTGCGTTGGCAATGATTGATTATATTCTTCGGTATATTTACAAGCTTCTTCAGAGCGTGCGGCATTCTGCCTGTGTGCTATTGGGTGTGCCACAATCAGCTTTGCTCGTACATTAACTAATCCGCGCGTAAGGCATAAACCTACATATAACACTCTCATCTTACAGATGATGCTGGAAATGTTTTCGTGCTTATCAAGCATTGTATCGGGAACACAGATTCAGATACATACGATTAATTTGGGCCACATATATGTTTCCGATTTTGTTTGTAATATTTCGTTTTAGTTCTTCCAATGTATGGAAATTTGTCTCTTAAACCTAAACAGAATTAGATGTAAATTAATTGTTCTTTCACGCTGGCCGTGTGTAGGTTAAATTTTGGAAACGTAGAATCAGACAGAAAGATTCAATGCCATAGACGGGATTTGAACCACGGATCTTCTGGTTTCCGTCCAGCCGCTCTACCATTGAGCTACTATGGCCAACGTGCCGATATGACATTAAATTCCCCAACTGACTCGTATTTTCCCGGTAGACCACTTAGGAGTTCTCATAAACACATGAGACAACTACCTTAATGGCGACTTACAACATGTAAGTACTTTAAGGCCCGGGTTTTATAGTTAACCACTATTAGGTCAATTATAGGTGGTTCACAAACTTATCCATGCAATTTAATTTTTTTAAAGTAACAAACTTTTTTAAGCCTGTCACTATAGGCTGTTGTATACACAAGTTAACGGTAATTCACAGCGTGTAAACATGCGTATTTCAAAAACGCTCTAGAGTATACAACTCTCACCTATTTATACAGCTAAAAATGCGGATTCTGTGATATCTTTTGATATCCCTTCATGAGAGACTTCAAAAATACATTGCAAGATTTCATTCTGGATTGTCTTGGAGGTCCCTTAAACACTTTAGCATTCTCTAGATGGGTTTCTCAGAACACAGTCTAGCTCTGCACTTAAGTTTGCCAGTCCTCGAAAAATACCACGTTTGCTTGATGTAGCTGACTCACCGTGTCCTCGTAGAAGTAACTCAAAGGCTCCACAAAAACTAATGCAATTAACAATAATGTTTAACACTACCTATTTTGAGCCACTTTCTGGTTGGTTTCTTTAATTGTTCTTCGATATGCACTGTCCATCAGCAGTTTTGAGCCACTTTCTAGTTGGTTTCTTTAATTGTTCTTCGATATGCACTGTCCATCAGCTTTGATGTATTTACATGGCCAAGCATAGCAAAACTGTCTTTTAAAGTTACGTGCTTTTCAGCGCGATCATGAAGGTGCTGCAAATCATTCATGCCATGTTTTGTCCGCGGGTATTCACCGTGGCCAGTGTGAAAGAACAATTAATTTCCATTAATTGACCTAATAGTAGTTAACTATAAAAGCGGGCCTTAAAGTACTTAACATGTTGTAAGTCGCCATTAAGGTAGTTGTCTCATGTGTTTACGAGAGCTCCTAAGTGGTTTACCGGGAAAATACGAGTCAGTTGGAGAATTTAATGTCATATCGGCACGTTGGCCATAGTAGCTCAATGGTAGAGCGGCTGGACGGAAACCAGAAGATCCATGGTTCAAATCCCGGCTATGTCATTGAATTTTTCTGTCTGACTCTACGTTTCCAGAATTAGATGTAATTTAAAGAGCTCCTGGTGTTCTGGTAATTTTTACAGCAAATCTCTTATCGATATGCGTGAATCTGTCCACCAGAATTTCCAGGTTACTATCTGGGCTGTTTTCCATTATTGTCTTAATAGGAGAGAACTGACCTTCAAGTGCTATTGTAAGGTCTTTTTAGATTTATTATTTGTATTTTTGAGAATCTGTTGCTTTGCATGGCTTGAATGTTCTTGTTTACTTGTTAACGATGAATCTGATAGGTATTGGCCTTCATAAGATAAGCTTTGAGTGCGCTGGTTTGAAGTAGAAATAACGCCTTACCACAAACGTTTTTGTACTCCATTTGCTTTACTTATCTATGTTGCGCCGCCTCCCGAGGGGTTGGATTTTGTGGGATTTTCGGTCTGAATGTATTCCATGGTTGAGATGTTGTTGTTTCTTTCTATTAACTGAATATTAGTCTCTTGAATGATTGTGTGGTAGTCTCCTTTCGTTCAGCATTACTAAGATTTATATACTTATTTGTGTGTCTACTTTGAAGGTATTGTATTTAGGGTATCTAGAAAAAAACAAGGAATATTAATTAATTCACATTCTGAGAAAAGCAAAACAAAGGCATTTAATACGACTGCAGAGTCATTCTTTCCTGCCCCATTACTGTCGTAGATTTCAAAAGACCAAACAATGCTGAAACCAAGAGAATATAGTTAGACCAAGAAATTACATAGGTTTCAAAAATAATTTGTCAATCAATGTTTTAATTTCGGAAGGAGAATGTTGTGATTTACTTAATCATACGATTTGAAAAATGGCTTATTTTATATGTACATCAGTATTAACTTCTAGTTAAGAGGATACAAATCTTGTGAAATTAGATAAACTTATACTTGAAGATGTTTTTGGGTATTAAATTAAGAGTTATATTTTGAAACTGTGAAAACAACTCGAGTGTACACATTTTTTTATAATTTTTGGCAGGAACATAATGTGTTGCTGGTGGTCTATAATTATATTTGTATCATTTTTACCACCTATGGAAATTGGCGTAAACCTTTCGTGTTTGCCGAAGTTTGAAAAAGTACTTTTTCGATATGTCGATATGTCGTTGGAGGACGTTAATTAAAAGGAATCAGATTATGCAGCTTCTTTTGGCTTTAATTTTAATTTAAGTTAGCCCCCATTAGTGGTCCCCCAGAGGCCTATTGCGGTATGTACGAGATATGAAAATCCCGGGGTCTCGAGCCAAATCTCTCGATTTTGTGCCTCTGAGTGGTGAAAGAGCTAATACCAAGCGCCCAAACAAGGTCCACATGTGTGTTTGACCCTAACCTCCCTGAACACACGCCTGACGGATAACCTAGCACGGGTTGACGGAATGGGAAGCGCAGGGTGACTAGGTAACGCGTAACCCCCAGCTCCTGGTTATAATGTAGGATTGTGTTCGTATCCGAAGCACTCATGAAGGCGATTGGCTCCTTCTGTTTATACATTTGGAGGTGAGACGCTGAGGTGAGCAAGGTCTAGGCTAGGACTCTCACCTAAGCCGGGGTGGCGACCAGGATGTGAGCACGCCATCGGAGACGTTTGCAGTGGTGGAGGATAACGTCACAATGAGTACGGTTAATAAACACAACAAAACAGTTAAGAACCGTGGAAAGGAAATAGCTGAGCCCTCTGATCCTCACTATTTGGTTATTTCTAGAACTGAGAAAATTCGAAAATGTACTACCGTCAAACCGTTTTATCTTTCAGAAGGGTCTAGATAATATTGCTGGTCCAGTAAAATCATGTACTCGATATCTCAATGGCACGCTTTTGGTCGAAGCTGTATCAACCACGCAGGCTTCAAAAATTTTGAAAGCTAATGTGCATGAAAGCGCGTGAAAAGTCTAGACAAATAACTAAGGATAGCAAAAAGACCTCATGGAACAATTTTGTATCATCTTTTAACAGACGTACACCTTCCTCTGCTGTATGCGATAAGTTAAGGCACGTGGCCGGAAAATCAACTCACTTGCTAATCACTGGTCGGAACATATCTGCAGGAGTTGTTGAACTGTTTGACGTTGCCAACACCTTCGGCTGTGCTTGCGCTCAAGTGTCTAGCACAAATAATTGTATACCTGAGTTTTCTCCGGGATCTCCGGTTTCCCCTGACATATCATTCCACCGGAGCTCCATCTTCATCTCATGTATCATCAGTGTCACCCAAGAAATGACCTATATGTGGACGATATACCTTTACGCATTAACATCCAGTCAGTTACTGCACGTATAAACTGCCGACGATACAATTGGTTGTCTGCAGCATCTATAGTTCATCTCCAGACGACCTGCCACTTACTGAGCTACAAGCTCTGGTGTTTCAGTTACCAACCCCCTATCTCTTGGTGGGAGTCCTTAAGGCCCATTACACTCTCTGGGGTTCAACTCGAACTTGTGCGAGATGTAGCGTTCTCTCAGACTTCCTGGACAGTAATAACCTGGCACTCCTAAACAGCGGAGAACCTACGTTTCTTTCTGACGCATTCAACACTTTCTCGCATCTGGATTTGGCAGTGTGCTCAACTCAGTTAGCAGTATCCCTACAATGGAACGTCATCTCTGACCTACACTCCAGTGACCACTTACCCTGTCATATTAGTCTCCTAGCCCAAAACGTGTGTTCTATACGGTTGCCAATCTGGTGTTTTGATCATGCCAACTGGACCCATTTCTACCCAGGTGGCGGGTTTGAGCTATGAGGAGTAAGCCTCTGTAAACGATTTAGTGGAACATCTTACCGAGCAGATGCTTTCCGCTGCAGAGCGGTCTATTCCCCGTTCAACTCCCAATCCCCGTCGACGTCCTGTCCCATGGTGGACGGATGACTACAGGAATGCAAACCGTGTTCGTAGGCGCGATCTAAGGGTTTTCCAACGCCATCCCATACTGGAAAACCTAATTAAGTACAAGAAGATTCGTGCCACGGCTAGGCAAGTAATTATGAAGAGCAAAAAGGCCCCTTGGAATGCTTTTGTGCCGTCTTTTAATTGCATTAGACCTTCTTCTGTTCTGTAGGACAGGTTGAGGCACGTGGCCGGAAAATGGACTTACATGTCGATTGTTGGTCTGCAAAATGCTTCAGGCGTCGTTGTGCATGCATTTGAGGTGGCTAACACCCTTCGCAGTGCTTTCGCCTACATGTCTAGCTCAGATAATTATGCACCTGAGTTTCTCTCATTTAAAAATCAGGTGAGATCTAGAGGTTTCTGCTTTCTCTCTGGAAACCTTGAACACTGCAATCGGCTTTTCACCATTGGGTAGCTAGAACAGGCACATTGACCTCTGTGACCATCTGAACCAGGACCAGACGGTATCCACGTGCGATTCTTACATCTCTCTCCCGAAGGGAAGGTGTTCCTACTCGAGGTCTATAATCGCGCCTGGGTTGACGGTACTTTTCCTGAGAAGTGGAGGGAAGCCACCATCATACCCATTTTGAAAGCTGGGAAGGAGCGACGTCAGCCTTCGAGCTACCGTCCTATTTCTCTCAATATATGCGTCTGCAAAGTGATGGAACGCATGATCAATGGGCGGTTGGTGTAGTGGCTGGAAATTTACAACCATCTGACGAACATCCAGTGTGGTTTCCGACGTCGCTGTTCGACAGTAGACCATCTCGTGTCGATGTCGACACAGATAATGAACGGTTTCTTGAATAACTCTCAGACCATCGGCATATATTTTGATCTCGAGAAGGATTATGATACATGTTGACGTGCAGGTATGTTACGCACTATGCACAGCTGGAATATTCGTGGATGCCTACCGGTATTCCTTCTGGAGTTCATGAAGGACCGCATTTTAATAATAAGGGTCATCTCAATCATTTTTAACCCTTTTATCAAAGAGAACGGGGTCCCTCAAAGATCGGTACTCAGTTTTACACTGTTTACTTTTTCCATTAATTCTGTCGCTCTTTGTTCCTCGAGGAGTTTCATCGCGCTTATTCGTGCAGGATTTCGCAGTTTACTGTAGTTCTCAGCGTACCCCGTTTCTAGAGCGCCGTCTAGAGCAATGGTTTGACAATCTTCACCACTGGAGCTCTGAGAACGGATTTCGGATCTTCACTGAGAAAACGGTCTGCGTTAACTTCTGGCGCAGCAAGAGTGAGTTTGCATCCATCCTCCGACTTTCTCGCCATATATTACCATTTGCCGATGAAACGAGGTTTCAATGAGTGATTTTTGATAGAAAGCTTTCTTGGTCATCGCATATAGCTCAGCTGAAAGCACGATGTGAGCGTTCTCTGAATCTCTTGCAGGTACTAGATGAAGAATCGTGGGGAGTGGATCGTGCAGTGTTGCGTCGTCTGTATCGTACATTGATCATCCATATGTGCTGAAGAAGTTGGACACGGTCCATAAATCTGGCCTGCATCTAGCTATTGCTGCATTGGCAACTAGCCCAATTGTGGGTCTCTACACCTACGCGGCAGAGTATCCTCTGCAATATCAGTGGAAAGCTTTTCTGGGCAATTACGGCTGTGGGTTGTATAGTTCCCGTAGGGGAGGGGATCCGTCCCCTTCAGCTGCCAAAGTGCGGGCGCTGCGGACCCTTAGCACTCGTGGTACCTCTGACGTTACTAGAGGAACCTCGGGCCGAACAGCCGAGCCCCTCCTTCGGGAGTTGTTCCGATGGGTAGGTCTCGGGGTGGCAGTGTGTTCCCGTTAGCCCACGGGTAAATGGGTACCTCCGGCCAGGCCGCCAGGGCCACCCGGAGGGGGTAGCGGGTTGCCTTAATAGTCCCGGGTGCTAGCCTGCAAAGCTAGTAGTGGGTGTGCTAGATCACCTGCGGCCCCACCGAGGTTCTCGGTAGTCTTCCCTTCGGGGTTGGCGCGCGTAAGTGGCGTATCCACTTCCATCCCGTCTTGACGTTGAGTTCGGATGGGGGGGCTTTTTAAGAAATCAGGTATTGCCCTATGGAAAGAGCCCCGGAGTATCCAACCTCCCGGGTAGAAGGAGGCCCGGGTCTTGGTCCTACGGGTCCAGGACTAATGGGAGTAGATCCTCTGCACTTATCTGTGGGTTGTATAGTATGCCTTTGCATCCGACGTTTGCACCGTTTTTCGACACCTTATTTGACGTTCATTATGTGAACAACGGTCTGAGTCCTAAGCAGCCAGGGTTTCGCTTCCAGGAACTTCTTAGGAAACATGCACTCGAAATGCCTGGGATGTTTCCCAGGATCAAACGGGTGTACCTTCCTTGGTTGCGGGGAGTGTCCCACATAGATCTGGGTATGACGCGCTACGCGAAATCTACGACGGCTCCCAGTAGTATCCGTACTTGTTTTTTTAGAATTTTCGTCTGGTTTTACTGATCGAGTTTTAATCTACACGGATGGCTTAAAGAGCTCGAGTGAGGTTGGGTGTGCCTTTGTCTATGGAACCGAACCCCATAAATTCGGAATCCATAGCAGCACCTCCATTTTTAGTGCTGAATTTGTGCGATTTACTGAGCTATTTTATATGTACAACGATGAAACCTAGGTGCTATCATCATTTTTAGTGATTCCCTTAGTGCACTTCAGAGCATAAAGCAGCTGTACGGTTACCATCCTATTGAGCAGCGTATCGACGATGCCCTCCACCTTTTACAAGCCTCTGGTGCTAGCGTGCTGTTTGCTTGTATTCTTGGTCACGTGGGCCTGGCAGGCAATGAACTGGAGGATTCGGCAGCGAAGATGGTGACCACACTGCCGCAGATTACCACACCTCTTGTTACTGCGGAAGCTTACAAATTGGAACTGCGGAGGCTGTGCTGACGTCTTGGCATGGCGAGTGGTCCGCTTTGCGTGGTAACAAGCTCCGGTTAGTGAAAGATCTTCCGATTCCCTTGGTAACCTCCTGCCCTCGCTCGTGCCGTGAGGATTCCACATAGATTTCATTGAACAAGGACCATGCTCCAGTTTGCCCGCTTTGCGTTTCAGCGGTCTCGTTGCGTCACGTACTTCTAGTGTTTTGGCTCAGTGCTTCTTCGCAGAGCTCTCCAGCTGCCGGCAGAGGTACTGGGGAACGACGAGAAAGCTGTGGCCAAGGTTTTAAAGTTTCTTTTTACTGATAATTTTAAAATTTAGTACCTTCTATTTTATTGATTTTAACGTCTTCATGCTTTAGGTTATTTTTATATATTTTGAGAATTTGGCGTTTTATCTAGGTTTTGCTGAAACTGTATATCTTTTAGACCTTTTTATCTTGATTTTAACACCATTAGATTTTCAAGGGCGCAAATGATCTCGCTGTCAAGCGCCCTTAAACACAAATATCATATCATGAGTGTCACCACTGCTGTTCCGTAAGTACTCGTAAATGCACGCGTTAAACACTGAACATTTCATTTCATTACGTAGGCAATTTTAACAGGTATTAATAATTTTATCACCAAGGATGGGCTGAGAAATCTTACAAGAAATCTTACATCCTTGAAAGATACCTTGATTACCTCTAACCTTTATTTTGTATATTTAGTGTGAGATTTGCCGTCACATAGATAAAAGCGTTCACGGAATTATTAGTGTATTTATAAGATAAAGAAAGTTTTCGGTAGTATATAGTATTCACTTTTCTTTGCCTTATGTAAACTATTGTAAAACCTATGGAATTATTGTCATGTTTAACAAACGTTTCGGTTTCTCTGAAAACGATCTGACAGGTACGTCGCATTCTGATGTCCTCTACGCACATTTTCACCAAATTTTCTTAAAATGCTTATTACTTGAGCTACTTCTTGTTAATTCAGATAAACTTTCAATTCGGATGAATTTACATTATAAGATTTAGTGAGTCAAACCACACGACTTTTAAAATACACGTGGCTATGTGATGGCTTTGAAATTCCACGCTCTTTGCATTACCACATGGTAAAGGCAAAACACGAATAAATATCCTAGAAATGACTTACACAAAATAAAAACACGAATTGTGCGCTTTAACATGACCCACACTTTTTCTTCAGTAAGATGTTGCATATAACATTTACCGACTAAAATGATATTCAGATGCCAAGAAAATTCAAGATATGCCTTTCATGTGTCATGAAAGTTCGTAACTTATGGAGCGTTAAATCGCTGCAACAATTTTTGGGGAATGAAAGATAGCGGAGTTTTCTCTATGTGAAGGATAATGTGGGGTGGATGGATTTTCCTAAAAATCTTTGTGTGCCATTCTTGAAAGCTACCGAAAGAAATTACTATGCATAGTAATTAAATAACTTACCGTGTTTTAATTATTCTCTCTCTCTCTCTAACAAAATTCCGTTGTACCCATAGATACGATAACTGTTGAAGAACTGGAAGACACAAGCTCTGCAAGTGTGCCCGCACATGTCTTGAGTCGCCCAGATGTTCTAACTGTCTCTATTGCACCTCTTCCTCCGTAACGATTTCCGTGGCTACCAAGCATGCAGGTAGTTGATCGGCTGGGTCACAGGCGATAGGACCCGGGATACCAACTTGGTTTTCTAGTTCTCGCGCTGGAATGAGAACTTCGTCTGGGCTCCCCACTAACTTAGATCAGAAGTCACAAATTTTCTTTAACATTTATAATTACAACTACTACCCTGTACATTCCTTTAATGAGGGAGGAGACTTCCTTCTATCGCCACTTTTTATTCTGGGAAAGATGTGTGTCTATGGAGCCATTAATGATTCACGGCCCGTATTGCTACGTACTTTTGGATGCCTGCTAACCATGATTAATCAATCTCGAGGTTGATGTTCAGGGAAAATACATAATTCCATATTCAAAACTATGATTGCTCTCATTTTGGAAACAAGTATATTTACGTTTTGCAGTGAATGTGTTCAATTCGTATAACTCACAATATCTGCATATGAAGCACACAAACACACGATTTAACCACAAATACAAGCTTTGAGACTCCCTGAATCCAAAAAATGAAAAATATACACTTTTATAGGGGGGAAAATCTGTGTGGCGCGCGCGTGTCTGTGTTTGTGTCTGTGAACACAATTCAGTAACGACAGGTTGCTTAAATACCAAACTTTGTGCTCCAATGGCACTCCACGAAGATTTTCAGAAACATTCCTCACCATAGGCTTCCCTTTACATGGAAAATATTAGAAAATTGTCATTCACCAAGTAATGTCTTCAGCAATATTTACAACAATACCATATGTTTAAAATATATTCATGCCAAATGAAATGTATACCTTGGATTTTCTGGGAATGTTCTCAGAAGTTTTCTTCATTCTGAATAGCTTTTGCATAGTTCGTAAAGTGTAAGAGATAGACAAGATATCACTAAAGAAAAAGGTAGATCCCGTTAAGACAGCCAATTTGTTTCAGTTATAGTTTCTTATGGAGTGAAACATTTGAGTTATTCTTTGTTATTTGTTATACATTTATCATATGCAGAGTTGTCATTCGGTTTTTATTTCCTGGTCATGCAAATGAAATGGAATGTCAAGCGACTAGGTTTTAAAAGATTTGACTATCGCCTAAGCCTAATTCATTCTCCTATGCTTATTGTACCTAAAAGGAAATGTGTAATAGGGCCATTACTAGAAACATCTCTCTCGATTAACTTGAAGTGGATGGAAGAAGAGGCGTTGTCATTATGTTGTGTGCTATAGTGAGTAGAGAAAGTCATGTGGGTGTATAGATTAGATTTATATAATCTAAATAAATTAAACTCCTCCAAGTCCTTATAGTATAATATGTTATGGCTTTGTAAATCTTATAATGCTGGTAAGTTAAGCGCTCTTTCTTATTAAATGGAGAAAGATACTTCAATAGTAACTACTGCGTACATAAACTTTGGAAAATGAAATAGTATTTATATAACTTATATTTCAAATGTGTTATCCTGGATTCATTTATGAATTGTGCTATTCATACTCATGTATAATGTGAATCTTTTCCCAGCAATTACTTTTAGATTCGGAAAGCTTCAGACGTCTATTTCCGATTAAATATCCACATCGGATTCTTGCGTGTACGGTAGAGAAAATAATAGCCGAGGTGGATTTATTATGTAAGAATATATTAGCGAAGGGCTTCGAGTTTATATATGAGGTAATGAAATCGTCAATACCAGTTATTGGTGTGATGATAAATGTTTAGAGGTTTTCTTAAAGTTATGCTAAATTAATATCTAGTAATTTCCAAACGATATATGGAATACCCCATAAAGTGAATTAATCCAGTTTATAGCTGTTATCTCAGTATGTTCTCACTGCCACTTAATAATATGATATAGTTGCAATTTACACAAAGTAATAAGTTCAATTTTCCCTGTCACTTCACCTTCTTCGAGACGGTATAATTTTTAAATTCCCGCGACGTAGGTTTTTCTTTGGTATACTACACTCTCAGGGAGTTGCACAAAAAGACTTCTCTTATCTCCTCTGCAGTAGCAGCATCACAGCACTCGCTATCTTATAGTTCGTACCAGAAAACAGTAACTTATAGCTTCCTGCTCACTTATGCATATGTGGGCTGATGTAGCCTCTGAAAGATTCCACAGAATCTGTAGACATGGAAAGAAATCTTTCAGAAGGTTCTGGATGTCTGAGGATAGCCGTTATAGTGTGGTGTGTGTGTGTGTGTGTGGTGTGTGTGTGTGTGGTGTGTGTGTGTGTGTGTGTGTTTGTGTTTTTGTGTTGCAATTTATGTCCCCCAACGTCAAGTCACACCGGACGATGAATGGAATGGGTGAAGTGATGCTCACATGAGCCCAGGGTCCATAGAGCTTTAACTTACCCGTCATTCGTCTTTTAGGATAAGAGAAGACACCGGAAAAAGCTCCAGGTAACTCACTCTGACTGAGATTCGAACTCGGGACCTCTTGAACGTGAGGCAGACACGCTACCAACACGCTACAGAGGTGGCCTAGCCGTTGGCGAGAGGGCTATTTCTGAAATTGACTTCAATTTCGTCCAATATAAAATAATGATGATAATGATAAAGGATTATGATGATGATGCTGATGATAATAATGATGATGATGATAAACATGATGATGATAATAATGATGATAATGATGATAATGATGATGATAATGATGATGATAATGATGACGATAATGACGATAATGATGATAATGATGATGATAATGATGATAATGATGATTATGATAATGGTAATGATGATAATGATGATGATGATAATGATGATAATGATAATGATAATAATAATGATAATAATAATAATAATAATAATAATAATAATAGTAGTAGTAGTAATAGTAGTAATAATAATAATAATAATAATAATAATAATAATAATAATAATAATAATAATAATAATAATAATAATAATAATAATAATAATAATAATAATAATAATAATAATAATAATAATAATAATAATAATAATAATAATAATAATAATAATAATAATAATAATAATAATAATAATAATAATAATAATAATAATAATAATAATAATAATAATAATAATAATAATAATAATAA
>CM060948.1:119414544-119417044 GCA_030765055.1 Mantis religiosa | reverse complement strand
AATTACTCAAAGGAAACCCCAGGGGAGGACGGATTATATAGTGACATAATCCTCAGAGCATTTAATGTCTTTCCAAAGTTTTTCACTGAACTGTACAACACGTGCCTCAGAAAAGGAAAGTTCCCACAGAAATGGAAACACTCCATCAGCATTCCAATTACTAAACCCTGAAAAGAAAACGGCAACGATGTCTCCAAATTTAGACCTATCAGCCTGCTTAAAATCGGGGGCAAAATACTAGAAAGACTTATGATAGACAGAATTTTATACCACATAATTTTTAATGACCTATTCAATAACAACCAATATGGGTTCATCCCACAAAGAGGAACAGTTGACGATGTAAGGCAATTAAAAGAATTTGTAGAAAACAGTATGAAACAGAAACAATGCACAATTGTAATAAGTCTGGATGTCCAAGGTGCATTTGATGCTGCCGGGTGGCCCAGCATTTTGAAGAACCTCAGAGAACTGAAGTGTCCAAGAAACTTGCATAATTTAGCCGCCAGTTACTTTTACTAAAGGAAAGCAACCCTATCAATAAACAACTACAGCACAGAAAAAGAAATCCAGTAAGGCGGTCTACAGGGGTCATGCTATGGCCCGGAATTCTGGAATATACTATATAATTCGCTCCTGAAACCACCATTCTCCAAGGGAACTAAAGTTATAGCCTTCGCGGATGACTTGGTCTTCTTAAGAAAAGGATACTTTAAAGCAGAAGCCGAAAATTATGCAGACCAAGATGTAAAGGAAATAGAGAAATGGGCTCTGAACAACAAAATAGTATTCAAAAGTAATAAATCCAAAGTGATGTTTATATCAAGGAAAAGAAGTGGCTACAGGAACGTCAGTATCCTCCTAAATGATAGGATATTGGTCCAAGAGAGGAAATGCAATATTTAGGAATCCACTTGGATAGTAAATTTAACTTCAATTCGCATATAGTCCACACAGTAGATAAATCTCTGGGACTAATTAATATGCTGACAAGAACAACGAAACTTCAATTGGGTTTTGGTCATAAAGCGCTCGGAACAATTTATGAAGGTGCTCTTGTCCCAATCTTAACTTATGGAGCTCCCGTTGGGAAGAAAGCAGTGCAGAAGCAGAAAAATATTGCAAAATACAAGCATATACAAAGACTCATGAATATTAAGATAGCCAAAGCTTACGGAACAGTATCATACGAGGCCTCGTGCGTGTTAGCATGAGTAAAACCTATAATCATAACAATAGAAGAGAAAAATGAAATTTATACAGCAACGAAATCTCAAAACCAGGAATACGACGCTCCATTAAAAGTGAAGAATTGGCGGCACCCCGCGGAAACTGCAATTATCCACGAAGTTGAAAAACACACTCTCTACAAGGCTGAAATATATACAGACGGCAGTATAAATGGAGGAAAGGTAGGAGCGGCAGCAATTATATACACAAATGGAGAAGTAACCCACCGATATAAGTTTAAATTGGGTGAAAATTGCACAAATAACCAGGCAGAGCAAATCGCTATATTGAAAATCTTAGAAAAACTCCAGGAACTACAGGATATTGAAGAAAACAGGAAAAGAGTAGGAATATACACTGACAGCCAAATAACTCTAGATTCATTGAAGAATAAATTGAAACATTCCAGATTAATAGAATCTATCAGAAGCAAAATAATCGAATTGACAGAATAAAAATGGATTCTCCAATTTGGCTGGGTCCAAGGACACGCTGGGATAGAAGGGAATAAATTAGCCGACTGATTAGCAAAGGAAGCATCTACAGAGGAAGGACAAGCAGTCTACCAGAAAATATCCAAGGATGTAATTAGTACAAGAGTGAAGGAAGATGGAAAAAGGAGGTGCCAAAAAGAATGGGAGAAATCATCCAAAGGAGCGACAAGGAAAGAACTCTTCCCAAGCATCATAGAGTGCATCAAGAGCAATAAAAGAATCACGCCAAATTTCACTTGTATAACATCTGGACACGGCAATATACGATACCCGCACAGATTTAAAATCATGGACGAATCAACTTGTCCATGTAATTACAGGAGAACAGACTATGGATCATCTCTTGGTTCACTGTGCTATCCTCGGCAAAGGAAGGATCTTGCAGCAGCCATAATTCACCACGGCGGGAAATGGCCGACGACAAAGAAGGACCTCACAAGAAGATTAATGGAACAGTTTAGCAGATTTGTAAATGCAATAGACTTCAAAAAAATTATAATAATTGTTACTGACATTGTGATAGCTCTGTGATTTTGCGATGGCGACATATCAATATAAATGAAGTCTTCTTGTAAAGACATTATTAACAAAATGTTATGTTCAAGTTCAATCGTTGTGAGCGACACATCAGTTCAGAAGCAAAGTGCTAAGAAATTATTAATACTTAACAGCTAAAATAAGCGGTTCAACAGTATTATAAAATTTGCAAGCTTAACAAAAGAACAATGTACTATGGCTAATACACCGCAAGTCGTTCTGAACTGATGTCTCGGAAT
>CM060948.1:119252044-119409544 GCA_030765055.1 Mantis religiosa | reverse complement strand
GATAGAAATTAACCATTTCTTCACAAAAGCCGCATATTGGCTAAGATTTTGGAGAGATTGTCAAACTGAAAATTTCAATTCCTTAGCCGGGATTTGAACCACGGCTCTTCTGGTTTCCGTCCAGTCTTTCTTACCCATTGAGCTACCATGACGAACGTGCCGTCCTGACATTAAATTCTCCAATTGACTCACATATTTCCCTGGTAAAACAGTAGGTGCTCTCGTATTCGAGATACACCGTTTGTGGCGACATACTATTGTGTGTTTGTTTCATTACACATTTCCTTGTTGGTGCAGTCATCTTCCATGATCTAGGGGTGAAATATCTGTCTCTGATTCCCGATGTTACCGCTTCAAACCTGGTGGTGGAGGACAGATTATTTTTGGGCCCAAATATCCTCAGCATGGGTGTCTTTGGAAGGGAAGTGAAGCTGCTGATCTCGCGACATAGGTCAACAGTACGTAAGACCTAAGAAGGTAACCTCTGAGCAAATTTAAGTGGTTTTTTATGCCCAATATTTAATGTGACGCTGAAAATCCAGCAGTTAAAGAGCATTCATATACAAAATCCAATATAATTTTTGTTGTAGAGGAAAAGCGATAGGAAACAGGTACCACCTGTTTAAAAGTGGCACGCTGTATGCTGTTTTTAAAGTACCATACTTTTACTGTGACATCCGAAAACCATTGAATAAAGATAGAACCTCAAACAAATTAGAAAGTGTATAAAAGTTCAAACCAAAGGTACCACAAAACATTTTGAGCATAAATTTGTTTAAACAGATCTATTTTGCGGCAGTCTGGTTTAGTCTCATCTACGGCTAACCCATTATACAAAATTATATAAAATTCCTTTCGGATACTATGGAGGATTTCACAGGCCATTTCCATAACTTTTAAAATATATAATTTATATGTGATATCTATATACTGAAAGTATGGAGCTTTAATGAAAATCGTTGGAGGTATTTTGTAGGGAATGAAACATTTTAAAACGTACGTTTTCCACATAAAGCCTAGTTTGGTGCTGGAGGATTGTGTTGAAAATCTTTGAAGATACTGAACGCAAATATCAGGTTTTACATTTATCAAACATTTGTTTTAGAGTTGTGCTGTGGCAACGTACACACATAAACATGGAAATTTTCCTAATCATTTATTTTCTACACGGTGTTCATTTTTATTCGTTATTTCCAGCTCGCCGATTGAGCAAGAATGACGTCATAGTTGACTGATGAGTCTATCTTGAAATCATAGTACCCTCTACGGAGAAGCGGTAATTTTTGCGGAGCAGTAAGCAAATTACAGCGCTCTGATTCTGGTTGTGCTGGTAAATAATACAACCAGTTTACCCTGGGTATGAACACAGAGCACTGCGTCTTTAGGTTTGAATGCTCCTTTCGTACTGGCATTAAATTGGTGCGACATATAAATATAATTTAAACCGCTGCATAGAGGAGTTTATGGAATGCTATCCGGCACTCAGACAACTTTTTCGGAGCGTAATGTTGTCAAAAGTATCCAGATACCGTCAAATTCACATACTTTTGTTTGCAACATAAACTTCTTACGCTTTATCAGTATATCATATACATTATTTGTCATTCTCACCCTTGATTTAAATGTCTCTTAATGTTGGTATTCGAATGTCTTTTAAAACCATTAGGTGCATAAAACATTTCCAAGATGCGGAATCAGATACTCGCAAAATGAGAGATACTGGACGCTATAAAGTGACTGGTCCCAATCTAGAAACAATAAATAACGTTATGACAGAAAGGTCTCAAGCATACCTTCTCGCAATACAGTGTTTAAGGGGAAGAAAGAAAGGAGATATAAGAAAATGGACATATAAAGCTATGTACTAGAGACATTTTCTTGCTTAGACTTGGATAAAAAAATTGTACATATTGTTACATTAATTTATTTTTCAGTCCTAGAACATATTGTGCTGACTTTTTGGTTTGTAATTAAGTTAAATTGTGAGGAAACTGTTGGTGATAGAAAAGAATTGAGATTTTTCAATTTTATGTGACACGTTTACAATATGCATATATGTCTACTATAACAGAAAAACAGACGTTCATTCATTGACGTATCATTTTGTATATTCTTCATAGGATACTTTTATGGCTGCATAATTAGCTTTGTATCGTATTCCATTGCAGAACATAGTATTTTAAAAACAGTTATCGTTTCTACGCACCAGGCGAAATTACGCACCTTTATATTACGCGGGCAGACCCACCTCTCAAATAGGATATTTACCTACCGTAGAGGGAGGCCTCAAAGTTGTTGTCAGCACATCAAATACGATCGCAAGCCGTTAGGGGAATCGTATATAAACTCGCTTCATCAGTGATGCCATTAATACGTAAGCTTTTGCGCAATAAAATCACAGATAAAAATGAACACCGTGTATTTTTATTCAGGAACCACAAAATATGTATTTTCGGCAAAATTTTGACACCGATGTTTTGGGTAGAAGTTCAATACTTCCTCTTCCTTAGTTTAGGAACTCTATGAACTACTATAAACATTTCCAGTAAAAAGAGGTGGAAATGTTGAAACTGGTTGTCCAAGAAGCACCATTTTAGGTGGTCTTTAGTGGCCGTAGATATCATTAACCGAATAAACGCTAGTGATGTTGATAAGAACCATCCCATGTCTAGCATTTTGACTGAGCATTCTATCTCAGAAACATTTATTTTTTAAGAATACAGAGGTAATTCCAGAAAGGGAGTTTAGCTAGCTTTATAACGACCAGTTTCATCAACAAATATTCAATGTTCCGAGAATCATTGAAGTTAACTCAAATTCTATTTTATCGAACAGGCTTAGCTTTAATGTAGTATTAGTAATTTATTTTAACATAACATTCCTGTATCCCGTATTAAGTGTTTAACAAATGTAGTTATTGTGTAAATGGGTGTCACCAACCAAGCTCCTCTGCGTTTGCTTCATTTGATGCTTTTCAGTGCTTCTAACTGCAGAAGAGCCGTAATCCCAAAGTGTTTTAATAAACTTTTATAATTTTTACCACATTGCATGTACATACAGTCACTCAAAAATTATGCGTCTGACTAGAATTATTAATTTTGAAAGCAAATAAAGGTTATAAATTTAAATAATAAACCTCATCTTCAGTACAGTTTATGTACTATGACCTTATAGTATATTATATATTAACAAAATGTGATTTTCTGTTTTTACAGACTTAAGAAAAAGATAAATGTTTCAAGTATCTTTCTTTATGCCAAAAATATATTCGTCTCCAGCAAATAAACTATTGCTTTGACTAATGGATGTAGGTACATTCTTAATACTTGGTGGACCCTCCTTTCCTCTTTATCATCTCACGTAACCTTCGGCATTGTTCTCACACGATTTTCTGTAGTTTCTCCCGTAATTTTCTCCCATTCCTCCATTAAAAACGTCTTAAGATCACTCTTGTTTGAGATCTTTTTTTCATAAATTTTGTTCAACAATGGTCCACACATGCTCAATTGGATTGACGTCTGGTGAAGGTGGAGGCGTTTTCATCCATCGTGGTATGTTATATAACAACCAAAGCATCCTGTTCAGGGCTGTGTGTTTGGGGTCGTTGCCTTGTTTGAATATGTAGTCATCTGTAAGACCCATATTTTTCACACTCTGTGGAAGATGTGACTTCAACATAAAATGTAAATAGATTTTAAGACTTAATAGGTTTAATTTTTAAATATTTTAATATAAAATCTTTGGTAATGTTGTCATCAATAAAACACAGATCACCAACACTATCGGGCCCAAATGACCTTGTTGTCGACGAGCCCTTAAACACCACACACTCACTCACTCACTCACTCACCAACACTATTCGAGGCCGCGGCGTGGCTCAGTGGTTAGACCGCTTGGCTCTCACCAAGGCGGCCCGGGTTCGATCCAGGCGACCACAAAGTGAGATTTGTGGTGGACAACACGGCGCTGGGGCGGGTTTTCTCCGGGATCTCCGGTTTCCCCCGCCATCTCATTCCACCGGTGCTCCATCTTCATCTCATGTATCATCAGTGTCACCGCCTGCGGTGCCGTATGTAGTAAAAGCGGGCGTTAAACACTACACATTTCATTTACACACCAACACTATTCGCACACATGCAGCCCCATACAAGAACAGTTCCTCCACCATGTTTGAAGTGGCTGTGACAATTTTGATTTCCAATTCACAATTTCGCTGCCGCCATATCCTTACTCATCCTTTTCATGCAAATATACTAAATTTACTGCTGTCATTCGTTAAGTTACATTTTTCCAGATGTCGGAATCATTTATGTGAGTTTTGGGATATGCTTGTGTTAACCTCAGTTTTTTAAGGTTTTCTACGGGCTATTTGGTTGTTTTATTCAGCCTCGCGTGGAATATCTCTTATTGTCTGCGGATGTACACGTTTTGCCATGTCTCTTTCCGCTTGCAGCTATCTTTGCAGCAGTCAATTTAGCATCTTCTTTTTTTTTTTTTTTCAATCCTCACTATCTGACATTTTTCAGCTTGAGTCATGACTGAAAGCTGACCTCTTGGTTTGTTTTTGAATGCTTTTGTTTGAGCGTAGCTGTATATTATACTCTTAAAAGTAGCAATTGGCTTGCTTAATAATTCAGCTATTTCTTTGATTGTATTACAATTTTCAAACATCTTACTGCAACTTGTCTTTCTTCTTCTGTTGTTTCCTAATTTCTTCGTCCTATGCTTTCCGTTCTGATGCTTACAGTTTCGAGGCGTAAAACACACTGATCAGAGCACATGTACACCAGTTGAAGCAGGGGGAATAATCTAATGGGGCAATTTTGTTGGTGATTAGTTTGCCAGATGAATGCTTGTTCGACCTCCAAACGGAGTATGCTATAACATTTTATAATTCTTATAAACTTAAGAGAGTATATGCCAATTTTCAGCTTTATCCTTAAAAGGCAGCCAAAAGCATTTTATTTACTGTAGACATTGGCAGTGAACTGTTGTTAATTTACAAATAAAATAGGTACAAATGTGATGTAGCTGAGAGGACGAAAACTTTATGAGGCACTGTATAAGGAACTGCTGTTGCAAAGTTTGGTACTCATATTTCAGTTATTCCTACTGCACTATTCTAAACCTCATATTTGAGTTATGTATTCTATAAAAGTGGTCCATTGTAATAATATTCAAAATGTCTAAACAGCATTTCATATTTATGCTTCTTAATATCCTATACGAGTTTACTAAGACATACGCTTTTAATATAATTGGTTTAAAAAGACTTTTGTTTGGTTATGCATTTCGGGTTTTGTTAAAAACAATGTATGCCTACCAAACATAGATGAGATTGTTGGCCTAACACCTTTGCTGTATTAATAACTGCATAGAAAATTTTGGAGAAACTATTATAATAAGGATGCTCCTCCTAAGGTTTCACTTTGCTCACTCTAAAAGCTGCACCATATGGAGCATTTAAATGTTATAAAATGTGTAAAATATTACAAAACAGAAAACCGAGCTGGAAAAGGTACTGCAAAATTAGGCGAGAACTGTTGATTATATACTTTTTGTTAAACAGTATACATTATTTCTTAATATAATAATTTATAAATGAATTAACAAATTTGCAGCACATTTTTACATCTAACGGACTACTTTTAATCGCTTAAGTTAAGTGAAATGATTACACAGATCTTATTTTAACTCTGATAGGAAAACTGTTTATATGAAAACGTTTTTCGAAAATTGGATATGATAAAAATTAAAAACCTTAAATTGTAATGTTTAATCATTCAGGCTTAATTTTCACCATTAGTCATCTTAAATATATGAACATTCTTGAAACATTTGATTTCAAATGATGTTTCCTTCCTTAGAGGAGAAATTGATATTTGAAACAAATTGCAAATTTGGTGTCTGTCAGTCAGATTAAAGAGGAGAAGTTTTAATTTTTCACTTTGCATTTTTCACCATCTTTACCTCTATATACGGCTATTGCTTAGTGTTGTTTACACTTCCTGGTAAAGAATGACTAGGTGTATATTCAAAAGGCATTATTTAAAAAAAGGGTTAGACATAATTGGTGTCCGAAATTCTCATATTTTGTTTGCAGAAGTACATTCAGATATTCTAAACACTATAACGACTGATAGGATGAAGTTCCACAAAATTTAAGCATTGTACATAATTATGTTTTAACATAAGGCTTTGATGAACTAAGGTGTGTTTTTACTAATCACCAACACAGTAGTTAGATACATCTGATTAAATGATGGCATTTATTGAAATCTTTTGTTGCAAATGTTTACCTCGGCTATAAATTTGAAAGCAAACTTAAATTCCTGCAGAGCAGGATTGAGGCATAAGATCTGCAACAGACTTTCTTCAGAATGTTACTTTATTTTAATTACAACTATTACTGCTAATGCACCGCGTGACAGTTTCCATTCGATAGTGGCATGCCTGTTATTCCCAATTCAACACAAACATCAGCTAATTGTAACGCTGAGCACCGTAACTACGAAACAAATGAAGGCAACTCATTTTTTAATTCCTATACCACATAACCTGAGATAAGTGTTAAACCATATCGTCAAATAATTCTGACGTAGATAGAACTGGCCCTTACGATTTATTCCTTTTGCATGGCAAAAGTCAAATAAAAGTGTGCTAGTAATGCTAGATTTAGGTCAGAAAGTTTGCTAAATAAGCTACACTTCAGGACATTAGCATTTTACGATTTAATGTGGCTGTGAAAATTCTAAATTTAGGCATAAAATGGCTAACTTGGCAACGTTGCTATTGCTCATTTCAATTTAATCTTCGCTCTCTCTTTCGTTAGAGATGTTTACCGAGCACAGCGCACTGTAGCTGATTATGTATAGGATAGGATTCCACAGAAGGGATTCGCACGTGGATCAGACTGATCTACCTGTGCCCCGTTTGGGAAATCCCCGGGAGGAAGAATGAGGCGAGAGATAGACGACCGACATGGCAGAGGGCTACATCCCTACGGTTTACCAGCATGCCCTTGAAATGCCTAAGTTGCATCCCGGGGGCGAAAGCGTGTACCCTCCCTGGATGCACGACAGGTTGCTCGTAGATCTGGGCATGACGCGGTATGAGAAGTGTACGATGACTCCCTCCACTATCCGCAGTCTTTCTTAGAGTTTTTATCTCGTTATCAAGACTACTTTTTAATATATACAGATGGATCTGAAACCGTAGACGGTGTTGGATGTGCTTATGTTTATGAATCCGAACCCTTTATATTCGGTTTTCATAGCAGCGCCACCTTAGTGCCCTTCAGAGCGTTCGGCAGCTGTACAGCCACCATCTTATAGTACAGCGTATCCAGGATGCCCTCCACGTTTTATACTACTCTGTCGTTCACGTGGTGTGTGCCTGGATACCCGCTCACGTTAGCTTGCCGGGGAACGAAACTGCGGATTTGGCAGCTAAGTCGGCAAACACCCGGCCCGATGTATATATACCGCAGGTTACCGCAGATGATTTTAAAATTACTTTGCGGAGAGCTGTGGGGTCTTGTTGGTGGAACGAAGGATTCGCTCTCCGCCGCAATAAACTCCGCAGCGTAAAGCCACTTCCGCGTTCTTGGGTAAACTCCTGGCGTCCCTCTCGCAGGGAGGAAGTATGCTTGGCTCAGTTACGCCTTGGCCATTGCTATTTTACACATTTTACATGGAGGAACCCTGCTCCAGTTTGCCCAGTGTGCGGTGCGGCCCTCTCGATCCACCATGTACTTGTGGAGTGTCCTAGTTTAGACCGTCTCCGCAGTTCTCTCCTGCTGCTAGTCAGCTTGGCGGAGATATTGGCGGATAAGGTGGCCAAGGTTTTTAAATTGTTTATACAGGTTAACTTTAGAATTCAGTGTTTTAATTGCTTGTAACTTTTATTGTTTTATGCCTTTTATACGTTCCTTAACTTCTTTGGCTTCCGCCATTGCTCTACGTCTGTTTTATTTGTGATTTTATTTAGTATGCAGTTTTTTAGTTCTTTTTATCAGGGTTTTAGTGTGTTCCGTTTTTAAAGGGTGCTAATGACCGCGCAGTTGCGCACCCTTAATCACACACACACACACACACACACACACACACACACACACACACACACATCATCATCATCATCATCATCATCATAGTAAGTTGAGGCTATAGCCGGAGACACTGCTGGCGATCTCCTCCCTGATGAAGGCTTAGGTGTCGTAGGTGCAGACAAAGGTGTTTATTTGGCAGGCTTCAAGATAAGGATTTCCTAAGAGTTGGTGGCTTCACGGATATCGCTGGTCCGAGTGGCGAACTCTCTCCTCGGTAACGGCTTAGCTGCTACTGCGTTGTAAGTAGCGGACCGCGGGAGGGATGGTATACGAGTATAGCTTCCGAGCTTCCGATCACCCCTCAAAAGTGTTTAAAGCGTGAAGTAAGTGATATTTGGTAAACGTTTACCTTACAAAATACACTAGCGTTTATAAACATGATGAGGACGGTAGCACATAGCATATTCCTTCCAGCTTGGTAGCCAGAATAGTGTGGTTATTCATTTGGCAGTCAGACGAGCGTCTTGAAATGTGAAATGTGTAGTAACGCCCGCTTTTACTACATACGGCACCGCAGGTGATGACGCTGATGATACATGAGATGAAGATGGAGCACCGGTGGAATGAGATGGCGGGGGAAACCGGAGATCCCGGAGAAAACCCGCCCCAGTGTCCTGTTGTCCACCACAAATCTCACTTTGCAGTCGTCTGGGATCGAACCCGGGCCGCCTTGGTGAGACCAGCTTCTTGTCCGACTACATTGCGCATTCACCATCGCAGCTCTAGGTTCACTGCTTCAAGTTTCGTATCATCCCTTCATCGGTACATGGCTGCTAACTTTATGCCCTAGGGCCAATTGTAAATTTGGAGAACGACACATAATGGGTAATTTGACCCTTTTGTTTAGTTCTTACTATAGATGATCAGCTACTGTAAATTTTACACAAACCGTTTGTGGCGACATAATATGCTTGTTTAGATTCACAAATATCAGAAGTTCCTTTGAACACTAAGACTATAAACCTGATTGATGTAAAATAATTTTTAAAAATAATTAACACTTCACTATTTGATACCACTGATTATCAAATTTAATAAGGTAAGTACTGTCTACCAAATACGAGAAGGCACGGCACAGGTATATGTAACGTAATCGCTTTTGCTGCCTGCAAGTTGTCTATGCTCACCTTCCGGAAATGATGAGAACGCTAGGTTAATGTAAAATAGTCAAGTCACATAACGCACCCATGCATAATATCTATCACTGCAGTTGCTGAAACGAGCATTAGATCTGGCCGCATGCTTTGGATTTCTTAGTAATCAGATCACTACCAGAGCAGATGTACAGTTCAAACTCCTCTCCCTCTTCAGGCCCCGCCTGCCTTCTTGTAGTGGGCAGACAGTATTATATATGCATGATCGTTAATGTATGGTTAGATACATATCATTTAATGTAATGAATATGTATGGACGAAGGATATCTGGGCAGGCTTTCTCCGGGTTCTTCGGTCTCCTTTGTCATTCATTCCAACAGCTGCTTCATAACCTTTCCTTTCATTAATGGCATCAACATTTTGTATCATCCACCTCTTCATCCAGATACTAGGTAATGGGCTGATCCCCCATTCTGAATATTCTCTGGGATCCGAAGATCCTCTGCTCTTCGACAGACGTTTGACTCCAGGCACCAACTTAAAAGTTCTAGTGGGGTGTAGGTCTTTCATAAAAGAACGGTAAAATGGAAGTAGAATATACGGGGTTTTCAGATTTATTTGGCCTTTCCACCAGTTGTTTTGTATGCCCATGACGACAATGTTTTGCAGCGACATTATCACTAATACCCCTGAACGAAAACCAGTCACAGATGAGTGGAAGGGGCGGATGTGAACGATTTTGAAACCACCTTAGACATGTATCGTTGCTTTGCAGTATTTATTTTATATTTGGAACTTCTTTTGCGTACGGCCCTAAATTCGCAATCTCAACGTGTATACTGATAGGTAACTCAAATACTTGGACGGTTTTGGATTGTAGTGCTTCTTGGCTTTAATGGTACAGCTTTTCCATTACAAAAAGATCGTTCATACTCTTTACAGCAGTAAATGAAAATTGACCTATACAGAATAAATTAAGAAAACAACGCAATCAAGCAAATTATCGTCATTTTAATGAAAGCTACACAAGAATTGGAGCATTAGAAGAATACATGAAAATCTAGTAGTCAGATAAGTAAACTTAGATAGATTTATCATGCTTTATCTCTGGACTTGATAATATTCTGAGCAAAAACGGAGAAAATCATTTACACGACGGTCAATATCGTCACGATTCCCATTATATCCTTCCAGTTTGGGAGCACTGTTCAAACCTGCAAACTCTCAGATGGCTGATCACTTTCATCTCGCTTGAAAAAAAAAGAACACAAAATGATCAAGGGAAAAACAGTTCTGTACAGCCGCGAGGTGTCAATCCATTAAAAAGTCGAAACCTTGCAGGTCCGTAGTTCAGTTACAAGGGATTTGCTAAACTAAACTACACACATTACTAGCATAATCTAGGCTATTTAATAGCCCATAGTGTGAAAGGTTAATTGTATGAAGAAAAAGCATCCCGTAAGATAAACATGCAGATGCTGCCTTATCGACCGGGAGGGGGTCCGTGCCCAACGTTACAATCAGAGGAGCATGACGGGAGACGCGTGCTGGGAAGGGGGTTCTGCATTTTCCACTTGGTCACTCAAGCCAAGGGACAGAGTCACGCGCCTGTCTGTTGTTGGATAATTTGATGATGGGAAAAGGAGAAGACCCGACACCACGCTGTTGGGGGTGAATCCTGTTCATGCTTGAGGACTACAGTGGCCCAAGTGCCCTCACCCGTTAGTGACGTTATTCTTTTCCTACATTCATTATCACTACCTGTGGTAGGTAGAGGAAGTAATGCACTTTACCCAAAAGTTCAATATCGAGAGTTCATACATATTTTGAAATCACTGCAACAATAGGAATTTGTGTGTGTGTGTGTGTGTGTGTGTGTGTGTGTGTGTGTGTGTGTGTTTGTGTGCGTGAACGCCATAGTTAAAGGTGAAGTGTTTAAGAAATACTAAATTTGGTATTTAGGTCAGCACCTTCCAAGGCCACAACACTAAGATTTCAAGAAAATCCCCACTCCAAACTACATTTTACAAAGGAAACTTCTTGAAACGGCTTTAACTGTTTTGACTTATGTATCATATATTTAAGATACTTGATGGGGATATGACATTTACCTTCTTTTTTATTAGCTCGCGAAGTTTATGTTTTGTACGAATATTGCATGAACTGAACTATTCATTATAGACAAAAACTTACTACTGAAAAATTAGTGCTCATTAAAATATACACATTATTACAGATGTACGTTAGATCAGTTAGCTCTCACCAAGGCGACCCAACTTCGACTGCAAAGTGACATTTGTGGTGGACAACATGCACTGGGGCGGGTTTTCTACGGAATCTCCGATTTCCCCTGTTTCTTTATGTTTTTAATAGAACAAGTCATTGGTTTAAATCAAATATCTTGTGTATGAACAAGGCTTATTTCGTAAAATATTCCAGTTATACTATATAAGTACGAATGGTTCTTTTTAGCAACGCCCTGGGTATCAAACCACTACTCTCTGACTGTAGGATAATTATCACATTTAGAGAAAATGATACGCACCATCATACAGTAATTCCTCAATCATGTGTTTCTGATTGTAGGAGTTTAAGAGAAGCATGGCAGTTTTATCATTGGTGAGTTCTCACACATATTAGTTTCTATCAAAACAAATATTGCTACAGATATTTTGCATTTTATTTTGATAAATTTATATTTTATCTTTGTGGTTTGACATTATTTTATATAATTCAGCAGTGGACTCCATGTCGTGATGTACCGATTAGTTTTTAACAGTAACAGTGCAATGGTGATTCAGTGTGCATTATCTTGTAAAATACTTATGATAAGTGTCGTTCTACTTTTTGAGACGTAAGATGCAATATTTATGGTATTTTTAAATTAATTAATTGATCGTATTAACTATTTACCTTATCTGAAATTTGCATGTTCTTTTAAAACCAAGCAAGGAATTATCGGCCAGACATTGGAGTCTCTCCCGAAGGAGAAAGGACAGCAAAATGAGTCAGTTTTATTCCTCGGAGCTTACTTCGGCGAACAACTTTACGCTGATGACTAGATTTTAGGAGAGAACATAACACATGAATAAAATTTGGCAGCATAAATCGGGAAACACAGACAAAATCTGTCAAAGGCTACAAATCCACTGGCAGCCTCTGGCATAGAATCCTTTGTTAGATACACAGGGACTAACCCTTCGTCCACGGTGCCGTCAATCAACAATGTGCATTTCCTATGTCCTACGTTTATACATGTACTCAGTGAAGGATTTACACATACGAGATACTGTAAGGGTCATGAAAACTATGAATAGAGTAGCCTCAGAAATTCTAGAAGAGGGACAAAATGAATGTGCTCAGAATGCTCCAATCGAACACCTGTACTTGGATCATTTGTATTCAACTTCATTTGCTAAGAGTTTAGAAACTCTTAATTTACATATTTTGTATCTGTGGAGATCTTTGTTACCTTTTTTCCATTTATGGTTTGAAGATTTTAATTTTAATGTGCATAATTTATTGGATATGGACATTGTTTAGGAACTCCGGTATTTTCTGAACCAAATAGGGAAATCCGTCAAAACAATACCTCCGCCAAACCATGAACATCGTGACCCTTGATCATAATTGGCTTTGACGATCAGCAACAATCTTGGCGATCTGCCGCTTTTGCGCGCACACACATCATCAGCGATGGGAAGACCCAAATTGTAGTAGGAGAAGGCACACACAACGTATGTTCATAACAATCAAAACTCGTTTAATCCGATCACATCCAAAACAACCGGCTATTAAGGAAGTTTGACGTTCTTATTTCAGGCACTACTTTCTCATTGGCTGGTGATGACAAAATAATGGTACGTCATTGATGCACATTTTAAAACTTTTTCAGGAAAATCATAATATATTAAGAAACTTTCCTAAGGCTTGCATGTAAGAACAAATTCTCAAATATGTTTCACCAGATCAACTTGCCATGCAACATTCGAACGTTTGGACGAATGTGCTCTCATAGCAAGGGAATAGCTTCACCTTATAAAAACTCCAGGGTTCTTGTATATTTTACTATATTGACAACTGATAATATAAGCAACGTTTTCTCTTTATCAGTAAAAAATTCAATTACATCACATATATTTGCTCAGTGGAGAACATGTCGGAAACAACAAGGCGGAGCTGACTCCAGTCGCCACGTGTTAGACGGTACATGTTACGTTCTGCAACACTAGAAGTATATATCAGTGCTAACTTATTGACAACAAATTGAGTTTAGTAATATATTAACTAATTAAATATATACCTTACAGCGTTAATGTTATCATGCAGAAGCATAATTGCTACCTTAATCGGATTCCTGCAGAACTTCAACTCTTGATAGAGAAGCATAACCATCGTCACACCTCGAGACCTACCGGTCGTTCCGAGAGAGATGTCCGTTATAGATTTGCAAGCTATATAATACCAGTATCTTATGATTACGTTAGTTACACTGCATTTTATTGAACGGTAATAAGTTGACAGTATCAATATATAATTTCGCTTGTCTTCTGCCTAACCTAAATCTATTGATTTCTCTACTACGTAATTATAATAGATAGGAAAGTGATGCACTCCACATAAACATTCGATATAGGGATTTCAGTGGAAATACATATTTTTAAGTCCCCTGAAACCAAAAGAAAGTATTCTTAAAAAGGTCTGTGTATCTGTCTGTATGTCTGTGAACAATATTACTGAAAAATGAAAAATACGGTTAAATGCCACACATGGTAGGTAGAGTTGACATGAAAAATTCAATAAACCTGCCTTCCGTGCTAGGGGTTCCGGGTTCGATTCCCGGCGGTGGGGGTGGGGATTTTTCTCCGTCTAAGATAATTCCCCATCTTCCACAGAGTCTGGAAGTATGAATGAGAGTGTGAATGTGTGCGTGATGTAATGATTAAAAACCAAAAGATAACGAGTTAACACCTTCGGTATGTTCCAAAGGAAAACGGCTGCCGATATGACCATAGTAGTTAAAGGCGGGGTATAAATGGAACAAGGAAAAAAAAAATTCAATACCATGGGCGGGATTTGAACCACGAATTTCCTGGTTTCCGTCCAGTCGCTCTAACCCATTGAGCTACCATAACCAACTTGACATCACGACATTAAATTCTCCATTTGACTCATATATTTTCCCGGTAGACCACTAGGGGCTCTCGCATTAGCGATACACCGTTTGTGGCGAGTTACTACTGTAAGTACTTGAGTTCCTGGACGGAAACCAGGATATCTGTGGTTCAAATCCTGTCCAAGGCATTGAATTTTTCAAGTTGACTGTATCTATCAAAAGACTTAGTCTATATATGGCTAGTGTGAAGAAATGATTAATTTCCAGCAACTAACCAAACTTCGTACTTAAGTTCAGTAGACTATAAAGATGCGACTTAAATATTTTCAGAAAAATAGTGAAGTCCCCCATCACAGACTAACCTTTATATGCAAATTGTTTTGGAAATTTAGATTTTCCATAAATAAGTGTATGGACTTTGATTGAAATACAATGTTTTATATATTTTAGGTAGATGGAATTTATATTTTAATTTTTGGGGGAATATCCTCTGAAGTCTTCATGCTGGATAGCCTTTTCCGTAGGATATATATATATATATATATATATATATATATATATATATATATATATATATATATATATATTGTAACGCGAGCGCTGGAACACCCTGTGAACCAGCTGGGAACGGAAGGCAGGGGAGGACCGCGTTAGCCACACCTCCCCCTCGTTTGTCTTGTAGTGGTGACAGGCAGTGGTTGGGAGGAAAAACATCAGTGTGCCGTCTGTTTCTGTCCACCTGGTTCTAGAAATTACGGGATCGTTCATCATCTGGAAACGTCGAGAAGACGGCGAGATGCCTATAAAAAGGGCTGCAGCTAGTTAGTGTGTGTGAGTGAGGACAGTTCTTCGTGTAAGAAGGCAGTGTTAGTCAGTGACGTGTTAATGAACGGAAAGATTGTGCAACGGAAGACTGTACGAACTGTGTATGTGTATCGGAGTTCATGTAATCGCGAGTACAAGTGAAGTTGTAACGGACGAACTGGTGAATTGTAATTGTTGCAGCACGTAATTCTGTGTAATTGGCAAGTGTTTAACTGTAAGTCGGTGGAAATAAAGAACATTGTTGAGTGGTGTAATTGGACTTTTTATTTCACGAACCCACAAAGTCACACTGGTGTCAGGAAGCGGGAAAACAACATAACATCACCGAACATTACAACCATGGAGGCAGCATTAGAAAAGATTTTAGCGGAACTGAAAGAAATGAAGACGGCAACTGAAAACCTCGCTGCAAAATAGAGACGGCCAACGACAACATCACCGCGGAGATGGAAGAAATGAAGGCCGAGTTAACCACAGAAATGAGAGCAGCGAACGGCAGTCTGGCCACGGAAATGAAGGCGGCGAACGAGTCTCTCGCCGCAAAGTTTGAGGAACGGTTGGCCGGCGTGAGGAATGACGTCACGAACCTGGGCAAGCGGAAGGGTCAAGTAGACGACCGCCTTAATGATTTAGAGGAAAAGGCCGACAACATCGCAAAACCCCTCACCCGCCTGACGGAGGAAAACCGGCCTTATGTGTGGACGGAGGACGCCAAAGACGCTTTCCAGCACCCGAAGGAGACCCTGTGCAGTGCTCCAATTTTGGGTTTCCCGCAACCGGGTGGCGCCTTCATTGTGGACACCGACGCTAGTGACCATTGCATTGGAGGTGTCCTATCGCAGAACCTGGAAGGCCAGACAGCACGTTGGGTCCAGAGGCTGCAGGAGTACGACTTCACCTCGGAACATCGTAGAGGGAAGAGTCACGATAACGCAGACGCCATGTCCCGAAGACCCTGTTCAGTAGAGTGCGGTCAGTGCACCAGAGTGGAAGAGAAGGAGCGTGCCGCAGCAGCCCGAGTAGTTGTGGCAGTGCCTGCTGAAGGCTGGGATAGCGCAGGCCTGAGGAGGGAGCAGCTGGCGGACGCAGACTTGGGGCCACTCTTGAGGGAAGTGGACGCAGGGACGAGACCAACCTGGGAGGACATCGCACCGAGGAGCGCCACCTACAAGTCGTACTGGGCCCAATGGGACTCGTTGAAGACCAGAGAGGACGTGCTGTTCCGGGTATGGGAGTCACCCGATGGGAAGGCGCAGAGAGGACAGTTGGTACTTCCCCTGAGCAAGGTCCCGGAAGTCTTGGAGGAAGTGCACGCCGGTACTTCAGGAGGACACCTGGGAGCGAACCGAATGATTCACAAACTACGGCAGCGCTACTTCTGGCTCAGACTCCGGGCAGATGCTGGTGGTACACCTGGACCGCCTCGCACGCTACGATGGGGCTGTTCGGGGCGAACAGCTTTGAGGAGGGAGCAGTGTAACGCGAGCGCTGGAACACCCTGTGAACCAGCTGGGAACGGAAGGCAGGGGAGGACCGCGTTAGCCACACCTCCCCCTCGTTTGTCTTGTAGTGGTGACAGGCAGTGGTTGGGAGGAAAAACATCAGTGTGCCGTCTGTTTCTGTCCACCTGGTTCTAGAAATTACGGGATCGTTCATCATCTGGAAACGTCGAGAAGACGGCGAGATGCCTATAAAAAGGGCTGCAGCTAGTCAGTCAGAGTTGGTCAATCAGTTGGTTAGTGTGTGTGAGTGAGGACAGTTCTTGGTGTAAGAAGGCAGTGTTAGTCAGTGACGTGTTAATGAACGGAAAGATTGTGCAACGGAAGACTGTACGAACTGTGTATGTGTATCGGAGTTCATGTAATCGCGAGTACAAGTGAAGTTGTAACGGACGAACTGGTGAATTGTAATTGTTGCAGCACGTAATTCTGTGTAATTGGCAAGTGTTTAACTGTAAGTCGGTGGAAATAAAGAACATTGTTGAGTGGTGTAATTGGACTTTTTATTTCACGAACCCACAAAGTCGCAATATATATATATATATATATATATATATATATATATATATATATATATATATATATATATATATATATATATTTGTAATTTACGTCTCCCAAAGTTAAGTCATATCGGACGATGAATGAAATGGGTGAAATGATGTTCAAATGAGTCCTGGGTCCATGGAGCTTAGAGCTACCCGACATTCGTCTTTCAAGATAAGGGAAAACCCCGGAACAAAACTTATCCATGTAACTCGCCCTAACCGAGATTCTAACTCGGGACCTCTTGAGCGTGAGGCAGACACGCTACCATCTACGCTACCGAGGCGGGCCCGTAAGAGATAGACAGAACCTTACCACACTAAGGATGTACACATCAATCAGACACAAAATTTATATCATATGCATATATACATTAGTGAATATTTCAGAAATGTCCCTAGTTATATGTGAGAATTTTACAATACTTCCAAATTTCAAATGAGAAGTTATTCCTTACTTTATCTCTTGGTCATGAAAGAGAACAAATGTAAGAGTAATCGTAAAGCAACCACCTTTAAAAGATTTGACTATCACTAAAGTCTATTGTATTACCATATTTCCTTCTATCTACTATAAAATTAACAATAAGGTAATGTTTATCCTGATTAACATGTAGTAGATAGAGAAATACGCGTATTAAGGAACAGTTTATAGAATAGCAGATAAAATCATGTGAGTGCAACACACTAGAATTTTTATAGTACATACTTACGTATAACGTCTGTTGTAAATACTCCATTCAAAATTCGTGAGGACAGATCACATTTGTACGACATGTGTTGGGTAAAGTAAGTAGAGATAAAATGTGCGTCTATTACTTTACAAAAATTAGAAAAATTTGCATACTTTTCTCACTCCGATACTTATTCGCTCGGAACATGTTCAGAAAGATACCCACAGTACTGTACTTCTAGGAGGCAGTTACGGTATGTATGCAATAAAAGATAATACCTATTACCTTCGCTGAACCTATCAGGGAAGCCTGTCTATCGCTGTCTGTCTCTTTTCGCGCCAGACGCTTGCAACAACTGAAGTAGCCTGAGACACGGTATAGAAGCTATTAATCCACAGGATAATCCGTTTGGGTATGGATAAATAAAATATATGAAGACACTTTAAAACATACACTACTGAAAGTCTATATACAGCTACTGAACTTAATATGTTGAAAAGTAATGTATATAACATTGAAAGTTGTCAAGAGGTCCCGAGTTCGAATCTCGGTTAGGGTGGTTAGTTAATTGGATAAGGGATTTTCGGGGATTTTCTTTTATCCAGCAAGGTGAATGTCGGGTAACTGTAAGCTCTATGGACTCTAGACTCACTTAAGCATTATTTTACCCATTTTAATCATCGTGCGATGTGACTTAACCTTGGAGGACGTAAATTTAGAATAAAAAATTGAAAGTTGGAAGAGTTCCCAGAACGCTGCATGCTCACTCTACAAAAACAAATGCAATAAATTGCCTTGTCCAGTGTAACTTGAGAAGTCTGATTTCTTCAAAAGCTTGGGAAATGTTGCGATTTGAGGTCATTATTATTCCTGTGTTTCTTTAAATAGTGGCTTTAACAAATCCCACGTGAAAAGTTTAAGAGTGTTTACATTTGGAAGTCCTGAAGGCCATGAAATTGATCAGTCACGACAGCACCACATATGACTGAAGTCGATATTTAGAAAATAGCGAGTGCGAAGGGGAGGGAGTACAGTTTGCTTCTGGAAGATAATGTTCATATTCTCGTTATCCTTAATTTGTGATAAAAGAAACCACTGTAATATAACCAAAAATTGCATAGAATAATTGTATTTTCTGCAAACAAGAATAGTTCATAAACTTAACTGTAGCTTACTTAACAACATAGGTAACCTTTTGGATCTGCTCTTTTAAGCTCGTAGGAGAAATGTGAATTTTCCGTTGAACAAATGTTAAACTTGGGAGTTTTGACTCACCCGTTGATATGAAAATTCACTTCGCCTGCAAATAGCCATTGGTTTAAGAAGCCATTGATACACCATGGCTAAAAAATTGAAACCGGCTTAATGATCTTCATCGCTTAAGGCTTGTAGGTATAATGATAAAGGTACAGTTTCAGGCACTTTCTGTGAGGACGCATAAAGTCTCATCTCTGCGCTCGTGAAACTCTTCTTGTGCTTCTTGTTCTGGCTTTTGACTGCATGCTGTTTTAACACACAAATATTTGATACCATAACATAATGAAATTGTATTTAGGTACACTGTGCACACTGTAATCATCTCAAGATTCTCCTTGAACTCATTTAACGATAAAATTTAGCATAATCTTTTAAGCGATGTTATAATATCAGCAAGAAATATCTCCTTCCATCAAATTTGATTTAATAATATAATTTAATACTACTATATATAAACATATAAACCCAAATTTTCTTATTCGTTTATTTTTCCTACCCGTATTAAATTTTAATTTAAAGAAAGATAGAAGGAAGTATACAAGTATGTCAAGATACAAATTTCTGATTAGTAGCTCCTAGAATTGGCATTCCTTCATAGTTGGCTACAAAACTCAGTTTCACCACACCACGAATTCCATCACGATATAAACAGTTTAGTTTTAATTTTTGTTTTAGTTGTGATTAACAAGTGCATTTTCAATAAAACGATTATTTTAATTTACTTTATATGCAAATCCGTGAATGTCCCTCAGTGACTGGATATAGGTGCCTATATACCTATCACGAGTTGGCTATTAAGTATCAGAGGTGCTGGGAGTGACGAAGCAAGTCTTGACGAATCGATCTGGTTCTGAAGCAGGAGTTGAGGATACTTATTATTAGCATTAATAGCGAGAGCGGTGTGGGAATTATAACAAAAGCCTGGCGGATTTATCAGATGGCTCATAGAGTGCCATTACTCATCAGATGCTCTTGTGTACACCTTGTCTCCCTAAAAATGCCTACCAGTCTTCCTTGTTACAAAACTGCTGGCCACGTTAGCAGCTGTTCCTTCTGCAATAAAAACCGTTAGCCTTCAGCATTTTGCTACGCAGTTTGCATTTCCCAATCACATCAGAAACTTGGTGTAGTTGCATTAAACTGAGCACTCAATGAGAAGTAATGAATGCATGTGTAAATAAAATGTCAGTTGCACAGTATCCTCCATCCATTGTAACGTTGTGGTGATTACAGAGGTGAGATTCCTTTTTCACTAGGCACTCTTGTAACAAAATTTACCTCTCATGGCTCACGTGTAGAATTTGAAGCATCAAACTAATTACATATGTTGCCACAGATTGAAAAAGAAGACAGGATTTCGGCTTGCATTTAGCCAAGGTGCGCTTCGTTATAGCTTGCGCAGAAAGCGAGAAAGAAAAAAACATTTATGCACATCCTTGTTAACACCACTAATATTCTTGAATACTTCAGCCTTCATTGTGTCATTTTATACTCACACTAAGATAGTATGTTCTGATTCCTTGTAATTTTATTAGATGTGTATAGTTTTTGGATCTACGCCTGCAAGCTTAGACAACGATCACAAGATATCATGAATAAGGGCAGTCAGTATTGTGTCCCCTCCAATCCTTCCCTCTATACCATAGAGGGCGTTAGGACCTAATAGCGGTATACCTAAAGGAGCTGAAGCCTTGCTAGACAAGTTGCCTTGGAGAAACTGTAACAGCGATATTATTTGAAAGCTATTAGCGAGAATATCCTCCTTAATAGTTTCTCAAAGTTATTTTGATCTTTTACTATTTTTCCACTTTTTTACAACACTTCTCTTTTTATTCTTATTTCTGATACTCACATATTTGCACTTTTTTTCTGACGTTTTTACAAGTTTTCGTCATTTTAAATGTTTCAACGTAGATGTTTTATAAATTTGACGTTCTCGATCCTTTTGTTAGAATGCATATATTTTGAATGGATGCCTTTGTGGGACGAAGATAATAATGCCCAGTCACAGCGAAGGCGATTTACTTTTTAGGCTAGTAAAAATAGCGTAAAATATTGACGCATAAATAGTTATGATATAGTAAAAGCTCTTGTAGATATTTGTCTGGTTTGTTGAAAGCATACACTTTAGCAGCTATAAGCACCGGGACATGATGATCTGTTAATAATAATAATAATAATAATAATAATAATAATAATAATAATAATAATAATAATAATAATAATAATAATAATGATGATGATGATGATGATGATGATGATGATGATGATGATGATGATGATGATGATGATGATGATGATGATGACGATGATGATGATGATGATGATGATGATGATGATGATGATGATGATGATGATGATGATGATGATGATGATGATGATGATGATGATGATGATGATGATGATGATGATGATGATGATGATGATGATGTTGATGATGATGATGATGATGATGATGATGATGATGATGATGATGATGATGATGATGATGATGATGATGATGATGATGATGATGATGATGATGATGATGATGATGATGATGATGATGATGATGTGCATATAAGGGCACTGAACTACGAGGTCATCAGCGTCCCTTAAAAACTGAATAATGGTAAAAATCGGAGATAAATTTAACTCTGAATTATAAAATGTCAAATTAAAATGTCAAATAAAATAAACATGCCCAATTAAAGTAAAAGCCAAACGAGAAGCTATAAATAACAGGAAATAAAAGGCCAAAAGGCATAAAAACAGTTTTATTTATCAAAACCCATATCTTGGCTTGAAAAAAAAAACTTTTAGGCTTTCTTATTAGTTGTGATCGAATTAATTTGCTCCATTTTTTGGTGTTGGGCTAACACACAAGGCAGGTTTATCCTGCCTTTGTTTCACTGTAATTCTGGCAGGAGGGCAGGGTCTTCCTGCTTCACGTCCTCTATGGGGGAGACCGCTTTCCAACTGAAAATTCCGGTTCGAGGCCCTCGAACTGATCGGAAACTGCAATCGACAAAAATGATGGTCACCGATGTCAGTCCTCTCCAGACGATTCCTCAGATGTTCCCCGAGGAGATGGTCGCGGAATTTTACGTTGGCTAGCTGTCCTTTTACTGGTTTTATTGTTTTCCCAAACGAATTATTGCCTTAGCTGGTTGTCTGCTTAGAATGAAGTTAATACGTGATAAACGGGTTGTCGAGGAGTATGTAAAAAGTAGTTGACATTAATAGGAAAACGAACCGCCATTGAACTTCATCTCCATAGCTGATTTTGCTATTCAGTCCTTATTTACATAGAAATTGAAATTAGTGTGAAATCTGTAACTTTCCTGCTACCACTGAATTTTAATCTGCATTAAGAGAAATTCTCTTGCTATACTACCAGTTCATTCTGATGTTTATTTCTATAAAATGGTCCGTTGGAAGCAGGATTTAAAAAATGTAAAAAGCTTCTGTTCCACTAAGTTTCATATGAGGGAGTTCATATATTTGGGTTAGCATAACTGAATTGCAACTTTCTGTCGCAGGTGACTATGAAAGTTTTGTAGACCCTTTGTGAAGCAAAATACCCTAGAAAAAAGAGTATCTGTAATCAGAGGTACTTTTATAGAGGCAATGATATGTTGCAGGGAATGGAGCATCTCGGTTTGCTGTTAGAAGGGAGCAAGTTACACTAGATAAATTGTGAATAAAGCTAACAATTAAGTTGCTTCAGGAAATAATTCTTATTTGGTGTATCTATATGACATTCGCTGCTCTTGTAGAAACTTATTGGAATACCTATACTTTTCTCTAATAGAAGTCGTTATTCAATTTTTTGTCCAGCCAATGCAGAGGGAATGGAATTTCAAAGCCGTCACATAACAAGAGTTCTTAAAAAGTATCGCTTAAGGCTTCTGTATTCTGAAATTCTCATTGTACCTATAATGAAATATGTAATAAAGCCATTTTTACAATCAATGAAATGCTCTTGAAGTTGTGTTTCGCTATGGGTCAGAGTAACGCCTCTTGTAATTAACACCCTGGTCGCATGTTAGAGTTCACTCAATTTAGTAGCGGAATACATCAAGATATACATCTCCCAATTTAAATAGAAATCCGACCCGTGCCCTATTGCTATTATGTGGGAGGGATGCGCAAGCGTCAGACGGTGGCCCATTTACCATGAGGTCGACCCTTTGCTTTCTTAACGGCCATAACACCTGCTCTCACGGTTTCGTCAGTTGAAATCGCTTGTGTGTAAATCATTTTTATCCGGCACAATAAGAAGAAACACTTCATTTCGCGATACATTTGTTAATGATAAGTGGTCCTTATATTGTTGGACATGAGTAATCTCTGCAAAGAGTCAAGCTATCTCTACCAGAGTCAATTTAGCAGGTCAAGCAGAAGAATAAAGTTAAAATTTGCTAGACAAACACACACATTCTTCAGGAAAATCTACTCTAATATAATGTCAAAGATATATTATAGGCTCTTTGACTATCAATTACCTCGTAGATGGCTTAGTTCGCTGTTTGTTTACTTATTTATTTAGTTATCTCGGAAACAAAAAACATAAGACATGTACGATGTACAGAAATATATTTTATAGTTCTGGTTTCGTTGCATAATTAATATTAATATTACAAATGTTATAATTGAATACAGGTCCACTGTTATAGTGTTAAGATGAACTGCCCAACAAGTTACAATCGATTATGACTGGTAAATAATTCTTGTTAATGACAGGAGATGCAACTTCTTTCTTCTTTCCACAAATAATCTTATTTACAATTCTGATCTTTTCATCTAAATTTCCTTCCAAATAACCTAACATATGTCCTAAATACAGTTATGGATTTGAAAGTTTTAAATACCCAGCTTAGGTCGGGGAATTTTACAAAATTGGTTTATTACAATTGGTTAAATAATACACCTACCATTTCTATATTGAAGGAAAAATCTGGGATGATTTACGTGTGATGGTCGATGAGCAATATATTTTCTGCAAATCTCAGCACAGTTTACACCATTCTCTGCCTTGTCTAGAATGGCGAAAATACGCTCATAGTTTGCTTTTTATTATGCTATGATTATAAAGACAGATCTTTTGTCTTATAAATCACCAACAGTCATTGTACTACGTTTATGTACACGACAAGCACCACATAAACCCATTATCAAAGCTGTTTTCATGGCATGATACTTTTCATCATCTGGTTGTGTCAAAAATGCATTCACTTCTTGCCTAATAAAACCTTTTGCCTTCTTGGCCTTGTACCCACATGACCTTTATTTAAAGGATTTCAACTTCATATATTTACTAAAATCGACTCCAACTTTAATCGACAATGTACATCTTAACATAGAATACTTCGATACAGACTAGATGATTTTAGTACCTGTGATTTATCTGAAAAATATGATGAAATCACTTCCTCGCAAATATTCGTAACACTTTTTGAACTAAACAATTTCTTCAAACATAAATATTCTTTGTCATAAGTTGCGCGTGACAATTGTGGCAGCAAACTAAGATTAGCAATTCGAGCTGCATTTCGAATTTCTTCAGGTATGAAACTTTTGCTGCCTGAATCAACCATTTTGACATAGATTTTACCATTTGTTATTTTTGCATCACCATAGTTTCAAAGTTTCATAGTTATTCAAAGCTTCCAATATCATCTTACACCTAGCAAAACACCAATTCTGAATCATTTATAAAATGATTTTTATAGTCGATTTTTCCTTAGGTAACGGATAAAATTATGTATCGGACTAGCACGTTTGATATTTATCATGCTCTTGAAATTTAAGCCCTCGGAGCTGACGCCTCAGGCGTTAAAGCTTTTCGCTCACTAATAAGCATCAACTTACCTGGAAAGTTCCATAAATAGCTATCATGCTTTCGAATATTTAAATCAGGCACATTTCGAAATTTGATCAACATAGGTAAACTTAACTGAAGAGCAAAAATGATTTTAGAAGAGAAATATGGATAATATCTTAACAAATCCAAAATTTAGTAGAAACACAAGGAATGGAGCAGAAACAAGTTATGTCTGGATTATTATAATATTTGATGCTTTGTAATCAATAAATGATGGAGTACAGTGCAAGAGACGGGAATCCCAGCATACCTAATAAGATTAGCCCAAATATGTACAAAAATGCAAACAGTTCACAGAGATAAGACAGAGTTTCCATGATGTGTATATGGAGACAGAGGCAGAACAGATTGTGGCAGCTTAAGATAAAAATTGACCCTCAGATAAATAGTTGTATTCCCAACACATTTGTTCATGCAAACGACCTGGTGATAATTGCAAGTTTGGAAGAAGAAAACATAAAGATAACTGAATACATTTAACCAAGTAACAAAGGCGATTCGCAATAGACATAAATATTCAAAAGTAGTAATCAACAATAAATTAATCGAATAAGTAAGAGTGTTAAATTATTTAGGATATATTACATCCAACAGGATTAAAAATTTGGAAATAAAGTTAAACTGGTTTATTCAAATTTGCTCCTCAATAAGAGGAAAGCTGAATAACAACACAATGGAAAAGGCTCAGATGAAGGCTACTAAACGATGACAGTTCTTATGTTTCTTAATGACACTGAGATAATGGTACTGACCAAAAATGGTGAAATAAGGTACAGGCTATCAAAATACGGTTAATAAGAATAACTAATTAATTAAAAGATAATAATTATTCAATAATTATAAAGAACAATGCATAGGAATGCAACCCTGACTCACTCTTATTTTTGTCTTGAGAACGTATTTTATTTATTTATTCATTAATAAATTCATTCACTCACTCATTCACACATTCACTCACTCGTTTATTTACTTATCTATCTATTTACGTCCTACGTTAAGTCATATTGGACGATGTATAAAATGGTTGAAATGATGTTCAAATGAATACAGCAGCCATTGACCTGAGAGTTATCCGACATTCATCTTTCACGGTTAAGGAAAACTACGGAAAGCAGCCTATCCGGATAAGGCACCCTGCCCGATAATTAAATTCGGGACCTCTTGAACGGGAGGCACACGAGGTGCCATCTACGCTACAGAGGTGTACTGTGTGAACCTGGGTGTCAAAAATGTTAAACCGCGCTCACTTTTCAACATATCATACGCTTATACAAATATAACTATTTTTAACAAGAAACTTCACTTAGCTTAAGAAACATGACGAAGATGAAGTGAAAGTTATATCAAATAAAGAAATACTTTTTGTAAAAGTTAGTAATCCTCTTTTACCTAGAATTTATGTCCTTCCTAAAATTCATAAACCTGAAAATAAAATGAGACCTATTTGAATTTTATAAATTCACCAACTTACAAATTAGCTAACTGGTTGCATATTAAATTTTGTCATTTTGATAAATTTGAGAGTTTAAGTATTAAAAATTCTTTTAAACTAGTTAAAAAGATTGACAGTGTTGTATTACCTAAGACTTATAAACTTGTTTCTTTTTATGTAACTGCTTTATTTCCTAGTATTCCTAGAGAAAAACTTTTGAGTTATTTAAAATAGTGATCAAAGCAATAAACTTACATGAGGACTTAACAGTTGATTCTGTTAAACTTAGTACTTTTCGTTTGGATCAAATTTTTTTTTTTTTACTTTTAATGGTGAATCTTTTCAACAAACTTCTGGCTTAGCAATGGGCACCTTTTCTTGCTGATCTTTTTATGACCTTTTTTTTCAAAATGCAAGTTACTATCGCATTCCCTTTGATTTTTAAAACCTGGTATGGATATGTTGATGATATTTTTGCTATTGTTCCTGATAAACAAATAAATAATGCTTTAAAATTACTTAATTCACAGGATAAAGCTATAAAATTCACATTAGAAACTAAAATTGATGGCTTTCTTCCTTTTTGGACTTGAAGGTAATAATAAATAATAATAAATTGGATTTTGGTATTTATCGGAAGTCTACTCAAATCGATAGTTACATAAAAAATAAGAGTTTTAACCCTTTTCCACATAAATCTGCTGTTTTTAATAGTCTGATGTATAGATTAATAAATACACCACTGAATAAAGAGGAGTCTAATAAAGAATAAACATATTGATAGGGCAGAGCCAGACTGAAAAATTCAATACCATAGCTGGGATTTGAACCACGCATCTTCTGGTCTCAGTTCAGCAGCTGTAACCCTTGAGTTACTATGGCCAACGTGCCGACATGGCACGTGTTTTTCCCGGTAAACTACTAGGGTTTCTCATAAACACATGAGACAACTACCTTAATGGCGACTTAATATGCTGTAAACACTTTAAGATCCGGGCTTTATAGTTCGAACCACTATTAGGTGCAAATAATGGAAGTTAATTGTTCTTTCATACTAGCCGTGTGTAGGACGCACTCTGTAGAGCCAGACTGAAAAAGTCAATGTCATAGCCGGGATTTAAACCACGGATTTTCTGGTTTCCGTCCAGCCGGTCTAACCATTTGAGCTACTATGGCCAAAGTGCCAGCATGACATTAAATTCTCCAATTGACTCCTGTTTTTCCCGGTAAACCACTAGGAGTTCTCATAAACACATGAGACTACTACCTTAATGGCGACTTTATATGCTGTAAGTACTTTAAGATTCGGGCTGTATAGTTCGAACCACTATTAGGTACAATTAAAACACGAGTCAGTTGGAAAATTTTATGTCACTTTAGCCGTAGTAGCTCAAGGGTTAGAGCGGCTGGACGGAGACCAGAAGATACGTGGTTCAAATCCCAGCTATGGCATTGAATTTTTCAGTCTGGCTCTGCCCTTTCATCGTGACTCCTACACACGGCTAGTGTGAAAGAAAAATGAATTTCCATATAAACATATTTTTAATACGGCTTTAATTAACGGTTTTAATAAAGACTTTATACAAAAGAAGATTGAAAACTTTAAATATAAAGACTGTTAATGATATTTCTACCCTTAAAAATAAAAGACGATTATAATTTTAAAAATATTTACTTACAATCCTTGGTTTAATAAACAATTTCAAAATGTTTCTAAAGAGTTTGGTATAAATTTGGTTCCTCAAAACAAATGAAATATTAAAAATCTACTACATTTGTCTAAAAAAAGATGAAATTCCTAATAATAGAACATCTGGTATTCATCAATTTGATTGTTGAGACTGTGATCTGTTTACATTGGTAGGACGAAACGTAATTTGGAAACCAGAACAAAAGAACATTTTTGTAACATTAAGTATAAATAAAGTGATAAATCGGCCTTAGCAGATCATTTTTGGTCATTTAACCATAATATAAATCCTAAAGTTAAATTATTAAAACAATTAAATGTCCCGATAGTTTTAATGGTCTGGAAAAATATATTTATTTTAAAAACTAAAAATCGCGTAATGAATTTTAAAATACCAGCACTTGGCTCTGTTCTTAACTTTGCTTTTTTCAGATTTTGGTAATAATGAAAAAATATAATAACATAGTGACTTCCTTAATGACGAATGTATTTTCTTCTGTTGTTTTCTCTGACTGACGACACGAACAAAGGTTCGTGAAACAATAAGCAAGTAATTATATAACCTTAGACATTCTTCTAGTCTACCGTGTAGCACAACATATTTTAACAGCATTTATAAATACAGCTACACATTTCAATTACAACGATAACAGAAACAACTGGAAACAGCATACGACATACACGATACAGAACTGCTAGCAATGAGTTCACTCAGAATTATTAATCACTGTTTACATTGTTTATCCTACCCTACACAACATCATGATACGAACACAAAAACAATTAAAGGTTGACACGCAAATTCTGCTATTTTGATTGGCTACTGGCTACTGTTTTGATTATTTTGAATGGCTACTGAATTTAGAGGCTATAGGTTGAAATTTACTTTTACTTTCACTGAAAACTTTTAATTTCTGAACAGTAACACCTTACTTAGCACCTAACAAAGCTGCATTAGTTTTCGCAGAGAGAATACACACTGACAGATAAAATATGAAAAATAAGTAACCCTAAACCAGTAGTCTAAGTGAAATACATAACCTTAAAACAGCACAAAAATTAGCAACTTCTATGAATCTGCAATTTTGCATGTAACCATAACAGAATTACTTCCAAACTACAGCTATTACGATTACATAGAACATAGTTCGTAAAATACAAGCAGCATACTACTTACCTGAAACAGAATTATTGGTATTGCAGCAGTCACTAATTCAGTTCACTCAAACTTGTCTGTCACTGACACTGACATGACTGACTGTGTGACACAGACATTTAGCGAATATTTCCGCAAATTCGACTCAAACTATTTTAGTTAAATTATCATTTGTTTAAGATATTTGATAACTATTAAAATATATATGTTTAATTATATGTGAACAGCCTGCAAACTCATGCTCATTCTCATTAACTTTTGTCAAATTTTATAATAGATACACATAATGCTGAAAAGTTGTTAGGCTAAAAGTGTACATATGCTTAAAACTCTAGCCATTCCCGAGATTTTTGTTGTTATTGATTTGAATTTTCTAATATATTCACCATCCTTTTTAATTGCTTAGCCACCTTCTCAATTTTCTTGCTATATAATCACAGTATGGAGTATGAAGGGCAAGACATACCGACATACTTCATCCTGCTTTTATCTAAAACATAATGAGACTTCTATAAGCATTTAATCACTTAAAATTAAGTCGATCGTTCGAGATGGATCCGCGGTACCCGATTCAATTCCTGTTGGGCCTGTCTCTCTGACTTCTGTGTGTTTTCGCAGTTTTCCCTGGATGTTAGGCATAGTTGGGTTTATGCTGTGGTTTTCTTTGCTTCTCAGATTCAAACGATCCTATGACTGGATGGCGGGGTGGAGTTTGCTTGAAGAGCCGTCTGTCCTGGCGTTCTGTGTGTGAAGGGCCTCCAGATGAATCACCCCATGGAAAGAGGTAAGCCCATATGGGAGATGCTATCGTTCACGCTGTTATTTTAAAGGACGCTAAAACCCCCGATTTCGTCCAAGACTACCACTCGATACCTGGTCGCGCTCTTTGTCCTTCATTCTACCCTCTTCTTCTGGATGTCTCCAGCATTCATGTATGCAACCTTTCATGTATGCTTAAGTATTGAAATGCTCCTCTGTTTCTGATTCGCAACCACATCATCAAGGAACATAAACATCAGCTTTCATAGGAATTGTTTTGTATTAAATTGGCAGTGGGTAGAGAAGGTAATGTGAATACATTATATCTTATTTACTTTTAGCAAAATATACTTGGTCTAATGATCTACTTTAAAGCTGCAGATTTGATCCTATGTTGTTTATGCTTCTCTTATTCACCTCATCACTGTTTGTTATTGTTCGTTTGCCCTTAAAACGATAGAAGGCTGTTACGGGTTTAGATTCTAAGAACTAAAGTTGTAAAACCATCTCATTTGCCAACGCTTTCCCTGGCACATGAGTTTTAGGAGCCGCAAAGGGGATATTATGTTACAGAAATCTCTTATGCATTCAGTAACACTACAAAAACTAATAATTGATACATCAAGTTAAGAAGCTGACTCATAAATTACTATTTAATCACAAGAGGTGTAAAAGATGCCGCCGGACATTAACATAATGTATTTGCAGGCAAAAATCTACATAATGGTTCTGAAGGAATGAATAAACTATAATTATATACAAAGTTGTTGTCAAGTTTTTGATAGCCCACTTGCTTCGCTTCTGTAAAATACACATTTGAACTCTTCTGATGTTGACGAATTTAGTTATTACCTTTAGCCCTAATATATCATTCAATAGCTAGCCTAAAACATGCCTCGAATTTTGGGTACAAAGAAGTCTAACCCCACTCCCAGAGATTCCACCAACAGAATGGATATCAATGAATATTTGCTGATGAGAGCTTTTACTAAAAGGAAGGGAAATGTGGCAAAGGAAAGAATATATAATTATGGCCATTGATGTTTACGTATGTGTGTCAGTAACAAATGTCTGAATTACTGATTCGTTCCATTAGGCTATTTTGGCATTACTCAGCACCATTATACAAAGAGCAAGTGAAAATAGAATGATCAAATAAATCAATTAATCGACAAAAAGTATGAAAACAGAGTGAAAACTTAGCAAGTTTATCGGTTTGTCTACATTAACTCCGTTTGCTCTGTAATACCTTATGACTTTCGTATAGTTTCTCAAACCGCCATTTCCCTTATTTTCCCTCACTAATGACCTAATTCAGCTTTCACCTTGAGTTCATTTAGCTCAGCTTGTCACTCCACGAATATGAACTATTTCCATTGTTCACTGGTACTTCATTTTCGTGACACAGCGGAGTAAACAAATACCCCCGATGTCCTACGATGTCCATACTGTCCTCTTCGGGACAGTTCACTAGCTCGGGAGTCGAACACAAGATGTCTCCAAGCCTGTGTGGTACTACTACGGTGTACTAAACGAGGTATACTTCACAGTTATTACGAAATAGCTCGCCGCCCTTTGTAGCATGGTGGTAGCGTGTCTGCCGCACACTTTTTTTTTTAATTCACATCCTCCGCCGTTAAGTCATGAATGAAATGGGTGAAATGATGCTCAAATAAGTCCAAAGTCTATAGAGCTTAGAGTTGTCTGCCTCACTTTCAAAAGGTCCTGAGTTCGAATCTCGTGAGGATAAGCTATTTGGATAAGGTTTTTCGGTTTTTTTTCCTTATTCTTAAATATAAATGTCGCGTAACTATAATCTCTGCGGACACTGGGCTCATTTGAGCATCATTTCATCCATTTTCATGGTCCGATATGTGTTACGTAGGAGGCTTGAAAAAGAAAAAGAAAAAGTAACTCGCTCGGAGAAGAACACTCCCCGTATTCGAAGCGCATACACTAACTTCTTGACTCACTCACTTAGCGAAATTCCCGTTATCCGATTTGTTGACTTGTTTCGCCAGATTTTCTCTCTGACACCTCAAGACCGTTATAGCCTTAGAAACTTCTCATAACAGTGAAAAAATCGAAATAGCAAGGAAGTTCTAATTCTCCGACGATAGCGTTTATGTGGGCCGAGGGCTTCGCTTATCTTGTTTAAGATTCCAACTGCGCGGCGCCGACTTCCGAAAGTCACGTTATAGCCGCTGCGTTACTTCACGATGTTTCATTGAAAAGCAGAAGTATGTAAACCTTATCTTTAATTGAATGTAAGCATGTGTAATCTTATAGGTTGAAAATAAAGCATAATTCACAACGCTTTTATTATTGGAAACGTTATATTGGGGCTGGGTTTCACGACGCAGCATGGATTTTTTGTGGAAAAATTGATATGTTGCTTAAATAAATATAAATGCTTGTGAAAAAAAGCAATGGAAATAAATTATATACTTAAATTATAATTCAAATTATAATTTGTTACATGATAAAGGCAACTCTTTCCCACATGGTAAAATTTAGTAAGTAAATGGTCATATTCATAGAATTCTCACTCGTTTAAGAAGTGAAGTAAAGAACTTTTCTCGTGTAATTTATTTCTGCTATGTAGATTTAAATGGTTACTTTCTCCGAATTTTTATATTGCATTTTGTTTCTGAAGTATTGTAACAATTCCCCTATTTTGTTTGAATACAAAATTTGAATTTGATTTTTAAGTACCATTGAGTTCGTATAGCATATTTTAATAAGCAGATGTGTGTGTGTGTGTGTGTGTGTGTGTGTGTGCGTGTGTGTGTATAATACAGTTTTAAATGGTTAAATAATGGAAGGAGTGTGTTTCTTGTTCCAAAAGAACACAATAAGTACATTTTGTTCTATACAAAGAAGGTAGCTAAACTCAAGCAAGGTATGCTAGTAAATTTACAACAATATATGTATCAATGGACAGTGTTTTTGACTGTTTATAAACTTCTATATTGAACTATGTGAGTTAAATGTTAAACAATTGGTATAAAACAGAAGAGGTCTGATATATTGGGATCCATTTTGATTAATTTCTTGGTTGTCAAGAAAATCTTAGTCGTTTAGAATTAGGTTCAACTGCTAAGGTCCATTTTATACCACGTAAGCAGACATTCCTTCCTGCGTTAAAACAGTTGCAGAACGACACGGAGTAAATCTAGTTAAACAGACGGCAGTGGCGTGAGAGAACCTTGCTCTTTTCCGAGCGATGAGAGGTAGTTGCAGGCTTGAACCAGGGTGTGTAGTACGTGATAACAGACAACGTAATAAACAATCGAAATGATGTTGGAAAGTTTTCCATATGTTTAAGTGTTTTTATTTTCGTGAGATGAAACTCTCTTTTTACGAGACTTGTCCCTAAAATAAGGTCTCCGATTTTATTTAATATAGAAAACATTATTATTGCCAATGAACGTTACACTGATGGTAAGGCGGAACTTACAGCTATATTTCAACGTAATCACCATTGTGATCGGTGCACTTTTGCGTGCGTTGTGGCAGTTTTTGTATACCCTTGTCATAGCACTCTCCCGCGAAGTTGCGCAGGTAGCGCTCAACCTCGTTCTACAAATCATCGTCGGTCTGGAAATGTGTTCCATCCAGATGTGACTTCAACTCAGGAAACAGGTGATAATGACTAGGTGCTAAGTCTGGACTGTAAGGGGGATGGGTGAGGATGTCCCATTCGAACTGGGCCAGGAGATCAGCCGTTGCACATGCAGTATGGGGACGAGCGTCTTCTTGATAAAAAATCACTCCCTTCGTCAGCATTCCCCTCATTTTATGCCGGCAAAGTGATGGCCAGTGTGTTCTGGGACAGATAAGGTGTATTGTTGTGCGAGTTTATGCCGGGCTGCCGGCACAACAATAAACGCCGCTAGCTACTGCACAAACATACAATGAGAAGAACACAAGTATCGTACAGCAGAGGAAGCCTCAGCATATATGTAGTTCTGCAACCTGAAAAATTACTAGAAATATTCACAATGTTGTATCTAATCAGTTAATCACTTTCATCAGCTCTGGGTTGTGAAAGTGCCCCGAGGGCCCGAGTTAGGACCTTGATTGGACAGAGTTGTCTAGATACGGCAAACAAGGGAATTTTTCCTTGTTATTTTAAGACAAACGTCGAGTAGCTTACCAGCTCAATGGACTTGTAGTTTATTTAAGAGCTTTCTCTTTATTTTATTAACAGTCTTTTTGGACTATTAAAATATATGCTATAAGCTTTCAAATACTAAAACAATATGTTCCCGGTTTAATAACCCATTGAAAAATTTAAAGTAATGCAATATCAAGGAAAATACACAGTGATAACAAAAATTTGTATTAAAACTGATAGCCTGGAGAAAGTCGATAGTTTTAATTCCTTGGAATGTGACATAGGATTCGATGTCAGCGAAAATAAGCAACGCAAAATCTAAAAAGTCTCAACAAATATGTGGTGCCGTAACAAGAACTCTACAAAATAAAACAAGCAAGACTGACTCGTGATTTGGTGATTATCATGGTAGCTTTAAATTCTAGGTTCCAGGTGTGATGCTCGACATTCTCTAGCCAGGGTTACTAATAAATTGGTTCACGAGAAATAATTACTATTAACGTTTCCCGTGAAAGTATAAAGTCTTGCTTTAGCCAGGTTATTCCTTCATTAGAGTCTGGAGATATTAGAGAAGCAGTGAGAATATGTGTTTATGTATTAATTTAAGAGAAATATGTATTCCTAATCGTTAAAGGTTCCTTGAAGAGCAAAAGGAAACAACCTTTGTGTCTTTCAGTTACAGGATTATTTATTTTTGGACGAAATATTCTTACGAAATATTTTTCTTATTTTTCTAGCTACTTCAACTTAAAAACTTATCTTACTAACTTTATGCAATACTCAAATCTTTTAGCTTGCCTCGGTATCGTAGATGGTAGCACGTCTGCCTTACGTTCAAGAGGTCTCTAGTTGGAATCTCGGTTAGAGTGAGTTACCTGGAAAAGATTTGTCCGGGGTTTCCCCTTATCATGATAGACGAATGTCGAGTAACTCTATGATCTCATTTGAGCATCATTTCACCCATTTCATTCATCTTCCGATATGACTTAACGTTGGAGGACGTAATTTACAAAAAACAAACCAAAAAAAAAACCTCAAATTTTTAAATTGTGGTTGTTATTTAATATCTTCTAGATTCCAGTCTCTTTGCATGGTCAGGGCATAAAAAGTAAAAACTTGAAATTTTAAAGTTAAAACCAATAATAAGCAATACATCTAAAGTTGTCTACACAGAATGATCTCTTTGGTATAAACTGCGTGCTTTAACGACAGTTACATTTTTGTACAGTAAGATATTGGACACAAAATTTATCCAAAATGAAGTGAACTTCAGAGGGTATTCGCAGCAATTTCAAGATATATAGGTACCTTTCATTTGTCATGAAAACATCTTAAACTTATGGTATTTTAATGAAAGTCATCACAGACATTTTTGGAAAAATTAACGTTTTCTAAAATAAATGAAAAGAATAGCTTGTGGTGCGCAATTTTTTTGAAAAGTTTCTTCCATGAAAGATGCTGAATATGAATACCAATTTTTTACTGAATCCACATTACTTTTCCAGTTATACTGTCGACAAACAGACAGACATACACACACATCCGCGTTCGCGCATACACACGCATAAACACACTGAGCAACAGACGTTTTTTCTAGTAATACATTTTAGGGTTTCAGGGAGTCTCACAACAGGTATTTTCGCTGAAATGTTGGTATCAAATTTTTCGGTGAAATACAATACTTTTTCTACATACTGTAAGTACGTCAATAGAAAGAATAACATGACAAACAAGTACAGAAAGCAAAAGTGAAGTATTGCAATTACATGGTGGCCTCAGTGCTGATATTTGGCAGCGAATCGTGGATAACATAAAAGTATAGAGGTAAAATTGAAACAATTGAAAAAATTTATAAAATGTTTTTATAAAGCATATAATAAAGTTTCAGAAAATGAGTAAAATTAGAAAGAATACAGGGCTTAATGAGTGAAGAAAGGATACCATTCTTAATTACCAACTTAATTAAACTCTTAATTACCATTCTTAATCACAATTTAGGCAAAAGAGACATTGGATGACGCCTCAGAGAAAGATACGAGTACAATGAAGAATTCAAGGACCGAACTGGCGAAATGCTTAATACTTGATGTAAAGCAGAGGAACAGGAAGACATAAAAGAAAATAAGAAAACGAAATCGAAACTTTAGACCGTCTGGGCTTCACGCATTATGATTTTTCAATGGTTGCATGACGTTTCAGTTACGACAGAAACAGTTTCCACTTGTTCTGGAACATGAAGATCGTGTTTTGTGATGAAATATGAGCGATAAACTTGTAATTAATAAAAAGTGGCATTATAGTAAGAGCTATCTTGTAACATAGAAATTATCTTTAACATAAATTTTGGCGTCTCCTTAATATTCAGATTAAAGAGAAAATACTATATCATTAATTTGTGCCCTTGGGTAAGAACAAAATCTTGGCATATATTTTAATCAGTGCAGCTGAGTACGCTGCTTGACTTTCTTATACCAGCAGCTTGGAAATAAGGTGGTGTCAGACAGAGAAACAAATAGCCTACCTTCCTAGAACATTCTATCAAAATATCCAATGTGCTTTTATTTCTCTCATAGCGTAGTGCAAACAAAACCTTGCACTACCGTCAGAACCGTCAGAAAGTTATACCGAGATTTCATCAGAAATACGTGCTAATTTTTAAGCCGATTTGGTTGAAATTGTAAGTGCGTTATGATTCTGTTTATTTGTGAATTCATATAAATATCAAAATTTATCGCGGAAGTGAAGAAAACGTGTAGGTGTATTTTTACTCTAGTTCTTAGAAAGCAGTGGTTCCCCACAATATAGATTTCATGAAAAATCCAACACAGAAGCTTCAGGAGCATTAATCCTACAATATTTATCCTGGAGTTAAAGAGTTTGAGATTTAGGCTTTAAAACGCTATTCTACCTGTGTTTTTTGCAATAGGATTTCATTTGGCAAACGCCTGATAAAGGTTATGACTGATAAATGAACATTTTAATCCAAATAATGTTCCCATTCATTTGAATACAGATAGAAATGGACACTACTACTCAAAAGTATGTAGCAGGTTTGATATAAAATAATGATAAAATTCATTTCTTATACAACAGGTATACAACAGGTCCATTTCTACTCAATTCCGGCACTTCTATCAACTAGAACAATCGCAGAAATATTGCACTGTACAAGAGCTCCTGAGTAGACGAAAGGTGCATTACTTATTCATTCCGCTATTAGTGTATTTTATTTTGAAGACGTGTTTGCATACCTAACACTAAGTAAACGCTTTTTTGTCTCGAAGTGGAAGTTGTAAATAAATCACTCAGTTTATTAATGAAGAGCGAGACATTCTAGAAAAGACAGGTTTCGATTGGGACTTTACTTTGAAGTCGCCGATATGCTAGACCTTCATCCGAATGTTGGGGAGAAAGTAGCGAAAATGACGGACATATTATTGTAAATAAGCCTTGCTGAAAATATACAGCAAATTCAGGAGATTGTGAACGATGTCTGTATTCCTTGGCCCACTGTAAGGGATGCGCATAATCCAGAAGATTTTATACCTACAATTAATTTTGATCCTGATACATATTCTATAAACAAGCCCTGAATTTACTGGTAGTGTTGCATGTTATGTTATGAAAGAAACATAAGGATTGTCTGTTCCACCCGTTATACATGTATTTATCTACTTTGATTGTGTAAAATGGCGATCAAAATCAAATCAAGTATTGTAATGGCCTACTTTACTGCACTCACTAAATTAATTTCATGTCCAATTGAAACTTCAAAGCAAATCAAAGTTAATATTTATTTGTTGTAGAAATTTATTTTGACATTCCGGCAATGTGCCAAATGAGTGGTACGGCTAAACAATTCTTGGTATTTTCTTTCATAGCCTACACCAATATGCTGTTTTCGTACATAGCCCTCTACATCCAATTATCGACTAGAAAATCATAGTATATAGTCATCGTACAAATTTTAAGTATAAAAGATTTTTATAAATGTAGATAAGACGCCCTACCATCAAATTACAATACTCGACTGTTATCAAACTCCAGGATACCGCTAGGTTGTTGGGAATGAGCGAAAGGCAAACGCTTTGGTCAGTGCAATCCTGAGTTGGTTCTATATCTACATATACTGATCTAATCGATATACAAGCCTGTGTGTTTGGAAATCGGGTTAACCAGCATTAGAACTGGGTTATGAAATGTGACCAAGTCAAACAATTGAAACTGTCAACTAACTTCAGTAAGTCAAATTTCTCTAACAAAGCATTCTATGAAGATTCGTTCCTAGTAGTGCGCTATATAAATGAAAAACCTAAGCAAACCCAAAAAATATTCTTCGACATTGCTACCATATAGCTTTTATCCAGATTTCTAAACAAATTTAAAATCTGTTACTGTGCTATCAAAGCTCCTACGGTTGGTTTAAGTTTGAATATCGACAAAGACTACATGAAATAAAACATGAAAATACAGGGAGTGTATATTTATTGATAAACATCTGTATTCCTCGTGACGTGTAGTTTGAAAGAAACATTAACATATCTTAGTAATTCCACCTCTCAATCCTTTCACCAAGGATTTCTGACATCAGCAGAACCTCACCTTTAACTCCGACCACAAATCCTTGGTCTACTGATCATCCAACGTAGCTTCTGGACAGTTTTAGTGTAGCTGCAGTTTTCTACAGTAAATTGGAAGCCCTCTTTTCTTTGAGCAAGCAGCCGCGGCATTTGTCCAATCGCCATTCGCCGCTAAACTGGGAAGCACGCCTGAAACGTAGAAAGGAACCTGAATGAAAGTCAGATGTTGGGCTGAAATTTTTAGTAGATGATAAAATATACCAAAATCCACCTGCCAACCAGGGAAAACCACGAAAAATCCAAGTCATAGTGAGCAATCTACAGGAATCTAACTGCTACCTCCAGAATGCGAGAGTGATAGGTTACCGTGGAGTCATCCAGTCGATTAGTATAACAGAAACTAAAATAAAATACTATACATGTTACTTGTCTCCCTTAAGTATTATTATTCTAAGGTCGCTTTTCTGCATTTATTTACCCGGTATACGTAACCCAGTAGTGTATAAGTAATCTCAATAACTTTTACTTATCATCCTTTCTTTATTTTCAGTTTTATAGCCTACAATTCTTAAGGGGCTGCCTTAAATTCCAACTTCCTCTTCTTCATTCTTAACCACTTCTACTTAACTTTAACAAATTTTATTCCCTAAACTATTGAAATTCTTTTCTCCTCTTACTGTAAGAAACTTCCTCATCTTTACAGAGATGGTCCCCAATGAATTTTCCTATAACAAGCAGCAGCGTAAGAGCTTCCGTTAAAGTACAACTGTCTCCCTCCTTCTCCTATTCCATTTATTTACAAAAGGACAATTCTAGTTTGAGGCACATTATAAATTAATGACGTTCTACGTAAAACTAATGTGGATTAAGGTAACTATAAATATTAAAATAATGAAGCAGGTAATGAATTTTAATTAGTTGTAGTATTAGTTGGTTTTAAAATATCAAATGAAACTATTTCAAAAGATATCTGCCAAATTAAGAAGATAAACTCGGTTGCAATTTTCAAAAATTAAGCGCATCTTGATGTTATATGAATCAACATGCTGCATAATAAATAAAGCACTCAAAGGAAGGATAAAAATAACCGAAATGTCATTTTTAAGATATTCAGCGGAGAATACTACACTGGATAAAAGGACACTCGAAATTAATTACAATTTTAAATATAATGGACGAGATTGAAGGATATAAAACAAATTAACATGATCGTGTATTAAGAATGGGAAAAATAATATACCTCCGAATGTTTTTCAATATGAACCGAAAAGAAAAAGAATTCGTGACTGCCGTAATAACAAATGGATGGATCAGTTACTTAATGGAGTACAAATTTATAATAGTATAAGCCGCGACTGTGGTGACGATGAAACCCTAGATAGTCTCTGAGGTAGTCCGTCATGAACTCAGCAGATTTAATATCGGTAGGATTGGTCTTAAGTCCTCTTAATCCAGCCCAATGGCTCTGGCGGCAGCGTCTGCGACCTGCATTCAGGAGGTTGTGGGTTCGATTCACGTGGCCGAAGATTGTGATCAATGAGATTTTTAGGGATCATTAGACAAATACTGGGAAAGCTAATAGGTAATACAGAATTAAATGTAAAAAATCTATTTAATGTTGCACTAGTTACTGCAAATGCCCCTCACACTCATTGAAGTACAGTGGAACCTCATTTATTCGTTTTTCAAAGGAGACTACTGCAATAATGTATAAATGAGAAAACGTGTAACTGATTTTCTATTCTGGTCTGGAAATGCGCATTAATTACACAAATTATTGTAAATTAAATTATTGTAAATTAAATTATATTTGTATTTAATTAAATTATTGTAAATTTAATTATTGTAAATTAAATTAAATTATTGTAAATTATTGTATACACTGTGCAATTCATATGGCTTTCAAAATCTTCACTTTTGTCTGTTCCTTTTTTTCCGTACAGCTATACACAAGTTGATTATAAGCCCTATCGGCCTCTCCACAAGTTCTCCGGCCACTTATGCCGTATCTTTACTTAAACTTTTGGAACCAGCTCACAGAAGCTCTCATGTCATCCGTTATGGTAAGCTGCTTCTCAAAATCTGCTGGCTTCTCTTGTAACATTTTTCCATCAATGGGAACGTTTTACTCCCGATGTTGATTGAACCAGACTGCAAGACATTTTTATAAATCGGCAAAACGCCCTTTGTATTTTGTTCACATTTTGATAATTGCATCCAAGCTTAGATACGTTCCCTATATCTTTTTCATTTTTATTATGTTTTTCAGTGTCGAGTGAGGTAGGCCCGAACGCTCAGCAATAATCTTCTTCGTTTTTATAGGACTGTTTTTAACCTCATCCAGAATTTTTAATTGTTCACCAAGAGTTAAGGATTTTCTTGTTTTCCTCCTTGTTGGTTGATATTCAGACATATTTTTTTCCCTCCTGTTTGTAACTCAAAACTCTACTTGAAAGATATAAGTGTTGGAACGGTATGACGACAGTAAAATGATAAATCACAATAAAAACAGCACACTAGCAGTACTCGAATTTAAGCAGAGAAGTGACTGTTGGAACCAAGGTTAATAGATTGCTGGAACGATATGACGACAATGAAATGATAAGCGACAATGAAAACCGCAAACCACGCAGTTCCGAGGCTATCTAGAGCAAGTATACATACCAACGTACGCTTTTTCAAAAGAACGTATAAAGTGTATATTTTGTGTATGGAAATCAGAAAAAGTGACGCATTACCGAGAAAACGTAAAACCGATAAACGTATAATTGAGAAAAATTTCAATGGAGAACAACTGGTCCATAAAAATTTAGCGTATATGTGCGGAAAATGTAGAAGTGAATAGGGCATAAACGAGTTTCAACTGTAATTCAATCCCTAAATATGGAATTGCGGCTAAAAGATTAGTAATTAATGTAGCCCCTCAAAAAGATATCTTTCCTCAAGTACATCCCTCGAACTTTGCGTCTCCCCTTTTTACCTCACTTTTCTTTTCCCTTCACCCTTCATCTTACTTGGCTATTTCAGACTTTTAAATGTTGGCGGACTTTTCCACGTGTCTGGCAGGAAATTTGTCATTACTAGGGCCCGGAAGTTGTTGACCTAAAAATTCTCTAAAAATGAGCTATAAAATGCCCTTATAATATAATAAAATGCACATGAAACGTAAAAAAATGACCTAACAAAAGTTAACAATTTCTTTCATAACAATAAATTAATAACAGGCACAGACAAATAATGAATATATGGTTCGAATAACCACATTTTAAAACTAACTTTCTTAGTAAATAATGCAATTATTGCTACTAAATAATTAATCAATTCAAAATTCATCAGGTCATTTTCAATTTTATAAAATATGAAAAAATAAGTTACTGTACCCATTTGTAAAACAGACCTTAGCATTGGAGTACACCACCACGGTTATCTTCAACTTATCAAAAGTAAAGGAACGGCGGTTGTCAGCTAAAATTGCTTTATACATTGAGAAAATTCTGTCCACTTCCACAGATGTTATAGGTACATATTTGAGAAACACTATGTCATTGCCTGTTAAATCCTGTTCAAAATATCAGTTATGAAGTTTTCTCCGGACAAGATATCGGCAATCTGACAAACTGTTTGGTATTGTTTATTTTTGTTCAACACAAATTTTAGTATCTGTCTAATTTTGTCTCCAATCTCACCTTTTGCATTTTGTATACTATCTTCCGCAATCCTCATTAACTCAATCGACTTATCCAATGTCATGCCCTTTCTTTAAGGCGGGTTATGGTATCCGTCAAAAATGCAAAATTTGATTTAATGAAAGCTAATTTACTTTAGATTTGAGTATCAGAAAACAGATCCTGTGCGCTCTCAATTGCCTTAGAATCTACCTTATCTAAGCTATTCACCACTTCTCTCACTATTTGAAAATTGTCACTGTGGTATATATCATGTACCCCAGCGTGTTAAAATTGATGACGGAAGCAAAGCTATATTAGCGGCTTCTTCTTTGAAATAGCTACATAGTTCGGATTGACGCTTTTAAAAATATTTTTTTTACTGTGGAAATTATTGTCGATCTCACCTGTTCCGCAATTCTATGAAAGCATGGGCCAAACACGTAACATGCACCATCTTACTGTAAAATGACTGGATCGATTTTGCCGCCCTTACCATGTTAGGCGCCGCGTCTGTTAGGAAGAGGAGCACATTGTCATGCTGTATTCCAGGCCACAATAAACACATGGATTTATCGAACAGTTTGCATATCTGACAGTGGTTAACAGCTTCCAGAGCCTTTGAGGTCAGAAGAAACATGTCCGGCACTAGTAGCTTCTAGCGTACCATTGACTACATAACGCCCCTCTGAATCGGCTGTCTCATCAATTGATACATAAATCTTTTTCCCATTCACACATTCACGTATTCGGTTTCACGTGTCTTCATAACATTTTTGTAGGTAACTTTTAGGGAAAGTTGATTCATCTGGAATTGTATGACCAGTGTGACATTCAATAAAATCTCGTAATTTGGAACTATTTAACTTTCCTAGCGTAATGTTTGCACAAACAAACACTTCACATGATTCTTTATAAAAGGAAGATGACTTGTACTAGACGTCGAAATCGTTTCTTTTAACAGTAACTGAGACACTTCTCTCACATTTTGAAGAGCTCGCAACTGTTTTTTTCTGTGGATGTAATCCACACGTATTGCATGATGTAATCGGCGATTCCTCGAATTGATGCGTCATAAATTTGCCAGCACTGTTAGGACGCTAACCTGTGTTAATTACACGTTTACCACACTTACAAAGTTACTATTTCATAAAAGATATATAAATGAACTTTTAATCAACTTTTAATCACAGATTATTTTAAAATCCCCCATAAAGCCCAGGGTCAGGGTCAGGTACGCCACGGGAATCAAACCCGGGCCTCCCGAATGCGGGTTACAGGTGAAAATGCCCTATAAATTCGTGAAAAAGAAAGAAAATGACCGGAAAATGCATTTAAATGCTAAAGAATTACTTTATTATAAAATGTGGAAAACATGCATTTTGATTACCTATAAAATCCATATATATATATATGTATATATATATATATATATATAACGTATTTGTTCTAGAATGCACTTAATTTCGAATAAGCACCGTCTATGACTACTCAGAAAAAAGATTACTGCTCATCAAAATCCGGGCCCTAGTTATTACTAAATCCTCGTCTTTGGGGATCGTTAAGCTTCTAGGAGAGGAGGGAAGCCAGTTTTAAGAGCTGCCACGGGATAGTTTATATTTGTACCTGGACCTCCCTATGCTGTTATCTTTCCTCAGATCTGGCTACCCTTAGTGTTCTCTCACCTCATCTATCTTTACCTGTGGGCATCCACGCCATAGTGCAAAAGATTTCATAGGTCGAATGTTGCCCCTCCAAATCTTGTAATAGAGTCATATGTCTCTTCACAGTCTGTAATCATCCATCAGTAACTAGTTAGAATTTCAGTGTTACAGTTTTCAATGGAGAAAGGTAGAAATGCTAAAGGACGACAGATTACAGCTTTCTGTCTGTGTAAAGCCATTGATAGTTTATTGACTCCACATGTATTTGATGGCACATGCTGAGTTTCTGCGTACCTGTCGCAGAAGGAGCCCTATAATTTGGATGAAAGCTGCTTCTAAATATTCCCTCATCCACGTAGCTCTCGGCTACTGCTCCACCAAAATTGCTGTTAGATATTAATGAGGACAAAGTAAAAAGAGATTAATAGATAAACTAAACAGCATAAGAGATCAAAGCATAGCGTTTAAACTGTGGCGTCCACTAATTATTCTGAAATGATAGCACAGTAGATGGTGGTAAATTCGGGCTCTCCTGTCACGTGAAGGACAATCATTAACAAAACAACTATGAAGCGAAACTGCGATAAAACCTAATCCACAGCTGCTCATACTACGTCTGACATTAAATATAGCGGAAATTAAGTTCTGCTAGAAATTACAAAGTATCTTCCGCTAAGGATTAAATTACATAATTTCATCTAGGCATGAGAAAGATACAGCGAATTAATTTAACATGCATTTAGAAATGTAAGCTGATGATTTAAAACAAATAGGCCTGTTTAGGGAGAAAATAACGTTGTGTTCCATTTATAAGTCCTTAAACGATATGACAGGTTTATAAAGCGACAGATGCACATTGGTAATGCATTCAATTACGCCACCTTCTGCTTAGTCCGTTCTCAAGCTTAGTAAAATATGAATGTTTGGATAGGTAGTTATATGGGTGAAGATTTTCAACAGTAAAAATGTGTTGTACGTTGGTGGTAAACTATGCATTATGGACATAGCATTATTGCCGTATGAAGGTCATTTCAAGTACCTGTTTGTATGTTTACTTACTTTGAAGTCTCAAAAGACAATTGTCTATGTCCTTATGAGTCAATATAATCATAAGGGTCTTTGTTAGCCATATACAGGGAAAATGTGCTAAATAACAGCATCAGCCTACTGGACGAAGCATAGACATAATAAACGCATTTGCAATCAAAGTCATAAATGTGTATTTTTTGACTTGGTAAAGCGCATTCTTGACAATTGTTACCAAACCTAAAACTGAATTTTAGCTTTAATTTACAATCATAAAAACATTTAAAGAGCTCCAAGTACGAGAAAAAGACAGCTTTTAAATTCATTGTTAAACTTGATCTTGCTGAATAAGATATATTGTGTATACTGTTCTATTCTTTATGTTCAATATTGCTTATAAACTTAAATGTCACAATATATCTTCATTTCGATTGCACAAAAATCTTTATTGTGAATTTCAGTTAGAGGTTTGTAGCTACTACATTTTATTATTCATGCGATTTTTATCGATCGCTACATTAGTGATTAAAATATCTCAACTAGTAAAAAATCCCACCTATAGCTGAAGTTTGCATGAATAACTATTGGATGTTTTTAAAGATACGGCCACATATTTCGCAACATATAAGCCATTAAGATGCATCGATCACTCCTCCCCCTACTTTGGCCTACACACCGATAGTGTGAAAGAACAGTTAATTTCCATTAATCGGCGTAATAATGGTCTTAACTGTAAAGCCCGGGCCAATAAGTCAACATTACGGTTTCATTTGTCTATGAGAACTCCTAGGGGTTTACCAGGAAAATCATGGGACAGCTTGAGAATTTAATTTCATGGTCGCATGTGGGCCGTGGTAGCTCAATGCATCCGGACGAAGATCGGCAGATCCGTGGTTCACATCCCCTTTATGACATAGAATATTTCAGAATATTTCTGCTGTACATTTTACGAGTAATATCCATTGCGTTACGCTAATTTTATTATTATTATTATTATTATTATTATTATTATTATTATTATTATTATTATTATTATTATTATTATTATTATTATTATTATTATTATTATTATTATTATTATTATTATTATTATTATTATTATTATTATTATTATTATTATTATTATTATTATTATTATTATTATTATTATTATTATTATTATTATTATTATTATTATTATTATTATTATTATTATTATTATTATTATTATTATTATTATTATTATTATTATTATTATTATTATTATTATTATTATTATTATTATTATTATTATTATTATTATTATTATTATTATTATTATTATTATTATTATTATTATTATTATTATTATTATTATTATTATTATTATTATTATTATTATTATTATTATTATTATTATTATTATTATTATTATTATTATTATTATTATTATTATTATTATTATTATTATTATTATTATTATTATTATTATTATTATTATTATTATTATTATTATTATTATTATTATTATTATTATTATTATTATTATTATTATTATTATTATTATTATTATTATTATTATTATTATTATTATTATTATTATTATTATTATTATTATTATTATTATTATTATTATTATTATTATTATTATTATTATTATTATTATTATTATTATTATTATTATTATTATTATTATTATTATTATTATTATTATTATTATTATTATTATTATTATTATTATTATTATTATTATTATTATTATTATTATTATTATTATTATTATTATTATTATTATTATTATTATTATTATTATTATTATTATTATTATTATTATTATTATTATTATTATTATTATTATTATTATTATTATTATTATTATTAGTAGTAGTAGTAGTAGTAGTAGTAGTAGTAGTAGTAATAGTAGTAGTAGTAGTAATATTAGTAGTAGTAGTAGTAGTAGTAGTAGTAGTAGTAGTAGTAGTAGTAGTAGTAGTAGTAGTAGTAGTAATAGTAGTAGTAGTAATAGTAGTAGTAGTAGTAATAGTAGTAGTAGTAGTAGTAGTAGTAGTAGTAGTAGTAGTAGTAGTAGTAATAGTAGTAGTAGTACCTAATACAATTAGTATAAAAGACAAATACTTTATGTGCACTATTATTTGTAAATATTGTTTATTATCTAATTACTATTCAACTATTCGGTTCTTCTACTATAGCATTACTCTACAAATTCTTATCGCTTTCCTTATAATATACATGTTCATTACATTCTTAGATAAAAGGACTTCAGTTGAATTACAATAACAGATTTATTTACTTCTTCATTCTTGATGAATCCCACAGCACTTTTCCTTTGTCTCTTTCTATCACATAATTTTTATTTGACGAGGTCGATGTTCTGAATTGTTTTTGCGCTTTGTGATTAACATAATGCATGATAATTCATTGAGTTTTGGTTCCGGTGCACTCAGCATCGTGATACCAAATGAGTAGCTATCACCTTGATGGCGATGAATCAGCAGTTTAATCTGCCCTCTGATAGTGAAATTTTGATTCACCAAATAGCTTAGGTCTTTAGAAATCATTTTCAGAAACCTTATGATCCATCTTCTGATATACTCAAAGGCTTTTGCAGCCAACCTTAACAGCGAACTCCTTGTAAACAGCGCTAAGCCGGGAAACATTTCTTAAATAGGTCTCAGTGCATGGGTAGTTTTGAAATTTCTCCCGCAATAAAATGCATTTGAATACTTCTTCAGAGTAAGATTCTGTTCAGTCTCTTTATGCGAAGTCGATAGGAGCTTATTCTAATATAAGAACATTCTAATAGGCAATAGACATCAAAAATATGGAGGACTGTTATATTATTCACTGCCATGAGATTAATGAATAATAATTAATTATAATGAGTCATTTATGAATGATACTGCTAATGTGTAAATGCTGCAGCAGTTTAATTTTTATGCCAAAGATATTGTTTAATGTCGTTTTAAGTACCTGTGTTATAATTTCCAATGTCTAAATTGCTAGTGATTTTAATGCTAAAACGCTGCAGCTTATTTATTACATGTGGCTGACCTTTCATATTTTGCCACATATTTTCTGTGGCTGCAATTTGCACAACAGAAAATCTAATGTGTATTCGGCGTAGTCAGTACAATTTTACCTTTCATTATTTAAATTTTACCGAGCATTCAACACATATGGAATTTTCCCTTCAGAGTAACCTAACGGGATCGCTCAGGTTGCTTCGTTTGTAGCCCGCACGCGGGAGGCCCGGGTTCGATTCTCGAGCCTAACTACCTGATGCACAGGTCCTTTATGTGGTTTTCCTGGGCCGCTAAGCACATTTTGAGTGAGATAATTACATCCCCCGAATTTCCTATCCCTTCGTTTTATCTCCATGATCATTTCATATCATCTCTCAACTGGTGATCTGTTTCAGGGTAGAAGTGCCGGCGGAAATCTCAAGGGTGCATGGCGGGATGATATACTATGCTCTGAGTAAACACTTTCTCCTCCGACGGGACGGACTGCGGTCTCCAAGCCGGCCTAGTTGGCCGATTCAGGAACGCGGCTGGTGAGATGCCGGCTTTGCAAACCTGCGGAGTCTTTCTTGCTCTAGGTGGGGCGGCCTCCGGTCTCCGATCCGACCACGTGACTGTTTCGGGACCACGGTAGTTGGGATTACGATTTTCCTGTAACGTCGGGGAGTTTCTGTCTAGTAGTATGTAGGGACCCCACCTTCTGTAAAATACTGTAGTGACTCCTTGGGGTCGGTCCTTCTCTGTCTCTTCACACCTCATCTTCCCTCTCTGGGGTGCCCCACTTGGGGCATAGGTACGTAAGACCAGTCTGGTCCTGGTGCCGAATCCCCTCGCGAACAATCCAATCCATTCAGGCTGATCATGTAATTTGCTTGTTGGCCTGGCGTTAAAAAATAACTAAAGTAATACCAGTAGTATGCAACTGCACGAACGAAATTGCTCCACGGTAAAATAGCATGAGAATATCGCATCGGGGAGGTCTAGGATTCTATTTCCACCCATTGTCATAACTCATACTGAGTTTCTCGTGGTTTTCTGATCTTAGTAGTTGAATTCTGTGGTGGTTTCTCAGCTGTCGCGTTTTCTCTTTTATCAATCCTGTTTCACTCCACTTAGTTCTCAGGTTTCAGGGGTGTTTCTAGGTTTCAGATTAGTGTTTGTTTTCCAAGTCTTTCTTCTTCTTTTTCACTTCATGGCATAGGCAATTAAGTGCCTGTTCCGCCTTCGAAGTCCTCCAGCCATCGTTTCCTGGGTCTGCCCACCGATCTCCTACCTTTAGGATAATACTGTAATATTTGTTTTGTAAGTCTATTATTTGGCATTCTTTCAACATGTTTCTTCCATTTTTGTTTGAGATCCTTTAACCTATCATTCATACTAAAAATGTCCAGCTCTTCTCTTATATTTTCATTTCTTATTAAGTCCCTCTTCGTGCATCCTTTCACACTTCTCAAGAATTTCATTTCTGAAGCCTGTATTTTACTCTGTTGCTTTTTAGTTAACGTCCAAGTCTCACTTCCATATGTCAGTATAGGTATAGCCATAACTTTGTAGAACTTTGTTTTCCAAGTCCAAATTCCAAATCTAAATTCCTATTTTTCGTGAAATAAGCTAATATAATAATGGGCAGCATTTCAGTTGCTACTATTGGTTTAACTGAATCCTTTTAATATAATCCGAAATTGTGTTACTTCTTGTAAAACATCAACTGTTTTGCTCTCAGGATTTTAGCTGTATTTGGGTAATTGCGTCTTATTAATTTGGATACAGAAGCGTAACACTCATTCTGCTATACGCAGTTATAAACCATTTTATGTCATCCTGGTACATATAACGGATCTCTGTGATCAAACGGTGATACAAATCGGAGAATTAAGTGTAAGTATCCAGATCATTAAATTTGTAGAACTGGCACTAACGTTTCATGTAAATATCTCCTTTATATCTCCTTTATATACATAATGACTACATTTAAACCATTTTCACTACGTGAGGATTTATATGAAGTAAAGATTTCACCAAGTATACCTACGCAGTTATGTACTGAGAGCCTCGTGCACTTCAATATACACAAAAACGTTGTTAAAAAGTACAATTTGGATATGCATTACATATAAAAATTAACAATACTTCATGAAGCCCATTACAACCTTTTTAAATGAAAACGTAAGTTAATGCGCAAGATAAGAATAAATAGACACTGGATAATTGGAGATAAATGAACAATATATTCATACAAACCCAAAGAGCCATTAACGGTAAAACAGTTTTGTTTAATTATAATCATAAAAGAACGTTTGCTCATTTCTTTTATAATGGAGTGCTGATATTAGTAAAATGAAGTCTGTAAACTGAAAACGAATATTTACATCGCAGATTGTACATTTGGGACAATGTAAAAAGGTAATAAATTCAGAAAATAATTTACAAATTCTGTTGCATACTATGACAGTGAAGAAAGACAAAGGGAAAGCTACAGACTATCGTAGGGGTCCTCGCAACCAGAGCGGAGCAGCGTACGTTAGTCCGGTTCTTTGTGCCTCTACGGCGACCCCTGAAAGGGAGGGGTGAGGTGAATGGCTCTAAGAGTTACCAAATACAGGTGATGACCTCCGTAAGCATGGATGGAGTCCCTAACATTTCCAAATTGTTTCCATTTGACCCGTGACGATTACCTAAGCGGCACCACTCCAGAGGCGGGACCTAACTGACCAGTCCCGGTCAACTCCAGAAAGAAACCTAAACAAGGTACATCTCCCTGCCCAGCCACAAAACACAAAACACCGTCACCTGGTTGTGAATCTGAATCTGATGACAATGAAGGAAAGTGTGGCACAGAAAATGAGGGTCCCTAAAGTCGTGATAAAAGATGGACCACCCTACGGTTCGCTTACCGGCCTGGAAAAACGATGAAAAATACGGGAGTTAAAATGGATGCTCACCTGAGACAAACTCGGGACCCCCGAATGGTAGGCTCACATGTTCCTGTTTAAACATTTCTCTCGTTGATAATGAATAAACATACCCCGCTAATGTCAATAAAAATTACAAAGCTAATGGCGTTCCGAGGGAAAGAGCATACATTATGTGTGATTATTTTAAACTCAACTAAAACTCAAGGTTTACTCTTTTAAATTCTTGGGATATAATATAAATCTTCTTAATTTTAGTTACCTAGATATTATACACTAATCATTCTTAATTTATGTCCGGGACAATACAAAGAACATTAATTACTAAAGTAATTGTGGAAACAAGTTTAAAATTCCATAAAACAATTGTTGTATCTATATAACTGAAGGATCCAAATATTAAAACCCGACAAAGACAAATCGACGACTAATTGTTAATATGTGATTTATAGAGAAATTACAGGACACATAGGGTCTGATACGTGGCTAACGAGCTAGATTGCGGCACAAGTAAAATCAGCTGATTCTCTTAATCCAGCCATAGCCCCATTAATTATATCTACAGCTGTCTGATATTTTCAAGTTACAAACAAACAAAAAACTTCTCACTAAATTCGTACAAAAGATGCACCTACACGGTGTGATCACAATAATGCCGTCAAGATATGAACTGAAGGTCTTTAATAACTTGGTAAAGTGAATGATTCCAATTAAAGTAGCATAACTCTTGAGGAAGAATTGAAACAATAGAGATTAGTTTCAAGTTTTCCTTGAGGATAAAATGGTCTAAGAAGTCCAATCCTCGAAAAAGAAGAAGGAACACAACGATTTGAAAGAAGGAGCTTCTTACAAAATTCCACAATATTTAACTGCTTTATTTCCCCTGCACATGACTTTAATTTATTGGGCTTACAAGTTTAAGATTTGCACAAAATATTTGCATGTATACTCTTTCTGCATATCATATACATCGACAAACACTGGCAATTTCACAACCGTATATAGGTATAGTTGTAGAGGAATCAGAATGAAATTTAAAATTTGTTACTTGTGCGGAGAATAATAATTTGTTACTGGAGAAATCTGAAGTGTTAGTTCCACGTGACTTTTATCTGTCTATTCTTCAGTAAACTATACATTGGAAACATTATTTTATCTAGTTCGTGTAATTCTAAATGAACATTTTAAAAATGTGTTTTTTAGCCCACCTAGCGTGGTGGTAGCACTTTTGCCTCACGTACAAGAGGTCTCGATTTCGAATCTCGGTCAGGGTGAGTTACCTGGATAAGTTCTTCCCGGGGTTTTCCCTTATCCTTCAAGACAAATGTCAGGTAGCTCTAAGCTCTATGGACCCTGGGCTCATTTGAGCATCATTTCATCCATTCCATTCATCGTCCGATATGACTTAACGTTGGAGGACGTAAATTACAAAAAAAAAATTGTTTTATTGTATATTAGTTTTATGGCCGGGATATGCAGCACGTGTACGCTTTCGCCACGCGCTGGAGTGCAGACGAACCCTGTTTGTAGTTTAAATGTATTGGAAAGAAGGGAATACAGTTGGTTTTAAGCGATACTGTAAAAACGTGGTTACTATGTGAAGGCATTGAACATCTATTTCCTTTGCATGACAAAAGGAAAAACTAAAGTCTTCTTATTTGAGAAGTATTGGACAATTGAAACCAATAGCAATTTACCTTTAACGGGATCTACATTTTTTGGCAGTTGACTACCAATTACGTAAAGGTAATTCAGTAAAAAGAGAACATTCATGGGCCATTCTCACAAAATTTAAGTTACACATTCTATTTTTCTTAAAAAATTTAAAAACACTGCGCTTTAATAAGACTATTTAGACCCATTTCTGAGGAAATGAAAGTCTACGAAAATAATTCGATGTGAAGATTAGTTTGGAGTGGGAAACTTTCTTTAAGATCTTCGCGTTGCATCATTGGAGGGTAAAGAATGCAAGTTTCAACTTCGATATTCAACTGACTTTTTCATTTTTGAGTGATGCATACATACACGCGAACACACAAATACATACAGGATAGTTTTCTAAAATTTAAAATGTTGGGTGCAAAATACCGTTGAAATCTCGGTATCGAGCTTTTGGGATATAATATTTCGTCTACTAACTATACTTACTCCTGCATACTTTGTTGTGACACTGTGGGTTAGAGGGAGGCAGCTCTGGTTCTCGGCTGTGCAATGTTCCCAGAATTGAGCCCCCATTTAGGTGTGGTAGCTTGAACCCACAGGTACTTTTTCAGTGTTGAATTCAGTTATCTCCTTCCAGAAGATAGGGATAGCATAAAAGATTATCTAGATGCGTGGATCGTTGAGCACCCTTCAAATATCTACCACACAATCATCATCATCACCACCACCACCACCACCACCACCACCACCACCACCACTACCACCACCACTACCACCACCACCACCACCACCACCACCACCACCACCACCACCACCACCACTACCACCACTACCACCACCACCACCACCACCACTACCACCACCACCACCACTACCACCACCACCACCACCACCATCACCACCACCACCACCACCACCACCACCACCACCACCACCACTACCACCACCACCACCACCACCAACATCGCCACCATCGCCACCACTACCACCAATATTACTACTGGCAAGGGATACATAAAAAGCAACATGGCAAACGAATGGGATTTATGAACCTAATCAGCTCAGTAAACCAGTGGTACTCAACCGTAGAGCACGTGTTCGCTTCCTCTACACATGCCATTCCGCCTCCCCGCCCCCCATCCACCAGTGAACAACTCAAAGGGAGACAAGTCTAGTAGTCAGAGGGATGATTGTGCACACCTTTATTTTCCTCTGTGTAAGAATGACACCGAAGTACCATCACTGGAACTCAGTAACGACAGGTAAGTCGGTTATTCAGTCACAGCCGGTGGAAGGAGGTGATTTCTACTTGAACAACCCTACAGTAGACGAAATTATTAAAATGGGGAACAGAACCCTGGCTAAGTAGTTAACGTAGACAGTTTGGAAATTATCTAATGCAATTTCTATTTAGAGATGGACACTTTAAAACGTACCATTTTAGAATGACTTTGACTTTGATAGGTCATACTGTGAATTAAGGGGCACCCCAGAATATACAATACTCACATGTAACATATGGAGTTACGTGAAGATAATTCGGCAGACAAATTAGACAAGACATAACTGTGGAAAACATCATAACACAAATCCTAAAAGGTGAAAACGGTAATTATTGAGCGCATTATCAAATTAAAAGAGGACAAACTTGACTGGTATATAGTAATACTAAAGTAGATCCGCAATATGTGCAAGTTAAAAACCTAACACTGCCGCCACCACCACCACCACCAGCCCCACCTCCACCACCCCCACAACCACCACCACCACTACACGTAATAAAGAAACTAAAAATAACAAAAAGGAACATCCTAGAACACAGCTTTATTATTGAACTAGAGGTGTTGTAAAACATTAATATTGGTTTCTAAGCGATTGTCATTGCAGCAATAAGGATGTGTGAACGTGAATTTGGGATAGAGGGGACAGGTGTCTAACCCAGCGGGAATGAAGCCTTTAGGGTCTTGTTCGGATGACAGTACACCGTGTCCGCCCTCTTCCATTAATTACTTGCATACAAACCGGAATGTGGACAAACGTATTTCCGATTTTACCACCTGCACCATTCTGTAGTTTACTTTCACACGCCATTTACAAGTCCGGAGATGGCGCTGTTGCCATACTTGGCTATTTATTTTTCTTCTTCCCTGGCTATATTCACTTAAATAAGGTTTTCACTTTTGTATCAATTTCCCAGTCCAATAAAGTGAACATTTAAATTTAATTTAATTAAAACACAAATTGCATCTGTTTAGGCGTTACTGCGGAAGCTTTCAACCAGGATTGATTTAGTATGAGGTTAACACCCTTAGTCTCATCCTACCACTTTAGGTTAAAATTTTACTTACTCTACTAACACGAACGAGATGGATCCATTAGTAGCCTGGGAGATCGTGGGTTCGGTTTCCCTCAGGTTAGCCACTTTGACCTGAGATTTACGTAATTTTGCTGGGTCGATACGCGAATGCTGCAATGGCTCTTCTTCTGCCACGAGTTATTATCCTTCATGTTCCCTCCATATCATTTATTTTCATTTTTTAAACTCATATATTTTAGGGCTATGGGACCAGGAGACGGCAGTTGGTGTATTGCATCTGGACAATAGAATTTGTGGTATGGCACGAGATTTCCCGCGCCGCCTTAATTCACAATAGTCCTATGTCTATAACCGCGATTCTGAAATTACAGGTGGCTAAGGTACGGCTATCACTTGTAACAAACTAGAACGATCCTTTTAAAAAATATGAAAGGCGACAAAGTAGGACATTATTTTAATGCAACTCTCTTAGGCTACTGAATGGTGGAGCAAAAGTTCTGCGGCTACTACCTGTACACTTAGGTATAAGCACCCATGGATTTTCTTCAACCAATCATCTACCAAAGAGCATTCCGTTAAAGTGCATCTCTCTTTTTATTGCCTCCCATATGTTTACAACAGGATCGTTTTCTTTTGAGACATATTTCAGTCATGTCAAAATTAGGTGTGGAAATTGTTAAGAGACCCTTTCCCGGTCATCCAGATAGTGTTCTTCAAATCACGAGAAGTCCACTATGTGTACGGTGATGTGCCACAATTTACTGGATGGGCCTCCACCGGAATACTCCCAATTCCTAATCACTTACCAAGTAGGTAAGTTTTCTCTCATATCGAGATTTCTCATAAATACATTTTAAAACAAGTTTTAGAAATGATCCTAACTCAAGCACGAAATGTCGGATGTATACCAAACTCGGTATTTAAGTTCAGTATCGTTCAATGAAGATTTCCAAGAAAATACTCATTCTTCAATTACGCTTTATATAGAATATCTTTGTTAATTTGAGATACCTATGTAGTTCTATCGATTTTGAATAATATACTCTACGTTTTAACTATTTACGTGACATAGAAGGCCCGTCTCGGTAGCGGAGATATTAGCGTGTCTGCTTCACATTCAAGAGGTCTCGAGTTCGAATCTCAGGATGAATGTTCTGGATAATGTGGTTTCCGGAGTTTTTCCTTATCTGAGAGACGAATGTCGGATAACTCCATTCTCTATGGATCCTGTGGTTATTTGAGCATCATTTCATTCACTTCATTCATCGTCCGATATGACGTAACGCTGGAGGGCGTAAATTAACAACAAAAAGTGACATATGAAATATATGCAGTTTATTCGACTGTCTCTGAAGACTACAGAAATGTTTACCAGCGTAATAATACTGATAATTATGAATAATAATAATAATAATAATAATAATAATAATAATAATAATAATAATAATAATAATAATAATAATAATAATAATAATAATAATAATAATAATAATAATAATAATAATAATAATAATAATAATAATAATAATAATAATAATAATAATAATAATAATAATAATAATAATAATAATAATAATAATAATAATAATAATAATAATAATAATAATAATAATAATAATAATAATAATAATAATAATAATAATAATAATAATAACAATAATAATAATAACAATAATAATAATAACAATAATAACAATAACAATAATAACAATAACAATAATAACAATAATAATAATAATAATAATAATAATAATAATAATAATAATAATAATAATAATAATAATAATAATAATAATAATAATAATAATAACAACAATAATAATAACAACAATAATAACAACAATAATAATAATAACAACAATAATAATAATAATAATAATAACAATAACAATAATAATAATAATAATAATAATAATAATAATAATAATAATAATAATAATAATAATAATAATAATAATAATAATAATAATAATAATAATAATAATAATAATAATAATAATAATAATAATAATAATAATAATAATAATAATAATAATAATAATAATAATAATAATAATAATAATAATAATAATAATAATAATAATAATAATAATAATAATAATAATAATAATAATAATAATAATAATAATAATAATAATAATAATAATAATAATAATAATAATAATAATAATAATAATAATAATAATAATAATAATAATAATAATAATAATAATAATAATAATAATAATAATAATAATAATAATAATAATAATAATAATAATAATAATAATAATAATAATAATAATAATAATAATAATAATAATAATAATAATAATAATAATAATAATAATAATAATAATAATAATAATAATAATAATAATAATAATAATAATAATAATAATAATAATAATAATAATAATAATAATAATAATAATAATAATAATAATAATAATAATAATAATAATAATAATAATAATAATAATAATAATAATAATAATAATAATAATAATAATAATAATAATAATAATAATAATAATAATAATAATAATAATAATAATAATAATAATAATAATAATAATAATAATAATAATAATAATAATAATAATAATAATAATAATAATAATAATAAATAGCTTGCCTCAAAATAGATTTATTTTATGTTCGTTTACTCTAAGAATTATTAAAAATACTATTAGTAACAATGTAAATTTGAAATGGACTTAGAGCCTCCCATTTCTGCTAGGCGGTATTTTAGTAATAATTTATTGAAGAATGTTAAATTCATCATTCAAATTTAGTGTGTCTTGTTCTTCTATGTTTGAATAATCTTGACACAAAGCTAAAGCTTTAATTTTGTTTTATTAAAAAATGAGGTAGAATAAGAGGGCTGAAAAATTAAATTTAGAACATTATTAACGCATTTCAGAGATGAAAGGATCAGCTATGAATTGCTTGGTTTCGGAACAGACAAATACTGTGCAATCCGAATTGTGTCTGATGATAATAATGCAGTGGAACTGATACCTTTTTGCGTCCTGGACGACTTTGATCAGTCATGTCCAAAGAATGTCAGGTACAAGCTCCTTGGTTAAAATCGTGTGTGAAGAAAATAAGAAATAAAGAGAAAAGGAAAGAAGAAACGACAGCCCCTGCAAAACAGAAAAGATAAAGATGGCAAACGGGGTAATTCCTCATTAGAAGTTGTCCATAGAACAAACAGGCGAAATGATGCTCCAATAAACCCCAGGTCGATAGAACTTAAAATAACTCGACACACGACTTCTCAAGAAAAGAGAAAACCCTAGAAAAAATTCTGAGCCTCTGAATCATGCTAACCGTGGCTTGAACTCGGAACCTCTTGAACGTGAGGCAGATAGCTACTTCAGACCACAGAGGCGGACGTTTTTCTTACTTGTGGGTATAAACTGCTCCGTTAATAGGCGGAATTTGGGATGATGTAATTTACGGCTAAATCGGATTGTTTATTTTCGAACACCAGCGCGTCAATGAGTATGACGGGAGCACCCTAGCAGGTACTATCCTTCAAGAAAGTAAATCTACATCTTCCACGGGTCAGTATTATGCAGGCGTTCCGTTAAGAGATTATGCAAACTAAATCGGCCTACATGTATTGGCCGTAATCGCCATTTTAACCTGTTACTTCGAAGATTTCTGAGGCTTATATTAACCCCTTATGACGAAAGAATGACTGACTACCACAAAGCAAGTTGAATTCTCTTGCCTCTAAACTATTAACTACATGACGTTTTAAACTATGCAAGAAAACGGAAAGTTCTTGGAATTATGAGCAATAGAAGTAATATGTATATTGTATAAGGCGCGTTCCATCAATTACGGTCATAGCTCAGTGACACATGACTGTGTTGTAATTGATTTGGCATCCATTAGCCATGAAAGGTGAAAGGACGAACTGTGCGTTTCAGCTATAGAAATTTCCAAATATTAAAGAGAACGAAAAGGAAATTAGTTTGAACTGTTACCGAATTTTATTTTGTGACGTTGGAGATAAACTATATCCCTTCCCTTGTGCAGTTTGTTGGCGAGTGTAGATCTATCACAAAACTGCGTTGCCCTCGTCGCCAGGGAATCATGGTCGCTGTTGTGTACATTAACTTAACTAATGGTGGTTTGAGCGTAGCTAACTTGAAGCTAATTGGTTAAAAATTCCAATACCTAGTAATAACTCTACGGACGAACAAAATCACGCCGCAGCGTACGGTTCACATTTTAGTGAGACAGTAACGTTGTTTTTTAGCGAAAATTACTCTATAATTGAGTAGAAAGTGAACAATTTGAATCTCTTTTAATTAAAAGTATGATATACTTGTTGGATTAATGAACGGTGAATAGAATGAGTAACGCTCACACGTCGTCTTCAAAACCTTTTTACTCTGTTCTAGGCTCCACAGTGGCCAATCCATGCATTTTCAATTCATGCAACCCTTTTTTATTAAATGGGACGGCAATACTAGTTTCTCTGGATCACTTTTGACAAGTGAATAACGCTCAACTTTGAAGAAGAATAACGAATTGGATCTTATATGCATATTTGGGGCAGCTTAAGTGCCTTAAGAAATGTCTTCCCCTATTGCTGTTTTAAGTTTTTTAATTAATGCTTTGGACTTCCAATGTTTCAGTGACTAAAACGACAGGAATTTTTAATTTCAAACAATTTTATAAGCAGGGAGAGAAATAATTTCTTAACTCTTTTGTTTACTTATATATATATATATTTTTTTTGAAATTGTTCTTATAAAATCTTATATCTCTCTTTCGCTACAGAGCGAGATAGCTCCGCTGTAATGTGCGAGGTTTCAATTCGTAAGGTCCTGGGTTGGATTTCTGGGGTCGATACCCTGATCCGGAGTTTTCATGATTTTCTCTGATTGCCAAGACGGACGCTGGCGCTATTTTTCTTCTACCACGGATTTGGTTTGTCTCAGTTCCTTTCATTTGAGGCAGTTTAGAGGGTGTGTAGCGCTGGTCGGTGTGGGGCAGATGGCGCAGATGGCGCTTGTCTGAGTAAATCACTTCTGGGCTTTTCCAGATTCCGGCGATATATGGCCCGCCTTCATTGTTGCAGTTCTCCCCGGTTCCATCAGAGGGAAGCTTCTCTGCGCAGCCCTCTAATGTGACTGGACCGCCAAAGCTTGACATCGCTAAGAACCTCTGGTCGTCTGTATTGGCCAGCCTCGCTGGCTTCAACTCATCCGAAAGATCCGTCTAAGGTAGAGGTGTGAGGTGTCTCATCCGTTACCTGATCATAGATCGTACATCTTTTTTGCTAATTTCGATAAATCTTTTGCAGATATTGCTTTCATATACGTTATGTAAATGTTAGCAGTTTTAGAACGTTATGTCACTTATCCTAGGGCTAAATCATTTCATCAGCACATAATACTATGCTTTTGAAGTAACTATTTTGTATTATTCTTTACCGCTACAATTATTATTTATTTTCTGGAGTCCAGAGAAACAAAGCTTTAAATTACATTGTGCCCAGCCAAGATTAATATCGTTATCTGAATAAATATTTTCTTATTGTTCCCGCTATTTTCAAGCAATTAATAGCTTTCCTTAAAATATCCAAGTTAGTTCATTACGTCAGAGGCAGCGAATCAGTTCTGAGCGCTTACTACCAAAATATATTAAGAAACGAAGACTTCAAGTACGTTGATAAGCACCTTTATGTTTCATCACACTCCGTTTTCCCAGTTTAGAATGTTCTCTTTTACATTTTCACATAATTGGCGTGCCCAATTGCTATTGTATTTTTAAGCTAGTTAAGGTATGAGAGCTAGTTCACATAAATCGCAATATATCTGCTTAAAACTGAAATTTAGAACCCTTAATTTGGACTTAGCTAATAACTGACCACGCCTCAGCCACTAATTACTTTTCGTCTACCAACATTGTAGTTCTTTGTTTTCTTTTCAAGCTACGATTCGTACTGAAAGTACACAAAGTTTTAAATAAGAATTGTTACACAAATATTTAAGTCTTAATCACAATAAATATTATGAAATATTAGTATTCCGTTACTATCATTCTACTTTTTTCGCTTATGAATCATGTGCATAATATTTATTTGTTTAATTCATTAATGAGTGCGAAAGCGGAGTCTACCTATCCAGTCTCAAGATGCTTGGGATCATAAAGAACACAAAGAAAAAATTCGTATGTTTATACCAACCCTGCTCACGTACTCATATTGTCGCGGTGAAAAGCACAGAAATTTCGGTGCCGAGAGATAAGCGCGGCTTGAGTACACAAAGAGCCTGCAGATAAAGATAACAGGCGGACAGCGCTTGCATAAGTAGAAAAACATTGCGCTTGAGATAAGTGACTTGCTAGCCCAGATAGGGTTTACGTAAGGAAGGTTCTAGTGATATCTCGATTGACAGAGAATAGTTGTTTTTCTTATTTGCTCCAGAAGTCTCTCGAATTTATCAATGAGGTATTTAAGAGAGCGACGCCTCGCCACGAGTCAGTCGTGAGTAGTAAACAGTTGTAACGACATGTAACAAGAGTGTTGTAAACAGTGGAAGTTGAGTAAGCTGTTTGTTATTGTCATCGACCTTGGTGTTGTAGATTGTGATATGTGATGTAATTCTACTGTTACGTAGGAATTGAACACTGTGGTTCGACGTAAATAAATAAGAGTTAGAATTTCGACAAATTTGACTTTTAATTCTACGAACCCACTAAGTCACAATATCATCTCATTAAAACAGAAAAACAACGAACTCTTTAATATTTGAAAGACATTATCAGAATTTTTAATCAAACAATAGCAACTACTTTGAAACCGTTTTTTAAAGTAAACTGTATTTTTTTGTTTTAGTTCACACATTGTTTCAGTGAAATTTAATGTGATACTTTTATTTAATAATGGTGGCTAGCTCCAGTAATTATTTTTGTGGAAGTTAAAAGGTGAACAAAATTTAGCGCAAAGATTGTTTAGCTTCTCCCGAAAATCTCCACCTAGCATTCTTAAAAGATGTCTGAATTAAATATAACATTTAGTAGGTACTTATTAACTTTTAATTTTTAGGAAATTCTACATATACCACACGCACGAATGCCAAAGACACGCAGTCCTCCCTTTAGTATACCCTTTTCGCATTCATGGTATCTTAAACAATGCATTTTCCAGAGAAAATCAATATTAATTTGTGTAAAATGCAATAATTTGTTGATTGTTGCAGAACGACAGAGAAAGTAATAACCACACTTCCGCCTGTTGAATTCAGACACTCCGTGTCAGGTAGACCTTTGTAAACCGAGTTGATGCAGAGAGACGATGAATATGACAGGATATTTCCTGATTCATGAAAGGAGAAAAAATGAAGAGCGATGCTCGCTGTGGGTGGGTGCGTAAGTAACGTAACGCGATAAATAACATTCCAGGAGTTGGTCGCCATATGGGGTAACGGTCAGAAGCACGTGCTGCCAGCAGGTGCAAAACGCTCCCTATAAAGACGTTCCCCAAAGGCCGCACGCGCGGGTTCTTCACGACTACTTGACTAGGCAGTGGCGGCTTTAGGCTATTCAAGCCTCCCCTCAACAGTAAAATTTGTTTTGTGAACCACATCTTCCCCCTCTAAAAAATAAATCTGATGAGCTACATTGATATAACTTTCTCTAGAGACTATTGTTTACTCATATATGACTTCGATGTTTCTGATATATACTTGTTTAGAGGTACAAGGGTGATTGTTAAAAGGGGTCGCTTACGCCGATCTAGAACATTCAAAACTTTTTCCATAGCATCGCGAGAAACAACCGAATAGCAGCAGCACCTTAAAAATTACTGGATGGTGCAAGCTAATATCTATTAGCCGCTATTTCCAAAACAAACAATGATGGGAAACGAATATATTTTCAATAAATTGTGTTTCATGAATAAAATTTTAACTTATCTACATTTTTTTTCTATTTGACTTGCAATACAGGCGACTTTCATAATAAAGAGATTCGTATCAACTTACGGAGACTCCTGCATCTGAGTATGCGCAGTGTATGGCCCAAGTGCTTATAACTTTCAAGCCGTCACTTGCATGTTTCTAATTGAGTACGCGAACTGTACCCTGAACCGAAGTCGTGTTTGAATAATGATACGCTCATTTTGGCGTCTGATAATTATAGAACGGAATTTTAGGTGTTAAAAAGTTAAATTAATTTATTTTTATGTATTAAAAGTTAAGAAAATATTTGTTGAAAGGTTAAAAATATTTACTAAACCACAAGAGTACTTTCTTTCGTCTTACATAAGAAAACGAAAAATAGAAAGTAATAAAAAATTAGAAAAATTTGTAATAAAAATGAACTGTTTATATAATTCACCAGTAGTGGATTATTGATATAAGATATCAATTGTTGAAAATTGTTTGGAATTACAGTGCACAGTGTATGCCTTCTCCAAGTTGTCCATTTGAAATTTCTGCCGATTGTCATGTAGATCTGCCCGGAATCGTGAGGTAGATCCTTCTACGTCATATGATGTCACTTTTGAATATTTCATAAAAGGCACGTCATTAGTACTTACACTAGTGGCTTTCTAGGTGGCTTTCTAGAACTTGGGTACCTTGTCTCATAATTTGAAGTCCTATATTTATTACAAACACTTTTTTTTTTGTAGTCTGTAACCATGCAGTTACAGTTGCAGTTTTAAGCCTTCGAGTGAGTTTATTTTCGTTTCTACATTAATGATTTCTTTAATTTCCTATCAAGATATTAGTGCAATTTTCGGTTTAGTTCATTTAAGCGTGAGAAGATGCTAGCTAGATTTGCCACTTTGCACAACCATTCAAAGTCACACAGTCGTTTGCTGAGGGGAAACATCGTGCTTGCTGTCTTCAGAAATGAGCATCACTTCATCAGGTTAATAAAACATCGCCAAAGAACATATACATAAGAAAGCCAGCAAGCGTTTGTGTGTAATAACAGTTGTTTATCTTCGTTTCTCATTTCTTCACATAGTTTCTTGAATATCCGCGAGTTAAGAGGACAGGCTTTAGTGTAGTTCACAATTTTAACCAACTCCTCCAATGTTTACTTCAAATCTGGCAGAATTCTTTTTACAGCCAACGCCTCTCCATGTATCGAACAATCACTGCACTTAATCTTGGGGTTGACCGCTTCAATCCATATGTTGTGTCCAGACATAGCTGCGGCTCTGTCCATGCCTACTCCTACGCAAACTTACCACTCCAGACCTTGCTCTGAAAGAAATCCATCAAGTGTCTTAAAGACATCCTCAGCAGTATTATGGAAGAATTATCTACAAAACAATAGGTCTTCAACAAGCCCTTTCTCGAATCCGTAACGTACAAAAGCTAACAAATGAGACATGTCAGTAAATCAGTACTTTCGTCAAGTTGTAAAGCATACATTGTTGTCAATTTTGACCTCATAATTAGCTGATCCAAGATATCTTCAGACATATCAAAAATTCTACCTTTTACTAATCATTTGATAGTGGGACTGTGTTCAGCGCTAAGGCACATGAGTTACCAATCTTTGAGCTACGCATCTTTATAGCTGCTGGCAATATTAATTCCTCTGCAATGTTATAACGTTTGCCACTTTTAATAATGAGTAGCACTACTTTATAGGAAGCTAGTGTTGCTTTTTCACTACCGGTTCCAGCAGAACTTTTTTCTATTCTAAATTTATTCATTTTCATCTATTCACTTTTCATTTTATAATAATCAAGCGTCTTAGCAATGCAATCCGACGTTTCGTCTCTAAATGTCTTTACGTTTTGCAGGCTTCATTGCGTCACTGGACAGTAAATCATAACACAAAATACACTGAGGGTTTTGTTCATCTTCAGTTCCGGCTCGAAAAAATCCGAAATTTAAATATTCTTAGCTGTATTTTCGCCGTTTTACTTTTCGCAGATCTGCAGAAGAGCAACTAGCTGTACTAGTAGGCTCACTACCAGAAGTTGCCTCTTGTAGGCTAACGTTTAATTGATCCAGTCTGTAACCAACGATTCATGCTGAACGACGCGAATAAATTCTCACGATTCATAACTGCAAACTGTCAGGACAAACGATACTACCATAATCCAATTTGGAACGGATGAGTGCGCGATAAAGTGGCAATAACACTGTACGATCCGCTCCCCACGATTTTCTACTTAGTACCCGCATAATATTTAAAAATCGGCAACATTATGCTTTCAGTTGTGCTATATGTGTTACTATATTGCTATATATCCAACTAAGTTTTCTATCAAATATCAATCCAAGGAACCTCGTCTGATCTACTAAAGGTAGTAGATCAGCGCCTAAACGGAGCCTTGGAGGTAATCGACTCTGACGGCGCCAGAAGTTAACACAAATTGTTTTCTCAGCGGAGAATCGGAAGCCGTTTCTTATACTCCAATTCTTAAGGTTGTCTAAGGTGTTCTGTAGACGACGCTCTAAAACCGGTGTGCGCTGACATGTACCTTGATGTAGACGGCAAAGTTGCCTACAAATAAGCATGACGAGACCCCCGGAGGTACACACTTCGAGATAGAGTTAATCGCAATGGCCAACAACGTAACACTTAGTATCGATGCCTGTGGTACACCGTTCTCTTGCACAAAAAGATTCGAAAAAACCAAGCCAACCCTTACTCGGAATACGTGGTCTTTCAAGAATTCCTGAAGGAAGAGTGGTAGGCGTCCACGCATATTCAAGGTGTGCAGAGTGCGTGGCAACCCTGCCAGCCAACATGTATCACAAGCCTTTTCAAGGTAAAAACTGTTGCGACGGTTTGTCAGTTGTTAAGGAATCCGTTCATAATCTGTGTCGACGTGGACACAAGATGATACACTGTTGAACGGCGTCGTCGAAAACCGCACTGGATGTTACTCAGTATGTTGTGCGTTTCCATCCACCATACCAACCGTGCATTTATCATCCGTTCCATCACCTTATACACGCAACTGGTGAGGGAAATAGGACTGTAGCTAGAAGGGAGGAGATGAAATGAGTCCAGAGGACGGAGTTTAGTTTCTTGTAAGCATACGACTAAGGGATGGTGTTTATTTAGAAGCAAATCAAGCCCCGGTCGAAGAGCTCTACAGCCGCGTATGTTCCATTTAAGAATGGTCATCGTAACTATGGAAATAAGATGTAAATTTGATCTACATTAGGACAACTTCGACGGTGGCCGAATAAATTTACCTTTATTTGTGGTGTAAGGCTAACACCTTTCGCATCAGATTTAGCCTGTCGTTTTTTGATAGACTTCCTCACAGTATGGTTTAGATCTTCCTGCTTCATTTCTTCTACGGACGAGGCCCCTTTCCCGAATGAAAACTTCGGTTCGAGCACCTCAAAACCAGTTGGGCACCGAGATCGACGAGGATGACAGTCGTCGATCAGAGTCCTCACCAGAGAAATCCTCAGAGGAGGACCTTCGGGATGGCCGAGGACTTGTCTTCTGCCTGGCGGTATGGCTAGTGTCCTTGAGTAAATCAGACTTCTGGTATGTGGTCTTGAATGTTTTGGGCGGTGCATCGTATACGATGGGCTTGCCAGGCTTGCCGGTTGAAGTGGATAGTGTTGCAGGTGGCAGTGACAAGGTGTTGGATTCCGTCTTCCTTTTGGGAAATGGAGATGCTGACGTTGGTGTTCGTTTGGCTGGCTTCCGTACTTTTGTTGCCACAAGGAGTTTGTCAAAGATCGTAGGCGTACTGGAATCGCTGGTCTGGGCTGCAATTTCCCTTCTCGGTACCGGTGTAGATACTACAGAGCTGTACGTACCGGACCTAAAGGTAGAAGGCTGGCGAGTGCAAAGGAGATTCCGGGCATTAGATTAAGATACCTTCTCCTTAATCCGGATCTCCTGAATGGCCTTTTCTTCCGTAAAGCGTGGACAATCTCTAGCACTGAAGGGATGCTCACCAGCACAGTTGAAATATTTTGGGTGTGCGGAACAAGCTTCATCGTGCTCTGACATACCATAGTTCACACATGTTGATATACCGTTACAGAGTTCGCTCGTGTGACCGAACCGCTGGCACTTATAACACCGTAAAGGGTTTGGTATATACGGCCTAACTTCACTACTCTCATACCCTGCTCTTATCCTTTGTGGGAGATCTACCCGATCAAAGGTAAGGAACAGGGTACGGGTAGGCACCAATTTCCCAAGCTCTCTGCTCTGAATGCGGTAGAAAGCAGTAACACCTTGTTCTTTGAGGTTCTCTTGAATGTCCTCGTTGGACATTCCGTCCAACGCACGGCTGATGACCACTCCAAGTGAGGAGTTCAGGGTCTTATGGACGGTCACGGGATAACTGCACAACATCGTAGCCTTTAAGGTAGCAGCGGCCTGGGAGACGGAATGCGCTTCCACCAGGAGCGTGCCGTTGCGCGATCTTGTTCACATTTTGACAGGACCAGCGATTCTATATAAACCATTTTGAATGAGAAATGGGGTTTACTATAGAGAACGTTTGGCCTTCTTCAGTTCTTCTGATCACTAAGTAGCGAAGACCAACGGACTCAACTACTTCCTTTACACTAGTCTTACCACTTTTGGTTTGTTTTGGTGTGAGTATAGCCATAAAAAGCAGCAATAAATTTCATGCCGCAGTGCTCCTCACCCACCACGAAGTCCAACAAGGGGTCACCCCTCTGGAATGACAGTGCTACACACGAGATATAGGGGGCTTGCCGTCCCACTCACCCTGAATTTCGGTACAAGACCTAGTCCTGGGCGATTGATTAGCGGTGGGTTAGTCCCTAACTTCCCGTTTAGGCGAAGCAGAAACCAAAGTAGTGTATTGGAAATTTTAACCCTCCCCGAATTCAGAAGAACACTGGAACGAGATCAGATGCGCATCCCGCAACCACCAGGATAAACCTTTCCACCGACACTGGTCTCCACGCACGGCTTAGACGTGGGTTGGTGTTTTGTCTGACCCATCACCACTAAGAGGAACCCACATCAAGGGTGTCAGTTTGGCTCAGGACCCCGGGATCGCAATTCCCGTACCTACCTCAGTAGGTGCCTGGGGGGTAGGGATGTAACTGAACGGATAAGAGAGACAGTGGTAGAGCGGAATGGTGAGCAAAGTATAGAAAGCATTTAGTTCCATAATATGAAAAGTAACTAAACTTCAATAATTAATGTTAAGTACAAGATACTCTCAATGCCTTGAACAGATTTAGGTGTGAAATGGTGACAACGATTACATACTTACCTTGGAGACGCGTGTCGTGTTGGTCGAGGATGCGTGCAGCTGAGCCACTGTTAGTGTGTGGCATGATGACCCTGCTCTTAAAGTAAAGCGTGGTCCCAGGAAGAACCCAAACTAGAATGAACCTCTACTGTCGAAATATGCAGTCGTTGGTAGCAAGATTTCTCCATGTTGGAGGATCGCCGATTGAGCATTTTCATATCTTCATGCAGGATTGTGTACACAGATCCCACGGAAATGCCAATTTTGGAGGTGATGTGTGTAATTCTTAATTAATTAACTGTCTCGAAATAACTTAACTAGTCTATTGCAGGTTAGCTCCAGGATATCGATAAAGTCTTACTTACTTGATAAATAGCTTCTGTTAATTACATAAACTTCTTGATCCTGCACAACTATTCATCACTGTTCAGATCACCAGAACATATCTACCAAGATTATTGATTTTACGTAATTTTCGTTACGCCTATATTAATTTTGTGATTGGCCGATTTAATGCTACGTCACCACATTACGTCATACAATTATTACTACGGCCAATCACAAAATTACATATATTTTTATACATTTTTATTTATAACTTTATAAATTTTTCACACTTTTTCTAAATATAAGTCGAAACTAATAATATTCATTTAAATCGTTTCACGTTAAATACTGATTTCTTTAATATGGCGTCACTAGTGCCAAATAAGGTGAATCCGATGCCAGAAACTTCATAGGCATATCCCAAACATGTGTGTTGTGCTGGCCGGCCCAGGCCACACACTTCACACCTAAACACTTCCTAAGCAGCCTAAACTAAAGGGATGAATTTTGGCCCTACAAACCCTTAATCTAGGAGGTCCGGGTTTGAGTCAGTTCTTCGTATGCCGTGTACCCTATGTTGTCCTAAATAAACAATTAAATAGCTTTAATTCATTACTACAATCCTTAATTAAAAGAAATATAACATTTTAATTATAACAACATCTGCTCCCTTTAAAATAGCACAAGGAAGAAAGAGCATCACAACCTTTAACCAAAATTACTCTACCAAAATCAATATTCCTGAAACAAGAATAATAAAATATGACGGTAACAAGGGTCCCAGAAAACATTCAAATTAACAGTGGTGCAAGCCAGTAACTACACAATCAGAATTTACCAAAGCAAAGTAAATGAGTAGAAAAATTACATGAGTACACCTCAAAACCTTTGAAAACTTATATGACTTTAGAGTAAAGCGAGATATAAGTGCCGTCCCCTGTTTTACGATGTAGAAATGCCAAGCTAGTTAGCTGTCATCTTTTGTAAACCCAGAAGCACGAAAAGGGAAAACACAATAAATCTTCTGGTCCTGGAACTGAAGAGAATAGGTCATTAAAACGACTCAAAGCTCACCGAAAGCGATCATGAAAACTCAAAGAAAATTTACCAAAATTACAAAATCCGAAGCACTTACGCCTGAATTAATCTAATGGACACCAAGCACCAACTCCTCTCGCTATTCAAAGCAGTACACCTAGGAAGAGCAAGAAATCGCAGCGTTCAAAGAGAGCGACGGCGGAGATCCGAAGCGATCCCACAAGTAAACAGCGCCTCGAATCCGGAAGACAAGGAAGGAGTGCCGAGATTTAAAAAAAAAAAAATTGCAAATGGCACACACACCTCCTCCCCATCGGAAACGCTGGGTGGAGAAGCTAAAAATCTAAGAAAGGATAACTTGAAGAAGGGGAAGGGAAGAATGAAAGCCTCCGATCCCCAGAGACATGAATCCCGAATAAGGAAACCCTGGAAGAGTCAGAATAAAATAAAATAAAATCTGCATATATAATAGCCAGATTTCGAGAATCTATACCTTTATTAATTTATAATTCAAATTACACAACAAATTTACAAAGTTTGCAGGTATACCTACAGATTACTGGATTTCAGTAGCCTTACAAATCTACTCAACTAATATATCTGAAACAGTTTTTCTTTTCCTTTACTTCTACTTTACTTGTACACCACCAATATAAATCAAATCTATATTTCTACTACAACTTTAATTGCAAAGAAAAAAAATACGAAAGATTGTTTTTCACAATTTTAAAATTTCCTGTTCTACAACTGGTATCCAAAGCTTCCTCCTACTGGTGTCCATCTCCAAAAAGGACTGGCATCACTAGATGGAGATGGTTCGTCAGTTCCAGATATCCTGGTTTTTATATTTATCAGTTGTTTTTGTCCACTCTGATATTCTTCATATACCTCCTCTGGCTCTCCTGCGATTCGTCTTCTTCCTATGGTTTATGCTCTTCTTTCCTATATCCATAACTGGTGTCATCCATTTATCGGTTGTGCCCCTAAAAGTAGCTGTTCAAGTCTGGTAATCTGTATTTTTGGTTTTTGTTGTCCCTATTTCCACCCAACGATCTCTTAAGTAACATTCTTGTCTCGTATATTGAAATGTTCTTACATTTCTCTCTTGGACTCTTTTGTCACGGGTCATGCATTCCTCTAACGCCTTAGCGGATATCGTCTGAGATATATTTTCTAAATTTTATTATAATAATAATAATGATGATGATGATGATGATGATGATGATGATGATGATGATGATGATGATGATGATGATGATGATGATGATGATGATGATGATGATGATGATGATGATGATGATGATGATGATGATGATGATGATGATGATGATGATGATGATGATGATGATGATGATGATGATGATGATGATGATGATGATGATGATGATGATGATGATGATGATGATGATGATGATGATGATGATGATAAAGCCCGGGCCTTAAAGTACTTGCATGTTGTAAGTCGCCATTAAGGTAGCTGTCTCATGTGTTTAGGAGAACTCCTAAGTGGTTTGCCGGGAAAACACGGGTCAGTTGGAGAATATAATGTCATATCGGCTCGTTGCCCATAGTAGCTCAATGAGAGAGCGGCTGGATGGAAACCGGAAGATACTTGTTTCAAGTCCCGACTATGGCATTGAATTTTTCATTCCTACTCTACGTTTCCATAATTTAGCCTACACACGGCCAGTGTGAAAGAACAATTAATTTCCAATCTCACTTCGTCTAAAAAGTTTACATCATAATAAAGCACTCAGTTATTTCTCAGATGGCTATTACTTATTATTTAGTTTGATTTTGAAATTCTTACACTTTTTGTTTATTCTATCATGTACATAGTGGGCGCAAAAGGTCTTGCATTCCACCCAGAAATTATATACCAAGCTGTAATTGGTGATCTCAGGTCTAAATCACTTTGATGTCATAAAATCTATTTAGTAACGAAGGTAATGGCACGTTTGTGAGTCCATGAACAGCTAATCTCAAAGGTTACAGTTGTAATTGTGAGAGTGGTAGCGAAGAATCCTAACATGGGACACAAAGATAAAGGATAAAATGTTGCTACACGTTAGAAAGTACAACTTGAGTGTGTTTAGTGTCTCTTGTTTATGAAAATTCCAGATCAATAGCTTGTTATTAGTTTGAATTTGCCAATACTTCCGTGAGCCTAGCAGCTATTGAGTACAAATGTTTCCGATTTAACTATTAATTCTATCGCTTGTATTTATTTTTTATATACAACGGAATGTGTAATTAAACTACTTCTGTAAACGGGTAAGTCTGTTTAGCAGACTGGCTTGAGAAAGTAATTAGAATATGTCAACTTTATGTCGTAAGTATATGGTTTTAGATAAGAGACGTTCTCTTAGTTATATTGATTGTGCGCCAGGATACATAGTTTATAACGGCCTCTTCTTTCTGCTCATAGATGTTACTACCTGTAATATCAGTTAGGGTACAAATAATTTTTGTAGTTATTTATAAAGTTTCACGACAAATTGTAATTATGTTCATTAATTATGGCTCAGATTATACTGATTCTGACGGAATATTCATACCATGATGATGATGAACGCGATAATCTCAGTGAAATTCATTGAGATATATATACTTTAGCAGTATTTCTTTCTCACACTTAATTGTTTGTTCGTCAGATATTCTGTCCTATATTCTGTAACTACCGCTTATTGCCAAGTAGGTAAAAGTCAATCAAATTTAAAGTGTATCTAAGGAATAAAACTAGAATTTGCTAGGAAACTTTGTAAATAATCAATAATATTCTTCCCTGCAATAAGATATTGCAAGTTCTGCCATATTTGTATTGCTGTGCGAAGTAGATTTTATACCTTTCTTGAATAACTTCCAAACAAACGGTCGCTCACAGTAGATTCAAGCCCGCCTCGGTAGCGTTGTGGTAGCATGTCTGCCTCACGTTCAAGAAGACCCGAGTTGGAATCTCGGTCAGGGTGAGTTACCTAGAAAAGTTTTTTTCGGCTTTTTCCCTTATCCTTCAAGACGAATGTCGGGTAACTCTAAGCTCCATGGACCCTGGACTCATTTGAGCATCATTTCACCCAATTCATTCACAATCCGATATAACTTAACGTTGGGGCGGACGTAAATTAAAAAAAAAACAGTATATTCAATTTAAGCATAAAAGTCTCCTATGCTATCAGCAGCTACTGGAATTTATTGATAAGTGATGTCATCTTTCTCTCGTAACGACTATATAAGTGTCACCCAATTAGCGGAAAGCACAAACAACGACAGCTGAGTAAGGGACCTGTGGCAGCCAAGCCACACCCACCCATTAGTCTCTGTCACTAACTGAGGGGATGATTAGGGAAATGTCACTTGTCGCTGGCCGCCTCTTCCCCCATTCCACTGCCATCTGGAACCTTCGCGGTGATTCACGGAAACTAGAGGCTTCGAGAAAACGGCGATATTCCTATAAAAAGGGCTGCAGTGAGTGAATTGAGTCAGTGAGTTAGTTCTTGGAGAGCAGCGAAGCAGCGCCGTGCTGGTGTACGGACGAGAAGACTGTGTACGTGCGTCGGAGGAGTTTACGTAACTGCGATTGCAAGTGGATCTGTAACGGACGAACTGGTGAATCGTAATTTTGTGCATTACGTAATTCTGTGTAATTGGCAAGTGTTCAACTGTAAGTCGGTGGAAATAAAGAACATTTTGAGTTTGTGCAATTGGACTTTTAATTTCGCGAACCCACAAAGTCACAGTATTATTGTTATGTATTAAACAGTAACATATACAGATAATCTTACTTCATATAAAAAGCTACATCACGATGAAGCACTCACCTATTTCTCAGATGGTATTACTTATTATTGGTCTGAATTTGAAATTCTTACGCCTTTTGTTTATTCTATCATGTACATAGCGGGTACAAAAGTTCTTGCATTCCACCCAGAAATTATATAACAATCTTTAATTAGTAATCTGAGTTATAAGTCACTTTGATATCATAAAATATATTTAGTGAAATAGATAATGGCACGTTTGTGAGTTCATGAGCAACTAACATCAAAGGTAAAAGTTGTAATTGTCAGATTAGTACTGCAGCATCCTAACAGGGAACACGAAGATAAAGTGCAAACTATTGCTACACGTTATAAATTACAACTTGGGCCTGTTTAATGCATTTTTAGATAATTCCAGATCAATAACTTGTTATTAGTTTGAATTTGCCAATACTTATTATAGCTTAAAAGCTATTGAATACAAATGTTTTCGATTTGACAATTATTTCAGTCTCATGTATTTATTTTTTATATACAACGAAATGTGTAATTAAGCTACTTCTGTAAACGGGTAAGTATGTTTAGATGACTGGCTTGAGAAATTGATGAGAATAGGTTAACTTAATGTCGTAAGTATATGGTTTTACATACACACACACGCACACACATCACTGGACATTGAAGATCTGAAAGGCAGACTTTCGGTCTCAAGCCACATCAGGGCTTGGCAGTGGAGTGTTTTGTAAGGAAGGGTAATATGCGGCAGAAGATGAGGTTAGAGTTATACATAAACCACCTGGTGTATTATTTTATGTGCCTATAATCAGTCACGGGCATTTGTAGCGCTCTCCAGGATCGATATCGTACTCACCTAGACCGCGGATGAGGGAGTTGAAGTTGTGGGAGAGATTTTGATAGAAGGAACATGAAAGAGTATGGATGTAGTCTGTTATTGTGGGGATACGTAGGTCACGTCGGATAACTAGATCGGGAATATACCAAGGGGAGTTTGTGGCAATGCGGAAGAATCGGGATTGTAGAATTTCAAGGTGGTGTATACGAGACTTGGCTGCTACTCCCCTATTTCACTGGCGTATGTGATGGCTGGCCGGAGTAGTTGCTCATACAGGAGCAGTTTTGTAGGCAAAGACATCACTGATCGTCGATTATAGAGAGGGTATAGCATACCCATTCTTTTGCTAACTTTATTAGCCACATATGTAATGTGGTCTCTCCACGTCAATTTGATGTCGAGTAGAACACCAAGATACATAACGTGAGTTTCCCAATGGACGTCCTCACCAGCTGGACGAATTGGTGGAAGATCCGCTATTCGTCTTCGAGAGAAAGTGATGGCCTGGCTCTTCTGTGAGTGAACGCGTAGGCACCACCGTTCGAACCAGGTGGTGAGGAGGTTAGCATATTGTTTAATCCTGCGAGTACAGAGGTTGAGCTTGATGATGTGGACGTGACAGCTGTATTGTAAGCAAAGAGATATACCGAGCAGCATGGTCGGGATGGTAGGGTGTTGATGTATACAGGAAAGAGAGTGGGTGCCAGGACACTACCTTGGGGAACGCCCGCTCTAATGGGATGGGATTAGGAAAAGTTTCCATCGTGAGAGACAGCAAAGGTTCTGCCATTGAGGTAGGAGTGAATCAGATGTATTAAGTAGGAAGGGGTTTGGTAGGTGATGAGACGGGAGAGTAAGCCTTCGTGCCATACGCTGTCGAATGCTCTGTGATATCTAGGAGTAGTGTTGAAACAAACTGCTTCCTGTTAAAGGCTGTGTAAACTTCATCGACCAGACGAAATAGTTGGTGTTGAGTGGAATGCTGAGAACGAAAGCCAAATTGCTCCGCTCGGACATTATTGTGTTGATTCAGGATAGGTCTTAGTCGACTTAGAATAATTTTTTCCACCAGTTTACTCAGTGTTGGAAGCAAACTGATGGGTCTGTAACTCTCCGGGAACGTTCCGTCTTTCCCAGGTTTGCAATGACCTTTGCGTGCTTCCAAACCTTTGGGAAGTAGAAAATTTTGAGGATTGCATTAAAGAGAAAGATTAATGCTTTCAGCCAAGGAAATGGTAGAACCTTTTTCACCACGTTCGTTATGTTCTCAAAGCCGGGCGACTTTAATGGCCATAGACTGGTGATGTGGCATTGCACTTCAGCTACGGAGATGGAGGGAGGTGATAGATCATCATGGGGTTGGGAAAGGTACGCCTGTACTTCCCGAGTGACTACGTGGATATGATCTAAATCCGGGGTATCAGCAGCCGTAAAGGCCATTTCAAGGAGGGTTGTATGTAGTTCAGCTTTTTCCCTTGTAGACTGAGCGAATGCCTGTCCGTGGTGCAGCGGTGGATCTTTGCGAGGGATTTTAAGTAAGGATTTTGTCATGCTCCAAAAGGAATTGCCCTGTACACGAAGAAAGGAAATCTTATTTTCCCAGCACTCGTTGTGAAATTCTTGGAGTTGAAGTTTGACCAACTCCTGAAGTATCAGCAGCCGTAAAGGCCATTTCAAGGAGGGTTGTATGTAGTTCAGCTTTTTCCCTTGCAGACTGAGCGACTGCCTGTCCGTGGTGCAAGGGTGGATCTTTGCGAGGGATTTTAAGTAAGGATTTTGTCATGCTCCAAAAGGAGTTGCCTGTACACGAAGAAAGGAAATCTTATTTTCCCATCACTCGTTGTGAAATTCTTGGAGTTGAAGTTTGACCAAATCCTGAAGTATCAGCAGCCGTAAAGGCCATTTCAAGGAGGGTTGTATGTATTTCAGCTTTTTCCCTTGCAGACTGAGCGACTGCCTGTTCGTGGTGCAAAGGTGGATCTTTGCGAGGGATTTTAAGTAAGGATTTTGTCATGCTCCAAAAGGAATTGTCCTGTACACGAAGAAAGGAAATCTTATTTTCCCAGCACTCGTTGCGAAATTCTTGGAGTTGAAGTTTGACCAACTCCTGAAGTATCAGCAGCCGTAAAGGCCATTTCAAGCAGGGTTGTATGTAGTTCAGCTTTTTCCCTTGCAGACTGAGCGACTGCCTGTCCGAGGTGCAAAGGTGGATCTTTGCGAGGGATTTTAAGTAAGGATTTTGTCATGCTCCAAAAGGAGTTGCCCTGTACACGAAGAAAGGAAATCTTATTTTCCCATCAGTCGTTGTGAAATTCTTGGAGTTGAAGTTTGACCAAATCCTGAAGTCTGCGAAACTCACGACCATCTGCTGGGCAGCGACTATGAGAAGAGTGCCGCCGCATCCTGTTATTTTGTTTAATCTACTCACGGATGGCCTGAGGTAAAGGATCATTATTCAGTCTGCTAGGTTTTGATTTTGGGGAAAAGCTCGTGATAGCAGTAGTCAGTTGGGAGGTGACAAGATCAATCATGGCGTCTATCTCTTCTGGAGATTGACATGGCTGCTGTGGGGGCTGGATTTGTTCCAATCGTATCGAAAACTCCTCCCAATTGGTCTTTCGTGGGAGTGGGGATCATCGAGGAACTTTATAGTTGGGCTTACCAGGGAAGGATAGGATGATGGTGTAATGATCTGAGGATAGATCTGGAACTGTCAACAGGGAAGGTGCTGCGGCACATTGCGGACCAGGGCGAGAAAATGCCAGTCACGTGGTCTCCTGCCTCCATAGTGAATTGTAGGTTGGTTTGGAGCCCTAGCAGAGATACCCCTAGACGCTACAAAGTTGTGGAGTGTGCGCCCACGGTGGTTGGTAATGGAGGAGTTCCAGTTGCACGCTTGGCATTGAAGTCTCCCGCAGCAATCGTGGCAACTGGGGAGCTGAAGAGATGATCCAATGGAATGATCAGAAGGAAGTAGGGGCGAGTCGGTGGCAGGTATACTGAGTATAAGTGCAGGGGACCATTGCTGGTGTCGACTTGAATGCTGGTGATCTCCATATTTCTGGTTGCGGATATAAATATTTGATGGTGTTGAATGGCACGGTCAATGTATATGGCAGTACCTCCTCTGCCGTCGGCTCGATCAGAGAGATAGGAACACATTCCTGGGATGCCACATTTTATATGAGGTCATAAATGGGTTTCCTGCAAAATTTAGATATTCACCTTCTGCATTAACAAAAAGTTGGAAACTTCCGCCAATAGTCTGCGGAGACCATTGGCATTCCAGAAACATATCTTTAAGTCCTGGAAATTTTGTGTATCGTTGGTGTCTAGTATCCATTGGAAATGCAGAAGGTGAAGACTGTTTGAATAAGTACCATGTCTGGTTACGTTTCTGGAGATCTTGTGAGCAGAGCCTCCATCAGAGCAGCTGCAAATTTAATCTGCAAGTGCGGAAGAATGCAACCGGTTACCTCGCTGAAGGCTGCAATGTCTGCAATCCTCTGTCGATTCGAATGATCGTTAGTAGATGACAATTGAGGTGGAATGGCAGGTTTAGGGGATGCCGACCTTCTTGTTGGGAGCTGTTCAGGCATGGCCTGTTTGAGGCGATGTTGGATATTATTTGATAATTGTGGTGGAGGAGAACTGGTAGTTGAGGAGAACGTCTCTGGTTGTATCGCCCTACTGTGTCCAAGGGACGCTGCCCAAAACTTCTACAGCCGTGGCAGGGACCGTACCGGGTGGTGAAGAGGATTAACGACGTGGTCTATCGCATCCAGAAGGTGCCCCGAGGGAAAATGTTGGTGGTACATCTGGATCTTGTGGCCCGCTAGGATGGTGGTGTTCGGGACGACCAACCTTTAGGAGGGAGCGGTGTCGCGAAGCCATTATCTACGGTAGCGTGGCTTGTGTATACACAGAGCCGGCAAATAAAGATAGCTGTGATAAAGGGCTTGCCGGCATAGATTAGGTTACGCTTCTGGAAGGTGATAGAACGTTCAAGGTCTTGTTTATTCCAGAAATATCTCGTGATTGTTACAGAACAGTCTCGAACTTATCAATGAGGTATTTGAGAAGGCGACGACTCGCCAAGAGTGAGACGTAGTAGTAGTAAACAGCTCTAGGGTGTTGTTGTAACGAGAGCTGATTGTTATTGTCATCGACCTTGGAAAATTGTGTTGTATGTGTGATGTAATGTTGTTACGTGAGAATTGAACAGTGTACTTCCACGGAAATAAAGAACATTTAGAATTTCGGCAAATTGGACTTTCAATTCTACTAACCCACAAAGTCACAATATCCAAAACACAGTATATGTGCCGACAACACATAATCAAAGAAATATAATTCTTTTCATCATTTACACATATACTTTTCAAAGCCTTTACTAAGATTAAGTTTGTACAATGTCCACTGACTTCTACCGAAGCACTTCAGCTGTACAGAAAAAAACAATGATAACACACTTATTGTTGCAATATTCATCAATTACAGGAAGGTACAACACATCGCTGGACACTGATGGACCACACAAGCTCACTGACACCATACATGATCCATTCTGCAGGCACATAACAGCTCCCATGCAAAATGTCACATAAACTTCTTGCACTACTTCCTATGTACTACCTCTGCATTCAGGGGTACATAACAACAAATCCTTGAAGCGAAAATAATTTTCACAGTACACACACACAAAATGATCCTGAGGCACACTTCAGCAACCATCAGGAAACTACATACACACTTGCAACAATTTAAAGAGAAATTACAGCATTCTTACTCCCAAAAGATACGTCGAGTGAAACAAAAGACAAGCTAAATTAGAATTTACCCAAACTTCCAAAAATTGATAGTAATTTAGACATAACCTTCGTCATAATTCTTTGTTAAACCAAATCCTAACAAAAAAGCAAAATTATTTAATGATGCCTAACAGAAATTACTATAACAAACATTAGCAACCATATTACAAACCCACTGCACTGAAAATCCCAAGTTATCCACACGCAATGTAACATTGCAAAGAACGTAACAGTAATATCTACTTCTTTTTAAGTTATTCCCATTATTTGTGACAGTGAAATAAAGCTGAATGTATTAAAGAAACTTCTTCAAATAACGTCATGCCAAAATTTAACTTTCAATTTAAGACAGAAAAATAAAATACCATCCCAAATTTAGGAAATGATGATGCACCAAAACTTATAACAAAACACAACTTTACAAAGCAAAGCAGAGAAAATATTAATTCTGACCTACCATAAATTTAAAACACTTGTTTCAGAAAAGACTGTCAGTAACAAAGTTTTTGTTTCGTGATATTGTTACCCAAGCGGTAAACTCACGATGCCGATCAATAAATGAAGGCCGGTGGAGGGGAAACTTCGGGCCGCGGCAATACAAGCTAGGCGACAGTTAGTTGTGTCGAGTGAGTCGTGGCGAGAGGAGTATAAGGCGCGCCGAGTGTACGTGGAAAGACGCACTGGCTTAGTTACAATTGTGTACATTAGGAAATTGTAATTGTGACATTGGAATAAGGTGGAAATAAAGAACATTTTTGAGTGGTGTAATTGAACTTTTTTTATTTCACGAACCCACAAAGTCACAATATGTTTACCATTTTCAGTAAGTCTGCTGGAAGAAGAAACACACATTCCACACCAATCATTGCAATACATTTTACCAAAATATTACTACATCTCAAATTTGTCAGGTACGTATCAGCTTCCTGACAAGCCACAAACAGGCACATGTTACAGGCAGATCTACCCTGTAAAACTTCAGAAATACAAAAAAAAATGACTCTCTCAATTCTTAACATCTTCACAGCATCCAAGGTTACATTACAGCACTTCCTTGAAGCCACAATATGTCAACTACATCAAACACACATCATCTAGGGGCAAATCTCAGCACTGACCTAGAAAACACATTCACACTTGACCAAGACAGATTGAAAAAGAAGAAAGTTGTAGCAGCATTACGTCTGATTAAAGCTCAACACAAAACTCAGAGAATATTAGAATTTACACATAATTTTGACAAATCACTGATAATTTAAACATAACCTCTCTGCAATTTCAGTATTAGTCAACATTTACCAAACCAAATGATTTAAAATAAATTTTATAAATACCTGAAAGTAAATTACCACTGTAAAGAACTACATTATAAACCTGCGGCAAAGAACATTAATAGTTAAACAAGATAATTGAACACTGCAAGGAAAACCTCAAAATCCTGACCTAAATTTTATAATTATCTTTCCCAATATGTCTTAAAATGAATAAAGTAAATGTCCTTGCCAAATAAAGTTTCCCCAAGAAAGATTATACCACATTTTAAAGTTTCAATTTAAGAAAGGAAGAGACACACATTTGATTACAGTACTACACTCAAATCGTGCAAAAGCACTTATATCAGGAAACATAACTGCTAAAAATGAAGTAGAAAGATAATTTTAACTCACCATACGTTGAGAACCCATTTCAGGAATTTCACTAACTTTCACTGTTGCAACACCCACATGATAAACTTTTCATTAAAAACCCACTGCAGATCTCACAAGAACAGTACTAAAACTTACTCAAAAATGATTAAAATCTTTACCTTAATAATAATTATTGACTTTGTTCTAAACACTTACTGAAATTATTCATATCTAACAATCAGCAAATACCCAAACTTTTACTATTAAACTGCCCAGAATAACAATTTTCGCATTTTAAAACGCCACAAAACTGTACTATTTAACCAACTGAGCACTTTTATAAACTTCATTGCTCCCACTAAACGTTTACCACAAAGTGAAAATACCACCAAACAGATGATTTTAACAGAACTTTTGAAAAGCTTTCAATGCTAACCATCATTTGCCAAATGATGATATTACGTACAACTTACAAAAATTCTTTGGTAAACCAACCATTCAGTATCGCATATATATATATATATATATATATATATATATATATATATATATATATATATATAAAACCTTACTTCACAGACGAACACTAATACAAATATCACGTGAAATATATTCACCAAGGCGTAGTATAGAATTGAGAGAATCAGCACAGTGTAGATACGATGTTGAACTCTCCTCTGTGTTAATATATGACTGATGTAGAATGCTCATTGATTTAGAACTCTCCTATATGAAAATCGAGTTGTAAAAGAAGGGGAGTGTTGGCGTAGTGCCGTTCTCCCCTGTGCAGTGAGATGTGTTTGAGGGTTGGGGTGATGATGATGATGATGATGATTGTGCGTGTGTGTGTGTGTGTAATGTGTGATGGGTGGGATGGGTAACGGGGGGGGGGGGGTTCCGGGGATGTTTGAATTAAATGTGAATTCTTTTCGATGTGCGTGTGTGTGCTTGAACTCTCATGTATGAATATCGAGTCTAGGGTTCGATATTGTGATGGGGTGGGGTGGGTAACGGGGGGTTCCGGGGATGTTTGAATTAAATGTATTGATAGTAATTCTTCGATGTCTGCGCTTGAACTCTCATGTATGAATATCGAGTCTAGGGTTTGATATCTATTACGTTCAGTGCTTCGATGTCTGTGCTTAAACTCTCATGTATGAATATCGAGTGTAGGGTTTGATATCTATTACGTTTAGTGTATGATATATGATGCAGTATCGTTAATCTTTAGATAAAAGAATATCGAGAGAATGATTAGGTATGTTTACTGGGAGAGATTTATGAAAATAAATGTAATAAGACATTCTGGTAAGGGGTGTTCCCTATGCAGAATCTCTCCTTGAGCTACGTATCCAAGAGCGATGTAAAGGTTAAGAAAAGGTTAAATTCCATTCCCACATCGAGGTACGAGAAAATATAAATCTATTCCACATTGAAGTATAAGGGTGAGGACGTGTTGTCATTCCTCAAGATTTGTGCATATGTGTATATGTGTGGGTCATCTATGAATATCGAGTTCTCGGGGGGATTCATATATATGAACATAGAGTCCTCGGTTCGATACCCATTCATGTACGATAGGATAAACACTAGTCCTCCTCCAGTACAAGCGACGAGAAGGTGGAAGGGGGGAAACGTGATAAAACGGTAATATAGTAAATTCGAATTAACAGGTCTCACCCTGTCCCGCCAGCTCGGGAACGAACGTGTCCTCACTTCACACAAAACCCTCCGTACGTTAAGTACAATCGACGATAGGATGGGGAGGGGGGAGACAGGTATGATCACGTTTCATCACCCATCTGCTCACTAGGGAACGAATGCATTCTCACTTCACATCGCAACGTCAAGATGAGTGGAACAACAACTCCTATCATTGAAAGTGATACCAGATTCTGGGAGAATCTACGCAATTTCGAAGATTTGCAAAAGCATTGGGTTGAGCATCACGATGAAACGTGTGATGGAAAGATGCATCAAGTGATTTGCAAGAATCCTTCCCATCATGATTCGATCACATCTTATGCTCAATGCGGAAAGAATTGTAAAGTGTATCTCGGGTAAGTAGAATTATAATTGTGCGTTAACGTGAAAGTGTTGTTATGTGTTATATAACTAATGATAAATATGTTTATTTCAGTAAAGCCCAAAGTGAAGATGTGGCATGCCAGTCCGAACAGGATCAAGGTGAAGATGTGTGCGGTCCGTACAATGATCGTCCGTTTAAGGATATGGGTACATCGAAACCCGAGGAGGAAGTCATAGAAAAGTGAGTATAAAATAATAAGAGTTTTACGTTAACAAGTGTATTAAATATTCACAATGTTGAGACATAGTTCGTGTATGTCCGCAGATCCAGTAAGAAAGGAGACAAGAAAAAGAAGAAGACGAACTGCAAACCGAGAATCGTCAAAGCCAAGAAGACGTTCGATCAAGACAGTTTCATCATAATGATGTTCGAACCCTTCACACCCTTCGCAGAAGAAGTAGAGGAGGAAGTTGCGAGTGATGGTAAATAGTGTGTGCATGAACGATAACGACATCTCCATCAGCATTGACTTTCGTGTGAACATAGGATTATACAATGAACTCCCATCACTTTACATTAAAGCCACACATGACGATACGTTTGTGTATATTACAAAAGAGGATTGGGAGGTAATAATGTCAAATTTGTGTGTTTTGGATACGTATCTGAAAGATGGTAAGCATCCATGTGCACCGTACAGTGAAAATATAATATATGCATTTAATATAATGTTATGCATGAATAAGATGCAAGAAATAACGTTTGTGAATACATGTTTAAATGTGGGCAGTATAAATCTGAATAGTACTGCATTCAATGGACTTAAAAGACTAATTCCATATATTGAAAAAAATTTATATCAGTTGTATGATATTCATAAATCATTATGTTCATATGATGCAAAAAGCAGGAGTGCAAGGAAGAGGATATTGGAGATGTATGTTAAAGTCAATAAAAAGATAATTTGAATTTGTAATGTTTTATTTATTACACCTATATGATAGATTGTACAACATGAGTTAATGGTTTATAAGTGAATAATTTATCATGAATAATTAAACAGAATAATGAAGTTTGTGCAGGAAAATTTGACGATGCTTGAACTTCCAATCTGACATTCACTGCCCCCGTCACAGTATCCTCAGGTTGATGAGAGCAATCGATGACGAATAGCGGTGCATATTTCAGAAAGTCATTCCTTTTCAAAAGAGGGTAATTCTCCTTTCCATAGTAGGATGATTGAAATTTGGAATATTGATCATACAGAGATGCAAATTTAGAATTGGCGAAATCCAAATTCATATCGTGATAGGGGTAAGATTCACTGTTGAGATAAAGTTTCAGATTGGTGATATTACAATTATCAAATAGAGAAGCATCCTTAGCGAGATGATTCAATCTATCCACTTGTGCACCGACTATGACGAAACGTGGTTTTTCAAGTTTAGTCGTCGTTGCAATGTTCCATGTGAACGCTTTAGTTTGAGGTACAGCAGGTTGAGTGTGAAGGTCCAAGGTTCGAAATGCGACGTGTAGAGGTTTATCCGATTTGACGAGTTTAAGTTTATCAACTCGTTCAGAATCTGAAAGTCGAAGTACAGGCATCCTCCATTCGAGTCTAGTTAGTTGTATGGTTGTAGGATCGTTTCCAATGATACAATTACTAGAATCCTTAGATCTAATGAGAATAAGTTCAAACTTGCTATTAAGTATGACCTCCTTGTGATCGTCGGCGAAACCCAGCAACATCGAACGAGGAACGATAGCATTGAAGATACCATTCGATGTATTCACGATGTCTACCACACCTCCAGGATAGATCCATCCAGCATTTAGTAAACGATTCGATTCCAGTTCATTCAGTGCAGCATAGTTACGCATCGTTGATGAAATGCCCGGATTCCTAGTTCTATCAATAGTCGTTCCATTCATATCCAGACGAATCTCATCGAATAGGAATGCCATAGCATTGTTACTCAATTTCGATGTGGCAACGGTGCCGTCGGGTTTAGTGAGAGTCCCCTCAATGTAGAGATAACTTCTACTAGGAAGCGTGTACAAATCTTCAGCTTGACATGGAATTCTAATTTCATCGTTCACATCGAGAGCTGACGTATTGTACGGTAGGAATACGTGTTCTTCCTCCTTACTGATCTTATCATCAAAGGTCGGAATCCCGGTCACGTCCAACACATCCATCATAGAACCTTGAAGCCTAAGTTAGCGAGAAATCTTCGATTAGACGATGTGATTAGCTTGCGGGTCGATGATCGAGTAGAGGTCAATCTCGAGAGATGTTTTAATATAGCATCGTCTCTTAAAACTTATACCCATTACGACGTATGTGCAATCGTACAGTGATGGTTTCGTTCCTGAAATCTAACTTATCACCGTTCTGGTCTACCACTCTAATGTCGAGATGATCAATGAGATTCGTATCGATGATTGGTAAATATATAGGACTTGATGGTTCCTGCGAGATATGATAACCTGGAGGTACCGATGGAAAAAATTCATACAGAGAATGACCACTTTTACCATTGATGAAAGATCCCGTTGCAAGACTACACTCGATACGTATGATGCTGACTTTGAATATGTTAACCAAATCATTAGACTCGGTCAGCACGTTTGCCGGTACCCTCTGTTTAGAGGTGAAACCGAGAAGAGAAGCAATAGATCTCTCACGACTAAAGTCGATAATATAGGGAGATTGAATTTCTGATTTCATGGTGTTATTATTAGCACGTAGAATAAAGTCGTCACCGATGTCGAGAGTATCCTTGATCAATCTGGCGATATCATCCAATTCATAAGTACCCGGTGGAATTACTATACGTTCGACTTATCCATCGCGAACGTAATGGAATAGATTATTACTCTCGTCCACATTCGGAATTGAGTAAAAAGTCTCAAAATTCAATAGAGCTATCTCGTAATGTCCGTTGGGATCCAGATGTAATGGTGGATTTAGAAATGTAGAGAAGCTGGTATCACTACCACTCACGGTGATCGTGTAACTCATCGAGGAGAAACTGAAGGCACAAGTGACCGCAAATCACAGAATCGAATTCTTGAAATCTCGTCGTATTATATAGGAGCTTGACACCCGAAAGGTACGTTTCTATCTCTTCCGGAGGTCTCAGATCGCCGAAACTGTCAAAGTAGTAGGCAACGTCACCATCCTTACGTACAGCAACCCAATGTGTACCAGGGTTATTTGATGTATCCAGATTCACTACTATTCTCTCATAGTATCGAGGACGTGGAGATAGTTTATCGATCATGTAGACACCTCTAAAATGTGGAATGTGTAGACGTCGTGCATACGAATCGATCTCGTTAGCACTCAGGGCTTTTTCCGGGATAAATATAGGCCTCGCCCCGAGTTTTTTGATCGAAGATATAATCCTCTACCCTTACGACGTCTCTTACGGCGAAGTCCTTTGCCCTGAGCCAAAGATTCCATGCGCTCGTTGTGACGTGTTAATTCCGCAAGTTTTGCATCGGAACGTTTCTTATTGACAGCCGTAGCAATCTGAGCAGCACCTCCAGCTAGACCACCTGCTGCACCTAGAGCTGCTAAAAGTGGTAGCAAAGGTAAGAAACCACCTCTCTTGTTGCGACGTTTACGCATGCCAGCGCCTGCTGCCAATTTACCCTTCATAAGTGTAGTCACAAGTCGAGCTGCAAGTCGTTCGCCCAAAGAAGCGTCGGCAGACTTTACACGTCTCCAAGCTTTCTCTACCAACACCTTATCGGCTAGACGACGAGATTCTGTATCAGTACTCTCTGCGTAAGCCCGATCGTGATCGAGACACGCTGAATCTAACCCGTTCACCGGTAAGTCACCTCTCTGCAAGCGTTTATGTAGTTTCGTTCCGGGACCGCAGAAACGATAACCCGGTAAATGTGCCTCAAATGGTAATGAATTAATCAAGGAATTAAGAATTCCCGAACCTTTGCGTGCACGTGTAGAGCGCATGTCTCACTATGAAATAAAAAAGGCAAAACGTGTGCTTTATAAGTATACGATTCCTATGACGATTGGCTAAATCCAGTAAAGACATAGATTGCCCTTATCACGAACGAAATAAAAGACAAAACTTATGCTTTATAAGTATTAGTCGCGATATGGAGATAGTAAAGCAAAAGTGTACGCTATCCATACAGGTGTTAGATTTCGAGGATGACATTCGCAAAGGACGACACGGTACGTTGTTTCCGAGTAACGTTAGAGCGCTCATACTGGGCAGTTCAACTGCTGGAAAAACGAACGTTTTACTCAACCTGCTTATTCACGAGAACGGCCTGAGATTCGAAAACCTCTACATATACTCGAAATCGTTGCAACAACCTAAATATCGATATTTACTCAGGTTACTGAAAACTATACCCGATATAGGTGTATTTACGTTCGATGATGGTGATAAAGTAATTCAAACGTCGGATGCTAGCGAAAATTCGATATTCGTATTTGACGATGTGATAAATGAAAAACAGGGTAAGATAGCTTCATATTACAGTATGGGTAGACATCGTAATGTCGATGCTATATATTTAGCACAATCATATGCTAAAGTACCTAAACATTTAATTAGAGATAATGCAAATATGATTATATTCTTTAGACAGGATAATCTCAATTTAAAACATATATACGAAGATTATGTAAATACCGATATGTCCTATGATGAATTTAAGGATATGTGTAAACATATATGGGAGAGTGATGAACGATCCTTTGTTGTTATAGTACCAGAATATCCACTGAACGAGGGACGCTACCGTCACGGTTTTGATCGCTTTATCAGAATGAATAAATAGAATAATCCATCACTTAAGCAATGAGTATCGACAGGTTCGGATCCCGAAGAATCATACCCTCTAGGGGTGTGTTCAATCGATATATCATAACTAGAGATGGATCGGGAAACTATCGATTCAAGGGAAAGCGGTTGTGCAATATTCACGACCCTGAAGAAGGTGACGATGCATCGACTAAACGTTATGTGGATACGCATACGGCTGACGTCGAGAATCGAATGCAGATCTTCAGCGAGCAGACCTCGTATCAGCGTATGGGCGAGTTTGAAGCTATGCTTAGGGATCACATACAAAAATCGCTCGACATCCAATACAACAATTTAATGGAGTACTTAAGTAAATATGCATTTAAACGTGATTCCGAAAATAATGTCATTATAGATGGTATAAGAATGAAAACGCTGTTGGACCCCCTTCACGAACACGATGTTCCTAATAAAAAATATGTAGATGATAGGATTCCAATTCACGACTCTAATGAAACTCTATCATTTCGAATGAAGAGATTGAAGGATTTAGCCGACCCGATAGATGATAGTGATGCAGTCACCATGAGTTATGTTAATCATTTCTTTATACAGAAACATAATGAATTGCAAACGGGTTTAACTGAGACTATAACAAACATTGCCGATACTATTACACGGAAACAGAATGAATTACAAAGTCAGTTAACTAGAACAATCACCTCCGCTAGCGAGACTATTACTACAGCTGTAGAAAAAGAAGTGAAAGAACTAACCGCACGACAAACGGAACTTGATAATAAACTAATCACTATAAATAATGATATTCATACTATGAAAACACGAATGAGAAATGTTGTAAACACTATGTTACAACAATTGAAAGCACAACTCATAATTTCATTGCAAACACGTCCGTTTCGAGGTCCCTCTTTAAGGTATACGTTAACATCGGGACTCGAATACTATAAAGTTCCTGGAAATGGAAGTGTACTCTCGTGTTCCATCGTATCATCGGTACATCCGCATGCTGTAAATGATACATTGTTTGCAATAAACGCAAGATTAGTTGAAAGATATCCTGTAAGAGTTGAAACTGGCGATATTCTATCGTTTACAGCGCCAGTCGGACGTGCTAAAGATGGTCATATATTAAGTATAGAACTGATCGTTTCATATAAATTAGCAGTAGCTGATTAATTATACATTCATTTCGATATGGATGTTGAAGCTATAAGACTTAAGGAATCCATTGCCCGTCACAGTAGGGCAATAAGAGAAAAGTTACGTTCTCTCAAAGGAATGAAATTCGAAACGCAACGAGTCATGTCTGAAGTTCTTCAACCTGTAACCGAACCATTGAAAGTAATAGCGAAAGCACACCAAGACAACAACGACGACGACGAAACTACAGATGATGCTAACGGATCTGATCTCGTGTCAAAGTATCTACACAAGGTTCGAACTGCCAGTTCGAGTGACATGGACAATACTTACGGCATACGTTACGAGGATAATGAGTATAAATTGGGTAACAAGACAGTTGTGTTTAAAACTGATGGTGTTCAGATAGGAACAGAAACGTATGAACCCACAGCAGGCTTATATGAATTATTATTTAAACGTTTACCTCGCAAGACATCGTACACAGATGATGATTTAGACGTGTATTCACAAATCTTACAGAATACTCAAGTTTACAGACACGGTTATTCAAGAGATGGACGTTTAAGAGCAAATCGAGGGTTCAAGTATCGTCATATCATTCGTGACCTTGTTAGTAATCGAACTGGATTTGGTTTACGTTGGAAAGAACATGTACCGCAGAGAAAATTAGATTACGTCTACTGGAACGATCCGAATGAAATAATAAACAGATTAAGATTATTAGTTGCGTCGAGGGATGCAGGTAATTTGAATCACTCACCCGAGATAGAAGAAATTATTACAGAACTTAAAACATCAAAAATTATAGCATGATAAAACGTCGCATTGCAACCGAGTTACATGCACCAGCTAGAAGACGATTTTTACGTCGTAAGATCATAAGCAAAGGAATGAACGATTTAGTACAAATAGATCTTATGGACATGTCTAATTATGCAAGAGACAATAGGAATTATAAGTATATTCTTCTTGCATGCAATTTTTATTCCAAGATGGCTTATGCACGACCATTACGTGATAAAAGTGGTATTAACGTTTCGACTGCTATGGAGGAGATATTGAATGAAATGGAATCGTTTCCGAAGAATGTTCAATCTGATAAAGGAAGGGAGTTTTACAATAAACATTTCCGCGAACTAATGAATCGTAATAATATTAATCATTACAGTACATTCACTCACGTTAAGGCTGCTGCAGTGGAACGTTTAATAAGAACGATCAAACTGAATTTGCATAAGGAATTTATTGTTCAAGGCTCATATCAATGGATAAACATACTACCTAGAATTATTCATACATACAATAATACTTACCATCGAACGATTCGTATGAAGCCTGTAGAAGTTCGTGATAATTCTCTCCTGTTCAGCGTATACAAATATTATAGAAGTCTGCGTGAGAAGCGAAGATCTAGGCTTCATCGTGTTGGTGACTACGTGTGGATTTCTAAGCATAAAGGTGTTATGGAGAAAGGTTATCTACCAAATTGGAGTGTTGAAGTCTTTAGGATACGTACAGTGCAAAGGACACATCCATTGACCTATCTCATCGAGGATCTGGAGGGTAAACTGATTGAAGGAGCATTCTACGGTTATGAATTACAGAAAACTCAATATCCAGACATGTATTTAGTTGAAAGGATCATCAGACGTCGTGGTGATAGGATTCTGGTGAAATGGTTAGGATTTCCTACCCGTGAATGGATTAATGAGGTGGACATTGTATAAATAAAAAAACACACAACTCAATAAAGAAATATAATTTTAATGATATATTGTGTTTTATTTTTTTGTTCACATTGATTCCTGACATCTTCTGTAACTGCTAGTTCACATTGATTATATATAAATTCACATCTCCTTAACTTAAACATGATAATAACATTTTTATACTTTTTAAAAAAAAAATCATACATGATTATAGTTGAATTAACATTTAATTGTAGAGATTTTAACATAACGTACATGCTAGTTCACATTGAGTATATATAAATTCACCTACCCTTAACGTAAACATGATAATTACAATTTGAAGTAATTAGTAATATACGATAAACAAACATCATACATGATTATAGCTGAAATAAGAGCCTTTGTACATGCTAGTTCACATTGATTATATATAAATCCCCCCCTCACCCCTTAACGGAGATATGATAATAACATTTTGATATAATTAGTAAATATATTTTAAAATGATGTAAATATGTTATTATCATGTAATTAGTAACACACTTTACAATTATACTTGAAACTCAATTATTTCGTTTTTTTTTTGAAATACAGTAATATGTTATTATCATGTGCCTAGTAATACCTTTTAACTCAGTTGTAACACACTTTACAATTATACTTGAAACTCAATTATTATTATTTTTTTTTTTGAAATACAGTAATATGTTATTATCGTGGCCTAGTAATACCTTTTAACTCAGTTGAATCTATGCTTTATTGAGAAAAGAAAAAGAAAATTACACTTGACAATTTTCTATAGCATAATGTCCCCATGCTAATGTTGAAAATGAATTATTGGGAATGTATCGTTTTGTATCGATACCACTTAAAGCTATCTTATTAGATTCAATGGTATGAACATCATGTTTATAACTTCTGAAACATGTCTGCATGCTTCGATGTATCGTGTCAGGATGTGTAATACATGAGAGATATTGTTCAAAGGTTATGAATCTCATCGAATCTTTTGTTACACCTTTTGATTTTTTAATCACTTCAGTATCATATCGATAACAGTATAATTTCGATTTCAACCCTACATATTCAGTCATCACTCTACCGGCTAGCTCATCCTTGAATAATCCTGAAATTTTCTTATTTGCTAACGGAATACCATACACATTATCCATTGGATAATTCGATGTATCGAATAAATGTATATTGGTTTTAATAAATTCATATATATCGCAGCTAGATTCAAAGAGAAAAGCATCCGTGTCCGTATAGATTAAAGTTACATCTTTCAAATTTTTCTTCAGAATTTCATAATAAAAATCATACATTTTATGTTTGGATAGATCCAGGATTGCTTGTCCTATGTATATTGGCTTATTCATCAATATTTCATCTCTGACCAATTCTATACCTATTAAATTTTCATCAAAAATCACGTACCTTATACATGTCTGTCGAGCTAACAATTTACGCGCTCGTTTCCAGCTGGTAGCTAAATGAAATGAATTATAACGTTTTACATTCTCTATAAATTTTCCATAAACACAATTATTCATTAACTTCCATAGATTTTGACCAAATTTCGTCTTATCTTCAATACGTTTACGAGCGTTGAGTTCAATGTAAGGATTTATCCAGTTAGATTGTTTGTAACCTATTACTCTATGTATACGCGATGGAATCAAACCAAGTTTAACACATTGTTGAAAATTGAGATAATGTAATACGTATTTATTTTTATCATTCAATGTTGTTAGCAATTTTGTATACTTATCACCTGGCGCGATTTCATTCAAAGGGCATAATGGCAAATCATTTTGTATATCATGAAGTTCCTGTGGATATTTAAAGTCTACTTCCAACACATATCCCACGTCAGAATCACTTGTAATAGACATAAAATCTATTGATTTAATTTCAGCATCAGTTAGCCACCTTATATCAGTGTATGGTAAGCTATTATTTTCCATTGTATATCCATATAAAGAATTGCAGTCAACGTACATTAAATAATTAGTTGGTTGAGTGTTATCATAGCTAGTCATGTATCTGTTATTCGCCTTTGCATACCGTTTGGACACAGTGCAAATTCCACCTCGTATTCCTTTTTCGAAGAAATCTAGCATAGTCTTATCTGTTAATAATGAAATCTGTACACCAGTCGTTCTTAACATTGCATCATAGGCTAACCCGGGAAGTGTGTAATACTGACACGGGTCGAGTCCGTACAAACCGATACTTAATTCACGGAAGCGTTCAAACACGTCCGTTAGTATTAATGTATCGCACTTAAGATATATATTTAAATATTCACCCAGATTTTTAACATTGAATTCATTCCATACCGTTCTAGCATGACTATAATCCTCATCGCTTACATGATCAAACTGATGTTTGGATGGTAGACTATTCTCGTATAATTTTTCTATAGAATCCACATACGTGTACGGGAAGACACCTTTGCGTTTCATCAGTTGTCTATGCAAAGGATTCGTGTACATATTATTGGTGTAATGAAAATCATCTGCTTCTAACATATCCGAAAGGTTACTAAGTTTTGAATCCAAAAAACGATAGCTATCCAGAAATCTTAGATATATACTCATTCCATTCGAATTTGTATATCTTTTGCTAAAGGATAAGTAATTTTCAGAAGTTTGTGCAATACAGTTGATAGGTTCCGTATCGTAACCTAGTTTCTTTACTATGAAATGAGCATCGTATTTTGACAAGCAATGAAAGAATATTGGTATGAATCCTGGCATTTTCCTATTTAAATTGCAGTGCTTATGAGCTGGGCCAACGTAACTTCCAGTCAAATGACAATGATCACGAACCTTTATGCACGAGTTAAGAAATTCACGTTTGCATATGTGACATCGTGTTGCATTTTGATATTCTAGCTCATCCACATCTCTCATACTTATTTCAATTTTATTAGCATATATATTAATGACCTGATTTGCAATTAACGTTAATTCTTTAAGAAAATTTTCAATTGCATATGGACCTTCAAATGATTTGAAACGTGTTAAATTTTTATCATAACTACAGACCAAATGTAATGCAATTGCATACGCTTCATGTTTATGAATGGTACGTGTCCAACTTTTACTCGATACATCTTGACACGAATCTACCTTACGTAAGATACATTCTATGTCTGCATAAACCACGAATGGAACTTTTAGACATTTCGAATATGCGTTAAATTCAACGAGATCAGTTTTACCAGTCTCGGGCATTCTGATAATTTGATTCATCATACACCGCTTTTTATGGCTATTTAAACGTGATTCTGATGTGAAATACAAGTTACAATTGTTACATAACCATTTTCGCCCATTATGTTTAGTTAGCTGCTTTCCTGGCAAACGTGATAAGTCTGTTATCAGACAATAATGTCTTTTATACATTAAAAGATTAACATGATGTGATTTTATCTCTCTTGGTTGATATAAGAGAATAAACGATTTATTTTCAACACCGTATATCGTTATTGAAATATTTGAATTTTGATTCTCGAATTTTTCTACATCTTTCAATGATACGGGGAATGTTATATTCTCAAAGTTAAATTCGTTAAGAAAATCATATCTTTTATAGGAGGTGGGTCGATTCTTGTTACGTTCTACTGGGTATTTGGATGCTAACAGACAGTATGCAAAGCAATATTTATCAGTATTACGAATGTTAATAACAGCTCTCTTCGATTTTATAAAGTCGGGTAATTCAGTATACATCCCTGCATTCAATGAATCGTATTGTGTCACATATATTGTTAATTTCTCAATACTGTATAAAGATTTTGAACTGGTACGCGATTCAAAATTATCCATATGATCTAGTATAGGTTGTACAATCTTCTCTTCATACCATATAGATTTATCTGTAGATTGCAATATCACCTCAAGTTTACTGTTAAAGTTAAATGTATGAATATTATCGCTCTCTTGTGATATTATGACATATTGACAGGATAAACAGGATCCTATCTTAAGACCTGATTTATACATGTTTAAGCCCTTATCAATTTCATTCAAAATTAAAGGTTTGAATTCTGCTAAGAATATGACGGGGTCAAGTATATTAACACAGTTGTGAATTTCGTAGGTAGATAATCGGTTTTTGAAAGCAGACTCACTGTGAATACATCGTAATCGTTCAGCCTGGGTCACGTTCGAACGGGTTTCATCTTGCTGAATCGAGGGTTGTCCAGTGGCGGTATCGGAGCATCTTGTCGCCGTTTCTGAAAAAGCAATTACAACATTCGATTAACTTTACATACGGGAACATTGATTTATATGTATGTAAGGTGGTAACAGAAATAACATACATGTTAATAACTTTTACATGTATGAATCTCAATTTTACGTAAACTCTATACTTTACGTAGAACGTAACATGCATGTAACTTTTACATATGAAAATAGTTACATAATGATTATGTATTTTACAATTATTGCTGTCATCACGTAACTACAATATTCAGATAGTATGTAACTGTCTTACGTAATGCTCTCTCCCTTACATAAATGATAAAAACACACAACGTAAACCATATACATGTAAAATACCGTAACTGAACTACGATATTCACATGTACGTTTTACACATATAAATTAACGTTCTTTTTTCACCTACAACGTTACTTTTACGTGTAACAAACAAACGTAACTAACATGCATGTGAAATAACGTAACTGAACTACGATATTCACATGTACGTAGTTATTACACATGAAAATTAACCCTACAACGTTCACTCTCAATTACTGATACTACATGACGTGCGATAATTAACACTTTAAGTTCTAATACAACATGTACGATTTCACATTTACATGCAAGTAACTACATTCAATTACTAATACTACATGACGTGCGATAATTAACACTTTAAGTTCTAATACAACATGTACGATTTCACATTTACATGCAAGTAACTACATTATCACTTTTTTTTATGAAATTTTATTCAATAATTATACTCACCTTTTGACGACATTACGGGCTGCTTAAAAAAGACAATTTATGTCGTTTGAAACCACTTTCTAGTGTTTCCTCGCCATGGTATTGGAGTATGCAGTCACCACGATTTAGTAGATCTTTCTGCGCTGCGGTCATGTGTTTGAATCTCTCCGGGAGGAAGACTTGGAAATCTGATGTTTCGACGACGACCCGTTCACCATATCTGGTCTTCACGGTTTTGACGGATCGAATGATGTGTTGAACGGACTGATCTAATTCACGTAGTTTCTTTGTGGGAAGATGTGTTCCACCTTCAGCTAGTTGATTTAGCTGAAGCATCTCATGATCTGAAACAAACATATAAGCACACACGAATCAGTATTACTTCAACATTCTTCGTAAACAGAGATAGAAAATGAATTACAATATACAACTTTTCTATCTTACCTGTAGGATCCATATTTCCAGAGAATCGACTGCCTCCTCACTCATCCGTGCCGCGGTATTTATTAACAGATGCTCCGCCCCCCCTCCGTCCGGGAGAGGTGTTACTGTCTACATATTACGCTATGAGTTTAAAGTTGTTGTGACTACGTTATGAGTTAAAACATATTACTAGTAACTTTATTATCATAGTTTAAACTTTATGTAGATCCAGCATTTTTACACCCCCTCCACCGTATCTCTCCTTCCCAAACACCATGTTGCGTGCGCACACTAACTGTGATTCGTTCCCTACATCTTGAAGGGGGGGATATAATTACACATTTCTTTACACACACATACTTGTACAAAATATATTTTTCTGAACATTTAATTTTTTTTTTACATTTGGTATACTAACACATTCATAGTATTGTTTCATCATTCATACAAATATATAGATTCATTCGTTTAATTTTAAAATATATTCTTTTTTCCTAACGTTATTTGACAAAATTAGACTTCGCTACAGCAATAAGAATGTTTTGACCACCCCTGTCACCAGTCTGGAGAGATTAACTCTTTTTTTCTCTGACCCACATACCAAGAAGGATGTAGTTCAGTGGAGTATCCGTAATACTGAGGGGAGATTTTCTAGACAATTTTTTATATGGAGGGTGATATCTTGCCATGGATAGTTAGGATATCTACACTATAGATCCCTACTTGCGTATATATATTATCGTATTGATTGATCAGTTTTGTATTACTCATATATACTTAAAGATGAGATACTTTTCTCTCGTTATCTTAATCATTTTTAAATAGATGGTAAGTGCTTTTATTTTAATTTCGATGTTATGTTCCACTTTTATCATGCTTAGAGGGAATATTCTTTTTAGGTTATCGTGCTTAGAGGGAGCGTTCCTTTATCATGAAAACCATTTCAAACAGATTTACATTTGCATTCTTATACTTTTCTCTCAATTTTTTTTTTTTTTTTTGCTTTTTTTTATCATTCTTAAAGAGATGGGTAGTGCTTTTATTTTATATACACTTGCTATGTACCACTTTTATCATGCTTAGAGGGGACATTTCTTTGTCATGCGACCCTCTCACATAGATTTACATTTCCATTCTTATACTTCATCAATGTGGAATAGATTTATATTTTCTCGTACCTCGATGTGGGAATGGCATTTAACCTTTTCTTAACCTTTACATCGCTCTTGGATACGTAGCTCAAGGAGAGATTCTGCATAGGGAACACCCCTTACCAGAATGTCTTATTACATTTATTTTCATAAATCTCTCCCAGTAAACATACCTAATCATTCTCTCGATATTCTTTTATCTAAAGATTAACGATACTGCATCATATATCATACACTAAACGTAATAGATATCAAACCCTACACTCGATATTCATACATGAGAGTTCAAGCACACACACACATCGAAAAGAATTCACATTTAATTCAAACATCCCCGGAACCCCCGTTACCCACCCCGCCCCATCACAATATCGAACCCTAGACTCGATATTCATACATGAGAGTTCAAGCACACACACACATCGGAAAGAATTCACATTTAATTCAAACATCCCCGGAACCCCCCCGTTACCCATCCCACCCATCACACATTACACACACACACACACACACAATCATCATCATCATCATCATCACCCCAACCCTCAAACACATCTCACTGCACAGGGGAGAACGGCACTACGCCAACACTCCCCTTCTTTTACAACTCGATTTTCATATAGGAGAGTTCTAAATCAATGAACATTCTACATCACTCATATATTAACACAGAGGAGAGTTCAACATCGTATCTACACTGTGCTGATTCTCTCAATTCTATACTACTTATATATATATATATATATATATATATATATATATAACCTTACTTCACAGACGAACACTTATACAAATATCACGTGAAATATATTCACCAAGGCGGCCCGGGTTCGGTCCCAGGCGACCGCAAAGTGAGATTGGTGGTGAACAACACGGCGCTAGGCGGGTTCCCTCTGCGGTTTCCCCAGCCATTTCATTCCACCGGTGCTGCATCTTCATCTCATGTATCAACAGTGTCATCGCCTGCGGTGCCGTATGTAGTAAAAGCGGGCGTTAAACACTACATATTTTATTTCATTTCACATCAAATACACCCTAAATTTCCAAACTGTGGCACGGTAATAATCATTAACACACAAATTCCAAAATCTATCATATACCTATTTTAATCCCAAAAATACGTAATATTGAGTAGCTGAGTTGAATCCAAGGGAGAAGAACATTTAACACAGTTGCCAAATTTAAAACACGTGGAGGTTAGAAATTACGAGTGAGCCAACATTACACAATAAAATATTACTCCTTAAATGAAAGTTAGGAGAAGTTACCAGTATATTAATCAAAATACAGAAAACACTGTCTTTAACTACACCAGAGTGGCTGTTATCACTTTTAAAGCATTTTGGCACATTGTGCGCAATTACTACGTGGATTGAAAAAAATAGCAAAAATGAGGCCAGAACTAGTAAAAAATACCATTTATTAACTAGGGGCAAATTAAAGGTTCTATCTTCTACAAACGAACAAGTAAATTACCTTAGGCTGGCCCCGTAGCTCAGTCGGTAGAGCACCTACCTACCGTGCTAGGGGTCCCGGGTTCGATTCCCGGCGGTTGGGGTGGGGATTCTTCTCCGACCAAGATAATTCCCCATCTTCCTCAGAGTCTGGAAGTATGAATGGGAGTGTGAATGTGTGCGTTATCTAATGATTAAAACCTAAAGAATTCGAGTTAAACACCTTCGGTATGTCTCCAAAGGAGAACGGCCGCCGATATGACCATTGGAGTTAAAGGCGGGGTATAAATGGAACAAGTAAAAAAAAAAAAAAAAACAACAAACAAAAAAAAAAAAAACCTTGAGGACCTAACATTTACACGTTAAGTTTTCTACTTGAACTTTCACTTTGAATTCATTAATTCAGCACATTTGCTGTTAGAACATACTACTTTACTAACAAAATCTCTTTGCATACAACTTTTTATTACTTTTTCCTTTTCACTTTTACTATAACTTCAATGATTAAGGGAAGAAAAGCATTACATTTACACAACCAAGTTACAGGTAAAACACGTGGTGAGACATCTTCAGAAACTGTTTAATAAGACAGGTTTTTGTGAAAACTTGAAATAAAACACCCGATTTATATCTTTTTTTCATTCCTTTAACAAAGAACAGAATTATTTATATTTACTACTTACATTAAAGTTAAGAATTTTCAAGATGGTGAGCTAAGAAAAAAATTTTCCACGTGGCCTTACATTTCTTACACAATTTCTACACTTAATGAAAGATTTTCTTTTTTCAAAATATATTTAGAATTTTTAGAATGAACCTTTAGAAAAATTGTACCCGACGCCTAACCACCATTATGTGACGGGCTAACCATGGATGGTACAGGATAAAGAACACATGGTCGGACCGTACATGCCCGCATCGGTAGCGTGGTGGTAGCATGCCTGCCTCACGTTCAAGAGGTCCCGAGATCGAATCTCGGTTAAGAGGAGTTACTTGGATAAGCTTTTTGCTGGGTTTTCCCTTATCCTGAAAGATGAATGTCAGGTAACTCTAAGCTCTATTGACCCTGGACCCATTGGAGCATCATTTCACCCATTCAATTCATCGCCCGATATGACTTAACGTTGGAGGACGTAAATTAAAATTCAGAAAAGAAAAACCAGATCGTACACGGTGTGTGTGTGTAGTGTAGTGTAGTGTTTAACGCCCGCTTTTACTACAAACGGCACCGCAGGCGGAGTAACTGGTGATACATGAGATGAAGATGGAGCACCGGTGGAATGAGATGGCGGGGGAAACCGGGGTTCCCGGAGAAAACCCGCCCCAGCACCGTGTTGTCCACAACAAATATCACTTTGCGGTCGCTTGGGATCGAACCAGGGCCGCGTTGGTGAGAGCCAAGCGGTCTAACCACTGAGCCACGGCACGGCCTCGTACACGGGGGAGAGTAGCTCAAATGTAGGATTTAAATGGTTGTGAGAGGTTGGGATTTACTTTTTCTATCAGGTTATATTTCTATACTGATTAACACTACAATTCACTTAATAAGAATATTTACTAAACTAATTAAGTACAAAAATGGTCATTCGGATCCTACCTTTCCCAGTCAGGGCATTTCGCCCTCGCAGGTCGGAGACCTGCACACAGAGAGATAGAGATTCACACTTCACATTCACTTATGCCAGAGGTGGAGGAATGGGGGGAGTGACGTCACATACCACTTAAGTCACATGAAGTCACATATGTATTAATTAAAACAAGTCACTTGTGGCGCTATTATGATTGTGTTTTTACTTTTGGCATATATTTCACCAAGAGAAGAATATATTCTTTTAACGTGCATTATATTCTATGATTTTAAACAAGCTCATGAGGGGCTTGAAAGATCAATGCTAAGTATTATTTTAAAAGTTTGTAACGTACCTTCGAATCTTGTGAAATATATTAAAGCATTATGCAAGAATACTACAGAAACATTAAAACAAGCGGTAAAATTTCAGCTGAAGTGAAAGCGAAATAAGGTTAAGGCAAGAATTTGGGTTTTGTCCCTCCTTATTTAACCTGCTAATTAACAAAGTAATGCAAGACTGCTAGATAACCAATACCTAGGGAACTAAATAAAATGGAATAAAATGTTTGTACTTTGTTATATGCCGATAGTGTGGATGTTCTATGAGGAGGAATTACGGACCTTATATCCATAGCTTATTTAAAATTTCAAAAGACAAATACGACATGGTATTTCTATGATATGACAAACTTTACGACCGTTAATGACTTTTACGTTTAAAATTGTGATACATTGAAAAATAATTGAGTAGAGGGATTCGTTTACTGGTTTAGTTCAGGTTATTTCCGTCTTTATATATATATATTATAAATGGGCTAATAGGAAAACTATGAAGCACTATGTCAAGAACTGTACAATTAAAAGTACACAAATTATACCACATCCCAACAGAATGATTAGTCCCGAAACTTGGATTTTAAAAAGGCAGGATGATAAAAGGCCTGAAACCCAACAGATGTATTTCTGGAGGCCCTTAATGGGAGTCGCTCTTAGAAACAAATTCTAAGGAAACTGTCGGGATTCTCAAATATATTAGAGAAATGAAGCAGTATGAGCAAAAGTGGAAATAACTCCGTTTTAGAATGGATGGCAAAAATACTTAAGTCCGCAGTTTAATATAATAAATATAGGCCAGTGTAAAGAAGATATGTAGTTTGACCTGATAAACTTTGGGTTCGAGACTTGGAACGCCCTGGTTGCCAAATCCTTGAAAATTTGAAGAACAAAAACAAAAAGGAACAACAATTGTTGTTCATTAAATGAAAAACAATTAAACATAGGTACGCAATCTCTTATCTGGATAAACCGATTATTTGATTCAAATATAAATAGTACATCAAATAATTTAATTCCTTGACAAATAGTAATCGATTATCCCTTAACTAGCAGAAGCGCTGTCCGTAATAAAACACGCCACTGCATGGCTTCAAGGTATATAAAACAAATTGCAGCCCTGTGCCGCCGGCGCCGTATTTCATTGCCAACAATGGTAGTTCCTCTTTCAAAGACGCAATAAATTTTCCTGTAGGCACTGCAACCAAATGGCGAGGACGTCAGCACCGAATTGTTTGTCGTCACCGACAAAGGACCGATAGTTCGAGCGACAGCCTGCATGCCCCTTTTTATAATGGATAATATAATATTTTAATGTTGGCAGTACTCGTGTCATTGCCGAAACAAATGCTTTCCACGAACTCCACCAGTTCGGTCAGCTGGTCAGCGCAGGCAAGGTTGCTAGCTGGCATTCTGTCAGTGTGTCAGTACGTAGAATTTACGGCGGGGGAAAACGGAAGGGTTAGTTGTCAAAACCTAGTATTGAATAATTAACATTCTATTGATTTCGAACCTGAGACAGTAATAAAGTATTGAGTTCTATTGCAGGTTAATCTAACAGTACATTTCTGTTCCAGGGATTTAATTCATTTTATATCCTTTAGCTTGTCCGAAATACTATTCCATATGAAAGAAGAAGGCCATGGAGTTACAATGGCCGAAAGGTCGACGTTTATTAATTTGACACAGCTGATCACCAGCGAAGCCTTTATTGCTATTCCATATATTATGAAACCACTTACACTTAAACATTTAAATTTTGGCAGATATTCCCTAAATGTATCTTCTATTTAAATGCGGAAAACAATTGATTTCACACTGCACATTTAACTTGCTTATGCTCAATGTCCAGAACAGTGTTCGCTAAACTGAATCGTTTTTATGTGCTTTGACATTAGACTATCGCACAAGATTAGTGTAATGAATGTATATTATGAATGTACACCGCCCGCCTCGGTAGCGTGGTGGTTCAAGAGGTCCCGAGCTGGAATCTCGGTCAGGGTAACCTGGATAAGGTTTTTGCCAGGGTTTTCCCTTATCCTGAAAGCTGAATGTCGAGTAACTCTAAGCACTATGGACCCTGGGCTCATTTGACCGTCATTTAACCCAGTCCATTCATCGTCCGATATTACTTAACGTTGGAGGACGTAAATTACAAAATAAGAAGAAGACATGTATAACATATGCAAGCATAAGCCTTCTGCAGACTGCCTCAGTGTTTTGGTGGTTAGTATGTTAACCTGCAAATCCAGAGGGCCCGAGTTTGATTCATTGGTGAAGGGTGGGGATATTTCTTCTTCCAAGATTATTGCCAATCCTCCCCAGGATCTGAAAGCATAAAGGAGAGTCTGAATGTATGGGTATTTTGCCAAAGATTAAACCAATAGTTAACGAATGAGCACAAATGCCAATATCAATAAAACTATTCAATAGTGCAGCTGCCGACATGACCTAAAATGGTAAGGTCAGCATATGAATGGAAGAAACGTTGTCCCAAAGACTTTCCTTTGTAGATAAATATAAAAGCGCAAAAGACCAGAAGCATCTAAAGTTTTAAATTTATATAATATTCCTTCTAAACCCTAAATAAAGTATCACTTAAGAGCTTAACGCAACTAAATCTGTGCTGCAAGGAATTGCTCTTATTTCCACGATAGAAGCCGCATTGTGTAGCTTATAGAACATTTTCGGTCTTTCTGTTCACCCTCGAAAATGCACATACGCGTGGTGGTTTGTAGCGCAGAGGAGACGGGTTTGAGTCTCATCTTGGACATGTACCTATGCTTGTGTGTAACTAAATATCCACTGTCACAAAAAGACCAATACTAAGTAAACTGGTAAAATTAGGATATATTTATAAATAAGTTCAGGCTTCGGAATGGATAGAGAGCCGTAGAACGGTTTGTCTACACATGATTGCATATGATGGCTTTGAAATTCCGATCTCTTTGAATGGCCAATATACAAATATCTAATGTGATGCACTTACATTAATCTCCACTCTTGTCAAATTGTTCTTTCAAATGCTTATTCTTCTATTTACTTCATGTTATTTGAAATAGCATTTGCAGAAATGATATTCTTGCTAATTTTCTTGTAGATGCAAGTGGAATATAGAAATACATTAGCCTTAAGCAATAGTCAGTTATTTAAAGAGCTGATCGCTACGTGATGCCCCCAAAATTGCATTCTTTTTGAATGGCTAAGAGCTAAAGCACTGAATAACGACTTCCTATTTGAGAAAAGTACACGTGTTGGAAAATTCGAAAAATAACAAGGAACATCTCAAATTCTGCACTCAACAAATAAGTTCTGTTAGACAAGGCATCGCGGGTGATCAGCCGTGTTATGTCTATAAAAGTCGAGCTTTCCACCATTCTATACACAACGGCCTCCTTCAGGCCTTTATTCAGATCCTGAAGAAGGCCAGGTATCACGTGTCAAGCTTAAGAAGGTCGAGCTTTCAGCCATTCTATACTCCATGACCTCCTTCAGGCCCTCATTCAGAACCTGAAGAAAGCCATGAGCTATATAATGGAGGAGAGCTCGACCTTCACAAACCTGATACGATTGTTTGCCCGCAAAGCCTTGATTAAAACGTGTGTTTTAATGAGAACCATATTTATTGAATAGACTTCTGACTTCATTCCCAAAGAATGCCGCATACTTCATTTGCCATTCAAATATTTCAGGCATATAGTATTTAAATCAAAATCAATAGTGCTGTTTTTGAGGTCCCGAGTTCGAATATCGGTTAAGGTTTTTCCGGGGTTTTCCTTATCCTGATAGACAAATGCCGGGTAACTTTATGTCCCAAGGACCCCGGACTCATTTGAGCAGCATTTGATCCATTTCATTCACCGTCCGATATGTCTTAACGTTGGAGGACGTAAATTACAACAACAAAAAACGTACACGTTCTAACAATGATATTAAAAAGTAAATACAAAATAAAAGAAAAATATAATCCAAACACCTTCAAGCATAATATTCATAAAGCTAAGAACAGTCCTATTTCGCCTAACGATCTGGGAAAATAGGCAGAATTCCAAGCTCAGAGTAGAAGGGTTGACAGGAATCAAACTGCGGACATTCTACGTGTTATCATGAGATATCTCCATGTTTCCAGGCCGTTTATTTGACTTTTCACTAACCACTGAAATTAATAATAACCGAACATTAGCATCAGTTTCCATCCATGGTTACACTTGTATTTCAATCACACTAGATTGGATTTAATCGTATCTAAATGCTGCAGCCTGACAGGAATATATGTACTGCTGTGCATGTAAATGATATTAAATAGGGGAGGGAAAAAGGTTCCCACATCGATGGCTTATATAGTAACCGTGTGCGTGCATTAATTTTGGAACTTCTCTAACTAGAAGTGCATCTCTTCTATCTCTACTAGTACTGTTCTTAAAATTTCCCTGTCCACTTGAGACGTGCCCAATAATTTTCTCTTGTACCCACCTTTCTTTCCCATCAGCCTCCTAGGAGCAATAAATTTCCAAGAAATGCCATTGTGGGCGAAGTGATTACTTGTCTTCGGGTCGGTGAGGGTCTGGCCAATCTCTGCTAGCTCTCGGTTGGCAGCATAAAATGTCATTGCTTTGTCTGAATAAATTATGTGGGGCAGACTCCTTCTACTAGAGAAACGCTTAAAGGCAATGAGAAATATTTCGGTGGCCATGTTCGTCGCCAATTCCAAATGCAGCGCCCTAGGTGTGGCACAAGGGAAGAGCACGATATATGACTTATGGGTCTCTCTTCCTACCTTGATGTACAGTGGACCAGCACAGTCCACCCCTGTGACGGCGAAAGGGTTGGTTTGTAAAACACGACCCCTTGGTGGTGGTACCTCTACTTCATGTCCCCTTTGGCTGTTTGCGTCCTTACACTGCAAACACGTATGAAGTACCTTTTTAATACTCATTCGTGTCCTTGGGATCCAACACTTTAACCGGAGTTCTGATAAGACAATCCGAACTTCCAAGTGGTGTTGTCCAATGTGTGTGTCTTGGATCAACACTTTCGTAAATGGATGTGATCCATCGGGTAGAAGTGAATGCGTGTTCGGTGTACTCTAGTCGTCCTCCTAGGTGTATAAGTCCATTTTCAAGGAAGGGATTATATTGGTGAAAACCGGATGCTGATGAAATGGGGTCCCGGTATTCAGCCGCGAAGCTCTCTCGTTGCATATGTCTAATCCATCGAAATTCTGCAGTATCTAACTCTTTATCCGTCAGTTCGCCTGTGCATTTCTTAAGATTCTTCATGTTGTTTGCGAAGCGTAAGACCCATGCCATGACTCGGAGTGTCTTCTCAAACAACTTGCGTTCATGGGGCATATGTCGATGGCCAACACCCGAATGTTCGTTTCCTTTGCTTCTAGAACGGGAGTGGCATATCATTCAGGTGATTTTTTGGCCATTGTGATCGATGTTGAAGCCAAACATGTGCATTCTATCAGTTTTCAAGTTCTGCCAAAATGGGAACTGTAATGCCTCTTGTGAAGTGATCTGCCGGGTTGCTCTTACATGGACAGTATCGGCATTGTGACGAAGTAGTGTGCGTTTGTATTTCTGTAACTGTATTGGATACGAAGGTCTTTTATTGTTTTGGATCACTTCTAATCCACCCCAATACAATGGTAGAATCGGACAACAGATTAACATTTCTCGGATCCAAACCTTTCGCCTCGCAGAAGTATTGAAGAAGACGGACCTCAATGAGGGTAGTAAGTAACTTCAGTCTTGGGACAGAAATCCTTTTTATTGGAGCCGGTCTGTTTTTACTGCAGACGATCCTCAGGAAGCATGGTTTGGAGCTTTTGTTTTGATGTAAACGACAGCATCGTAAGCTCCTTCTGAAGCGTCAATAAACACGTAATGTCAATCCAGCTAGGAATGTATATTGATGATAATAAGTGAAGATTTGATATCCATAAGTACCATAATTGTGCTAAATCGGTTGGTAATAGTTCTTCCAACCTAAGCCTCTGAGCCAAGTATCTTGGAAAATCATTTTCCCAAGTATACCTACTGGTGCGAAAAGTCCCAAGGGATCATAAAAATGTGCAATTGCCTGGAGGACATGTCTCTTAGTTACTGGTGCATTCAATATCTTTGGTAGTATTTTTTATTTATATTTGAAAATAGTATCGCTTACAGTACTCCAGTCAACACCTAGTACACTTGCCACTGACCTTGATTCCAACCGCTTATTTGGCCATAAATGTTTTAATTTTTCCGAGTTGTTTGCCCATTTGGAAAGTGGAAGTTGTATTTGCTGCACGAGTGCAGTGAGTTCAAGGTATAGTCTAACTGCTTGACTATCTTCGTCCACGCTTGCTACAAAGTCATTCATAAATGTACATTTGTCGAGCAATGCAGAAGCCACCGGGTAACACTTTTGCTTTAGTTTTGCGATCTTTCTCAGAAGCTGATAGGAGAAACCGGCAGCATGTAAGTCCAAACGATAGACGTTTGAAGCAATACGCAATTTTATATTCAGTAGGGCGGTAATTATCGTCCTCCTGATGTTCTAGACTGTACCACAGAAACGGTATCAGAACCCTATCTTTTTTCATTTAGGGCTAATTGAAGGAAGGCTTGGTTTCCATCACATTAAAGTGCTTTAGAAAATTTTGGAAATCGAAGTAGTATCGCTAGAATCTCGGGCAATAGGTTTGGACCCATATCAAGAATGTCGTTTAAAGCCGGAGACTCCGGTTCGTGTGAAGATGCATTAAATACAGTTCTATGTTTCACTAAGCCATCCTTTTGTTTCTTCACTATATGGTGCACTAAGTAGTATAGGTTGCCACATTTTTCTTCCATTAGAGAAACTTCCACTTGGTAATTTCAGATGATCCATCATTAGTTCATATTAAATAGCCTTGGGCTCACTATTGCTGTCAAAATTTCTCTCTAGGGAACGAAGGCGTTGTTTGGCAGTGGTTATATTATTAGAGAAGTGAATATCTGTGCTTCTGGGTAAGGAAACAACCTGATGACGCCTACACTGTGCCTAATAATTGGCTAGGCTACTGGTCTCCCAATGTGCTTCCAGTGGCTAGTCTCTTACTGAGATTATTCTCAATTTCCACATACATCTCTAATAGACGTTCAACGTCAACGTGTATCTGTTCACGACACTACCCTTAATAAAGTCCCATATATTTTCTGTATATTTAGGATCCAGTTGAGACACTAGAGAGTCTCTCTGATAAAGGGACGGAATTCTTACTTTAAAATTCATTCATAAATCGCTGGAAAGTTGTAGGCAGGTTTCGAAGGCCAAAGCTCATAACGTTAAATTTGATAATCAAAAGGGTATGATGATAGCAGCCGTCTTCTTACCCTCCTCAACTATATTTATCTGAAAGTATGCCTTGAATTTGACAGTTTTGGAAAAATAATTCTTGCTTTGCAGAATATAGTAGAAAACTTTTATCCTTGGATCAGGTTAACGGCCAGGAACTGTTCCTTCATTTACGCTCCTATAATCACCACACACCTAGACGTATTGTGCGGTCCAAATTAGGAAGCATTTGCAGAGGACTAGCTCATAAAGGTTTGGATGACCTAATACGACGATTGTCCATCTTGAATTTGAATTCTTGTTACGCCTCTGTCACACCCTATGGGTCCAGTTCTCTAGCCTAGAAAGCACGAATGGATCTTCGGTGATATTTTGGTGTTTGATATGATGCCTGATTTCTTCAGGACTTAAACTGGCTTGGCTATATCTGGGTATTGCTACAAAAATTCCGACAAATTAATGTTTTGGTGCATAGAATTGACAACATTTTCTTCTAAGATTCGCATAGCTTCACACTCAGTACAGAGCTTGGTTGCACCATATATCAATTTTTTGTTGCACACATTCATTAGTAAGTGGTGCTTACACAGAAAATCAGCTCCCGGCATTGCCTTATTGACCTTCGTAACAGCAAATGGTAAATTTAAATGGCGACGAAGTCCTTAATTAAATATACGTATTTCAATATTGAAAGTCGGAACTTGGATTCCGTTAGCAGCTTATAATTTATAAGACACACCAGTTTTAGTTTTCGGTGTAGCTTGATCCAGTGAGACAGCCGCCCTGTCAACTAAAAATTGCGTGTGCGACATCTTTTCAATGTCAAGTACGCGAGTTTTGCCTTGTTGCACCCTATGCACTCTGGAAATAGTTGAGAAACGGAATTGTTAAATTTAGTTTCATCTTCCTTAATTTTACAAATACTGAAGTCAGCCTCCCTTGATAAAGCCCTATTTCAAGTCTCTCTGTGTAAAGAGGTGCAATTTTTAAGCCGAACTTACTTACTTATCAAGATCTTCGAATACCCTTTCGTTATTCGCCATATTGTTGCGAATCCATTATTGCGACTGGCGGCGTACCCGCACTTAGTGTTTGGCTCGGAGCGATAAGAGACAGATAGCGTAGTGTGGAGATAAAGAGCCTGCCAAAACAGATAAATATAGCCCGGAGATAAAAGTTTCGCCGACACAGATCCAGACAGAGTTATCCACAGACAGCGCACCAAGAAGCGCCACATACAGGATGTACTGGGCCCAATGTGAGTCGCTGAAGATCAGAGAGGGCGTGCTGTTCCGGGTATGGAAACCACCCGATGGTAAGACGCAGAGAGAGCAGTTGGTACTTCTCCTGAGTAAGGTCCGGTAGTCTTAGAAGTGCACGCCGGTACTTCAGGAGGACACCTGGGAGCAAACCGAACGACCGAAGAACTTTGGCAGCGCTGCTACTGGCTGAGGCTCCTAGCAAAGGCTGAGAGATGGTGCCGTCAATTTCATGAGTGCGCGGCGAGTCGCGGGCCCAAAACTAGGAGCCGGGGTCGCATGCAGCAGTACAGTGTCAGAGGGCCTTTCGAACGGATCGCCATCGATATAGCTGGGCCATTTTCAGTGCCCAACCGAGGCAATACGTGCCTGTTGGTAGTTGTGGTCTACTTCACCAAGTGGACGTAGGTATATGCCATCCCGAACTAGGAGGCGACGACAATCACAGACTGTCTCGTAGAGCAACAGTTCTGCCGTTTTGGGATGCCGCTAGAGCTCCACAGCGACCAGAGCACCACCTGATGAAGGAGGCACTGGAAAGTCTTTGGGTGAACAAGACTCGCACAACACTCCTACCTCCACAGTTGTACGGCATGGTAGAGAGATACATCAAGACCTTAGAAGAAAACCTTAGGAAGGTCGGGGCCAGCCATCAGCTAGACTGGGGCGTAAAGGTGCCGCTGTTCTTGCTGGGCTACCGTTCCTCAATACACGACACCACTAGGATGGCGCGAGCCAGCTTAATTTTCGGCCTAGAGCTACGCTTTCCCCGTAACTTGGCCTTTGTGAGCCCCCGGGAAGCAAAAAAGCTAGCAACCGAGTATGTGGAGAAGCTGGTGTACCATCTCCACGACATGCATGAGATGGCTCGTCAGATCATTCAGAAGACGAGCGATCGCATGGAGACCCGGCAAAAGCCAAGGGTTCCGCAAGGTGACCTGGTGTGGTTGTAACGCCTGACCCGGACCAAGGGACTCAGCACAAAACTTCAACAACCATGGCAAGGACCGTACCGAGGGGTAAAGAGGATTAACCACGTGGTCTAACGCATCCAGAGGTTGCCCCGAGGGAAGATGTTGGTGGTACAACTGGATCGTCTGGCCCGCTAAAATGGTGTTGTTTGGGACGACCAGTGTTGAGGAGGGAGCCATGTCGCGAATCCATTATTACGATTGGCGGCGTACGCGCACAAAGGGTTTCTCGTGGAGCGATAACAAACAGATAGTGCTGTGTGGAGATAAAGAGCCTGCAAAACAGATAAGGATAGCCCGGAATTAAAAGACTTGTCGACACAGATAGAGTTAGACGTATGCAACGTTCATGTTCTGTCTGGTGGCGTCTTGCAGAACATTTATTATCTTCTGGAACCATGAAGTCGTGTATAAAAAGAAGCCGTGGCAAGTTTATTGACTGTTGAAAAACAGAGTCGTAACTAGAGTTGTAATTGAAACCGGCGTGTTTTAAAAGTGAGCTCCTTGTTGTGGTCAAGAGCTTCGTAGGTAGTAATTGTGTATGTGACTTGATTCTGCTTCTGTAAGGATTGAGCAGAGTGTATCTCTAGGGAACTAAAAACATATTGAGTTTCTCCAAATTGGACTTTTAATTCTACGAACCCACAAAGTCACAACATCTTCTGCAGATGACTTCGGGTTCACCAATATGTACCGTTCTTGTTCTGAAACAGTTTTGCTGGACAGCTTATTTTAGCACTATTTTTGTCGCCCCTTTTACCACTGCTTATTCTTCACTTGGTGGATTTGCTTGTCCACTGTGCCCTGATTTTGGTATCCCTTATCTTTCTTTTCTTTCCAACTGGTTTCCGGTCATCGCCTGCTTCCGTGCGGTGGGCAGATGCAGGTTCTTACTCAGATTTAATATAAACGCAAGTGAAAGAACAGCATATATTAACACATATGGTCATGGAAATATATAATGCGGATTGACAGTTTGAGATAATTCCATTTCCTAAGTCCTCTTCAATTCAACTCCAATGTTTACGACAACTTTAAATGGTTCATTGCGTCATGATTCAAATAATAACAAATACGTAACGCTCTTCTAAGCGTTATTGTTTGGATGTTATCTAGGTTATACAGGCATATCTTTAGTCATTCACTACCTTGTTTTAATTACACATATAAAGGCTTGCTCTTTCTAATGATATGGACGAGGGCCTCTGGTTTTATGCAATATCCAAGAAAACCTAATCCATTTAATCTAAATACTTACTTTGCTATATTAGTAGAAAGCCCATGCCGAGGTAGTCGTTCCAAGATTAGTTCCAGGTGTGATTTATGATCTCCCATACTATCTGATACTAATGAGTTTTCTTGTAATACCTCGGTGAGGCGACTTACCTTCCTCAGGATGGAGAGTCGATGATCTCTCCAGCTTCCTTGTTACTGCGATGATGTAGATTTGACGATTCGCCGGCAGCTCTGTCGATGAGCGATAAACTCTGTAATCTCAGGCAGTAGTACGGCGCCAGCAACGGAATGGTGGATGGTGGCAACAAAATTGATTTTAAAACACTGTTTCACTTTTTGAGAATTTATTTTCTCACTGAATTATTACACAGCCGATGTTTTAAAACATGATTTACAAACGTCTTTCCTGATTTTAAAGGCTAGTGAACGCATCAGCGTGCCACACATTATTTACGTATTCCCTTTTGCGAGGCGTACTGGACGAGCCTTTTCACCGATCGCTAATCCGTAGATAAAATTACTTTTGTAACTTGCCGGAACCTAGCAGTCCTCTTGCAATTTAATAGTGCGTCTGTGTCCGAGACGATATCAATAACACGTCTGACTGCATCAAAGAAAAACCAGAAAGAATGAGACCTTTCACAAGTGAAGATGAAATCAAATTACAATTTTTACTGGACTCGGATTGGTGCATTCTACAATGTCTTGTTTCTAAGGGACCAAAACTTGAATTTGATTGGCTTGACGTCAAAGGTTGAATTTCTGGACAGTTCCATAACTTGGAATGATAATAAACCTAGGCAATCGGTTGCGTCACAAATAAAGCCATCTTGGTTTAACCTTTCAATTAATTTCAGAGGGCCATGTTTGCATTACATCTCTATATATAGAAATTTTAACGAATTTCTTGAATTATCTGAAAAATCAGCTTCAACCTATTTTTTCCCTGTGTCATACTTCTATAGGATGGCACTTTCCATGGAGTATCCAATGGCATATCTAACTCGGTTTGTAGAAAAAGGTGACTTACCTGTTTCTTTTCCTGGGTCCTTCAAGCTATTTTGTACTACACATGCATACCGCAGTCATGACCATAACACAATATTTTCTTTTTCAGGATGCTGTTTCTTATGTCTCTTCACTGTATTCATCAGGTGAAAGAAGATCAAACTTCATTTTCCTGTGACTCTGAAGTGAAGATTTTACTGACATTAAATAAACAAAATTTCAAGTATAGTCAATTATTTGAAAAGCACTAAATAAACTGTTCTTCTTTTCTGTTTACAAACATTTTAATCAGTGAATGTTCATTATGTAAAGTGCCCGCAGTTCCAACACTTATTATTAAGGTACAAGTAATAAAGTTATTTTGTACTACAAATGTATACCACAGTCATGCCATAACATAACTTTTTCTTTTTGACGGAGTACTGGTAAACCATACAGAGACAGAGTCCAACGTCAAGACTTGCCATATCGCCAGAGAGTGACGTTGCACGGTGTGGCTCAGGCCTCACATGTGACGTGGCTCAGGCCACTGCTCAAGTAAAAACAATCACATGTCAAAATATCACTCACACTAAGCTCATATATGACTAATTTGATATATAAATACATCACAAAGGTCATGCTCACATTTTCAATTTTACTTTACTATTCGTGCAGTCATATCACAATATGATTTATCTAGTTATTATACTCCTTCTGGGTTTAGTTGTCCCTATGCTAAGTGTGCAGCAGGCCCTGTATATCATCAAGATCTGCTCACCTTTGGACAACTACTTCCAAGTTTTTAAATTTGACGTATGTAACGAAATCCTCGCGTGGGTTTCTCCAATGCCCCAATAAGCTGACAAACATGCTCACTGATCACACCTCTTTACAACGAGACCATTACAGTGATCAATTCCTTCAGGTCTGTCAGTATCTAAAAGAATACGGGCTAATAATATATTCAAATCCTAATTCCTTTTTAGTTTCCCCAGAAGCTAGTTTACACTACAGAAATAGATTATTAACATATTATAGAGAACAATATATCTCATATGTTACATGCCCATTAATATTTATAACCGTTGTACAAACAGAACATTTATTTATAAGCCGTGTTCTTCTGTTTACTTCTTAATCGAGCTCAAATTCCATTACACATTTCCACATTAGTTTGCAGACATAAAAGAATGCAGTAATCTACAGTGGCATTAGGATCCTTTAAGAGACGATCGCAATATAATATGAATGATTTTCCGTGCTCTTCGTATTTTCACGGGAAATGATTCGTGACTTACCTCTTGATAATATAGAAATATTCGAGAATTCAAATGAATAAACAATATTAAAATTCGTAAGCTTTCACGGCCGGTGTCAGTATAATATAAATTATTAACCGTGCCTGTGGGTCGTGTTCTACTGGGCTCCTTCTTCGTCTGCGGCTGCGGCAGACATCTTCAGTAGCAGGGCGATCGAAGTGTCCTGGCAGAAGTCTCAACAGCAACTGTGATAATAATAAATAATATTTCTGAAATGCTTGACGCCCCACCCACAAAGTATATTAATTTGGTCTTTCAACATGAACATTTTTATGTAGTAAGAGTTCTCTCTCTCTCTCTCTCTCTCTCTCTCTCTCTCTCTCTCTCTCTCTCTCTCTCTCTCTCTCTCTCTCTCTCTCTCTCTCTCTCTCTCTCTCTCTCTCTCTCTGTGTCTCTTAGGGTTTACAATTATGCAAAAGGTCATTGATAATGAAGAGAGCGTCAACGGCTACTCCCAGAAAATTAAGATTTCATTCTATATATAAAAATGAGTTGACGTTTGTTAGTCTCACAAAAACTCGAGAATGGCTGAATAGATTTGGCTCCTTTTAGTCTTTAAATATTTTTATCTGCCCAGGGAAAGTTTAAAAAGTCAGAAAAATACCTGAAGTGATAACGGACCGGGTTATTAACTAAATATAAATGTACACACGCAAACTTTAACGGAACACACACACCTTCTTTTATTTTTGACAAACATTGCAAAATAGAAAGATAGTCCAAGGTCTTCAAAGCTACTTCACTTACCATGTTTTATTAAATAACGTTTATCGTTTGTTATCAAGACTGAAAATTTTTAAATAGGATGATTTTTTTTTTAATTTTTGTCCTCCAACATTAAGTCATTTCGGACGGTGAATGCAATGGGTGAAATGATGCTCAAATGTGTCCAGGGTTCATGGAGCTTAGAGCTACCCGACATTTGTCTGTAAGGATAAAGGAAAACCACGGAAAAACCTGACCGAGATTGGCCGCGCCGTGGCTCAGTGGTTAGACCGCTTAGCTCTCACCTAGGCGGCCCGGGTTTGATCCCAGGGGACCGCAAAGTGAGATTTGTGGTGGACAACACGGCGCTGGGGCGGGTTTTCTCCGGGATATCCGGTTTCCCCCGCCATCTCATTCCACCGGTGCTCCTTCTTCATCTCATGTATCATCAGTGTCATCGCCTGCGGTGCCGTATGTAGTAAAAGCGGGCGTTAAAAACTACACATTTCATTACTGAGCGAGATTCGAACTCGGGACCCCCTTGAACGTTAGGCAGACATGCTACCATGTACGCTATCCAGGCGGGCAAGTAAGATGATAATATACCTTTCGAAGATTAGAGAAAACTTTTCTCTGAGCGCACTGTAAAACTATAAATATTTGACCAGAAACAATTGTCAAATATTAGTCTATCCTTGGATACTTTCTTTATAATTCATGAATGTGAATTTCATTGACATAAAATTAATTGAATTCCTTTGTGACTTTGTAAAGTTCGGGGAAGCGTTTTTATTATGGCAAGAAGAAAACGAACTGACTTAGGTCGTAGCAGTCAGCAAAATGTGCGAGAAGCTACACCACGTGCTGACCGCACTGTGAGCAGCGAGATGCAAATAATGTTAATAGTCGTGTTGGTATGCCAGAATTACGTTCTAGAGTGTCTGTTTCTTCCTGGGGAGTTGGTTTTGTACAAGTCAGTTGACACAGTTATAAACCAGGATGACGCAGTCAACTATCCCAAAAGCCTTTAAATTCATTAGAATTTCTTGGACTCCCACCTCACAATTTAAAATTAAAAGTAGGATCAGCTGTGCTCATGCGGTGTAACATTAACCAACCACGACTGTGCAGTGGAACGAGACTAACTGTGAAAAATATAATGAATAACGTCATCGAGGCAACAATCATCTAAACGGAGCAAATATCTTGATCCCGCGTATTCCGATGTTTCCAACGGATTTACCTTTGATTTTAAACGTCTGCAATTTCCCGTGCGTTTGGCCTTTACGATGACAGTAAATAAATCGCAAGTGCAGTCGTTGGAAGCTTGCAAATTAACTTGGAGTTTCTCTATGTCTTGGACAACTATAGTCCGACAACCATCAACTGAATATACTTACGCACCATAAAAATAAAAGACAAACATATATATATATATATATATTTTATGGATAGGGTCGACATGAAAAATTCAATGCCATGGCCGGGATTTGAAGCACAAGTTAATTGATGGAAATGAATCATTTCTCCACACTAGCCGTTCATAGGCTAAGGTTTTTGATGAATACTGTCGACATGAAAAATTCAATGCCTTGGCTGGGATTTCAACCACGGATCTCCTGGTTTCCATCCAGTCGCTCTTAACCTTTGAGCTACATTGGCCAGCTTACCGTCCTGACATTAAATTCTCCATTTGACTCGTATATTTCCCCGGTAGACCACTAGGAGCTCCAGCATCCGAGATACACCAGAAACTGGACGGAAACCAGGAGATCCGTGGTTGAAATCCCAGCCAAGCATTGAATTTTTCATGTCGACAGTATTCATCAAAAACCTTAGCCTTGAACGGCTAGTGTGGAGAAAAGATTCATTTCCATCAATTAACTAAAATAATCAGAGCTAAATGATGAAGCCTGGTACTCAAGTACTTACGATAGTAAGTCGCCAGAAACAGTGTATCTCGGATGCGAGAGTTCCTAGTGGTCTACCTTGGAAATATACGAGTCAAATTGACAATTTAATGTCAGGACGGCAAGTTGGCCATGGTAGCTCAAAGGTTAAGAGTTACTGGATGGAAACCAGGAGATCCGTGGTTGAAATCCCAGCCAAGGCATTGAATTTTTCATGTCGACAGTATTCATCAAAAACCTTAGCCCACGAACGGCTAGTGTGGAGAAATGATTCATTTCCATCAATTAACTAAAATAATAAGAGTTAAATGATGAAGCCTGGGACTCAAGTACTTACGATAGTAAGTCGCCACAAACGGTGTATCTCGGATGCGGGAGTCCCTAGTGGTTTACCGGGGAAATATATGAGTCAAATGTAGAATTTAATGTCAGGACGGCAAGTTGGCCATGGTAGCTCAAAGGTTAAGAGCGACTGGATGGAAACCAGGAGATCCGTGGTTCAAATCCCGGCCATAGCATTGAATTTTTCATGTCGACTTTATCCATCAAAAACCTTAGCCTATGAACGGCTAGTGTGGAGAAATGATTAATTTCCATTAATTAACTAAGACAAAAATATTGTTAGCAGAAAGCTTTAAATTAACTTAATTGTAATTGTGTTGTATTTAAACTTCATCCCCAGATGTAGAATAAATAACTAAGCCGAAGTCGTTTTATTTATATCTACAAATTTTATTGGCGGTTCGAAATTTGTCAGGTCAGCTTGCTTATAATAAAAACATCTTTAAAATATGGTACTGTAATAAAATCATTTGAGTAATTTTCGAAGGAGTGAAAAACAACGCAATAAGCTTTATGTGAAGGAGTGTTTACAAAAGAGATATTTTTCTGAAAATTTCATTCTGCTTCCTTTATAGGTACTGAAGTCAGATATCAATATAGCATTCAACCAAATGTTCGTTTTTAAGTTATTGTTTACAGGCAAACACACAAAACATATACACATACACGAATGTTTAACAAAAATACCTTTTGAGAGCTCAAAGCGGCATTGTTTGTGAAGTTTTAATTGACATTTTCTGTGGAATAATACTTCCTCTACATACTCTAAATTCGTAGTAGAGAAATTAAAAGGTTTTGTATACGGTGCTTGTATGCATCTTTCTAAGTTTAAGAATTAACATTTGTTTGTTCAAACCTTAAATTACCCAGTTATATAACATTTGCTAAGCGGGCATCCAACCATTGCAGTATGTGCGTGTCCTTATATCATACGGGATGCATAAAACAATGACTGATTTACACTCTTGGAATAAAAAAAAATCAATTAGTCAAATACGTTCTCGATACACATTCGAATATCTGTCGCCACATGCCAAAAATTAGTAATTTTAGGTAATGAATGAAAATAGACTGCTTCCTACAGAAAGTCTTGTTATTCACATTGATTAAGTGTAGGACTGCCCCACCTGTCTGATTTCCAACCTTATTCTCTCGAGGGAATTTACGATTCATAACCACCGTCGTACACGAGCCTCCATCAGCATGCTGCGTTTTATAGCATCGCTCATATACATAATAGCTGTAACAAGTGAGTAAACATGCCCTCAAGAGTCTTTATGTTGCTTAATAGTGCCATGATGACTAGAACTTCCGCACATAGCCGCCAGAGGCGGCACCTGCACCTCAAGCATTTGTTCCTGCACCGTGAAACTTAGGACTCCATTTGGTCTTCATAAATTTTCTATTACGATTACGAAGTCCAAGTGGATAATATTGAATCACATTTTAGAAGGGGGGACTAAATACTCATAGTGCGTGTATATATATGTGTGTGTGTGTGTGTGTGTGTGTGTGTGTGTGTGTGTGTGTGTGTGTGTGTGTGTGTGTGTGTGTGTGTGTGTGTGTCCCTTTCTCACCAATACTGGTGTTATGAGTCGCTTGGGTTCCCTCAGAGCGAGGGAGCCGAAGCATATTTTCCTGATAGATTAGATCAGGTTTGAGGGGTCGGCCCAACGCCAGGGATGAAAAAATGATGGAGCAATTGGTGGAATGATGGCCAAGGAAACCGGAGGACCCGGAGGAAACCTACCCCTGCGCCATGTTGTCCACCACAAATCCCAATTTGCGGTCGCCTGGGATGAAAACCGGGCCGCCTAGGTGAGAGTCAAGCGGTCTCAACCATGGCGCTGCCACATATATAGGTATATCCGTAATATGTCAGGCCCGTATTCTTCAGGTGCCGGGATCGATTCATTTGGTGTTAGTCTTTGTTTTCATGGGATTTCTGTGATTTCTCCGGGATGGTAGGCAGATATTGGAGTGCTTCTCTTTTATCACGGATTATGTGTTTACCGTTTCAGCATTTTAAGACCAGGTGATGGCGGTTAGCGCATTGCACCAGCATGGTTGAATTTTCAGATTTGAATATGGCTCTCTGGCGCTTGGCGGAGGTGTTGAGGCCTTCTCCCTTCCTATGAGTGTGATCGTCGTCCTTGCACAGCCCCCTAGCTTGTGCCTTGGGCAGTGCTAGCCGGCGTCAGTAATGTGCTAAATAATTAGAAAATGTTATCCTAAACACTGCTAGATATCAAGGAAAACCATTTTATATGTATTCAACTGTCAAAGAACGTATACTAAATGTATGATGAAACTGAACCTAAATTGGAGATGACTAAAAAATAAAATTTTTAAGTATCACCTATTTTCAGATGAACCAAGTACGTTTGCTTAGACGTAGCATTTGGCCAGAAAATATTGGATTCTACTATACAGCGTTCTACACTTTTCATGAAATACATAGCTAATTATAAATACCCGATTCCGGTCGTTTTCCTCCTTAAAATGAGGCTCTGGTTTCCCTAATAAAAAGGGAGTCATATTTCCTCTCAATCTTCTGTTATTCAAATAAGTGTGGTGCAAGTTCCCTCCATACAGTGCGATTTTCCATCACGCTTTACACAGGCTGTGACTGTCTGCGATATTAACAGAAATAACCAATAAATGCCTTTAATGTGTTTAAATACCATTTTCATCAATCAAATAATCATACACATTAATGAGATGAAATCCTCTAAATAAAATTTTGGAGGTACCTTAATATTGCAATATTGCAATAGACCGACCTGTCCGTCATATAATTGTTCTGTTTTATTTTCCAAATATGTCGTTTTAATACGTTTCTGTATTATTAGCTGGACAGGTAACGGATGAATTTATTTTAGTTTTACTATCTCTTTGTACTTTAATATAACATCTGAAACCTAATGTGTTGCGGTGGGACCTGAAAAAGCCGTTGAATATGGCGTTGAAACTTTCAGGAGCGTTCGTCGTTTGAAATGCAGTAATATACATGTTTCAGCCCATGGTATTGATGGGGAAAGGACATCGGTGTAGTTTTTACAAATTAGACATCTGCGACATGAAATGTTGCACAAAACAATTTCCGAAGTCCGAGTTGTCCAAATACCTTAGAAATATAACAATGCCAAAGTCCCAGTCAGTATACAGGTCCCAGTCCTAAATCTGAATTTTCTTCATCGTGCTTGGCGATAGCGACTTCATAATCTACAGCTAACTATGATGGCTTTTACGTAAGATTGACTCTTTTACATCCTTCTGCTAATAAAAACATTGCAGTAAAATATGTCCTCCTTGATTTCTCATTTAACAATACAAAAATCTATTAAATTTAGCATCCGTTTCTCACTTTAGCAAACATCTGCTAAAAATATATATGAGCATTGCTGAAATGCCCAGTCTACAAACACACACGCTGCAAAGCAGAATTTATACAACTTAGATACACAAAGAATGGACTCTCTGTACCTCTGCACTTTTCAGAAGGAAAAGAATTTCACTTATTGTTTTGAAATTTCTAAAAGTAGCCTTATGGTCATAGAGTAAAGTTTAAACATCCATATCCTTATGCCAGATATTACCAGAATGCATTTAGATACCGACTGCTTTCCTGCTTTTGGACTCTGGAGTAATTAACAACGTTTTATACTTTATTATTTACATATACTAGGTCAACAGAGGAAGTACTGCATACCGCCCAAAACACCTGTACTGAGGATTTACTGGTCATACATATTTTGAGGCTCCCTGATACCTTATAAAGCATTTTAAGAAAAATATGCCTGTGTGTATGAGTTACTCCATGTATGTACCTGCTGCTTTGTGTGAAAAGCGGCATAAAGATTTAACTTCAGCTTTTCTCCAAGGATGTGATACGAATATATTCACCCTAATTGTATCCTTTACCTACCAAAAATATTTTGTAATTTTGTTATTTTCTTAAAATGGCTGTAACTTTATAAATTATACTGTCATATACAAATACCTGCATAATTAAAACATATATTTTTAACTTTTTTCCTAAGTGGTCGTGAATTCTTCGCTCTGTCACTTTTCTATAACTGCAAAAAATTTATGGCATATAAAATGTATGGTGTTTCCATTTTCGACATATTGTCTGTTATTATTCTGAATTTTCAGATAGATACTTTTTCGAGTGATAAGTGCTTCATTTTTTCTCATGGATATGCAAAGAGCATGAAATTTCACAGCCATAACTCGTTGTAAAAATTTGACTATCCCTTTAACACTCTGTATCATTATTATGTCTACATAAATATATAAATGCATAAAATGTAGCTATAATAATGTGGAAACGTAGAGTCGAATGAAAAATTCAATAACATAGCCGGGATTTGAACCACGGATCTTCTGGTTTCCCTCCAGCCGCTCTACCATTGAGCTACTATGGCCAACGTGCCGATATGACATTAAAATTAACATTAACATTAATGTCATATCGGCACGTTGGCCATAGTAGCTCAATGGTAGAGCGGCTGGACGGAAACCAGAAGATCCGTGGTTGTTAATTTTAATGTCATAGCGGCACGTTGGCCATAGTAGCTCAATGGTAGAGCGGCTGGACGGAAACCAGAAGATCCGTGGTTGTTAATTTTAATGTCATATCGGCACGTTGGCCATAGTAGCTCAATGGTAGAGCGGCTGGACGGAAACCAGAAGATCCTTGGTTCAAATCCCGGCTATGGCGTTGAGTTTTTCACTCTGACTCTACGTTTCCACAATTTAGCCTACACACGGCCAGTGTGAAAGAACAATTAATTTCCACTACCTATAATAATGTTTATTACGATTTATTACGCTTTGTAAAAATAGGTTGTGGATGAATGAATAGAGAAAGACGTGTGAACGCAAAAATGGGTCGCACAAAGCTTTTTGCGCTCAAGCTATTGCACCAGGTGAAGATTGTTATTTATTGAAAATATTTAATCTCTTAATTGATATGCACTATACTTTGAACAATTTCATTTTCGAACCAAGCATAACTTATAATTCGTCTTATTATCATTTAATTTGCCATTTAGATTAAACATTTCTAATTCCTCTCTTATTTCTTCACTGTTATGTGACCCTCCTTAGTGCACCCTTAAATGTCATTTCTGAGGACTGTATCTTACCTTTTGACTTTTATTTACTTTCTACAAATTAATTCCATAGGATATAACAGGTAAAGCAATAACCTCATAAAAATTTATTTGCTCCTCTTTTTGAAAATTTGATTAAATGTTCCATAGATTTCCTGGAATTTTATTAATATTAGGTTTATAATATAACCTTTATCACGTCCAATGCAATGTCCTAAATAATTAAAGTAGTTCGCTTTTTCTTTAATTTGATCATTAATTATTATTTTTGTTCCAATTAACTTTTTACTCGAAATGCTTCATTTCTGTTTTTGTAGGCTATATTTCCATATTGTATTATTGACAGACATTATTTATCTTTAAAGCATATATCTGTCCAAGTTTTCAGCGAATACAGATATACCCATTGTCTGTCTTCTGTTATTTTAATATCAGGACTCACCAGTTGTTTATAGATATCAAAAAGAGTGGATCTATCACCTTAGTGAACATCCTTTGTAAAAGTTTAAAATTGTTCACAATGTTAATTTATCCCATTATTTATTAAGATATATCTAGTAGTAAAGTATGACAGTTTACACTCGTACGTTGATGAGACAAACCTGAGAGAACTTAGCGGTTTGGAATCTGCAAAACGTTTAAGCTACAATATGCTATTTATTATGGATATGTTAAAAAGGTGGCTAGGGATGTTGTGAAATAAGCAGCCAGCTTTGTGTTTGAGTATGACTGGTTTTAAGGAATTCAAGAACATAAAAAAGCCGATCAAGTATCGCCACTCCATGTCATGTAGTACGTCTATGACGTCACATGTTATTGTTTTGTCTACGGAATTGTGTGCTTGTGTTTCGCTGAAAGTGATTGAAATGGAGGTCATTACTTCTTATAAAGGCAAGTAAGGTGTGCTTCATAATGATTACACATACCCGAAGTAAATTTTTGGTGTTATAAAACGAATCTGAGTGAAAAGAATGGTCCAATAAATGCGACGGTAGATTAACTAGTGGATCAATATTTTGAGATATTGTAGGATCAGTGTGGGGCAGGCTATGAAGCCTACAAAGAGCTGAAAATGCACTCCAGCGAAGAAAAGAGCATAGCAATAAAATTCTAAAACATAATTCTTAAAAAATAATGGCAAAGCTTATGAAGCCTATTTTAAACGAGCCGATGTCGGTAAAACATATTTTTTCCACTCCATGTTTTTAATGTTTTTATAAACTATTGCACTTGAGGTAAATCTATCTTTCAGTATTAAGCATAATTGCTAGCATTAAGTCTAAAGTGAATAATACTGATAGGCTGACAGCGTAGGCAATATACTGGAATTTCTAACACCGTCCCAACACGTCCTTCTTCGCGTACCTATTCCGTTCGAACGGTTACCATGGATTTATCTTTCGTAATAGATACCTCTCAGATAACGCACTGATTACTCCACGTGGAGTGAACATATATCTGTGATTTGTGATTCCTGCGAATTCCATGTGATGTGTTTATTGGTGCTTAGCACACTACCGGGAGGCGCGTCGGTACCCCTCTCACTCTTACAAGAATAATCAGTGCGTTATCTGAGAGGTTTCTATTGCCAAAGATAAATCATGGTAACCGTTCCAGCAGTGCGACTATACATATAGAACGCGGACCGCTTTTTTCGTGACATGGTACATTACTTCTTATAATTAATTAGAGGGAAATGCATTCAAATGTACAGTGAGGACGTATGGTAGGTTAATTATGCTATATACAGCTTATGCCAGAGTTGAAGAGTCACTCGTCCAAGCGCCGAGCGAGCTCAAAGTTGCTCAGTTCGATGATCAATCGGGAAGGACGTGAGCACTCACCTAACCTCAAAATTACGATATGCGTAATAATGCAACCAATGATTTCTAGTCTTATTCACAAAGCTTAGATGTATGCAGCTGAAATAAATGATTTAAGAACTACTATACTTGTAATTCAACATCAATTTGAGTATGACATTAATTATTATTTTCTTCTTTTTCATCTTGTTCCCGCAGAAAAGACATGTACGCTGGCGCCTCTAGACAGTCTGGTGGTTATAGATACGACCGGTAAGCACCATCAACAAAGCAAAATGCTGGTATGCATTTCTTTGGTTGCTTGTTCGAACCTTGAACTCTCGCACAAGCAGGGTGATAAATGAATAAAGAGCACGACTCCACCTGCTGTTGTCGGGAGCAAAGTCCTCCCAAAGACCGGCACGCGCCTAAGATGCTGGTAGGTACCACAGTCAGCTGCAGAGATTAGCCCCTGGAAGAACTGCGGGTCACTCAGCGAAGTTGAGCTGGTTATGGAAACAACTGAGACGTCTTGCGTTTACTCAAATTTCCGCATTTTATATTTATTTAATTGTGATGAGTGTTTAAGGATATACATCTGCAAAATTTCTCAAATTCACATTTTCAATTTGATTGAGTTGAAATCTTATCAGGATGTAACATACATGTTCATTAAATTTGATGTTTATTTTAAAATTAGTTCCATAGATATTAACTGTTTGCTTTTTTGAGATGTTCTACACAGAATGTAATTATTTTTTGAAAAAAAAAATGAAAATACACCTACACCTTATATAATACATTAATAAATAGTTGTAGGGATACAATTTGCATTATCTATTCAATTTGGAATGAAATAAGTGCTGTGTACAAGAGTTAAATATTTTGCTTAAAACTTAGAGAATGTTTACTTAATTATTTGTTTATAATATTGCTATTGAATATTTAGAGCAGAAAAATATAAAACATAAATTCTAGCTCATCCCTAAATAAGAAACATTAATGTACCGGGGCGGATCCCTCAAATAAACCCAATTACAAGCTACAAGATTCAATAACGAATTAATGTATCTACTAATCATGTAGCTATAAAAGTATATACAGTTCTGTAATATATTATATTGAGTTAAAATTAACAGTAACGGCTAACATGAAACGTTTAGGTATCATATAAAATGACTAATACGTATAGTTTCCTGATAAAAGAAGTATAATTCAATTTTAATGTGACAACTATGACAGAATGATTTATATATAATGGTTTTCATTTTATTTAATTTATAATATAATAGCAAATAATAAAGTATTATAATACTTAAACTGCTGAGATCTAGGCACTACTTTATAATAATTTTCCATAACCTTGAACCAAGAATTACAATACATTTGTATACCACTGTTATTAAACATTTATGTTCAATTAAATATAATATTTATGTATAGTTTTATAATTATGAGGGAACATCGGAAATATATCATCACTTCTGAGGATGTAACATATTATTAAGGCAATATGGTAAAATAGCCGGATTTTGAATATTTTGAATTCAGAGTGTAGTTGATGGATATTTCCGGCTTATTTAATTGCACTTTTTACTTATTACATACAGTAAGTAGAGGAATTATTTCACCCCATCCAAAAATTCGGTACCAAAATTTAATTGAAAATACATGCTTTGGGATTTCTGGTATCTGAAAGAAGTATTTTCAGAAACAGATCCACATGCGTGCGTGCATGTGTGTGTGTGTGTGTGTGTGTGTGTGTGTGTGTGTGTGTGTGTGTGTGTGTGTGTGTGTGTGTGTGTGTGTGTCTGAACAGCATAGCTCAAAAACGAGAAGTCGGCATTCTTCCACGGATGCGATACGAAGAATTTTAAGAAACCTCCTCTCAGACGACTCCTTAGAAGGAAAAGTGTTTCAAAAACGGCTCTAACGATTTTGATTAAACTACCATGTGTTAAAGCTATTTTCATTAAAAACGAAACGTGTATTTCGAATTCTCTGGAATGTGCTCAGAAGTTTTCACTATTAATGAGTTTGCATTACTGGTAAACTGTAATAAATAGACAAGATCTTTCTATACAGAAATATAGAGATCGTTAAACCACACAACATATGTCAAAATCATTGTTGTGGGGTGAATCATTTCGGAGAAAATCCTTGTTATTTGTTCGATTTTTCCAATACTTACTTATGCTTTACTCAGATGGGATCGTTATTTTTTTTTTTCCTTTAGCCATGAAAAGAATGAAATTTCATAGCCATCACATAACGACCAGCTCCCCATTTCTCCTACAATAAAATTAGTGGTCATATAATTACTGTAAATGTTAATCGTTTAATATGGTGAAGAGCAGTAAGTATTTGTGAGAAAGATTTTAATAACACAAGAGAAAGAAATATGAGTGCAAAACATCAGATCCTTTAAAACTAAGTAGGCATTACATGCTGTAAATGTTTGGGCTAAAATATGGTTTTAATTTAATGTTTGAGATAAAAATTAAGTAAATTCATACATCTGCCATTTTGTTGCTTAAGTTTACAGATGCAGTGGCAATTTGGTTTGTAGTGTACTTTCATGTAACTTCATGTTTTAGTGCATAGAATTCACAAATTTTTAAAAATTCAGCTTAGGAATGGGTTATTAATTTCAGTAATAAACAATTCCATCAAAGTAAATTTGAATGCAAAATTGGCGTGCTGTGTGCTTTCGAATAATAAAGCTGCAGTTGTTTTAACTTAAAAATGGAACATTTATGAAATATCCAGCGAACGTCAGCATACTGCTACTTACCAGGCATTTAAATCACTAACAGGGCCTTAACATGTTGTAAACACGGTTTCCTCATTCCAAATTAACAAACTAAGGGGCGGAAAAGATATTATTTAGGATATTCTGAGAAAAAATGAAAATAAGTTTTATAAATATTGGCGAAGTTACACGTATATCTTGAGACTAAAATGACAGCAGCTTTACCGCGTATGAAGCGGGGAACTTGAAGTCAGTTGCAGATATTGAGTGGAAGTCCTTTTAGACTAAAAATGCCCGACAAAGTTGCATTTAACTAAGGTATTCAGATATTATTCAGGTTAGGGTTTCACTGTGTGGTGCACGAAGTTTAACATCAACCAGTTTTATCCTTCAATTTCCCTGCGTCCAAGAGGTTTCTGTTACGTGTCACCGCAAAAATCGTCCACCTCTATCACATGGAGTGAGAGGAAGAAAGGAGGAGAATGGCACCGAGAGTTATACAATAACATTCCTAGTTTAGATGGATTTTGCTGTTCAAATAGCGGCATGTGATTTAGAAAATCCATCTCTGAAGTTGTTCCGGAAAATTTACCCCATATGGTCTTTCACTATGACTTTACATTCAACTATCCTACAATATGGTCTGAGAGGGGGGAAGAGAAAGAAAGAAAAAAACACAGCGATCGTGTGCCTTCATGGGTACTGATTTTTCTCAAATATCGGCATATATTGGTTCACTCATCTATTGCTTTAATGCTGCCTCTGTGAAGGTACAAAGTTCCGTATGAATTTGATGGCTACCTTTCCTGTTTCCTCTAGTTAAGGTTCTACATCCTCCTTTCCCTTCACTTATAAGCTGAACATGGAGAGGTAGCTTGCTACCGTATTATACAGTGTAGCAACTACTTTCATACTTGTTGGATTGGATTAATGGCTGAGGGGATTCCACATTGCAACCATGAGTAGGTGATTGTTCAGACTTCTTGGGAGGAAGGGCTGAGGTGGAAGCGCTTTACGGCGTGTCGGAACCCGAGTTAGGGGGCGAGAGCCAGCGTGGCGTCCCTAACGTCATCTTGGTGACATATTACTTCGAGCATCCGTCAGCCACAGAGGCTTCGGCACCCGACCCTGCCCAAGCAGTAAAAAACGATAAAATGCCACCTCTGTGCCGAGAACAGCAGCGCAGCACTCGTCTTTCGTCGACACCTCCGATCCTGAAAACACCAGATTGAAATGAAATGGAGGGACGGAAAGTTACGGAAGTAAAGCGTCCAACCCAGTATTCGCCTAGTGATCAAGAAAAGCCGAAGAAAATGGAGGAGGACGAGGAGATAGAAGATAACGCTGGTCAGCCACCAAGGAACGAAGCCGAGGCTTCCCAAATCTGAGTTCCAAGCATTACCGGTTGAAGTACCGCGCTCAGTTTCATACTGCTTTCGAGCTTTCTAATTCAACCTCGCAACCTCTTATTACGAACTGTTCACAAGTCACTTCTTGCTTAAATGCTACTGCACTATAATGTACTCAAATAACAAATGAAAAGGCCTCTGTATTGGGAAGGAGATTGCGGAAACTTGTGCAACAGAAAACCATATTGATACCTTTATGGTCTAATGTACAACTCATAGATCACGGGTTAATTTCCCAGAAGAATCGGAAGATTCTTTAATCAGAATTACGTCTTATTCCCAAAGAGACTGGCAGTGCAAATTTGAGTGTATTTAATTTCAAAATGCACCTAATAAAACAAATTTTAACAATTCTACATTTCAATAAATATCGCCATCAGTTGTTTCACAGAGGAGTTAGAGAAGGCTACTCAAGAGAGCAGCTTATTATAGTCCTTAAGGATTAATAAATCTACTTTCTGATAGATCTTAAACACAAGAAATGAGGAAGTCCTGAGCCTAATACTTCTAATCAGAAGAGTATTTTGAAATAAAGAGTAATTGCAAAAGTGAACAAAAAGAACATGCTTTTAAAGGTATTAAAGCCAAAGTTCCGCAAGGAAGTCGAAAGTATCTCTCAAATCACTTTTTATCCAGTATTGCTGCGATGTCCATGCGTTTGTTACACGTATCTTGAATGGTAAGAGCACCACACACCTGAATGGCGTAAAGGGTTTTGACCCTGTGTGGCAAATACCTGTAGAGGAATCTGTAGGAGCAAATGACCTCTTCTCCGTGCCCGTGGCGCAGTAAATCTGGGCCAGGTGTAGAGCGACAAGGATCCCGCCGCCACCTGCCTCCACGTGCTCAACAGCGCCGCCACAGACAAAACTGCACACCAAGCCACACACACGAAGAATCTTGCAGCGTTCCTTTGTTTCAACTGATTGTTGAACATCGTCGTTAAGAAAGAAAAATACTTTAGGTGATATACAAGCTACACACAAAACGCGTTGAACAAAAGTGCGGAACATGCAAAACACACAAATAGAAGAAAATCCAATTTGCTGCACTCACCTTCCCTTTTCTACTCAGTCTTCTTCAAAATATTCCTATATAAGTGCCTTCTTCTGTCTTCTTCGTGTTCATTGAGATAAAATTTCATTAAAATTTACATATTCTGTTGCGATAAATAAATGTTTAAGAGCTGCACGCTTTATGCTGAACTTAAAATTTCATACTTCATCGATGTAATCCCAAAAACAAATGTAAACAGGACTTAAAAAGAATATCAAAATATTGAAAAATTCGAGCAGTTATTAGTTGATATATTGAAAATTGCTTATGCCACGAACGCGTTATATTGCCATTAGGAAACCCAAATGGGATTATGTATCTTCTTTTTGTCCGTTTACAGTTTAATGTTGACAAAACCAAGTACTTCCACTGCCTAAAAACGCTTCGTCAAATTTTCATTTCTGGTTTTAGTTTATATATTTCTGTTGATTGTGGCATATATCTACTAAATAGTGAGCAGCATAATTAACTAATTTTTGTACTTATAACTGACATGTGATCCAAACTATTTAAAAATCAGGATTTGCTCTAATATTACTCTTCTTTACATAAATTGTGTGCTTTAACTAGACCAAATGAGACCTGTATAGTACCGCCTCGTGCACCTCTTACAGTTATATAAAGCAACTCAGAAAAGAGAGAACGTCACAGGCCATATCATTTGTCATGAAAATAAATGAAACATTGGTGTTTTAAGCTGAATCGTTGGAATCATTTCTGAGAAAATCAAAATATTCCAAGAATTTTCTAATCAAAGGATACTTTAGAATTGGGAAATTTTCCTTAAAATCCTTGACACATCTTTGGGAAATACTGAAATTACATACCAAGTATGGTATTTAACTGGCCTTGTCTACCTTACCATTTAGAGGTTATGCCAAAGCTATTTAGAATACAGAGGATCTCACAGGTCATTCCCAGAAAATTCAAGATCTTTTGTTACCCAGCAAATATCTAAAACACAGGGCGGTTTAATCAAATAAAAATTCCTGCAACCATTCTTATGGTCGCATTGCGCATTAGCTGAATAAAATTTTGCCTGAAAGGAGAAGAAGAATTGCCTTTTATAATGACCTTATGCTGACACTATTGAGACACTAAGAATCCAGCATACACATTGTGAACCTTATTTTGAAAGATGTTATATATCACAATGCCCTTAAACATTAATATACGTCCATTAAAAACGGAAACGTTAGCTAATTGAGTCTATGGGAGTGAGTCACACTTAGATTTTTTCTCTCCTGTGAGAAGATTTCACAGCTTATAGCTTATTGTTAATGCAATTTAGAATTTAATCTAAAACATTTTAAAAATAAACCATAGAACTCTCCATATGATTATATTATACTTCATGTCCACCGGAATTTAAGGATTGATGAGTTAAAATTGATGGAATATTTAGTTATTTATCAATATTGAACGAATTACTCATACGGTTCCCCTAGTACAATGTGTTTATGAATTCTATGTATATATCCTGAAATTCATAACAGTACATAGCGTTTTCAGCTAAATGCCACCAAAATGTATGGAAGAATTACATTTTACCTAAAATGGTTTCAACATTATAACAAGTAATTCAAATCTTATACATTTATTTATGGTTATAATGACAAGCAAATGGGACAGAGATTATTTGGGATGGGGGTTCTTCCTGTAGCTCTATTTACCTGCTAAGGTCATATCAGGGGCTTTGACTGAAACATTTTGATGGTGCTTTTACCCTTTGAACGTTTAAGTTACTGTAGATTTTCGTGGTTTTTAACTCACTTCACTCGCACATTCACTCTCACACCTACGTCAGACTCAGATATGCATATCAGATTTGAATATATCACTTTGTCATATTCCAAACATTTGTTTTGTTAAGTTTACTATGGTTGTTGAAACAATAAAAAGCATGGAAGCAACTAATTCCAGAATAACACTATTCACTGAAGGAAGACGTCTCGAAGGGCTATGCATTCTTAATACACCTAGATACGTCAGCGCCTAATGCTCGGTCATTACAAAACAAGCCATGAGGCGCTAACGGCAGCATTGAGCATGCAGGCTGCCAAGATGACGGCTTGACGGCTACCCCGACGTCGAGATACAGGAATATTCGCTACACGTGAGACCGAAGGCCAGCCGAGGTACGCCGGCGAAGACCTAGTGGCAAGTGTTGGGGGTGTGGAGAGCCGGGACACATGGAGAGAGACTGCCCCCACCAGGGAGAGCAGCCAGGAAACGAGTAATGGACGTCGTGCCATGACCACCATCCCCTCGAGTGTCACAGTGCCCCGTCAGTCGTCGTATGGATGACAGCCTCATCGCGGATGGTTGTGTGAGAGCGAAAGCCGTGCCGCGTGCTGGTGGACACCGAAGCAGCCGTGACCGACATCAGACCTGACATAGACAAGGGTTTGCCGTTCAAAAAACCAAGCCGACCATTCCAGCTGATGATGGCATCGGGCGACACCTTTCTTGTGGAGAAGGAGGTCCTATTGAAGCTGAATTTGGGACGGAGTGCCGTACGTCTGTGGGTGTTCGGCGCAAAGGTGGCTGAGGAGGTGATACTAGGATTGGAAGCCCTCAGAAGACACGAGGGGACGGTTGACGTCACCAGGAAAGTCCTGCGGTTTAACGAAGAAGAGGTGATACTCCGGCAACCCGAAGAGCGCCTTGGAATCTGCAGGGTCGTCTTGAAGGAAGACGTGGTTTTCCCCGCGAGAAGCGAGGTGGTTGTGACGGCGCGACTTGAAGGCCAGCGAGCCAGGAACATGTTGCTGCACCAGAAGACGCCTGTACATGGGCTATGTGTAGCCAGAACATTACTGCCGTGCCGAGAGGAGGTGCCGGTGAGGCTTTTGAACTTGACGGACACCAATAACGACATCCAGCCTGAGCCGGATTTGGGGACGTGCGAGCCTGTGGTCAGCGTGAGAGCAATCGATAAGACCGAGGAGCCGGTGCCGACGCAACACCTGGATCCCCGGTTGGAAGACCTAGTGGCCAAGGCGGCCACCACCTAACAGCAGAACAGCTGGAGAAGGTTCGGCAGCTGCTGCGACGATACCAGCGCATCTTCAGCCAAGGTAACTGTGACTACGGCCGCACGGACCAAGTGCTACACCTCATCGACAACAGCGACGCCCAGCCTATTCTGCAACCACCTGAACGGTTCCGCTGTCAAAACAAATGGCGGTACGAGACATGCTGTAAGACATATGATCCAGGGGAGTAATCGAAGAGTCTGACAGCCCTTGGTGTTCTGCTGTAGTTATGGTGACGAAGACGAACGGTGGATTACAGGAAGTTGAACGCTGTCACCAAGAAGGATGGCTTCCACTTACCACGGTTTGACTACACGCTAGCTGGTTCACAGTGGTTCTTAACCCTGGACCTGAAGTCTGGTTACTGGCAGGTAGCTCTGGACACAAGAGACAAGAAGAAGACCTCTTTCTCGACAGCCCAAAGGCTTTGGCAGTTCACAGTTGTGCCCTTTAGCCTCAGCAACCCACCAGCCACATTTCAACGCCTAATGGAATCTGTAATGACAGGACTTACATATAACACCTGCCTGCTATACCTGGAAGATCATCGTCGTCGGTAAGACCTTCGAATACCATCTGGAAAGCCTGAGCAAGGTGCTGCAGAGACTGCAGGCGAATAACCTGAAGCTAAACGGAAATAATTGCCAGCTCTTCCGCATGGAAGTCAACTACTTGGGCCACAGAGTCTCACCAATCGGAGTGGCCAAAGACCCGGCGAAGACACAGGCCGTGAGAGACTGACCTCGGCCAAAGCATAAGCGAGAAGTGCTCAGTTTCCTGGGGCTGTGCAGTTACTATTGCCGTTTCATAAAGGGATTCTCGAACATCGCCAAGCCCCTCACCAGCCTGACAGAGGAACACCGACCTTAGGTGTGGACGGATTACGCCGAAGGTGCTTTACTGCAGAGGAAAAGGTTACTGTGCAGTGCTCCTAATGTGGGATTCCTACAACCAGGTGGCACTTTCGTTGTAGACACCAACGCCAGTGACCACTTATAGGAGGCTTCCTATCCCAAGTGCAGCACGGCCACGAGAATGTGATAGGCTACTACAGCAAGACGCTATCCAAGGCAGAAAAGAAGTACTGCGTCACCCGGCGAGAGCTCCTGGTGGTAGTGAAGACCTTGTAGCACTTCCAAAAATGGCTGTAAAGTCAGCCACTCCAACTGAGGACTGAACATTCCACCCTAACCTGGCTGCTGAACTTTAGAAACTTGGAATGCCAGACAGCCCGTTTGGTCCAGAGGCTACAGGGGTACGACTTCACCTCTGAACATCATAGAGGGATGAGCCACGGCAATGCAGACGCCATGTAACGGAGATCCTGTCCAGAGAAGTCCGGCTAATGCACAAGAGCGGAAGAGAAGGAGCGCGCCACAGCTGTCAGAGAGGTCACGACAGTGCCTGCGGATGGCTGGGATAGCGCGGGCCTGAGGAGGGAGCAGCTAGCGAACGCAGACTTGGGGCCACTCTTGAGGGAAGTGGAGGCAGGGACAAGACTAACCTGGGAGGACATCACACCGAGGAGCGCCACCTGCAATTCTTGCTGGGCTCAATGGGACTCACTGAAAATCAGAGAGGGCATGGGAATCACCTGATGGGAAAACGTAAAGAGAACAGTTGGTACTTCCCCGGAAGTAAGGTCCCGGAAGTCTTGGAGGAAGTGCACGCCGGTACTTCAGGACGACACCTGGGAGCAAACCGAAAAATCGACAAACTCCGACAGGTCTACTACTGGCTGAGACTAAGAGCAGACGCTGAGAATTGGTGTCGTCATTGTGACCTGTGCGCAGCGAGTCGCGGCGCCCAGACTAGGAGCCGGGGTCGCATGCTGCAATACAACGTCTGAGCGCCAATCGAACTGATCGCCATCGACATAACTAGACCATTCCCAATGTCTGACCGAGTCAACAAGTACCTGATGATGGTCTTGGACTACTTCACCAAGTGGCCGGAGGTGTACACCATCCTGAACCAAGAGGCAAAGACAATAACAGACTGCCGCGTGGAGCAAGTTTTCTGCCGATTTGGCGTGCCATTCGAGCTCCACAGCGACCAGGGTACCAATTTTGAATCCAGCCTAATGAGGGAGGCACTGGAAAGACTTGGGATGAACAAGACCCGCACAACACCCCTACGTCCACTGTCAGATGGCATGGTCGAAAGATACATCAAGACCTTTAAAGAACACCTGAGGAAAGTCGTGGCCAGCCATCAGCGAGACTGGGACGTTAAGGTGCCACTGTTCCTGCTGGCCTACCGCTCCTCAACACATGACACCACTGGGATGACACCAGCCAGCTTAATGTTTGGCCGAGAGTTACGCCTCCATATGACCTAGCTTTTGGGAGCCCCCCGGACGCAAAACAGCCAGCAATCGTGTATGTGGAAAACCTGGTGTACCATCTCCACGACTGGAAGATTGTATACGTGTTATCAGAGATGTACGAAGCGTATTTCTACGGAAAAAAAAATGATTTGAATTTCTGCGAGTTGGATCTTTGATTCCACGAACCCACAAAGTCACAATACAGATACAAAATCGAGAGAGACCCTGAGATCATCTCGCCTCATCAGCCACGACATCAACATCTACAGAGAAAAACAACAGATCGTGTGATTCATTTGTAGGTTTCAATTTTCCAAAACCTACAATTTTTTCAAATATCAATATATTATTCGTATTTTTATATCCCAGACATTCAAAGAGAACGGAATTTCAAAGCTATCATATTAACGATCAGCTATGCTCTTCAAAGATATGTCCATCACTTAAAGTTTACTCTATTACCTACCGGCCATGTTCTTCTTGCACCTACAAGGCAATTAGCAATAAGATTAGTTCTACAAATTTTCATTTTTATTAAAATTAAATAGAAATGATTACTATTTTCTTAAGTTAAATAGAAAAAGTTCTGGTAAGAATGTTTAGTACAAGAGCAGACAGTCATATGGGTGCAATGCATCCGATTTTTATATACAATGTACCATATTATGAAGAAATCTTATTTTTCTGTCCAATTCATATAAATGGAAATAACTTTTTGCAGAAGTAGTTAAATTCGGTATTTCTTTGCACATAGGAGGAGCACGAAGGAAACTGAATCTATAGCCAAATGTTTAAAAACTGAGTTGTTATATGCTGACATAAAACGACGTACTATTCCGACGAAATCACAATAAACAACTGAATAGCACCAAAACTTTTACAAAAGATAAAGGTGCTGGAATATTTAAATGAATAACAAGATATTTTGAAAATACCTGAAGCCACAGAACATTCTTTTCGAATTAAATTGTATTTGTTAATATATATATAATATGTGTGTGTGTGTGTGTGTGTGTGTGTGTGTGTGTGTGTGTGTGTGTGTGTGTGTGTGTGTTTGTCTATCGCTTGTGGTATATTAGTTAAGAATATTATTACAAACCACCTTCCAGTGAAGGAGGATTCAAGATTGCTAGAAAATGTGAGTTATACATCTTGTTACATAAATATTTTAAACATATGATGTTTCATTCCGAGCAAATAGATACATTATGCAGAAACTTTGAAGTAGAAAAGAATAGATCTTTCCCTTTAGCGGTCTTTGAGGTTGGGAAATACTTTTTTGCAATTCTTCGTATCTCATCTTTGGAAGACGCTAAGCAAAGATAGGAAGTTTGCTATTTATTGGAAATGCTGTTTTGGAATTATGTTGTTCGTACACATGGACACGCACACATGTACACATATGGACCTTTTACTAACATTGCTATTTTTGGATTAAGTGATCTCTAAACACGTATATTTGCCTTAAATTAATTCTTCCTCGCTCACTGGTTATCATCTTCGGTCTGTTTAACTAGGTTATAGTTATAATAAAAATCACATTGAAACGTTGATCACTAGAACTGAAGATTGATATGAAGTAATATGTAGATTGCATAACACTGATATTTGCCAAGAGCTTTCCTCTTTGTTCTCTCATCATACGGCTACCCTCATCTTTAGGTTTAGGACAGGTCATTTTCATCTCCGAGCATCTGCGGTTCGAGGAAAACATGTGGAGTCCTCGATATATCGACAGCGACTAAACAATTAAAAGTAACCAACTAGACTCTTTCATGATACAAATGGGTACTTAAGGGTTTTGGCTATGAATTCTTCATGAACTATATAAGGGCGCTACAGAACGTAAGCTTTCACTGCTGGAGTCAATATTACAATTAATTATTTCCGGGCTGTTTTGCCGTGGGCTGTTGGCCTAAGAATGTCCAAACGTTTCGTCCACAACTGCGGTAGACATCTTCAGTGACGCGGTCGAAGTTTCCTCGCTGTAGCCATGGCAAACCCACCCGGAAATAATTAATTGTAAAATATAAGAACGCAACATATGAATGTCCACTGTTAAATATTCATCTGATGGACTAGAAGTAGAGGTTATACGGTGAGAGGAAAGACCACGCAGGGGGAAGGGATGTTGCGTGCACTGTAACCTCCACACAGATCTACTGCGGATAGTACCGCCCAAGAGAAATTGATGAATTGAGGGAACCGCTGGAGGCCACAGAATCACAGGCAACCAGGCCACAAGAAAACGAGGAAATCCTTAACAAGTGACATGACCCGTCGCGCAGCCATCAACATTCCGGGTCCTTTGTCAACAGGCGCCGTTTCTCGCACGTGAAGATAGTGACTTTGTAACGCCACCTATCGCTGAGAACAGCATTCACAAAACGCAGCCGTTCATGCCATCTGTCCGGAACCACTAAATACTACGATCCGCGAAAGTACACCTGAAACATGGAAAGGAAATTGTGTTATGAAAGTAGCCCTCTCCCTCAAAATTCCCGTAAGAGTCTGGGGAGACCACGGAAAAGACAGGTCCGAGTGCGCAATCGATCCTGTGACCTCCAGAATGCAATTCGCATAGCTATAGCGGCTCCATCTCTCTCTGTAGCGTGTCGCGCCTTGGATCAGTGGTTAGACCGCTTGGCTCTCACCAAGGAGGCCCGAGTTCGATCCCAGGTGGCCGTAAATTGAGATTTGTGGTGGACAACACGACGCTGGGGCGGGTTTTCTCCGGGACCTCCGGTTTCCCCCGCCATCTCATTCCACCGGTGCTCCATCTTCATCTCATGTATCATCAGTGTCACCGCCTGCGGTGCCGTATGTAGTAAAAGCGGACGTTAAACACTACACATTTCATTTCTCTCTGTAGCTAACACTAATAGTTCTGTACATGCAGAAGTACACTGCTTGATTTCATCCTTTGTACTCCGGCCTTGCTATTGTTTACGGGTAGCAAGTGATTCTGGTTTTGTGTACAGTATTTGATTTCAATTTATTCCGTGGCTGCTGATAACCAGAATTAATGACTACAGTCTGATTTTTAAATGAAGATACGTGAAGGTCATCTATTCCTCCACATGGGTAGTGCATTTTTTTTTTTAAATTTACGTCCTCCAACCTTAAGTCATATCGGACGATGAATGAATTGGGTGAAATGATGCTCAAATGGGTCCGAGGTCCATAGAGCTTAGAGCTACCCGACATTCGTCTTTCAGGATAAGGGAAAACCCCGGAACAAACCTTATCCAGGTGACTCACCCTGAACAAGATTCGAACTCGGGACCTCTTGAACGTGAGGCAGACCGGCTTCCATCTACGCTACCGAGGCGGGCTGGGTAGTGCAATGTAGCCCACCAGATTACCTTTCTTTACCCTCTCAATTCTCGAAACATAAACAAGGGTTCGAGTTATTTCACCTCAACAAAAATATGCACAGTTAATCTGTATTAGCCTACTTTAAAAACAGAAATAAGTTATTCACACATTCACTGCGTTGTAGCGTCTTCACATGTGAGTTATTTTAAATAATATGTGTACTATGTAACTAATATCCCATGCATACCGTTATTGTTGCTATGCATCGTAAGTTGACATTACCGCAATAGTACGGTAAGTATATCTCCATTAAAACAAATATAGGCGATGCTCGTGCAAAATCTAACACTTATTTTCAATTATATTTATTAATATTTCAGCGAATATCTTAACTACTAAAATACAGATTCATATAAATAAACATAGTGCAAAAATAATGTGCAACACACATGTGGCAAGCACATAATGGAACCTCGAGAATTGAAAAAACTCGGTGCAAGCGCCTCGTTTTTTTTAAGCCTTGCCTCGTTCCACATACATCAATATCGCAATGTATGATTATTAACGTCTTTGTTAATTGACATTTTCATATCAACGCCGCCGATATGCAGGAATTTTGATCCCCACAGGAATTCTTTTACGTGCAAGCATATCTACTGACATGGGATTGTCGCTTTTGGATAAAAGGAATAAGCTGTTCATTGATAAGGAGCAAACTCTCGCCTTCATGTTCAAAGAATTCCCTAAGAGTACTGACAAATTCTGTAGCTTGACTATGCAATAGATCACCGCAACCGTAAGCTGATCTTTGCCTTGGGCCATGATTCCTCGGTCCACCTCAAATCCTACCACCACTACGTCTTGTTTCCAAAAAAACGTATTTTAATTGTGTTTCAATAAAGTAGGCTAACAATATACAGCGCAACTGAATTCTCAGGCAAACTGCTTTCCGCATACAACTTGCGATAACAGACCTGGGAAGTACATGATTCACCAGTGTATCCAATCTGGCAATATTTGTTTACGTTACCATAGCAACGACCTTTCCTTCTTCAGCTTCGCGTCCCTTGCCTGATGACCTGCACATATCTTCTTTAGAAAATCAGACTGTAAGATTAATTACGTAAAGTTAGAAGTGAGAATGAAGAGTTTCTCAGAGAATTTAAGAGGAAGTTAACAACTTCGATGTTTCGAATAATGAACTAATCCTTGTTTCACATAAGTTTGCCCCGTATTTCTTAACGGTCACGTGAACTAGTCCCCTCTCATTGGCTGCTGTTGTGGTGCAGACTGTTGTGTGGTAAAAATAAGTTATTTAACAAGGTGATATATTATTATATGTTGGAAGAGAACTGTCAAATTTACATTTTCGTAACTGTTTTAATGAAATATATTACGCAACAGAGCTGATTTATCTGAAATGCATGTTAATTCTAAACGAAGTAAGGAGGGGGTTCCTTTTTCTGAAATGCATGTTAATTCTAAACGAAGTAAGGAGGAGGTTCCTTTGCTTTCAAACACATGGCACGATAGCACGTGATTTAGCGGTAGTAGTGACATATTTGCTTATATGACTTATCACTGACCTTGTTTTCAACTGTATTAGTCATATATCACCATTCGACGGTGTGCTTTGCCGAATGCGAGAGCAAAATTATTTTATTGATCGTTAATTGCGCGTGTACTTATTATATGAATAATGGCGGAGTCTACCGCCAGATTTTCGCTGAAGAATCGCAAGAGAAAACCTTTACAAAGCGGCGAATAAAGAATTGTGGTGCATGTGTTTAATGCACTCATAGAGAAGAATCCGTCTTTGTCAGTGAGAGAAGTCGAACAGCTGTGCCCTGAATTTACCGGTGTGTTAGATGCGTAGGAATATCGCGACATGAAATTGAGACAACAGGAAAACTTACCACTCCAGGGGCGATATTACTGTGTGTCGAAAACGTTATTTAAGGACAATCAGACTGTACCGAGATACAAGTCGCAAAATATACTACCTTGACGAGACTTGGGTGAATGAAAGACACATGACAAGTTTGGCGTGACACGACTTTTAAGACTGAAAGACAAGCATTTTTGCAAGGTATGTGTGCTGGTTTACAAAATTCCATTGGAAAAGGCCGAACGCCTTTCATTATAACATTGTTTCAGTTTCATTGCTCATTCATTCAGTTTCAACTTCCTCAGTTTCATTATAAACTTCATTATTTTTGCATGCCTTCATATTCTTATTTGTATGATTTTATCAATCTTCCTGGCAATTATTATGACGTTTACTGCACGTTTCAATGTGACGGGAAGGCACCGCCTATGGCCTACGGCGCGAAGGCATTAGCCAATTAGGATGAGGGGGAAGGTAGTTGCACGCGGAGTGATACATGTCAGTGGGGCAAGGTTCTATGAAACAGATTATAGTATAAGTCAGTGTGGCTAATTTCGGTGAATTTTGTTGGCAGGAAATTCATTTTCAGTACAATTACTAATATTTGTTATGCTCACCTGTGGATTTAGAGGTACAGTTTGCGCTGTAAAGCGCAATATCTTTATTAATTAAGTTATTTACTCATTCATTCAATCATTCATTCGTTCATTCATTCATTCATTTACTTTTGCATTGGATGATTTGCTTCCAGGTGAATCGTTTATTAAGGTTGCCTACCTTCAGCACATAATTCATACACAGCATAATGCGGCTGGTTTCCTCATATTGTAAATCGAGCTTTAAATAGGAATCGCATTTTCTTTTTCCTTTCTTCTTTTTTGTTTTGTTTACCTCCGTTCAACTTCTTGAGAAGTGGATGAAATTGTTCTTTTAGGTACTTTCCCATTTTAAAACCATATTAGTAGAGGCATGGAACATTCAGCCGTTTCTATTCCTGCAACACATGAAACCCAAGCAAACATCATTGGTATATGGTTTTTAATAACTTGCAAAACTAAAAAAGTTTATGATTCAGACCTTCGCCTGTTGCACTTAGTATTTCAAGTAAACTCAATTTTTAATATACCTCAAACTGAAGTTCAGCATACCTGTGCTTTTGTTCACCACAAATTAATGCTATTAAAATTCTAATAATAATAATTTTAGTAATTCTCGTCCAGTTATCCTCGATATTTAAACAAACATGCCAACATGAACAAATCCATGTTGACTACAATCGCTACAGCCAACGGAAATCTTATCAAGTAGATATTTTGACCTTCTTTCCTTACCTTCGTTTGGAAGCTGGAAAGGTAAATCAGAAGCAAGAACATTAGATTAAATGTGAATTTACTTCGGTGTGAAAGAGAACACATTCTTATAGTCACTAACAGGGGTTACAAACTTCGTGAGTTGCCATTATTATTGCGTAATCAACAATTAACAACCGCATTGCTCCCACTGCTGCCAATATGTTGTGGGGTGAGGGTCATCTTAAGTTCAAGAAAAGATGGCCGTTGTGTTGAAAAAGTTGACAAACGCTGGTCTAGGTAATGAAATATGTGAATCACATACATATCCGATACGATTAATTGGTGAAAATGAGATAATAATTTGGAAAAGGTTTTGATTAATATCACCAATCGCACAAATATAGCTCAGAAGAAATAGTGTGAATTTAAAAAAGCAACTTATGAGACCGCATCCTCACCCCCTTTGTATGTTAATATTGCCTCCAGTTTGAATGTACATACATTTTAATTACTGTAATAACAGTGTATATACTTTTCATTCTATAAAATATGTAGCAGTAGCCCCTTTTGCACGTTACAAATAGTTACAACTTCCAACAAAATTGCAAATGAATGAAAATTCAATTAAATTATTAAGAATAAATAAAGAACAAAGGAATGTTATGCTACAACAGCCAATCCCGTAATTCAGGCAAGAAAAATGACACCTACGATTTCATTATTGCACTATTGAAGCATTTGCGCTATAAAAGCATAAAACTTAGGACGGGTAGTGCAAAGGATTTGGATATAAGTTTGGGCATTTCCTGTCACTTGATTTTATTTTCCCGTGGACATTTAAAATGTTGAATTCATAATTTATCAGACACTCTGTATTCTAGCGCTTCTAATGAAAGCGTCATTTATCATTCCATTACGTACTTCCTTAGTAAATATTTCAAATCTTCCAAAATTCTCAGTGAATTAAAGAGGAGATCCGTATGGTGACACCAGATTTAGATCTGCCATTCTCTTTTCATGTTCAGTCTTTGTACAGCGGATGTGTAGCAAATACCTGAGAAATTTGTGTGTAATCTGTTTGGAAAGTCTTTCCAAGAGGATTTATTTGCAGTAATCAAGTAAATTAGATATTTCCAAAACTTTTGTCTTTTAGATAGCCCAGAAAATCTCACCGGGTGACAAATGCAAGCTGAAAAATCAGTGGGCCCATACGAAAATTAGCACAGAGGTCATTTCTGCAAACGTTATCTCGATTAACATGAAACAGAAGAATAAGCTTTTGCAAGAACTGTTTATAGAATAAAGAAAATTATGTAAGAGCAACACAGCAAACGTTTTTATATGCTTAGCCAAAATTTGCCAGCATTAGTAAATGCATAAATTTTACTTTACTTCGACGAATAGTAAAAGGCAAGTATTGTACTCCACTCAGAAATTTATTACAGAGATTTTTCCGTAAATATATTTTAAGACTACCTGAATCAAAGAAAAATCTTTTTATAAAAATATGTGTATGTATGTGTATGTGTATGTGTGTGCATTTCTGTGAATACATAATTCAAAAATAGAAAGTCGGTTTAGTACCAAACTTAGTATTTAGGATCAGCACCTCTTAAGGAAGCAAGAAACTCCTTCATCCCAGATACACTTTAGATGAAAAAACATTGATTTTCTCAAAAATACTTCTTGACGAATTTGATTAATATACCATATATTAAAACATTTTCATGACAGTTGAAATGTATGCCTTCAGCTCTCTAGGAATATCACCAAAAGTCCTCTCCTTTCTGAATGACGTTTTCATAAATGGTACACAAAGACAAAGTCTTAGACTGCACTGAAGATGTAGATCTCTTTAATACACCGAATTTCTGTGAGTCTTCTTTCTCCTTTTTAGTGCTATCCCTTACCATTTGTTTGCATTTGTCGACACTTGCCTATACTTTTCCAAATGGGAAGTTATGATGCGGTCTTTCCTTTCCTGTTTTTTCTTGTTTATTTCTCTTTGCCTTTTTAATGTTTCGGAAAACGAGGACAGAGTGACTAGACTTGCTTTAAAAAGATTTGACTGTCGCTTAAAACCTTACTGAATACCCAGTTTCCTCTTTTACCTGCAAGAAAATTTGGAATGACGTACCTAACTAGCATGAAATAGATAGAAGAATAGGTGTTTGTAAAATGCTTTATACAACAATGAGTAAATCTGTTATTGGCGTGCACACTTCGGATTTGCATCCTCAGAAGCGGAATGTAAGTACGTTGAAAGGATCGTACTACTGTACTAAATAGTAATTTATATATATAGTAATTTATTTATATTTATTTGGAATGAGTGGAAAGTCCTTTCACTCCCTCTAAATCTAAACAAAAGTGTTTTTATAGAAAAGCTTCAGTGCTGTGTGTGTGTGTGTGTGTGTGTGTGTGTGTGTGTGTGTGTGTGTGTGTGTGTGTGTGTGTGTGTGTGTGTGTGTGTGTCTATGGAGGAAACCAAACTAACCATCTAGTTCAGCAACTTCCGGACATACAATACCAAGAGTTTTACAAAATCCCCGCTAAAATTACCATTTACATGGACTACTTTTCGAAAATGTTAGTATCATCACGGTATAGACCTGCCAGTCTCTTATGTTCCCGTTACAAGCCTTAACCTAACTAGAACTTATTTCAATTGCTTAGACGACACCGAGGTAATCTTCCAAGGGATAACAGAAGTAAACAATGGCACAACATTCCAATAATTGCGATCTTTTCAGACTCCGTGACAACTTTTCTTGCTATTGCTTTCATATTTTTTAAAAGAATCCATTCTTTCAAAGCATTCAAGAATGTTTAATTTCTCACTGCAACAACAGCTGCTAGATCTCTTTGACGTAACTTTCGTTGCATAAAAGCATTACTGAAAATAAAACAGCACATATGGCAGCTAAATTTATTACAAGGCTACAACATAATGTACTTGATGTAAATGATGCATTTCCTGACGTGAAAAAGGTGTTTAAGGCCTATATTTTGTCTCACTGGGACAAACATTGGAATATAGTGGAAACGTAGAGTCAGAATGAAAAATTCAATGCCATAACCGGTATTTAAACCACGGATCTTCTGGTTTCCGTCCAGCTGCTCTAACATTGAGCTACTATGGCCAACGTGCCGATATGACATTAAATTCTCCAACTGACTCGTATTTTCCCGGTAAACTACTTAGCAGTTCTCATAAACACATGAGACAACTACCTTAATGGCGACTTACTACATTACTAATAGTGGTTGAACTATAAAGCACGGGCCTTAAAGTACTTACATGTAGTAAGTCGCCATTAAAGTAGCTGTCTCATGTGTTTATGAGAACTGCTAAGCGGTTTACCGGGAAAATACGAGTCAGTTGGAGCATTTAATGTCATATCGGCACGTTGGCCATAGTACCTCAATGGTAGAGCGGCTGGACGGAAACCAGAAAATCCGTGGTTCAAATACCGGCTATGGCATTGAATTTTTCATTCTGACTCTACGTTTCCACAATTTACCCTACACACGGCCAGAGTGAAAGAACAATTAATTTCCAATTGGAAATATACATTCTCAAAACTGAAGCTTGTTAGGAGTTCTAACGGCTATTCAAAACTTGAATTTAGGAAGAGTTTCCAAATCGGTCGCTTCAGCGTAATAATAATAATAATAATAATAATAATAATAATAATAATAATAATAATAATAATAATAATAATAATAATAATAATAATAATAATAATAATAATAATAATAATAATAATAATAATAATAATAATAATAATAATAATAATAATAATAATAATAATAATAATAATAATAATAATAATAATAATAATAATAATAATAATAATAATAATAATAATAATAATAATAATAATAATAATAATAATAATAATAATAATAATAATAATAATAATAATAATAATAATAATAATAATAATAATAATAATAATAATAATAATAATAATAATAATAATAATAATAATAATAATAATAATAATAATAATAATAATAATAATAATAATAATAATAATAATAATAATAATAATAATAATAATAATAATAATAATAATAATAATAATAATAATAATAATAATAATAATAATAATAATAATAATAATAATAATAATAATAATAATAATAATAATAATAATAATAATAATAATAATAATAATAATAATAATAATAATAATAATAATAATAATAATAATAATAATAATAATAATAATAATAATAATAATAATAATAATAATAATAATAATAATAATAATAATAATAATAATAATAATAATAATAATAATAATAATAATAATAATAATAATAATAATAATAATAATAATAATAATAATAATAATAATAATAATAATAATAATAATAATAATAATAATAATAATAATAATAATAATAATAATAATAATAATAATAATAATAATAATAATAATAATAATAATAATAATAATAATAATAATAATAATAATAATAATAATAATAATAATAATAATAATAATAATAATAATAATAATAATAATAATAATAATAATAATAATAATAATAATAATAATAATAATAATAATAATAATAATAATAATAATAATAATAATAATAATAATAATAATAGTCTAAGCGAATTTCTTGTCTTGTCAATCGTAGCTTAAGTATGAGGTATTTTCTTGTTAATTTTCTTGCTATATCTTTTAACCAACTTTTCAGTTTTGAATTATGCTTCAAAACGAGGACGAGTTGTCGTTCTCCGTTGTTCAGTGGTAATATCTACCCTCTAGTTCCCAAGGTCTCGGGTACAAAGCCGGAGGTTAATGGATGTTTTCGGGTCTCATGTCGTAGATTTAAAGCGCGTAACAAAACTTCAAGTATAATAGAGAGGCCACTGAGCAAACTTGAGCGGTTTACACGCCAATAATATGTAGAATGGACGCTAAAAACCCCAGCAGTTAAAGAGCATCCATAAATTAAGACCATAAAAATGAAATTTTTGTTTTTAGAGAACTTTTTGTGCCGATTTTTGGGCGTAATGTAATATGAGCTCCTCTGTTTACAATAGGTTAAAGGGTAAAGGAATTAAAGGTGACATGGAGGGTACTTTTCACGCACAAATCTATTACAGGAGGGAGGGATGAAGTGAAGAATCTGCAGGAGATCATAGGGTTTTAGGCGGATAGGCCACAGAAACGCACGTAAGTCCTTAACAAGTGCTAAGGTCCTTCATCCTGAAGCCAGGACCTGCTGCGCAGTCACCACCAGCACGACGGGTTCGGTGTCGTCAAATGTCCCTCCACTCCACGTGTACGATATGTAAATATTATGTACCTGGATAAAACAGAAACATTGTCGACCACATGTCAGTCTCGTCAATGTACTCCGACAAATCAAACTTTCAGCGCAACTCCAAAAAAGTTGCGTAATTTGCAAGTGGATATTTGTGGTCTTGGAGTGTTGAGAATCCGTTATAATGAAAACACTTTTCGTCGAAAACAAAGGAAATCGAGGAACAATGATGTGAATATAAGCTACCGTGAAGTTCCATTAGCTTCCTTCAAGTTAATCAAGTATACTAGTTTGCTGAATTCAACAGCACGGCTGATGGCTTATATCAAAAAGCGTATCATCTGTAAACACGTTGGCGGAATGGTTTATAAAAACAAGGTATGTACTTGCGGTGGGCAGCACCTGCTTCCGGACCTCCACTGCCCCACTTAAATCCTTTCGTACTCTTAACTTCCGACACGCACCTTGATGCTCTCTCCTTCCTTATTGATTCTACCTTGTTCTCACTTTGGCGTGTTAACATTCTGTTTCTCAGAAGAGTTTAAATGTTACGTTTTTATTTAGACTGAATGGATGAGAACTTTTTTTTTTTTTTTTTTTTTTTTTTTTTTTTGTGAAATCGGGGTTAATTCCTCCACTTTAAACTAACGAAGTACTAATGACCAACCAGCTGCAAAAACATGCTATCCGCTATTCAATCCAGTAAACGCCACTTGGAATAGAATTTATGATTTTCTATCTTAGTGCATAAATTTTTATTGATTGTGTCCTATTCAAATGGCACCATTAATTATGGATAAATGTTAGTCATTTTATTATTCTACAACAATGCAGAGCATTGATGGAGAATACACCACTGATTCCGTTACCTTTTTCGGGATTGATTGGTCTTTTTGGGAAAAACTCTCCCATCCTAACCAAACAAGACTCGTCCCCTGTAATGTGTGGGACTGGTACTCACAAGCTTTGGGGTTCAATTCCGGTTGGCTGGTCACTCTGACTTGAATTTTTCAGGTCAGTAGGCGAATGCTAAAATGTCTCCTTCTCTTCTATCACGAATTTCTCGTTTATCATTATTTCTTCCCCCCATAATTTAATTTCATCTTCATATATTTCAGGATTGTAGGACCAGACAGCAGCTACTAGGGCGTTGCGGGAGAGTGGTAGAGTTTGCACTCAGTCACAATCTTTTCTTGACTGGCTGTGCCCCTTCCTGGAGTACTCGTTCTTTCGGTACTCGCGGGTTGAAGGTGGACACATTAGGAATTCCGCCTTGCTGGCGTGCATCATTGTTCAAATCTGGTCACCCTTCAGGTATCCCCTTAATCATTATCTTAAAGAGGTTACGCCATATTGCTAGTAAATATGGAGATTGGAAGAGAGCTCAAGGGGTTTCGCGTCTCGACCTACATATAATTTGTGCATTCCCTATTTTCTATTTTATAGCAATTCTAGCTTTTAGAGCTTATTAGCTCCTATACTGTCTATCCTGGGACAGGATCTTGAATCCTGTTGAAAGTTGAGTAGATGTCTTCTCCTCTTCCCGGAATTTAATATTAAATGCCTGCCAGTACCTTCACGCTGTTCACAAAGTCTGCAGCTAGTATCCCCTTCGGGGATACCAAGGAGGCATGTAAGCCACAAGGGCCTATGTACTGTGCAAAGCTTCAGTATTTGATTGTCCCCTACAAAGGACTAATCCGAACCTCCTCATCCCAAAGAAGGAATATGTTTCTTTTTTTCCATAACCGACTCTGGCATGATATTTAAAATATATATGATTTAATTTTGAAGGTCTACTTATGAAGGTCCCTAATTCGGGAGGAGTTAATAATTGTGTATTAGTGAAAAAACTTAAGAGATATTCAGATTTCCAAGCACCTCCATTATCTTGAATTACCGCCCCCAGGAACCTACTTCGATAGGTACGGGACTGGTACCGGGGTCCCCAGCCAAATCTCGCAAAGGGCCTACTGCGGTACGTACGGGAATTGGCAATCCCGGGGTCCCGAGCCAAATCTCTCAATTGGGTGGCTCTGAGTGGTGAAAGGGCTAATGCCAAACATCTAAAAAAGGTTCATATCTGAGTTTGACCCTAACCTCCCTGAACACACGTCTGACGGATAACCTAGGGTGGGTTGGCGGAGTGGGAAGCGCAGGAGTGACTGGCTAACGCGTAACCCTCAACTCCTGGTTATCATGTAGGACTGTGTTCGTATCCGCTGGAAAAGGTCAGTTCCGGGGAGGGGCCATTGCATGAGCTGTTACACTCCTGAAGACAATTGGGTCTCTCTGCCTATACTTTTGGAGGTGAGATCCTGAGGTGAGCAAGGTTCAGGCCAGGACTCTTGCCTTAGCCGGGGTGGCGCCCAGGATGTGAGCACTCATTCGGAGACGTTTGCAATGGTGGAGGTTTTGTCGCCATGGGAACTGATAAATTCAACAAAATTGTTAAGGAAGTTGGAAAGGAAATAGCCGAGTCTTGTGGTCCTCGCTATTGAGTTATTTTTAGAACTGGGGAAGGTCGAAAGTCTATTACCGTGAACCCGTTCATTATTCAGAAGTGTTTACATAATATTGGTAGTCCTGTGAAATCATGTACTCGATCTCGCAGAGGCACTTGGAAGCAGGCTGCGAAAATTTTGAAAGCCAATATGCTAGTGAACTATCCGGTGTGGGTTGAATTACATTGGACTCTGAACTCCACGCGTAGTGTTGTAAAAATTGGCGCATTGGACGGTATGTCCAATGAGGAGATTCAGGAAAACTTGGCGGAACAGGGTGTGACAAATGTATATCGAGTTCACCGCACGAGGTGAGCTAGTGCCCACTCGGACCCTGTTTCTTACCTTTGATCGGGTAGATCTCCCACAAAGGATTAAGGTAGGGTATGAAGCAATTGAAGTGTTATAAATGCAAGCGCTTTGGCCACACGAGTGATTCTTGTAATGGAGTTGCTGCTTGCGTTGACTGTGCGGAAGCCAAGCATGATGATGTGTGTACTTCACCTGTAACATGTGTTAACTACAGTGGTAATGATTCATCGAACTCTAGAGAATGTCCGAATTTTACGGAGGAATAGGCGATCCAAGGGATCTGGGTAAGAGAGAAGGTGTCCTTCTTGGTAGCACGGAAACACTTGCGTGTTCGTCAGCCCTCTGTCTAGGACAGCTATTATATTGCTGTTGCAGCTATCCTGGACGTGAATTCGTAACACAAACTAGCGATATAAACGAGGCAGTAATGTCCGAAAGAAAAATTATATCCAGATCACTGCCAAAACAATAGAACCATCACGAACAACAGTCAGCAAACCTACCAAGTCCCGTCCTATGAAGAACGTTTCAGCCAGGTCGCCGCAGAAAGCTTCTACCTGAAATATACGTGAACCTGTATGGAACAAATGGGTTTCTCAGGGAGAATAAGAAGGCTAGTACCATGAAAAATTAGTGCAAAAGTCATCCGGAGAGTACTCAGATCGGTGGCTTTCATCTTCGCCGATCTCACTTTCCGATCGTTTCGAGATATTCGATTCGAAGTTACCAGTAAGAAAGCGGTCCTCCTGCATTCAAGATATCCAGTCAGAAGATCCTGCCCTCACCGCCAAAAGGACAATGAGAAAAAGGCAGGATAAACCTGCGGAAAATGCCAGCCCAGCCCCTAAGAAAAGGAACAGATTGATTTGACCAGCACTGTTTTGTAAATGAGAGCATTGAAAACGTTAATTTTATACGTATTGGTATTTTATAGTTAATTATAGTGTTTATTGGATTTATCCTCATTTCGGCTTATTTATTTTGTCATTTTGTTTTGATTCTTTATTTTTATTTTGAGTAATTTATCTCTGTCTATTGGCACGATTTAGTTTTTTTAAGGGAGCTAATGACCAAGCAGTTGAGCGCCCTTATGTACCCATCATCATCATCATCATCATCACCATCACCATCATCATCCCTGGGTGGGGCCATTGCATGAGCTGATTCCTCCTGAAGACGATTGGGTCCCTCTGTCTTTACATTGGGAAGTCAGGCCCTGAGGTGAACAAGATCCAGGCCAGGACTCTCACCCAAGCCGGGGTGGCACCCAAGATGTGAGTACGCCAACGGAGACGTTCACAATGGGGGAAGATATTGTCGCTATGGCAACTGATAAAATTGTTTAAGAAAAGTGGAAAATACGTATGTGAACTTTGTTGTCCACGCTATTTGGTTATTATAAGAAATGAGGAAGGTCGAAAATTTACTACCGTGAGCCCCTTTGTTATCCAGAAGGTTTACATAATATTGCTGGTCCTGTTAAATCATGTATTCGATCTCGCAATGGCACGCAGCTGGTCGAAGCTTTTTCACCGATGTAGGCTGCGAAAGTTTTAAAAGCCTATATGCTTGCGAATTATCCGTTGCGCGTTGAATTGCGTGAGACTCTGACCTCGTGTGCTCTTGTAAACACCAGTGCACTGGACGGAATGTCGAATGAGGAGATTCAGGAAAACTTGGCGGAACAAGGTGTGATCAGCGCATATCGGGCCCAGCGCAAAGAACGAGCTGAACTGGCGCTCACTCGTACCCAGGTTTGTTACCTTTCATCGGGCAGATCTCCCGCAAAGGATTAAGGCAGGGTACGAAGCTACTGAAGTGAGGCAGTATATACGCAATTCATTGAGGTATTACAAATGCCGGTGGGCTGGGCCCACGAGGGATTCTTTTAATGGAATTGTTACCTGCGTTGAACTGAAGCATGATGATGCATGTGATTCACCTGCAACCTGTCTCAAATGTCAAGATAATCATTCATTGAACGCCGGAGAATGTCCCCGTTTTATGGAGGAAAACGCGATACAAGAAATCGGGATTTTTTGACAGAGAAGAGCAAAGGAGTTCTTGGAAACCCGGAAGCTGTTGCGTAGCCGTCAACCTTCTGTCCCTAAGGCAGGTACTTGTACTGTAGTTGCAGCAAGCCGGTACCTAGACGGGAAATCGGAACACAAACTAACGACCTAAACAGAGCAGAATTGCGGAAAGAACAATCACACCAACATCACAACCAAATCAACAGGCACCCAGCTCGAAGAACAGTGAGCACGCCTACCAAGTCCAGCCCTTTGAGAACGTTTCAGCCAAATCACCGCCGAAAGCATCTACCTAAAGAACGACATGTGAACCAGCAATGTATAATGCATCGCCATGAAAATTCAAAGCGTCATGTGAAGGAACGGACTTCCTCATGAAGAATAAGACCGCCCGCCTCGTTAGCGTAAATGTTAGCATGTCTGTCTCACGTTCAAGAAGTCCCGAGTTCGAGTCTCGGTCAGGGTGAGTTACCTGGATAAGGTTTTGTCCAGGGTTTTCCATTATCGTAAAAGACGAATGTCGGGTAACTCTAAGCTCCATGGACCCTGGGCCCATTTGAGCATCATTTCACCTATTCCATTCATCGTCTGCTATGACTTAAAAGTTTAAAAGACGTAAATTACAAAAAAGCATAGTATGGCTAGTACCAAGAAAATAAACCAGCGTAAAAGGCCATGATCATCTCCTCCAAGAATATCTTCTGAGGAATCATCTTGGGAAGACTCATCAACTCTCAACTTTGTCGATCGCAGTTTCCGATCGGTCCGAGGCTACAGAACCGAAACTTTCAGTTGGAAAAGCGGTCCTCCTCTACAGAGGATGTGGATCAAGAAGATCCTGCTGTGACTGCCAGAGTGACAGTGAAAAAAGGGAGGCAAATGACCTGAGAGTGTTAGCCCAACTCCGAAAAAAGGGGAAAATTGATTCGACCACCGCTCTGCAGGTACTTTCAAAACTGTTTTTTATGCTATATTAATAAGTTTAATGAAGAAAACTTTTTATGCCTTTTTTGTTTTATTTTCTAAGTTAAATTATAGAATTTATATAAGGGGAATAGTTTTAAGATATTTTGGTGTTTTATTTATTGTTTTTTATAGTTTTACTATGCCTTTGTCTTAATTGTGCAGGTTTATTTTATTTGTAATTCCAATTTGACTTTTTGTGACTTATAGTTACATTTATATCTAGCTTTTACCATGACATAGTTTTTAAATGGCACTGAAAGCTCTTATATGCACATCATCATCATCATCATCATCATCATCATCATCATCATCATCTTGAATTGGCTTTTTGAGGTATCAGGCATTTTCGAATTTTCAGCTTTTATTAGTTTGATTTTTTTAATATTTTTAACTTTTTGAACTATTTTACTGCTTATTTGCTTCTCGTGTAATAATGGAAAGAGTACGGCAGTTCAAGGCTAGTATACAGCAAACCGCCTTTGCAACATTTAAATATTCACGACCGGGAGACAAAACGAAGGAATGTAATGACATTTAGTTTTCTTTTCCTTGTGATTTATTTATTTATATGGCCATAAGTCTACCCATCGCAAAGATGGAAGACAGTCGTTAATTTTGACTGTATCAAAAAGGCTATGACGTCTGGATGGAAGTACCACATGTTTCATTTAATGTTAGTTTTAAACTTCCTGAGAAAAGCCAGGACCTCTGCAGTTTGGAAGAGTTATAACTTTGTACAACTTTTGTTAAGCCATAGGAGACGTGTAGAAGCTGGTGGTATCAGCCATTTCTGAAGTATCAGTTGTTATTGTGACACATTTTTAATGTTTGTTATATTTTAAGTGCTATCGCTGTTATGTTGTTTCTTGCAATTTTATGGAAAGAGGCGTTTTTAAACAGTCAACTATCGCTTTGGATTCCTATATCTCTGTTATACGTGCTATATAGGTTATGCAACTAAGGTCACAGCTTGTGCATTGCTACCTAAATAGATATACTGTGGCTAATATTGCTAGGAAGAAGGGATGAAGAGAAAGAATAACCGGAGGCTACAGGCCTTAAGAAGATAGAGCACAGGCATGGCAGAAATCTGCAAAAATTCCAGACAGAAGCCCCGTCCCACTGCTGGAGCTGCCTAGAGAAGACGAAGAATGACGAACCGACCACCCAGCACTAAAAGGTTTGTTTCATATAACCTTGTCCCACTGAGATGTATCCCTCGGCGTTTTACTGCCTTCCCCTTTGGCTAATGCTTTCGGCACCGTAGGTGGTGTAGTGTAGGATAAATCCAGTTCAAAGCAAGGTCAGCGTTAATAATTGTTATATAAACAAATATGTCACCAATACCGATGACGCACCTCAGCGCGAGAGGCAGGTTTTAAGCAAAGGACCCTTCTCTTTATGTATTTCAAGAATTAACATGCATTCCAGATAAATCAGCTCTGTTACGTAATATATTTAATTCATACGGTCATGAAAATAGAATTTGACAATTGTCTCGGAAAATATTCCGATAAAACTTCATTTTAAATAACAAACTGTTTTTTACCGCACAACAACCTATACCACGACAGCAGCCAATGAGAGTTGATAGATCAAGTGGCCGTTAAGAGATACGGGGAAAGTTTATTTGCAACAAGTAGGATCGATGGGAAGTACTTTCCTCTGAGCAGGGATGCGCCATTGGACCGACACCGCCATACGCCACGAAATCTAGAAGCACAGCTGAAAGATGATAAGGAAAGGGAATGAAAGGGTAACGAAGAAATGGAACCCATGGTAGAATATCGGTATTCTCCTACCAGCCAGGGGAAACCTGGAGATTGGATTTCGTTCTCGACAGGGATCGAATCCGGTACCTTCCGAATACGAGCCTCACATATTACTGAGGACCATCAACCTATAAGGACGTTTATCTCGGTTAACATGAAGTAGTAGGCTGAAAGACGGACTTAAATTCCGGCATGTGCGTCGCAACACATTGTTTGTTTACTGAACTTACAAAGGAATCAGTGCATTCCAGTTTATCCCATGAACTTTAGTTTTCTCTAGCGCCTACTTGAAGAGTAGATGAAGCATTGTATTCCACACGAAATGTTAATATAGATGTTTCGGTGACGTTAAATAAAAGGCAATTATGAGAACAATTGTGATCGGCACAATTCAAAAACGAAATGCCAAATAAATAACAAATTTGGTATTTATGCAAAGCAACTCCGTAGTTCAGTACATAATCGTTGTGCATATATTGCAAAAGCCTGTTGTAACATTATCCACCACCTTTAGTGCTGGAAACCTAACCTACCTGCGTGTTTTTCTTATTTTACAATTAATTATTTTATGAACTATATTAATTCCTGTTACTTTCGATATCCGAATCTATAATTACGGCATGGAATATAATAATACTTTAAAATTAAGTTTCATCAATGAAATCCCTAGTAGACCTTTACTCCCTCTTAATTCGCTAGTATTTACAGCTAGATGGCTCCGCGGTAATTTCTGTGGCACGCTTTCGGGAGGTTGGGTTCGGAATGCCGCCCACTTCCACCTCGAGCTTTTCGTGGTTTGTGGTCGGTAGGCGGATGCTTGGGTGGTTTCTTATCTACCGCAATTTCCTTTACCTCCTTTCTCTTTCTTTCCGTTTCTTTGTTATTTTTCATGCGTGTTTCTAGGTTTCGTGACGTATGATGTTGCGAACATGTGACGGGAAGGTTGCTCAAAGGAAAGAGTACTCCTCGTGCCAATAGAGCTCTGCCTTATGGACAGGTCGTTAATAGCTTTCTCCAGGCAGCTTCAGCAGTGGGAGAGGCTTGGAACTATTAGGACTTCTGCGCGTCACTGTGATCTGTCGGCCTGCGATCGGTTGCCTCCTGTGGTTCCTTCGCTTCACCTTGTCCTCCTGTAGGTGGTAGCTAAATAAATGATGGTCCCTGTGTGCGAGATATCTCCTTCTGTTGTAGTACCTATACCTATACCTAATCTATACATTGTGAAAAAAGTCCGTGGTCACACCTGTTTGTATAAACATATTTGTAATAAGTACGGAAGGAAATCTTACGAACATCTGCATTTTGGACGTAGGGTATATATTTGATAGAACAAAAATAATGTAATCTAATTTAAAGCTTACGGATGACGGACATACATTAGTTTCTTAACTGCTTAACCAAATGCTTTGTCTTCGTTGTTTCCTGTTTTGCTTTGTCAGAGTCTAGCTTTTAACAAACCCGAAGTGATGTGTGTGTAGTTTTCTTTTTCTCTTTTTTAATAACGGGAAGTGGGCAGAGTGAACCTAGTGCCACGAGCCTGCTGTAGACCCTGATGTCAAAGTTGCTCTTGTTCCTTATCTGATGACCCCATCTCTTCTGCTCTTTCCTTCCGCCGGAGTCTCAGATTTCCGGACACGAACAGTCAATCAGAATTTACCCCATTGTCTTTAGTGAAGGGAAGGTGTTTTCCCTACCCTGCAGGCACACAGCTGAGGGAAACAACACAGCAATTAGCATAGCGGTTCTCAAACCATGGCCCACAACTTTTACAAATTATTAATATTATAAAATACACTGATTATTTACGATATATTTAGATATTTTAATGATTCTTACGGAACTTTTTATGAATAAATATTTCTGCTATTAACTATTGAAAATCTCTAAGGAAAACCTTGGCAAAACCGTTCAAATGTTTCATCTGCCCCATACACCTTAGGAAAAACTAATACAACTTTTCTGCAATTCAATCGATAAGTACCTCAGAGATACTGAATAGTCGTAGTTCAGTTGTCTACAACATGAGACTTCAGAAAACAATTTCGATGTTGAATAACAAATTTTGGAGGAATAAAGAATTTCCTAATCTTTGGATTTAATGGGGAGGTCTCCTACTGCCAACACCATTGCTGAATCTCACATATTTGGATTTGTTCTTAGTTTTGAAAAATGTTGGTTACCCTCATCTATCATCCAGTCTTGTATGAGGGTAAGTCAAATGAAAACCTCAAATTTTTAATAACAAATGCAAATTTCGCGCCGTTATCCTGTAAGTTAGTAAGCGTGCTACAAACAGCGTGCAGAATGGCCTATAGGTTGCAGCATAGTGCAGACGCACACATACCGTCGCAGTATCAGTATAAAGATGGCCGCCCCAATTGCGACTTGCACCCGGGAAGAACAGCGTTCTGTATTCGGTTTTTGCATACGGAAGGTGTGAAACCTATTGAAATTCATCATCGAATGAGCAGCAGCAAGTCTACAAATGGAGTAGGAAGTTGGCAAATGGTGTGGTTTCAGTAGAAGATGCTCCACGTCCGGGTCAGGCACAACGAGTTGTGACTTCACAGAACATTGCAGCAGTCGAGCCATAGTGAAGGAAAATTGCCGAGTAACATTGAATGACATTACAGCATGTTTACAGATTAGTCATGGATCAGCACACCACATTGTGCATAATGTGCTCCAGTTTCACAAAGTGTCAGCAAGATGGGTGCCATGGCAGCTGACTCCTGAAATGAGAGAACGACGTGCTGATGGCTGTGAGGAACTTCTTCGGCGCTTTGAACGGGAAGGTGATGGCTTCCTTGCTTGAATCGTTACTGGGGATGAAACCTGGATTCACTTCCACCAACCAGAAATGAAAAGAGCAAGCAAGGAATGGCACCATGCCTCATCACCAAAACCAAAGAAATTTCGTACAGAACCACCAGCAGGGAAGGCTATGCTCTCTTTTGGGACTAAAAAGGCGTCATTTTGGAGCATTGCATGCCTAGAGGGATCACTGTCACCAAAAAATCATCTGCGGCCTGTAATCAAATCAAAGAGACGTGAATTGCTGTCAGCGGTTGTCCTTTTGCAAGATGACAATGCAAGGCCCCACACTGCCCGTTGCAGCAATCACAGACCTATATATTGAGTGTCTTCCACATCCACCATACTTACCAGATCTCGCCCCAAGTGATTTCCATATGTTTGGGCCACTCAAAGACAAAATAGGAGGAAAGAAGTTCTATTCCTATGAAGATATAAGCCACGCGGTGCATGAGCACCAAAACAATTTTTTTCTAAAGGCATTTATGCACTTTCTAAGTGCTGGAGGACGTGCATTGGGCGTGGAGGAGACTAAGTCGTAAAGTGATACAGCTTTGTACCACTTCTGCACAATAAATACTATTTAAAAATATATTTAAAGTTTTCATTTGACTGACCCTCGTATTTTAAAACAATTTTGTGAGAGCACTGCAAAAATATATTATGTTACATTAATAAATGTTGACGATCACCGCTTTCTACAGCGATTAAATGTTTTTACTGATATAAAAGGATCATCTCAAAAAGCTTGCTCCAAGTTATTAAAGGTTCAAAACTTGGCAGAGTTTGACTGGATGTTTCCGCCCTCGTTTCGAATTATTGGTTTAGAACAGACTCCTCTACTACTGATCGAGCGAAACGGCAGCTCGCTAATAAATTTTGAGGTTTATATTAGGGGTCCCGGGTTCCAATCTCATTGACAATGACTCAGACCTTGGGCTTTTTATGGCTCTTCATATTCGGTAGACCACCTCAGTCGAACTACCAAGATTACCATTACCTTATTTCCCTTTTATTCTGTTTCCTTCTCGCATTTCAAGAGTACCTCCAAGTTTCGATGTTTGTGGCGGCGCCAAAAAAGTGGCGTGGCTTATTCTAAAGAAAGAGCAGTCCTCATGAAGACTACAGAGCTGCATGGTTGAATGGGCTGTTTATTGCCCTCTCTGAGCACCTTAACGAGTGGGCTGATTAATGGAAGTGGGAATTTTAAGGGCCCGTATGCCTATCTGTGAGTTGTCTATGTGCACCCTATAGTCTCATGTGCGTACTTCACTTCATCTCCTCCTACTGAGGAATGGCAGCCGCAATAGATCTTGCGTAGGTCGTATTACAACCAGGTTTTCCCATTGTAGAATGCCATGGACTCTACAACAAATATGTACCTATTGATCCAAGGGATCAGAGATACTGCCTCTCATATCCCAGACATGCGAAGCCACTAAATGGAAGGAAAACAATAAAAGTGATAAATAAATTATTTAAAATAAATAAATAGATAAATAGAAAAGTAGATAAATAAATAAATAGATAAATAAATAAATAAATAAATAAATAAATAAATAAATAAATAAATAAATAAATAAATAAATAAATAA
>CM060948.1:119222044-119249544 GCA_030765055.1 Mantis religiosa | reverse complement strand
TTCTGCTGTATGGGATACGTTAAGTCGTGTGGCCGGAAAATCGACCCGCATTCTGATTGCTTGTCTGAACACTCTTGCAGAGGTCGTTGTGGATTAGTTTGACGTGGATAACACACTTGCTACTACTTTCGCTGATGTGTCTAGCTCAGATAACTATGCACCTGAGCTTCACTGATTAAGAATCAGGTAGAACCTCAAGGTTACTGCTTTCGTTATGGAAACCTTGAATACTACAATCGCCTTTCCAACATGGCAGAGCTGGCACACGCACTTTCATCTTCGAGACTATATGCACCAGGACCAGAGGGTATCTACGTGCGATTCTTATAACATCTCTCTCCAGAAGGGAAGGTGTTCCTCTTCGAGATCTATAATCGTGTCTGGTTCGACCACAGTTTTCTTGAGAAATTACGGGAGGCCACCGTCGTACCCATTTTGAAAGCTGAGAAGGACCATCATCTGCCCTCCACCTAGCGTCCAATTTCTCTCGCCAGTCTCGTCTATAAGATGATGGAACGCATAGTCAATGGGCCTTTGGTGTGGTGGGTTGTAACTCACAGCTTTCTGACGAATATCCATTGTGGTTTCCGACGTCGCCGTTCCACAGTAAGCCATCTTGTAACGATGTCGACACAGATATTGAAGAACGGTTCCTCACTGACTGTCAGATCGTTGGCATATATTTTGATCTCGAGAAGGCTTACGATACGTGATGGCGTGCAGGTCTGTTACGCATCCTGCACAACTGGAATATACGTGGACGCCTACCTGTGTTCCTTCGGGAGTTCATGAACGATCGCTTTTTCAGAGTAAGGGTCCGCTCGGTCTTTTCAAATTTTTATGTCCAAGAGAACGGTGTTAATCATGGATCGGTACTAGGTTTTACACTTTTTCCTATTGCAATTAATTCTATCTCAAAATGTGTTCCTTGAGGTGTTTCGTCGTGGTTATTCGAGGGTGATTTGGCCGTCTACTGTAGTTCTCAGCCTACTCCGTTTCCAGGACGCCGTCTAAAGCAATGTTTAGACAATCTTCACGACTGGACCTCTAAGAACGGATTTTGGTTCTCCACGGAGAAAACGATCTGCGTCAACTTTCTGGCGCCGCAAGAGCCGGTTACCACTTTTACTCTGACTTGTTCGCCAAGATGAAACGGAGTCCTTGCACTGATTTTTATAGAAAACTTAGCTGGTTCTCGGATATAGAGCAGTTGACCGTACGCTGTGAGCGTTCTTTTAATCTCTTGTGGGTACTTAGTAGGCAGTCGTGCGAAGCGGATCGCACAGTGCTGCTTCGTCTGTATCGCACACTTATCCGATCTAAGCTGCACTATGGGTGCATCGTTTATCTTTCAGCTCGTCCATCTGTGCTGCAGAAATTGGACGCCATTTCTAACTCTGGCCTTTGTCTAACTATTAGAGCATTTCCAACTAGCCCAGTTGTGAGTCTCTACGCCGAAGCGGAAGAGACTGCTCTGCAATGTCGGCGGGAAGTTTTACTGGGCAGTTACGGCTGATCGGTTAAATAGTACGCCTTGGAAACCGACGTTTGCACCCTTTTTCGACGCATTATTCGATTTACTTTATAGGAAAAGAAGTCTTAGTTCAAAACCGCCAGGTTTTCGCTTCCGGGAGCTCCTTAGATGTATGCACTTGAAATGCCTAGGATGATCCTTAAGGGCGAAGGAGTGTATCGTCCTTGGTTGCGTGCAGCACATCACGTAGCTCTTGGGATGGCGGTGCCCAGCAAGTCTATAACGCCAACGTGTAGCACCCGTAGTTGAATTTTTATCAGTGAATAAAGATTTATTCTAATTGGTACAGACGGATCGTAAAGCTCTACCGGTGTTGGATGTGCGTATGTCCTGAAGCTAAACCCTGGGTTTCCATGGCAGCACTTCCATCTATAATGCAGAGCTCTGTGCAGTATACCGAGCCATTTCACATATTCGCTGCAGATACCTGGATGTTTGTCGTATCCTAAGAGTTTCCTTTAGCGCACTTCAGAGCCTACGTGAGCTGTACAAGTACCATCCTCTTATACAGAGTATCCAGGACGCCCTCTAAGTTTTATATGCCTCTGGCGTTAGCGTGGTGTCTGCATGGGTTCCTGGTCACGTAGGCTTGCACGGAAATAAAATGGCGGATTTGGCAGCAAATAAGGCCACCGCACACCCCCAAGTCACTATACCGTTAGTGACCTCGTAAGACTTTTGTCTCGGGTTGCGAAGAGCTGTGCTGTGCTCCTGGCCTTAAGAGTGGTCTGCTTTGAAGAGAAACAAGCACCGTGCCATAAAAGCTCTTCCACATTCGTGGAGAACCTCCTGCCGTCCGTTGCATGAGGAAGAGGTGCGTTTGACTCGGTTGTGCGTTGGCCACTGTTCTTTTTAAACATCGATTTTTATTAAACGGGAACTCTGCTGCAGTTTGCCCGCTTAGTGGTGTATCCCTCACAGTCCGCCTTGTCCTTTGAGAGTGTCTTAGCCTGACACGTCTCCGCAAGTCTCTTCAGCTGCCGGCCAGCTTGGTAGAGATACTGGTGGACGACGAGAAAGCAGTGGTCACAGTTTTAAAGTTCCTTTTAAATGTAAACTTTAGAATTCAGGCCCACAGTATTTTGTATTTTTAACCGTTTCAACCTTTTTATGATTTCAAGCTTTAGTTTAGCCTTTGACAGACCGTTGTACGGTTGTTTTATCTCGATTTTATCTGTCTTTAACTCTTTTCGGGCCGCGCCGTGGCTCAGTTGTTAGACCACTTGGCTCTCACCAAGGCGGCCCGGGTTTGATCCCAGGCGACCACAAAGTGAGATTTGTGGTGGAAAACACGGCGCTGGGGCGGGTTTTCTCCGGAATCTCCAGTTTCCCCCGCCATCTCATTCCACCGCTGCTCCATCTTCATCTCACGTATCATCAGTGTCACCGCCTGCGGTGCCGTATGTAGTAAAAGCGGGCGTTAAACACTACACATTTCACATTTCACTCTTTTCAGTCCTCTTTTAACTAGTTTGTAACACGATTGGCCTTTTTAAGAGCGCTGATAACCTAGTAGCTGAGCGCTTTTCAGCACAGTTATCATCTTGAGGCAGATACGCTACCATCTGTGCTACCAAGGTGGGCATGAAGTATATGGTTCACTACCAGTAATTGACACAATAGTGGTCTAAACTAATTGGACTTGTTTCTTTCTTTATGGAAGGTCTGTTTAAAAACCTATTGATTGCCGAGGAGAAGAAAGTAAGCTACAGGAATGGGCGACGTAATCACTTTTGCTGTCTCCTCGGGGTTTATGCTCGCCTTCCGCGTATGACAAGGATGGAATGCTCGTTTAAAATACACAAGTGTTGTCATATAGATAACCTATACATATACCTATCGTTGCGTTAACTGCAACAAACATTAGATCTGGTGGCATGGGTGACTTATATGCACTCTCATACACTCATTTCCTAGTAAACAAATCCGTCACCGGAGCAGATAAACGGTTCAAGTTCCTGCGCCCTTCATACCAATCTAGCCTTCTTGTCGTGGGCATACAGTATTAGATATTTAAAACTTATCTCTTAGTTTTGGTGAAACTCGTTCCTTACTATTCCTTGATACGGCCATAGTAACCTAGTACTGCAACTGGATTATTTCGGAGGGGATTCGGCACGGTGGTCCAAACTTGGTTTATTGTACCTATGCCTCAAAGTGGGGCATCCCAGTGGAGGAAGGATGAGAGATGAGACAGAAGATGGTTGGCCAAAGGAGTCACGACAGTGCATAGGGCAGGGTCCTCACATTTTACATCGATGGAAGCTTCCCCCGGTAGTCCAGGACAACGAATATCCCACCCTACTGTGGTTCGGAAACGGTCCCACCACCAGACCTGTCAACCATTCTACCGGAGGAGCAATTGGTTTACTTGGAGCATATCATCCTGCAATGTACCACTGAGGCATCCGCCAACACTTCTACCCTGAAAGAGACCACCAGATGAAATGTGATCTCTTAGGTGAGATGAACTGCAGGGACAAGAACTTCGGGAGATGTAATTAACCTACCCAACATTCGTCTGGTGGCCCGGGAAAACCCCCCAAAAACCCCATGGATCAGGTAGGTCGGCCACAGGTATCGAACCCAGACCTCCCGATTTGGACCACAGACGGAACCGCGTGAGCCATCCCGCTCGGTCATATTGAGCTAATAGTGTTCGTCAACCTTCAAGTGCTAAAGATACCGTCAGGTATTCTTGCTCCTTTATATAACAGGAATCGCAATTTGTCGTTTACGATATTATATTCAGATGCATATATATGAGGTTTTAGAAACATTCAAAACGCAGTTATGCATTTGACTCTAACAGAGTAATTAAGTGTAGTTTTGAGAGCTTGAAGTGCTTTGAAAACGACACTTAAGAAGGCCTGGAGGGAGAGACTTAGAGCCTCGATTTCTGAAACCTTCTGTGCCTGAGCCCGTGACAGAGCGCTCACTGGAGGAATGGGTAAGGTGAGAGGCTACCTAGGAGAAACGGCAGTGTCCCCATCAACTAGAGATTTGAATTTCCGGGAGGCAGATTGTATACAATCACCTCTCCTCAACGCTGAAGGTTTAAGCATCCCCTGGAGGCCACAGTACCCACGACTCAGAATGGAGTATTTACAGAGAGAAATGCACCTGTCATGCACGTGGAAATTTCTGCTTGAAACCCTGAAATAGCCAACAACGATGAAACTTGAAATTAAATAAGACGTGAGGTCAAGTGGAAGGACAGGAAATTTCAATGTTTCAATTATCCGTGCCAGTATTCACCTAGGGACCCAGGGAAACCCTCGAAAATATCCATGATTCAGGAAGGTGAGCTATGATATCCCGAGTACGAGTCACAGATGCTACTGCTAAGCCACATCGCTTGGTTTGAAGTGCTTTACGCTTGAGCTATGACTATTGTCATATCAATGAAGTTTCAAGAAAGTTAACTAAGTAATCTTAGCAAAGCCTATTATTATTAGCCTCTGTGCATACCAGCGCAGAATTATCATGCTCGCTTCAGAAATATATCTGCCAGGTGATATCATATTTACATTCATTTTAGTTTCAATCTAGTGTGTTAAGTTCTAAAACCGTTCTAAACGCTCTTCTCCACCCGCTCTTGGTGCTGCGGTTTATTTTAACATAAAATTGCGTAGTTGCTTACTTAACTGATAGAAACGCATGTATCGCAATTATAAAATTCCTCGTGGACATTTCAATTGACATCGTTATTCTAACCTCAGGCAAACAGGAAAATCCCATGTCGAATATCGATAAACGTAATTAGTTTTCTTAACACTGAGAGAGAGAGACAGAGAGAGAGAGAGAGAGAGAGAGAGAGTCGCTTTCAGATGCTGTTCAGTTCGGTTACTACCTTCTCGTAAGCTGCTATTCGCGATTGTCTTTGACGTTAGCTAACCATTTGCTGTAAAATATGCCAAATACAAGAGTGCTGTGTTAAACTTTTAATATCATGAAAGGCAGAATCAGAGTGAATCATTCAATATCTATTACATTGATTTTTTTTCAGAACTTTGTCCTACACATGGCCTTTTGCGAATTGGTTATCGCATCAACATGTAGTGAACAAGAGATCGGAGTGTATAACATCGGTTTGTGAAACCAGCTCTTTGTTGAGAATTTAAAGAACAGGTGCCATCTGGCATTCCGAGTTTCATTCTCAACGAGTGCAGAAAGTGTTCAGGGGATTATTTTTCTTCTCATCAAATAAATGCAATGTGTTGTACTATGCGGAGGAAGCGTATATTTCTTAAGTACTGTTACGTTAGGTGAGGGTGTGAGATAATTTCCGGAGAAACTGGTTCCTTTCCTAACAGTCAATCAATCAGATAAACTCACTCACTCACCTGCAGGCCTGCAGCTGTGCTCATTACCATGCAAAGCCGAGTCTGGGCCTTTAATAAGATTTGGCGAAACGGTTCGAGAAGGTAGTAACACGAGAAACTCTGCCGTTTTGTTGTGCGGGCAACAGAAATGCAGACACGGGGTAGCATGCGGGTGAGGAAGGGGGAGTCCTTGACTTCCACCGCAACACCTTGCCCTATTAGGTTTTTGCAGCTCTCTCCTAGGCGGGCTCTCGTTAGAGTATGTTGTTGTCAACTACTAACTTCCATGTAGGCAACGTATTGACAACTTTAATAGTCGCACTTCAAATAATGAAGAAAGCAAGCAATAACACAGTTTTCACAATTCTGTTAATATTGTATATTGTAATTATATAAAAATAAAGATATCCGGCATGTTGCATTGACATTTTTAACGATTCTTACAAAACGTCTTCCTTCTATATCTTGTTAATACTGATAAACCTTCATAACACGTTTCGTTGTAGGCATAGGAAGAATGCAGCAGGTTAAAACTTTATGCAAACACGTCTCTCCCTCCCTCCCTCCCTCTCTCTCTCTCTCTCTCTCTCTCTCTCTCTCTCTCTCTCTCTCTCTCTCTCTCTCTCTCTCTCTCTCTCTCTCTCTCTCTCTCTGTAGCAGTCTTTACCATGCCTTTGTTGCAACACCAACTAGCGGTGCTTGTAGCTTCTCAACGCTCACTAAACCCACTGTTTAGAGTCTAACACTCATACTCAGTGCTTGTGGGCTCGGAGACAACTCTTCACTTTAACACTGCGCTGCTGGCTGATTAACTCGCAGCTGCAGAACTGAACTCAACTGAACTGAAGACTAGCTTTTCTTGAAAATCTTAAATGTCTCACACTTGGAGGATGCTGAACGAAAATACCAAGTTAGGTATATGACATACCTTTTGTTTTTGAATCATATATTTACAGACACATACACCGATATTTTTCTTAAAATTCCTTTTTTATAATTCAGGGGAGCTCAAAGTTTTTATTTCCACAGAAATCTCGGAATCGAGGATTTGGGTGGAATACAATAATTTCCCAGTTGAAAGTATGTAGTAATGAAATTAAAATTAGATGAGGGTGGACACGGATAAATCAAATAAAGGCTTCTCAACCATTTGCCAGTCTAAAAAGTGAGTAGTATACTTTAGTGAACTCCGAAATCAGGTCGATACTAGCGATGTAGCTTACAGAAGTGTAACTAAATTGTATATTTTGTACAGGGTTCCACGTTGGGAAGCCAATTTGTAACTAAATTTTAATGGCGAGCAAATGAGTTCTACGTTAGCGTTACAATTTGAAGTAACTATGTGCCGAGCAATGAGGTTTCTCTCAGGGTATGCGTGGATATGTGTGAGAAGGGTGGTTTTATTGACACTAGAATGCCCGTTTCAAACTTATTTATTTACTGCTTCTTGTTTTATTACATTAAACTTGAAGTTGCCGACCAAGGGTTACCAATATCACTGTTTAGAGTTACTGACGGCAGAATGTTTATTACTCGATAAACTTTATTCGTTCCTCACGTATATATGAACCGACAAATATCTTCTCTCATTTCTGGTATGCCTGGCCCAAGACAGGACAAGAGGACTGCCCTAATCGCCCTCACGCCTCAGACTGTTTCAATGGCTTGCCAGCCACGAAGTGTCTGAATGACCACAGATGCGCGTGGGTGTACAGGTGACTTTCATTTTCTCTAAACCCTCTTTTCACACAAAGATTTCCTTTGTGGCTATTTTGTCGCCATTATGAATGATCCGAAGAATGCCCTATTCATACAGTCAAGTGCCATCCTTTAGAAATATACTAAGGACACTGTTTCTTACGCTTCTTTTGTTAAAACAACTTATTCACCCAAACTGCTATTCGACTCAACTGCCCTTGCACGTGTTGTAACAAAGAACCAACATTCCTTTGACATCCATCATGATTCTTTATACATTGCAATTCTTAATTTCGGTATCAGAAGGTAGACTACTCTTATTCGGAGAGGGTAGGGAACGTAACCGTTCTCAGGGTGAGAGAAAGGTTTACTAAGCCCACTTTAGAATATAAGCCATATTTATTAACCAGTTAAGTAAATAAGGGTGTAAGCGGCCTTGGCCTAAGAGAGCACACCTATAATTCCTTTATAGGCTCCCAGATATGCGAGTTTGACCCTTGCGGTTGCAGCTTATTGTAACAGTCGGGTGTGAGTATGACTGCTCTTTCAACTGGCTTATTAACTGTTCCGTTGGTCCATATTCGGTCAGTTTTCATATATACTTTCATAGTGAAACGTAAGCATTCTACAATTCTGAATTCCAGGCTTGAACTAATTTTGACACCTTTTGTCACATGTCGTAATCTCAACGGTAGAGGTTGGATTCCTACCTTTGCCATTATAATATTCTGTCAAAAATAAGGAGTTTGTAACATTTTCGGAAAACATTCTAAGGCCTTCTTGATTGTTTACACTGTTGTTTATTATCACGGACTACACACGGTAGTACAAGTCTGGAAAGTGCCTCTCCTCGCTCGGAGCAGAACCAAGTTTGCTCATGCCACTATCGTGGGTCTAACTGGATTTGTCCCATTGCATTTTGCAACTGTTTTAACGCACGAAGGGATATACATTACGTGAAAGACGGATTACCTGGTAGTTAGTAGCCTTCATAAAGATTCTAGTGTTCGCCATTCTTTCAAAATCGTCACTCTATTTCATTCCACTTGCAACTTTTTTATTGGTTAATCTGTAAACTTCTAGCACACTCCTAGGGTCTTTATTTCAAATTATAGCTAGTTCCATAAAGCTTTATGCCTTTCTTAGAAGTATCATTTCCGCTGGTTCTATTTTACTTTGTTTTCGATTAGCCGTTGAAGGTATGTAGATAAAAGATACCGCTCTGGCGTCAGTTGTAGGATTATCTGTCCGACTCTACAGTTAGTATGTGAGCCATTGAATGGATTTCAGTTTCCTCTAAGGAAGTAGGGTCGAAATGTACATTTGGAAACGTTAGGAAGCCCTTACGTCTTCCATCCCTTTTAGAAGTGCCATGTGCAAGAAGCTAACTATTAGTTATGGAGCTGAAATCCTCCTCCGGCACCAACTTAAACTTAGCTCTCAAGGTTATTTCAGCATATGAATCAAGGAAATAGTGGACTACAAGAAACCGCTGATTACCTCACCGTGCACCCAAGTTTGACGTCAAGTTGGCATACCTGCAAAGTTAGTATATTCTTCCGGTCGTCATATCTATTTGTGATCGTTCTCATGCATTTTGCTGACATATAACATAATCACGCGACCATGCTAAGTTCTACTAGGGCAATAAATAACAACTTTATGACTTTATAGTTTCAAGTCCATAAGATAAACGTATGACCTTCGTGAAATACAAAGATTATGTTCACTGACGCGCAGGTCGCTGGCAAATTATGTCAAATAGTCGCCGAAAGAGTTACCCCGCCTTTACGTGAAGGACTCGCACTCGGGCGACACCGACTTCGATTTACGTCGACCTTACAGTCTGATCTTAGGGATTTTGTGGTTTTCCCAGGGTCAGTAGGCAAATACTGGGGTGGTTTTCATCTTCTACCGTTTGTCTGATTTTTTTTTCATTCCGCCTCCTTTTCGTGTTTCGGATGTAGGTTTCGTGACGTGAGGTGGTTTCAGACAAATGGCGCGAATGCTTGCTCAAATACAACAATATTTCTGCACGCAAGAGGGATATCTGATTGTACAGGTCGTTCATCAGTCTCTGTTTGGACAGCTGCAGTAATGTTTTATGAAAATATAAATCTCTGTAATTCGCAGTACGGAGATGTTCTGTGCTCGATGGACCCTGGTCTCATTTGAGCATGATTTCACCCGTTTCATTCATCGTACCTTTGGAGGTCGTAAATTAAAAAAATAGCAGAATTATGCTTCTATGAAAGCCTCTTGTTCTTCTTAAAAGAAGAGTCTACCTATTTCAGTACAAAAATTTAATAAGATATTTAGGTAAATACATGTTTTAATATTTCATAAAATAAAATAATTTGTTTAAAATACAAACTTCTATAGTGTGAATCTCAATTAGGTACAAAATTTTATCGAACACTTCCAGGGCAAAAATTTTCATGAACTCCCGAAGGCCCCGAAATTATTTTGCAGAACAGTATTTATTGCGGCGCGCGCTCACACACACACACACACACACACACACACACACACACACACACACACACACACACACACACACACACACACACACACACACATACACACACACACACATACACACACACACTCACACTCACAAACGTATCTGATTGCCTTACAATAGCATTTTATTATACTAATATTGACATCATTAAGCCAAATTATTGTCGAGACCCGGGCAACGAGTTCAAAGAGACGGGCATTTCAGTGCGGAGATAAAAGCTCGCCGAAACGGTTGGGGGAAGGGGATAGATTTCTAGAGAGTTCGTCTTTCTTCTAGCCTCGTCCTGATTGTTTGAGGACATTGCGGATAGTAAATAATCTATAAAAAAAGGGAACCGCCGCCTGCCACAGTCAGTCAGTCGGTAACTGGACGCCTGCGTATGAACAGTTCTATGAGCTGGGACTGTCAGATTTGTTTCTAAAGAAATAAAGAGCAATTTTTAGTGTTTGTAACCCGGACTTCTAATTCTATTGTTACTCTACAATGCCAATGAAGTTATGAAGAATGGACAATTATTTGCTACAGCTAAAACGTTGATACCACTTTACGGATAAATGTATCATGTCAGGACTGATATTTCAAAATAATTTATATTCATCTCAACATTTCTCTGCTCCTCTGTACGTTATGCATATGATAAACAAGAGATGTACAGAAAATTTGGGCTTCTGAATGTGTATACATTTAGATTTTACAATACAGGGGAGCCACCTCCAGCACTGCAAATTACATACATCTATTGTGACTACCATCCACCAGAAGGACAGAATGTCCGGAGACTGAAGGCCACGGAGATGTGCGAAGTCCTTAACAATTCAAGGCTCGAAGATACTTTCCCCTGCTAGAACTGTCTGGAGAAGACGACGGAGACCCGTTAAGCCTACAGTCTTCTAATGTCCACGCAGAGTACTCTTTTCATGGAGAAAGCGTCTGCACCATCTGTCTGGCATAACCATACGTCTCAGCACAACCTAAACATTCGCCTAACGACCACAGAAATCCGTGAAGTGCTAAAACAGTTTGTACGCCATGGGACCTCTCAAATGTGATCCTCACTCGTTACCGTGGTGCCATCTCGCTCGGTTTCCTAATTCCTAATTTATATAGAATAGGTATAAAAATAAATAATAAAGTGCAAAGATAGTTCTGTATCTTCAGTTTCTCCACTACTCTCCCCGCTATTGGATTGGATTGAACTGTACGGAGGGGATTCGGAACCTCGACTAAAATGGTCTTTTGTACCTATGCGCCAAATGACGCACCCCTGGGAGGGAGGATGAGGCGAAAGGAGACAGAGGGCGGCCAACATCAAGGAGTCACCATAGTAAAACGGGGTGGGATCTTACCAGATAGAAACTACCTGGAGGTCCAGACAATCGCCATCCCACATACGTGGCTCCAAAACAATAACGAGTCCGGTTCGAAGACCTGATTTCGCCCCCTAAAGCAAGGAAGACCTCGGGCAGGCTGGCATAACAGGCATCCCGTAAGCCAGTTCCTGAATTGTCCCACTATGTCGGCTCGGAGAACGAAGTCCGTCCCGCCGGAGGAGAAAGTGTTCACTCTGAGCATATCATTCTGCCACGCACCGCCAAAACTCCCTCCTACACTGTTATCCTGAAAGAAACCACCAGATGAGATGATACGCTCGCGTCGGTAGCGTACATGGTAGCGTGTCTGCCTCAGGTTCAAGAGGTTCCTAGTTCCAATGTCGATCAGGGTGAGTTACCCGGATAAGGTTTTTTCCAGGGTTTTCCCTTATCCTGAAAGACGAATGTCGGGTAACTCTAAGCTCTATCGACCCGGCTCATTTGAGCTTTATTTCACCCATTCCATTCCTCGTCCGGTATGACAACGTTGGAGGACGTAAATTACAAAAAGAAAAAAAAGAGAGAGATTACACGAAGTTATAATGGATGTGAAATAGAGGGACAGGAAATTCGGGGATGAAATTAACCTACCAAGCATTCACCTAGTGCCCAGGGAAGCCCCCGAAAAACACATGGGTCAGGTTGGTTGGCCACGGGAATCGAACGCGAGCTTCCGAATGCGAACCACATATGAAACTGCCTGAGCCATCCCTCCTGCTATTATTTCTTGTCTTTTCCTTATAAATACAATATGAAAGATGTATTCATCAGAGAAGATTGTTTACTGTAGCGAAAAAGTGATTCATGATAACGTTCGTATATACGTCGCCATGGCATTGAATTTTTCATGTTGACTCTATCCATCAAATATCTTAGCCTATAGACGGCTAGTGTGGAGAAATGAATAATTTCCATCAATTAACTAAAATAATATGAGTTAAATGATGAAGCCTGGGACTTAAGTACTTACAATAGTAAGTCGCCACAAACGGTGTATCTCGGATGCGAGAGCCCCTAGTGGTCTACCGGGGAAATATACGAGTCAACTGGAGAATTCAATGTCAGGAAGGCACGTTGGCCATGGTAGCTCAAAGGTTAAGAGCGACTGGACGGAAACCAGGAGATCCGTGGTTCAAATCCCGGCCATGGCATTGAATTTTTCATGTTGACTCTATCCATCAAATATCTTAGCCTATAGACGGCTAGTGTGGAGAAATGAATAATTTCCATCAATTAACTAAAATAATATGAGTTAAATGATGAAGCCTGGGACTTAAGTACTTACAATAGTAAGTCGCCACAAACGGTGTATCTCGGATGCGAGAGCCCCTAGTGGTCTACCGGGGAAATATACGAGTCAACTGGAGAATTCAATGTCAGGAAGGCACGTTGGCCATGGTAGCTCAAAGGTTAAGAGCGACTGGACGGAAACCAGGAGATCCGTGGTTCAAATCCCGGCCATGGCATTGAATTTTTCATGTTGACTCTATCCATCAAATATCTTAGCCTATAGACGGCTAGTGTGGAGAAATGAATAATTTCCATCAATTAACTAAAATATACGTCGCTATCTTAAGGCTTAACGTGTCCTCCCAAAATGTCATGCAGGTTGAATATATCGTTGCAGATTTGTGAAGCTAAGCCGTTTTCACCACAGTGTATTTGAGATTTAAATATTAATGACGTAAGTACAATATTTGTTTGCTTATCTCTATTGCCTACTGCGAAGAAAGGAGTATTGGTTTCTAACAAAAAAAAAACTTCATGAATTTCACCGAAAATATAAGTTTGAGCCCAATTAAATAATATTTAGAAAATATCAGTGTTTTTGGGTGTCCGCGTGTGTGAGTGTACTAGAGAGTAAGACAGAAAGAAGATGTATAGTAAGAGAGAGAGAGAGAGAGAGAGAGAGAGAGAGAGAGAGAGAGAGAGAGAGAGAGAGAGAGAGAGAGATGAGAGAGAAAGAGAAAAGGAAGTATAAAACGGTTAAATGACAGGGATATTTAATTTTGCATTTTTGCATTTTTTAAAAAGTCCTCCTAATACAAATTATCTTTCACATGGAACATATTAGGTTTCTGTAACGTTCAAGAAATAATTAACGACGTATGTTAAAATGCAGTGTCTCATGTTATGGTATCAAAAATAAAATTAACAATTTATTTTGTATAAGTTATAGGTATATCTAAAGGGAGACTTCATATTTTGTGCAGTAAGTTTTTGTCAGTCTACTACGTGTAAAGTTATACCAAATTCATTCAGAATGAACACGACTACACAGGCCATTCGTGGACAATTTAAGATGCATTTTATGTGTCAGGCAAGTGTCTTAACGATATGCTACTTAGTTAAAACGCCAAATGCACTTTGATAAAACAGAGTATTCAAATTTTCCATAGAAACAGTTCTCTGGAGTAGGGAAATATGTGTGTATGTATGTGTGTAGTGTTTAACGCCCGCTTTTACTACATATGGCACCGCAGGCGATGACACTGACACGTGAGATGAGGATGGAGCACCGGTGGAATGAGATGGCGGGGGAAACCGGAGATCCCGGAGAAACCCCGCCCCAGCGCCGTGTTGTTCATCACAAATCTCACTTTGCGGTCGCCTGGGATCAAACCCGGGCCACCTTGCTGAGAGCCAAGAGGTCTAGCCACTGAGCCACATCGCGGCCGTGTATGTATGTGTGTGTGTGTGTGTGTGTGTGTGTGTGTGTGTGTGTGTGTGTGTGTGTGTGTGTGTGTGTGCCCTGACATATATGGACCTTTCTCTAAAAGTAATGTACCTTCTGTTTTTTAGGGATCTGGAAAACGTTTCTTTAATTGAAATTGCTTTATTGAATTTTGGGATGGAATGCAATACTTCATTTACTTATAGGTAGGTATATACGTTATCGGTTACACAACCGAAGGGCACACATTGCGCATTGTTGTTTACATAGATATATTCTGTCTAATACTGCTAAGAGGAAGGGATAAGTGAGGGAACCGCAGGAGGATGCATACCACAGTGATGGTCAGAGTGACGCGCAGAAGTCCCTGACATATATAGGCTTGAAGAAACGTACTCTGCAGGAATGGAGCAAAGATGTGATAAACGACCAGAACAAGCACACCTCTATTGTCCACGGGAAGTACCTTTTTGTTTTGTTTCTTTAGTAACCATCCGCGCTATATACCTACTTGATACCGCCATACACCGGAGGTAACAATAAAACAAATTGAAAGGGTCATAATAAAAAGGAAATGATAGTAATGAAAAATCTATCGCTTACTGACAAGGGAAACCCATAAAAAGTCCGATGTCGGAGTAGGTGGTCCATGTGAATCAAACACCGTATGTACTTTCCTTTGAAAAAAAAAAAAAATAAGTAACCAACTCACAGATAGGATCAAATAATATATAAGAATGAAAATTGTCGTATACTTCCCTCGCTATTAAGAGAGCATGACAGTCATGGACTCACCTCGTAGATTTGAAAAGCAATATTGCAACAATCATTCTACGCAAGGGGAAAATATTTAAAATTCAACTTCAGTACAACTTTAGAAAGCATGTGTGTGTGTATGTGTGTGTGTGTGTGTGTGTGTGTGTGTGTGTGTGTGTGTGTGTGTGTGTGTGTGTGTGTGTGTGTGTGTGTGTGTTTTCGATTAAGTAGTACACCATAAGTAAAAACAATGTCAGCAAAGTTGTTCACCTTTGCTTACCAACATCAGCTTAATCAGCAATAGTTGATATCTGTATTTAATATAGCTGAACTCGATATAGAGTGTGACTGCTGATCAATAATGTTGTAGTTCAAATCCCTTTTTATGCATTTTTAATTCATGAGCATCATTATTTATATATCATGAGCCAAATAAACTTAAATTAATTGAATCCCTTTCCGACAGAGCCTGTTCTTTAGAGCAGTAAATTACATGGTTATTCTTATTTCACATAAAATCTTTAAAGGAAAAGCATATTTTAATGTTTTTCGCTGTTTTATGGACACGTAAATAAGATTTAAACTTTACAACCGAATGCTTTATAAGATATTAACTGCAATTGCTGAACATATAGGAAGTTTTACTCCTAATTCAATAGCAAGTCATTCCTCCAAAGCATATTTCTATAAATCTCAACACAATTACCATGTAAAGGCATTTACTTTGGTCATGCACTGTTAGTATTTACATCAGTTACGAGGAAGAATTGGTCAGCTTAACTTTATAAGATCTCAGCAAGCAAGGAAATGAAAATATTTTAAGCCAAGTGACGATAATTATTGTAGAAATGTTGAATCAACTCAGCATAACTAACTGCTTCTAAAGGAAATGAATTAATGTTTTACTTTAAATGGTATTCATGGTCACACGAACTCATTGTTGCAACAATTAGGTGCTAGTGAATCAAGTTACTAATTATATATGTCATACATTTCAATTTTAGATTACCTTAATTTATGAAACAATTTCCATATTGCAAGTTGCCAGTTTGTTTATTTCAGTATGCAATGTTGCTATTTCCCTATTTAATTAATTAATATAAGTATACCTTTATCCTAATTTTGGTTCCTGATAAAAATTACTAGAGAATTAAAAAAGTTTCTAATATTTCCACTTCAGGAAATGAGCATACACGAGGCGAGGATCGAACCAATATACTTTTGAACTCTTACGTATAACGACACAACGATTTTGGTCCTTCCTCATTTATTAATTTAGTCTCTGTCCATAGGAAATTAGTTTTCATTCAATCGCTAAGCACCACATTTTACTGCAATGTACTATGTTCCTAGAACCGTTAGAAATGGTTTAAATATTTTGCGTCTTGTTCTAGATGTTCACTCATATTTATTTAGGGAATGTATTAAACTCGCAGTATTCGGTGTGGAGTGTTCATTTCTTTCTTGCTTCTAAACAAAAAAAATGAAACGATTAAAACGATATAGTATTATTACTCCCACACGTTCCCGCTGATAAGATTTTGAAAATAATAATGTTATTGTCCTTCAGAGTCGATTTCGTAGACTACGGAGTGGTGAAAATGGATGTGTGTGATTTAAAGGTAACACTGATGTTATAAATTTAAAATATTATATAGCTAATACGTATTGTTGTTTAGTAATTTTCAATGAATCGGTAACTTTGTCTTTCTTCAGGGCTGACATAATGCTCCGTATTTATGCATTTCCAGCACTCATATTACAATTGTTCATCTTGTTTTTATCTGAGTTATATACTTGGTATAGTATAAAAACTGAGTATCACTCGTTTATCCAATGAGAAATACAGGGGGGGGGGGGGATTGAGAGCTTTCATTCATCTCGAGCCTGTGCTTTGCAAGTGAGAATGATAAATCATTACCATTATGTCAATAAAATAACAAAAGGCAATTCTGTAGCTGTTAATATGTAGACTCGCCTAAAGTGTAAAGCTCATGTGAAAAAAAAACAGATCACCCCTGTTAAGACAACTTCCTCTGACTTTAAGGAATTAAGAAAAAACACTATAGAGGTGATGATCTTGAAAAGCTTAAATGAAGATATGGAATAATTCAGGAAGGCTATATTCTGTGGATTTAAATTAAATCAAATTCATTTTTCGCGTTCCTTAGCTATTGAAATGTGTAGTGTTTAACGCCCGCTTTTACTGCATACGGCAATGCAGGCGGTGACACTGATGATACATGAGATGAAGATGGAGCACCGGTGGAATGACATTGCGGGGGAAACCGGAGGTCCCGGAGCAAACCCGCCCCAGCGCCGTGTTGTCCACCACAAATCTCACTTTGTGGTCGCCTGGGATCCACCCCGGGCCACCTTGGTGAGAGCCAAGTGGTCTAACCACTGAGCCACGGTGCGGCCACTCCTTAGCTATATATAACATGCTGATAAAATATAAGTTTGTGATGTGACAACTACTTTGTCTGCACTGAAGACCAGAAGGAAATGAGGTACTTACATTATAAGCATCTTTAAATGCTACAAACCTCAATTACAGTGCATTTTTAAAATATGACGCTATTAAAACTGTTTTTGGAGACAGGTACATGATAAATATAACTTTATTCAAATTACTTGCTTCTAATCTGATAAAATTAGAGGGAACTATATGACATAAACCTTTAAAAGAACATATCAGCTAGAACAGAAGCCACGTATGATAAGAATAACTGCAAAACTGGCCATTTAAATACTCAAGAGTTGGTTTCAATACTTTTCACCATTTGAAGATAACTGAGGAACACCAAGAAAATCACAAGGTCCATAATGGGGAGGAAAGTAACATACAGTACAATCACTGTCAATGCCAATTACTCCTTACAGCTTACCTGCAATTTGGAAGGAAGACTTGAACAATGTTTACGCACGTAATGTTGTCAGTTTGCAAGACATGGGCCAAAACTATGACCCTATGGCAAGGTTTGTAGAGGAACCATTGGAATCATTTGTGCCTACATCCCTAACAGGTTTCCCTCGGATGCAATGGATGAGATGGGAGGACGTTAAGGGTGTTCGGATTTGAGGAGGAACAACAGCAAAAGGCAGGTCTCTACCAGCTATAGATTGAAATTTACCAGTGGCGGCTCATACAACCAGCTCCCCTCCTCCAATGGGGCATTACCTGGGAAGACAGGTACTAGGAGACCTGCCATGATTCGAAGGACCAGGATTTACAGAAAACAAAATAAATTCTCCGACGTATCTCTCACCAAACTTAGAAATAACCAGGATGAAAGTTGAAGGGAAATGAAAAGTTAAGGGAATTGGAAGGACAAGAAATTTGGAGGATGCCATTATCCTTCCCAGTATTCATCCGAAAAACACATGGTTCAAGGAGGTGGGCCACGGCAATCAAACCTACAGTCCAGCAATGCAAAGAAAGTCCCTGTAAGGAATGTGCTGTGGGACATGGATAGCGAATGTGTGTGGCAGAGAAAGCATACTACACAAGGAGCAGACCGTTGAAAAAACATGCTCCCTATTCACTCTGTACATTAAAACCGAGAAGATTCATTCACAAAAGTAGAAGCAGTCAGAATGTTCTTGAATGGTCTGTACTGTACTGACATGGGGTGTCATAAACCTGTCCAGGGAGGGTGTGGGAACCTGCGGCAACCCCCCTGCGTCTCGTCCCTCGGAGACTTACTCTCCTGTGGAGGAGTATACCACCACCTCCCGAATGCAGGCCACAGACGCTAAGACCGGTGCCATCACTCTGGCATTCATAAGGATTCTGTAGTTTTTCACACTCTTGTCTTAGCGCATCCTCCACTCCTGAACCACGAACACCCACATATGTCCATTGAGGCTCAAATCAGAAAACCTCGGAGCCCAATTGACGCACACAAATTCTGAATTTCTTTTATGCAGGATAACAGGTTGCGTACACCTTCACTCCTGCATAAAAGAAATATTCCCCATGTTGCGGGAAATTATCCCGTAGAAATGGCAACAGAATGTTCTGGAAAAAATCAGCATAAGGCGCACTGCGTCGTTCTGTGCAGCGGTAATTGGCTAGGGTATTCCTGATCTTTGTAACGACCTGCACCATTCAACGCCTTCCGCTTGATGTCAGTGTGGCCATTTCTTGACTGTTTTACGGTTAAATGCTAAGTTTATGGGAAAACTGGTCCTGTGAAAAATGTCACATGGTTTCACCTGTCTTTGTCGCTGTCAACTCTTAGCAACCACATGGATAGGCCTACTGCATCCTTGTTCACCAAAAGCCTAAGAATGACAGAAAGAATCAGATGATGTGGGAGTGGTATTTCTCACACCCGCATTTAGTACTTTATAATGATAAAGAGGAGAGAATTTCAACGTTGTGAACTGTGTATGAAATTTAGTGCACGTTTGAATATAATGACATTTGGATTCATGGTACCGTGTAATATCCTTCATAGCGTTTTAACGATTTCATCAACAATTTTATGACATTTAAAGGCAACTAAAGAGACCTCTATACTACTTTGAACACTGCTCTACCAGTATTTTCCTACATAATGTTCTACTTTCATTGCATAAGAAATATAAAAGCATAAGTAGAAAGAAACGCAACATATTTAAACCCTTTCTAAGTGCCCTAGAAAGTGCCATTACAAGAAATTTGCTGTTTAGTTACAACTGTCTAGCAAGCGACGTGGAGGTAAGAGGGAAAGGTCGTTGCTATGGAAATGTAAACAAACGTTGTCCATTGGTTACATTGGTTTATCACCTATTCCTTAGGTCAGTTATCGCTTGTTGTGTGCGGGAAACAGATTTTGCTTGAACGTTCAGTTGCCTTGTGTGTTGTTAGCCTACTTTGTTAAAACACTATTAAAATACGTCGATATGTAAGCAAGACTTAGTGGCAGTAGGATTAGCGGTAGAATGGGGGTTCATGGACCAAGACAAAGATCAGCTTATGATCGTGGTATTACATTACACAACCAAGCTAGAGAATTTGTCCGTTCTCTTAGGGAATTCTTTGAAAAGGAAGAGGAGAATCTTCTCCTTCACAATGTACCGCTTATTCCTTTCAAATAAGTGAGCAAAAGAACTGAGTGTGTCCTTAAAATGATTGAGGCGACTGTTTCTAAAAACTATAAAAAGAAGCTGCTACAGCCAGGTTCACCAGGAATTGAAACTAATAGGAAACAAAGACCAATTATCTTTGATCATACAGATTATCATCCATCAGATTATCTCTTCATGCTTTTGAGGTGAGATAAAATCGAACCCTTGTTGATATGTGTAGAGTATTGAGAGGGTAAAGAGGGGATATGCGTAACTTGCTATCTGCTTCTCGGCAACATTGTAGCTCCCCACGTGGAGAAACAGATGACCTTCACATATCTTCTTTTAAAAATCAGACATTTAGTACAGAATAAATGATAGCGTATATGGATATAACCCAAGTTATCCAATTGAGGAGTGATGAAGATCGTGACCTGTAATTTAACAGTAAATTGCTGGTGGTTTGATCCTCTCTTCCTGCATACTTACTTTCTAAAATGAAAACTTTTCAAACGCTTTTAATTTTTAGAGCATTTCATCGGGAACGGAGAATTAGGATAAGGTGATACTTGTAGTAATAGGGATATGGCACATTGTAGAGTGCTTGGAAATATACAAACTAGCAGCTCTACTACGTGCAATTGCTTGCTTCACTTTGCAGTAATACACAGTTGCATTTCGTTCTATTCATTACAGTTGATTAATTAATTTGTTTATTCATTAGGACACAGCTCTTGTAGAAATTCATTTGTGTGGTCATTAATGTCATTAAATGCAATATATTAAATACATTTGCTTTCGATGCTTTGAGTCTTACTCTCACATAGAGTTAGTATGAGTTTCTGTTGTGTTACTACATAATTAACTGTAAAGGAATCTAATAATTCTGAGTTCACTAACAATTTCTAAAATAATTATCATCGTTTGCTGGCTTAAAATATATTAATTTCCTTGCTTGTCAAAACTTTCTAACATTAAAAAGATATAATGTATCCTTATATCCATTGTAACTAAAGTAAATATTAATCGTGCTTGGCCCAAGTAAATTATTTTAACATGGTACTAGTCTTGAGATTTAAATATGCTTTTGAATGTGGTCACTTAAAGGAAAATATTAATTTCGTGAAGAATGGTTGACAATTGGAGTAGACTTCTTTTTCGGGAATTTAAGTTAATAGTTTATAAACCATTCACTTGTAAAGTTTAAATCACAAAACAGCTTTCATAAGTTGAAAGAAAATATTACAGTCCTATGCGAAATATAAAAGCTATGTAATTTGTTGCTCTATAGGAGGTGTTTTGTCAGACATTATAAATATGTATAATCTTATATTCGACGAGGTTGTATACATACGTAAACAATTATGTTCGCCTCATATACCAACACAAATTAAGAGAAACATGCGTGCCGTAAGTTTTGATGTCCAGCACTACTGATATGTAGTTACTCTCTATAACGTGTTTAGCTATACTAAATATAGAAGGCAGGAGTTGCTGATTCATTAAGCTTACATTAGTAAACAAAGACCAAACATTAAACATTTTTATCTCTGGTCAACTACTTAATCGAAACACAACAGTAAAGTCTACTGGAGTTGAATTAGAAATATTTTACCATTAATGTCGAATGATTTCTCTAATGTTGCTTTACAAAACTGCGAGGTGAACCGAAGATCTCAAATCCTTTTTGGGCTATTCGCGTTATTTGTTTGCTCTTAAAGATTCCAACTATTTGTGTACATTTAATGGAATAAGTGACATAAAATATTTAACATAAAAATAAAAAAATCATGATGATTCAGTACACCATATGAATAACTCCTAGGAAAACAAAACAATGCATCATGTCTTAACTCCGTGTTTAGAGAAAGTGTTACGAAACATAACATTCAAGTGAGTGAAAATAGACACATTTTTACAAGGCTTATCTCATGTGTATTGAGTATACAGCTGAAATAGATACAGTAATGAAGGAACATTTAGAAAAAGTCTCAGTATTTAGAGGAACTTCGAAAACAGTGCAAAATGAACTATTAGACTGCATGTTGAGGTCTGTAGGAAGAAAATAGAGCAACAGATATTGGCTTCTGAGTTTGTTGTCATTCAGTGTGATGAGACAACTGACATTTTAAATGATTTTCAGATGGTTTTGGTATTCCGTTATGTATATGATGAATCCGTATATGAGAGATTTTGGGCTTTTGTGAATCCTGAAGGAAGAGTTGCGGAATCTCTGACAAAGTGCAATGGAAATTAAATAAACCTGCTTCATGGAAATACCAAAGAAAACCCCATTGTCCAAACCTTTGACGGATCCAGTGTTATGAGTGGAAGGACTGGTGGAATACATGCCAAAATAAGGGGAACATATCCATATGCGTACTCTGTTCACTGCTATGCACACCAGTTGAATTTAATCATACAAAATGCAAAAAATACTGATTACCAAGTACGCGTGTTCTTTTAAAATCTGTCCAGGATTCCAGCATTCTTTTCCATTTCCTCTTTGCGATCTAATATTTTAGAGAAAGTAGTGCAGGCAACATTGCCCGCAGTTGCATTAACAAGATGTAATTACAATATTCGTACCGTCAATGTTGTGTACGAAAACATAGAAAGCCTGAAAGATTGCTTCGAAATCATTGAAGAGAATTGCACTGATTCAACCACAATAAATGAAATCGTTAGCTACAACAGAGCTCTTGAAATTCTAAATTTTATTTTTTGGTTAATCGTCTTCAACAAAGTCCTACCTCCTGTAGACATTTTGTACCCGCAAATTCAAAAGAAGAGTAAAGGTACTGTAACGTTACGGAGTGACATCCTTATATTTAAACAAGAAATGGAAAAGAAATGACTGAATATTGATGAACTACGCAAAAACGTATGTGAAGAGTTTCCGCAGGTTGGAGATGTCAAGGAGGTGTGTTACGTCATCACAATTACCGGTACAGATAGATTTACTTATAATGGGTATCTAGGAGGTGCATCTTTGCTGTGTAACGACTTATTTAAGGATTTTGTGAACGTTTCCCGAAAGAAATTTTCACACGAGTGGTGCAATCCCATCCTAAGCTCTGTGCGCAAGGAAAACTGCGCACAGAGTTGTAGCTAATTTACAGACAAAATGACTTGAACATTCAAGGAGCATTGAAGCTTTCTCAGTTCATATACGAAAATAACTTTCCGTCCGTGTTCAGTGAAGTCACAAAACTTTTGAAAATTGCCATTCCATCGCCGATGACGACTGCGGAACCTGAACGTTGCTTTTCCACTCTGAAAAGGATGAAAACGCTTTTAAGAAATACAATGATAAACGACAGACTCAATGCCTTAGCAATTCTGTTAAGAAATAAGGAACTTTCAGTAACGTGCAGGATTTTGATGAAAGAGTGCGGGAAAATGTCATTAAACTAAATAACATAAGACTTGATTTTGTATATAAACAGGCCACAAGTGTAGGTAATTCATGACAAACCAAGTAAATGCAAAATACGAGTTTTAATGTGTGTACATATACTAATGTGCGCGTGAATCTGTGAAAAATGTTACACTGGTAAGGTGGCAGCTTATGTGGTGAACAGTTCTTGTGGATTTGGTTGAGTTTGAATAATGTTCTAATACAATTCTTTTATATGTCGCATGCATATTAATATAAGTAGCTTTGGACAAAAATTGTTTAGGCTTCTTGTACTTATTTCTGGGGTGTGTATTAGAATATGAGAACCACTGTTTCCGTAGGTTATAGGGGTAGGATTTGAAAAAATGGTTCTTAAAGTTTAGAAGTGTAATAATTTATTATCGTTAATATTTAGCAAGCAAGTACTTCCTCGCCCCTCAAACATTTCGGCCCGAGCCGCCACTGGTGATAGCTCCTTTAGATAAACCACACCATCTGCATAGTTTATTTAGGACTAATATAGTTAAAAGGTGTTAATGGCAGATGTGCTGCATTAATAAATTATCCAAGGTTGAAATCTCGTGTAGGACGGCTGCTGAATATGGAACGGAGGGACAAAATTGTGTTTAAGTAAAAGTGAAAGTGTCTATAATAACTAAATGATAACGCCACGCGTATTAAACGAACGGGGAAGAATTTTTTTTTCAAACCGCTAACAATTATAGACATTAAGAAGCCTGGGAAAGATACCAATGTTGCCTATGTGTTCTTTACATAGCAAAATTTGAGTATCACCGTGCAACAAAAATATATTTAATGTCACAATTTATGAATTATTGCCTTCCGTTAGAATTTTGCTCAGTTTTTAAACATTTTAATGTGAATCAATAGTAGGCTACACAGAGTAAAGTGAAAAACTGTGAATTTGAGCTTTTATTTATACGTTGCTTAGCTCCATTCCATTCTACTTTGGGCGTTAAATACCGCTTAAGTTTGCTCAGAGACCTCCTTATTAGGTTTGGGATTATTTTACGAAAATCTACGGCATGGGTCAAGCGTCCTCAATTTCTTTCAGAAGGAAGACATGCTAAGGATCTTTTCACTGGAAAACATCAATCGCCCTCCGCGAGTCTTAACTCAGAACCTCGGAAACTACAAAGCATCATTTGACCCCTAGACCACAGAGAATCACCATCAGTGGTGAATTAGGACAATTAGTAAATTAGCGAGTTGGTGAGGGGGTTTCTGACGCAGCTTCAAGGATGGCTGTGACGTACAGGCTGTTACGGTTAAACATTAGAGACGTCCTGTGTTCGACTCTATCAGGAATAAAGTGAGTCGAGAAAGAATCTATTTGATGTATATTTCATTGTGCGCTACGACGCGAAAAAGATTGGAAAATCGAAAATCCTGATCTTGTTCCATTAATGAAGTGACTGTGATGTGAAGTAACAGTGAAAATTGAACTGGGGAGCATTACTGAAGTGTCAGAGATTTCCTTTATTCTCACAGGGAGAACTCTTCGTACTACAGAAGGCGGCTCAGAGAAAGCTGATATGCAAAAAGAACTTTCCAAGGACCAAGTTTCTGTGTCATCTGTCCTAATCTGCAAAACATCTAAGATACCTGAAACATGAAAGGGGAAGCGAAATGATACGAAACTCGGGAAAAGAAAACAATAGTTGTGAGGAAGCGACGTCAGCTTTCTTCATGTCAACTGTGAAAAGTTCATTGTTAGAGTGGCCGACTAGAAAATTGAGCCCAGGAGCTCCCAAATGCTAGTCTTGCCCGTTATCACAGGGAATCTTGCTCGGTAACAATGGAACATAGCACAAGTGGCGAGTAGGACCACTAATCACTACAAACTTCAGCTCTTTAATAAAGTTGCGTTTATGTTACATTTAATAATAATGTGCATTAATAGAGTTAGTGTGTTTACATTCCACTTTAACATTTAAGTTCATATCGGATGCTTATTTACCTTTGGAATAGTACATCAACAATGGTATTCACTCGCTTACAAAGGTGTTATTCTTTTAATTGAGATTACTTTGAGTTAAGTTAAATTCACACATACACACAGACACAGAGAGAGAGGGAGGGAGAGGGAGGGATAAACACACAGACAGACACACACACACACACACACACACACACACACACACACACACACACACACACACACACACACACACATACATTTATTTATTTTAATCTACGAGCTTATGTCCAGGTGTCTAGAGTCTAAACCTGGACTTATTATGCTCTTTATTATTTAAGAAATTACAAATCATATACATTTTGAAAAGTTTCTTTTTGCAGACAGAACTTATGCCTACATTAACTAACCAAATGGTCACTGTATCCAGTGCCCTTACAACTAAATCTAACCTAACAGCACCCTTATTACTATGTAAATTTTCTAATACATAACTAAATTACAATTTTAATCTCAATAATAAATTATACTGACTGAAGGCTGCTGGCCTATTTATAATATTTTGCGCCTGCAAGTGAAGTTTTCCTATCCTTGTATCCTGGAGACCGTTAAATTTCATGTTGATTGGACATCCAATATTTTCTTGATAGTTGTAGGTATTTTCTTTAGTTGTTTCTTCTTACTTCATGGTCCTGGTTACTTTTGACGATGTTAGAGTGCTTTTTGATGTTTCGTTTGGGTTTCCTTTCCTTCTCCGTAAATTAAAGTTGATCTCCTTCCAATAAATATTAATATTAAGCGATGCCACCACCTTATAAAGGTCCTATGAATGTTGATCCTCTTCTAATATATGTTGATGTTAATTGATGTCATCTCTTTGTATAAATCTTGTTGATCTGCTCAATTGTATTTGAGTATTATCTTGATGTGTTATCTCTTCTATTCGGTAGTTGTGACCAGTTCTGGTTGTAGTCTTCCATGGCTAAATTGGATGCTAATTCTGCCATAATTTCCAACTCTTCATTCCTCACTATATTCCATACTTGTTTTTCTTGTAGTTCTGCTCTATCCTCTTGTAATTCGAACATATATTTACTGCATTTAAACAATGAATACTCTGGGTTGCCTAGAACATCTCAGATAGGTATCACAATTACTATTTTGTCTTTTGCCTATTCGATTAAAGTACACATCATATGATCCATGTCCTGATATGTAATATATGATTCCCTTCCTCGGTTTCAAATACTTCATTCGTAATCCTCCCTTGATGTTTCGTAATATCTCGTAAATTCTCCTACCTTCTTCCGCGTTATTCCACTCTTGTTGCCAGGCATTTAACAGTTTATTCCTAATTCCAGTTTTAGATTTACATTGTTCGCCGATCAGTTCGTGTACTTTTGTTATGTTCTGTTTCTTTAACCAATAATTTTCTGCACGTAGTTTAATAACATAATCAACTGGCCATATTCCCATAATTACAAGAAGTCCCATTCTAAAAGTTATCTTAAATGCTGCTCCTCTAATAATTATCTGTCGTTGAGATTTGCGTAGTAATATTATGTACTTCTTGTATTTTAATCTATGTGCCCAGGTACTTGCTCCATATCCAACAATTCCTATTGTTGTGCTTGTGTTATAAATGTAATTGCCTCTGCAGGTACTCTAAAGTTTTTCTGAACAATTTATTTTAACTTCATCATCACTCCTTGTGCTTTATTTCTTTCATAATTAACATGATTTGAGAAGGTTAGTTTCTCGTCCAAGAGTATCCCCAGATATCTTTTTTGTACTCCTATTACTGATCGGTTCATAATCCTAGTACTGGGATTTCTTTTTAGGCCTCCTTTAAGTAGCATGTATACTATTTTGCTGGAGCTATCGTTAAATTAACCTACTGACACCACTTTTGTAGTGTATGTATAACTATTTTACATTTTTCTTAAATTTGAATTCGGCCATTTCCATTGATTATAATAATTAAGTCGTCTTCGTATGCTATAATTTCCGTAGTTTCTGTGAGATTCCCTATTTTCTCCAGTATGGGTTCCGTTAATATATTCCAAAAGACCAGTCCTAATATAGATTCCTGAGGGCAACCATCAGGAATCTCTTTTGTTAATTTCTTGTGTTCTCCTATCAGAGTAGCACTTCTGTCTTTATAGTAATCATTTAATACTTCTTACTGGCATTTTAACCAATCGGGATGACTCAGGTGGTAACAC
>CM060948.1:119167044-119217044 GCA_030765055.1 Mantis religiosa | reverse complement strand
CTGATTTCATTTCGGAGAGTCGTGTGGTGAATCAAAATTAACATAAATGAACCCCCTAACTATCGCTTCTGTGCTCATGTTCCAAGTTTCCTAATTATCATATGCAAAATCCCAGCCCATTTCTACTCAGTCTTAAAGCTCAGAGGCCCCTTATCGATGAAGTCAAAATCGTGGAATTGTGATTGCTATTCAGATAAATATTATACTTTAGAAAACCCCTGTGGCACAGTGTTGGCGTCTGTAGAGACATCCTGGAGGCAAATGATTTCTGGTCTTCACATATTCATGGAAAACATTTCATAATCATTTGGTAGCAAATTTAGGAATTGCTTAAACTTTCAAAGAATGATAAAAATTGAAATTATGGTACATGCATCATTAATATTTACTCAACTCAATGAAAAAAATCATATTCGTGAAGCTGATATTGCAGACATGGACATATTAAGTAAACATGGCCATCTGTAATTCAACGTAAGTTGTTAACCAATCAGGCCATATAGATGATGCAACAAATGCTTAAGTTTATTGAAATCCCAAATTGTGACGTAGGACCAATTAGGTATTACGGTAACTTAGCAACCAAAACAGAAAAAAGAACCAATGGTTTTATTCTTAATTTTTTTCTTCAGGGTAGACGCGTTTTGGGTAAAAGGTTTCTTGGAACTATGAGAAGTCATTGGAGATAATCATTTATGAACGTTTAGTAAACGTTTAAAATATGTATCGAATACGCGGCGTTATGATAAATAATTTAAGTAAACAACCGTTGCATCATTCATAAATAAAAGGAGAAAATTAAAATATAGTAAAGGGCTATATACATCAGTGGAAAAGGCACACGTAAAGAAGAAAATGATGTCGAGAAATATAATTCCAAGGAAAGTGAAATGGTATTAATTATTTTATTCCATAGTTGCCCAAAAGTGAAATCCCTTTTGTATCGATACCACGCCTGAGAAGTTTCACATCTCATCGCTCGCCGCACTTGCCGGAGAGAGGATTTATAGAAATCTTCGAGAACATCATGTTCACGGCTTTTAGAAGAAAGGTTCATCGCTTCTACATCAAGGTAAGGTTTGGCTTCTACATGCGTCGCCACACCGAGGGAGCGCGAAACTTTTTCATGTGTGGGGCGTAGACCTCACGAAGGGGCGAATCCAACTTCAGATATGTCACCGCATCGTGTGATATAAATTCAACCCACAAGGACCGGAATCGCTCTATTCGTTAACTAAACTAATACATTGTCATTGTAACTGTAGCAATGAGACATTGGCAAGTAAAGTATAAATTCCTTGGTTTAAGTACCGAGCGTGGCAATGAGATTTTCAAGCCTGGTTCGTCTTTCTAATTCGACTGGTGTGAAAGAACAACTACTAAAAATATAAATACTATTTCAAGAACAAGAAGGATTTGTAGGATTAGGATTACTACAGGAAGGTTCAGCATTATGACCAGTCTTGATCTGTTGTACTTATGCTCCTAAGTGGGGCATCCCCGGAAGGAAGGCGAGAAGATGCAGAAGGCGGCCATCCCAAGGAGCCACGAAAGTGCAGACGGCGGCGTCCCTACATTTTACTTCGATAGAAACTTCCCCCGGTAGCCCAGGATAACGGACATCCCCCCTATTGTGGTTTGGAAGCGGTCCCAGCAGCTGGTTTAGAGACCAGCAGCCGACCTACTGGAGGAGGAAGTGGTTCCCTAAGAGCTTATCATCCTGCCTTGCAGCGCCGAGACAACCGCCAACACTTCTATCCTGAACGAGACCATCAGATAAGGTGATATAAACGGATAACGGAGATGCAATTTAGGGTCAGGACATTCGGAGGATGTAATTAATCTAACCAGCATTCACCTGGAGACCCGGGAAAACCCCCTATAAAGCCCATGGGTCTGATAGCTCGACCACGGTAATCGAAATCAGGCCTCCCGAACGCGGGCCACAGACGAAGCCGCCTGAGTGGTCCCGCTAGGTAGAAGGATTTGTAAATTGAACGAGAACAACTGAATGCAGTGTAGAGAAACATACCTGACAGTTTATAACAGCGGATGGCTCCGCAGTAACGTGTAAAGCTCCGCTTTTCTTTACGAATATTATATGTGTGTGCGTGCGTGTGTGTGTGTGTGTGTGTGTGTTTGTGTGTGGCTTTTTTTCTTCTTTTCCTTATTTTACGGTTCTTTATTGCTTCCCTTTCTTTTACTCTTTGTTTTCTGTACTTTTTTACATTATACACATAAACATCTATACCCAAGGCGCGACTCGAACCCGCCACCTTCTACGCAGCGAACGCTAGAAACCAAGGATAGAGGATCGGCAGATTCGTGAGATCTCGCGTTTGGGTCCTTTCGATCACCCACTCTGATCTTAAGTTTCCGTGGTTCTGCGCGGACATTTGTCACGATTTTCTTCGCATCATTTCACTTTCATCTCGTTTCCTTTACATTTTCCGGGGTGCTTCTTAGTATCGTTGCGTATGGCGGTGCTGGATAGATGGCGCTGATGTTTCTACCCATGGGCATAGGGAGCTGTTTGGTGGACGGGTTTAGTGTCACACGACCTAGGCAGCTCCATCAGTGGAAAGGGTGTTCGAGCCTGCAGCTGTTAGTGACTTGAGCATGTGTCTGTGGCCTATAGCTCACTCTGGCCACCTCATTTGATCCGTTCCTGTTCGGTATGGTAGCTATCTAGGTAAGCCGCAGTGAGTGAGATGTTCCCGCCCCTGTAAAGCTTAAGTATTCAACGGAATACACTTATAGTGGTCATTGATAACTAATCAATGCCAGAAGAGCAGCACGGAGTGAAAAAGTTTTAAGCAAAATATCTGGAAGAGAAAATCATAAAACATTCGTTTGAATCTAATGCACACTAACCTTCCTGGTAAATATAAATACACTTATAATATAATAAATTATTGTAGAAACCACAGAAATAAGATTTGTACGGAGATACGTATGCTATTTCAGTCTGTGGAATCCTTGTCACAAAGATTCAAATAGAAATGTCCCATACGGATTTTCTAAATGAAGCAGAGATGTCTAAATTTACATATAGGAACTCAACTAAAATTTATTTGGCAAAGCTAGCGTGAAGAGATTGTGCGGTAAACAAAAGTCTTCGCTTGGTGTGCGTAGATACAAATTATTTGCTTTCAGTGCCCTATAATTCTACCCTATAATGATAGGTAGAAACGACATTAAAGATCGCTAAAAAATTCGATACTTAAAGCTCACTAGAAACACATGTTTTGAGGGCCAGTGAATCTAAATAAACTTTTAAGGAAAACCTAGCACGCGTGTGTATCTAATTTGTCCGTGTGTCCATGAACAGCATAAATCTATCGTGACAAATAATATTACATTTTTCAAAAGATACAAATCTGATAAATTAAACCTACATAGCTTTATCTACCCTTATAACAACTAGTCTTAAAAGGTTTATTCATGTTACTCGGGATAAACATTTGCAGAAATTAACTTACTGCTAATTTTCATGTAGTTGCAGGGGTTACCCCAAAAGTCTACTGCGGTAGGTAAGGGAATTGGCGATGCCGGGGTCCCGAGCTGGATCTCTCGATTGGATTCCTCTGCGAGGTGAGTGTGTTCTTTCAAACGCCCAGAACCATGGTCCAATTCTTTGTTTGACCCTAGTCTCCCAGAACACACGTCTGACGTATAACCTAGTGTGGGTTGGCGGAGTTGGAAGTGCAGGGGTGACTGGTTAACGCGTAACCCCCAACTCCTGGTTTGTCATAGAACTGTGTCAGTATCCACTGATAAAGTTCAGTCCCGTGGAGGCGCCATTGCATGAGCTGTTACACTCCTGAAGGCGATTGGGTCCCTCTGCCTATACATTGGAAGCGAGTCTCTGGGGTGAGTATGGTCCAGGCAAGGACTCTCACCTAAGCCGCGATGGCACCCAGGACGTGAGCAGGCCATCGGAGACGTTTGCAACGGTAGAGGATATTGTCGCTATGGGAACTGATAAAAACAGCAAGACTGTTAAGAAGAGTGGAAAGGAAATAGCTGTGTCTTGTGGTCCTCGCTATTTGGTTATTTTTAGAACTGAAGAAAGTCCAAAATGTACTACCGTGAAGCCATTTATTATCCCGAAGGGTCTAGATAATATTGCTCGTCCAGTAAATTCTTGTACTCGATCTCGCAATGGCACGCTCCTGATCGAAGCAGTTTTACTGTCGCAGGATGAAGCAATTTTAATATGCTTGTGAGCTTTCCGCTGAGCGTTGATTTCGTAGGACTCTGAACTCCTCGCGTTGTGTTGTAAACACAAGCGTATTGGACGGCATGTCCAATGAGGAGATTCAGAAAAACCGAGCGCGATGGCGATTGTTCCCGAATTCCGCAGGCCCATGTTCGATTCCCGTGACTGACCTATCTGCCCTTAGGCCCTCTTCGAAGGTTTCCACGGGTCACAAGGCGAATGTTGGCTAGGTTAACATCCATCTAAGCGTCCATCCATCCGTCCGACCGTCCGTCCATCCTTCCCTCCGTCCGTCCATCCGGAAAATTAAATTCATGTATTTTATTAGTAGTGCAAATATCTTAAACATGTGTAATATTAATTAAAATCATTAGGGGCCATTTTGACAAAATAAAAGCTTTTGGAAATTTTTTTCCACGTAATAGGTAGCATGGAGCTTAGAAACCTTTGTAAAATTGTTCAGATTGCATTTCTGAAGGATGATGAACTGGTAACACTAGGTTTGATAATTTAAGGCTCAGAGTTATGTTATTCATATTCATGTGCAAAAACATAAACAGATTTTTGTTTATATAATGCGTTTGGTCCCGGGACTGCGCGACTTCAAAATGCGTGCTTTACCAAACACTCAGATAAAATTTTAAATGAAAATCGCCTTGTCTACCCACTAGGTAACACTGGAGCCTCATGCATGTTTTAATTTTTGGGGATATTAAAGTCACTTAGAATTCATAGCATGAATTTATCACACTGCTTTGCAAAAGTTCAGTCGTAAAGAAGAAAGATAATACACGGTGTTAATTTTTATCTGTGATTAACCGCGCAAAATTTGACGTCATCAATGGCATCGCTGATGGAGCGAATTTATGTACGATTCCCCTAGCGGCTTGCGATGTTACTTGATGTGCTGAAAACAACTTTAAGGCTTCTCTCTACCGGCAGGTAGATATACTATTTGAAAGGTGTGTCTGCCCGGCTAATATAAAGGTGCGTAATTTCGCCTGGTGCGTAGATACGATAACTGTTTTTAAAGAGCTAAGCTAATTATGCAGCCATAAAAGTATACTATGAAGAATATACGAAATGATACGTCAAAGAACACTTATTTTAGAATGAACATCCGTGTTTCTGTTGTAGTAGACATATATGCCCATTGTAAACCTGTCACATAAAATAGAAATATTTCAATTTGATTTCAATTCTTTTCTATCACCCACAGTTTCTTCACAATGTAACTTAATTACTAACCAGAAAATTAGCAGAACATGTTCTAGGAATGAAAAATAAATTAGTGTAACAATATGTACAAAGCTTTTATTCAAGTCTAAACAAGAAAATGTCCCTGGTACATAACCTTATGTGTCCATTTTCTTATATTTCCTTTCTCTCTTCCACTTAAACACTGTGTATTGCGAAAAGCTGTGCTTGATACCGTTCTGTCATAACATTATTTATTGCTTCTAGATTGGAACCAGTCACTTTATAGCATTCAGTGTCTCCCTTTTTGCGAGTAACTGTTCCTGTAGCTTGGAAATATTTGATGCACCTATTGGTTTTAAAAGACACAAGGATACCACTAAAGCGTGAGAATGACAAAAAGTTTATAAAATATACTATATATAAAATGTAGGAAGTTTATGTTCCAAACAAAATTATGTCAATTTGAATTTATCTGGACACTTTTGACAACTTTACGCTCCGAGGGACTAGTCTGAATGCCGGATAGCATTACATAAACTCCTCTATGCGGCGGTTTAAATTATACTTATATGTCACACTAATTTAATGTCAGTACGAAAGTAACATTCAACCATGAGACGCAGTTCTCTGTGTTCATACCCAGGGGAAGCTGGTTGTATTAGTTAACGGCGCAACCACAATCAGAACGCTGTAATTTGCTTACTGTTCCGCAAAAATCACCGCTTCTCCGTAGTGGGCACTATGATTTCAAAATAGACTCACCAGCCAACTATGACGTCATTCTTGCTCAATCGGCGGGTGAGAAATAACGAATAAATATGAACACCGTGTACATGACTTTTCCCGAAAATTTAGTTTGAAGTAGTTTTATGTAGAGTAAAATATTTATTTGGCATTAAATATTCACCAAGCACTACACGTTCAGTAAACTAAACAACTCATTTCGCTTCATCCTTTTAATTTTATTTTCAAAGCGAGTTTTGTTAGTACTTTCGCGATGTACTTGTGTTCAGAAACATGGTGTATGAGTTATGACAAGTTTAGGAGGGTGAACTTAGCACTTCAATCTATGAACGGTCTTTTATAGGTATCTATGCCCCTGAATGGCCCCACTAGGAGGAGAGGTCAGATGAGAAGTGAAAGAGGGCGGTCTGACCTAGGTGACACGACAAGGGTAGTTTCCCTTCACTCTTACAGGTTTACATATGCCACTGGGGGACCCGGACAAGTAGATCACCTGCAGGATGTAGGTTTACAGCAGGTTCTTCCTGCTAGGCAATGCTCAAGATTTATGCTGAACTTAATAGGATGAAGGTGAAGGCAAGTGGTATGAAGGTAGAGAAAATTTGGGGGGGGGGGGTATAATTAACCTTGCCAGGATTCGCCTAGCGATCTGGGGAAACCGAATAAAACTTACGAAACAAGAAGGTGGGATACGCGATTCAAACCTATGACCTAGCGAATGCGAGTCGAACATGTTGCTGGGCCACCTCACTCGGTAAAGAATATAAATACTTAAGCTGCATCAGCATTTATTATTGATTTTAGAACATAAAATCAGATGATCTTATCTATCTTCTTTTCAAGCCAATTGCCTATTCTGCGATATCTATCCCAATTGGATGTTCAGACAATTTAGTATAAGGAGTCCCTCAACTAGAAAGCTACATATTTAAACAATATTGCTGACCACATTCTCACTAGTTATTTTCCTTTCAAAATTAATGTTCAGGGATTAATTAGCCTCACTATTAATACAGGAAGTCCACTAAACAGATTTTGTATTTTTAGAGCGTAATATTGTCACACCCTACATTAGAGTAGATTTAATATTTATTAGCTTTGGGGGGGAATCCGTAGCGGTAGAGCTAAACCATCTCAACAAACACTAGTTACACCACGCGGTAGGGTGGACATGTTATTTTACTGATAACTAGCTTACCTGCATGGTGGTGAAAGGTGGAAGGTCCAGCGAAGGAAAACTCACAAATGCATTTTAAAAAGAGGTTTAATAATTCCAGACAACTTACATTCAATGAGGTTTGTGTTCCGGAGGGTTGCTACCAACACATCCTCTCTCTCTGGTGGCGGCTGGTCGTCTGCGGAAGAGGAAGCCAACCCCCTCCCCAGCGCAACCAACGAACAAAGTTAAGCCAGTGGCGCCAGGTCTGACAACCCATACAGGGTTGCCACACCTCCCCCCGGACCACAAGCTGTTGACCCAGGGTCAACAGAACAATTAATAACAAATGAAAAGAAACTCGCTCGAGTGATGGAACAAAAAAAAAATTAGCATACAAACATCACAAACAGTATTATACACATAAATCTTGTCTCTTGACGTTACACATTCGTTTCTTTACTCCAGTGTCTGTCTATAACTTTAATTAAAAAGCCCTCAAAGAAAAATAAATGAAGTTCAGCACTTTTCACCACTACTGCACCAAGCAAAAAAAGTTTCACAACCTGCCTGAACAGTACATTCCATTCCCACTGGTCTCACAAATGTAATAAAAAACTTGAAGCTTGCACTGCAGTCACTGATGAATAAAGACCACTGAATTGAGCACAATTGTACTTGCTCTACACTGAATAACAATGTGGGGCATTAATAGTTCTTCTGCCCCCAACACAGGTACGAAGTGACAGCACTAATAGCTGACAAAGCTCTGACGAACAGTGGTCATAAAGGGCGGACCAGAGCCCGATGACACAAGGCAGTGTGGCAGGATTAGTACTCCCATGGTGCAAACAGTTCGGCAGGAACAGTGTGGTGCAGCAGGAACGCAGATAAATAGGGCTGGCTTGATACGTATCATCATACTACAACATTATTTCCAAAAATATAAGTGTACGTCAATTACAGAAGACAACTACATCATTAAAAACAAACTTCACTTCTGAACAATAATAAATAATACAAAAAAATTAGGTACACCCCATCTGGGTAGCAAGATACATGATAAAACTAAGATAATTTCCATCACTCGGCAATATATATAGCTTACAAATTTTGACAAGATAAATCAAATAATCTTCACAAAATAATCTTCACAAAAGAATACATAAAACATAGGAATGTCACAATCAAAACTTTACAAAAACCCCTTAGGGTAGAAATAATACAATACACACACAGCACAAAATAATTTGACCTTCCAAAACATTGAATAAAAATATTACAAATTTTCAAAATACCAAAACTTACAATTAGAGGGGTACCCCAAAATATTACACGTGGCCATAAATTTTTTAACAAAAACTGACGTGTACACTTAAACAAAAATGAGCTCAGTTTTTCTCTTTGTTTTACCATTATAATTTCAATCATATTTATTATGTGCGCGCACTACTTAATATCATCAGTACTACTACCTTTCAAATCAACAAAACTACTTACAATCTACTAACATCAACATTTTGCATGCCAACAAAACTACTGTCACATTACTACCCCAACGGAAAAAAAAATCGTTCTACAACACAATACATAGAACAAAACTGAAAGAAAAATTAAGTTCTGGGGCCTCAAAATTTCACATCCTAGATACACAAAAGAGAAAATATAGTATCATGTCTTAGCCTATTCTAAAACTTTTGTATACATTGAAGGGTACTTTTGCTTTTCAACATAAAACTTAGAATTCAATAAACCATTAAAGCATACTGGTAATCACACAACTCCAAAATATATATCACTCTTAATGCAAAACAATTTTATCAAAATGTTCAAACTATTAGCATCCTGCAATAAAGAGACAAAGTAAACATCTGTACTAGTAATGTGCTATCTCCCAAATACCTGGTAACTATGGCGAGGATGACAAACAGAACATCCCCAGGTCTCAGCTTCATAACAGTCATTCACAAACCTCTCTGTGATTCAGGTTTTCCTCATCATCTTAGCATGCACATTTCAGCACCAATGCTAAACAAAACTCAAAAATACACTTAATTACTTGCATCGATAAGCACATTTCAGCCATTTATCGAACCTAAAACACTGGATTAACGGGCACATTACATTAACATTACATTAACATTATCTGGTTAATGGGGTATTAACCAGATAAACTTTACCTCTACATCTTTCACATAATCACACATAATTTCATTCATCCTTCTTATCGAGGTAGCACAGCACTATTCCAGAATGTAAACTTAAAATTAATAAACAAAATTTCAATTTTCTAATCATTGCAAAATTTATCATAAAATGAGGTTATTCAACTCAAAACAGTTATTAGGGAACATATACTTTTAATATCAATTAATTGTGACTTTCAATAATAACAATTGTATGTTCAACTTTTGACATCTAATTCATCAAACATCTATCCAAGTATTGCCATTTGCCAATAATATACATCATATTCCAAAACAAAATAGCTTAGCACACTATACACTAAATCTCAAAATTCACACTCAGAAATCAAGGGACAATATACTTTACATACAACCTTTTTACATTTGATGTGACACAAAAGAAAAGCAAAATGCATTTACAGTCTATATGGTCCCACAGGATCAAAATATGGGAATATCCTAGAAACATGTACTGATTGTTCCTTAACTCTAGGAGCATTTGGTCGACGAACCACATAAGTAACAGGAGTAATTTGTCGAACAATTTCAAAAGGCCCAAAATATCTATGAAGCAATTTGGTACATTTTCCCTTTTTCCTAATTGGAGTAAAAATCTTAACAAGCTGACCTACTGCAAAATGAGTATCTCTATGCTTAGCGTCATATCTTTCTTTCTGTTTAATCTGTTGCTGGTTAATATTATGGATGGCTACTTCACGAGCTTTCTGAATCTCTTCCAAAGTTTGCCGAACAAATAAATCATTTGAAGTGGCCTGAAGTTGCACCTGATTTGGTAAGGAAGGTTCACGACCATATATCAAATAGAATGGTGAAAATTTTGTAGTTTCCTGAACAGAAGAATTGTATGAAAAAATCACATATGGTAAAACATTAGACCAATTGCGCTGATTTGAATCCACAAAATGACTAAGACAATTTAGTAAAGTCTGGTTAAATCGTTCAGTAAGGCCGTTGCATGCAGGGTGGTATGAACTAGTAAAATGAGGGGAAACTGACAAAGCTTTCAAGAGTTCCTGGGTTACTTCACTCAGAAAGACACTACCACGATCAGACAGTAACATGGCAGGGGCCCCATGCCTGCAAATAATCTGATGTAAGATGAACTTAGTAACCTGGGGAATGGTAGCCAAAGAGAGAGGGGCAGCTTCAACCCACCTAGAAGCATATTCTGTAGCAACTATGATATACTTATGACCCGACGTAGAACGAGGCAAAGGGCCTAACAAATCTATTCCCCAACGTTCTCCAATAAAGTTAACTGGAATAGGCTGCAAAAGACCAGCAGGTTTTTGATTCTTAGGTGCCTTCCTAGACTGACAACTTGGACAAGTTTTCACAAAATGCTCAATATCTTTTTTCATACCTATCCAGTAGTATCTTGAATTAATCTTACTAAAAGTTTTAGAAAAACCTAAATGACCAGATAGTGGATCATCATGACATGAGGACAAAATTTCATGCTTTAACACCTCAGGAATGACTAGTAAATGCAAGGGACCAGTAGAACTCGAATTTTTCCTGTACAAGACATCACTTTTCAAAATATAGGTAGAAGCTTGACGTTGAACCTTAGCAGGAGCAGATTCAGGATCCTTAAGGGCATTAATAATTGGAGTCAGAACTGGATCATCATTTTGTTTCTGAGCAACCTCAACCGGTGATAGCAAACAGGTAATTAGCTCATCAAGTTGTTCAATTTGATGCTCTTCAGGCTGTAACACAGGGAACCTTGACAAAACATCTGCGTCATTATGTTTCTTACCAGATTTATAACATATATCATAATCAAATTCCTGTAACTTTAGACTCCATCGAGCCAACCGGCCTGTCAAATCCTTTAAATTGTTCAGATAACAAAGGGAGTGATGGTCTGAAATAACATGCACTTTATAGCCATACACAAAAGTCCTGAAATGTGTTAAACCAAAAACGATTGCCAAAAGCTCTAACTCTGGTACACTGTAATTTCTTTCACATTTTGACAAAGTTCTAGAAGCATATGCAATAGGTCTAAGATTATCATTTACTTTCTGTAGTAAAACACATCCTATTCCTAGACCACTAGCATCAGTGTGTAATTCTGTATAGGCTCCAGGATTATAATGAGCCAACACAGGAGCAGAAACAAGAGAGTTCTTTAACTGCTGGAATGCTGTTTGCTGATCCGGGCCCCAAATGAAACTTTGACTTTTCTTGGTCAGCTGAATCAATGGATGGGCAATGTAAGAGTAATTCTTAATAAATTTCCTGTAGAAATTGAACAAACCCAAAACTTTTCTCACGTCTCTAACATTCTTTGGGCGTGGTAGTTCTTTGATCACTGTAACTTTCTCAGAATCTGGGGACATTCCATCTTTAGATACTTCAAAACCCAATAACTTTATCTTTTCCATAGCAAAGAAACATTTCCCAGGTTTCAGTTTAAAATTATGCATTTCCAAACGTTGAAAAACAGCTTCTAAGTTTTCTAATAATTGTTCAAAAGTTTTGGCAAAAACAACAATATCGTCCAAATATGCTAAAGCTTTCTTAAATTTCAAGTCTCCTAACAATTTCTCAGCAACAAAACTGAAAAATCTTGGTGCATTAGCAAGCCCAAAAGACAAACGTTCAAATTCATACTGCCCTTCATGAGTAACAAATGAGGTATACTTTTTACTATTCTCCTCTAAAGGAATTTGAAAGTATGCTGACAACAAATCTAAGGAAGCAAACCATTTAGCTTCTCCAAGGTAACTAAGGAGGTCATCAATAAGAGGCAAGGGAAAGGCTGAGTTTACTGTAACCTTATTCAGTTGACGATAATCTACACAAAACCGCATAGAGCCATCTTTTTTCTTTACCAACACAACAGGTGATGACCAAGGTGACTGAGAATCTCTAATAATACCAGCATTTTTCATTTCCTCTACTTGTTGGGAAATAATCTCTTTCTGCTTATGAGCTACCCTATAGGGTCGTTGCTTAATAGGTTTGTCATCCTTTACCTCTATTTTAAATTCAGCTACATTAGTTGAGCCTAAATCTTGCAATGAAGTGGCAAAAACATGTTCATATTTTAACAACAGATTATGAAGATCTGACTTTTGAGCTTCAGTTAAGTTGGTATTAACATTAAATTCAAACTTTGGAGCGTTCAATGGAGTAACATCCTTAGGTGAAACTGAGTTACTTTGAACAAATGCAACTTCATGAGCATTAGCTAATACAGTTTTAGCAAAAAGTGTTTGAGGAACAGCTGAATTATTATGTACTGGTATCACAAAGTCCTTTGAAGATTTGCAAACTACAGGTGGAATAGAAATATTCTTCTTATGCATAATACTGGTAGAAGGCTCGAACATAACCTCATTTGTAATATCAGCTGAAGGCTGCACTGCCACAAAACAAGTAGTAAGCGGTGGCAATTTAACATCTTTTACAACAGAAACTTTATTAACTATCTGTACCTCATCGTTCAATGGAATCACAGCAATATCTGTAAAGGGACCACCACATGTTGTTTCAAAAGGAATGTGTACCATTTCTCCCTCATGAGTTTGAATCTTAACTTCTGCACAAGAATAATCAATGGTAACTTTATGTGAAGTTAGAAAGTCATTACCCAAAATGAGATTATGTGCCAAGTCTTTTACCACTAACACATCTTCCTGAAAAACAAAGTCATTAATTTGAAATTTCAAATTTGTTTGATAAGGCGCATCTAATAACTTGTTACCAGCTGTTTTAAGCAAAATCTCGACAGGTTTCATTTTAGAAATGTCATTGATATGAGCTGCATTCACAATGCTAACTGCACTTCCTGTATCCAACAAAATTGGAATTTTTGACTCCCCAATGGACCCCAAAATTTGCAAAATTTGACCTGGAAGAGAAACAACATTAGACACAGGTGAACTTACTTTGGGTATCTCTAGGTTATGTCGTTGGAGGCTGGGCCTCTCGAGTTTTTTGAAGCAGATGGTGAAGTCCAGCAATTACGTGCCATATGACCACGCTTGTTGCAATTGTAACACACAATAGGTGCCTGCTGTCTCTTTTCATGATGTCTTGGAGGCTTAAGTGGAGGTGGCTGCACAGTAGATGCAGCAGCAGTGAATTGAGACTGAAGCTGTTGCATTTGGGTAGCAAGTTTAGTGACCTGTTCACTCAATGTGGAAACAACATTAATAACTGGTTCAGAGTGATTTACACTTTCAAACCGTGATAAAACAGGTGCAGATGACACAGGTGGAGAAGTGTAAGTTGCTGTTTGTGCTTGTACTAAATGTTGTCTATGTTGCACATAAAAATTAGCTTTATCAATGCTTTTAATAATTTGTAAAACCTCCTCAACTGTTTGTGGATTTAATGGGAGCAAAGCTTGCACATACTGAGGTTTCAATCCTTTCACTAAGTTTTTTACCTGCTCCATTTGTGTCATTGCAGCGTTAACTTGGTCACACAAGGATAATACATCATAAATGTAATCTAATACAGGTTCATTTTCTAATTGTACCCTCTGCCTAAGTTTAATTTCCAACAATTCATCTTGATTGGACATTTGAAAAGCTGCCAAAAACTGTTGAGTTAGAAAATGTCAATCATGCTCAGGGTGTCTATGGCAAAAAGTTCGGTACCACAGTGCTGCTGTGTCTCGCAAGTAACATGGGAAAAACTTCAACTTTTGTACATCTGACCAACCATTTGCTGTAGAAACTAAGTTAAATTTTCTCAAAAATTCTGAAGGAGATATCAGTGCTATCCTGTCAAAACAGGGTGGATCAATAAAAGGCCGAGAAACTTGCATTGTCTGAGTCTGATTAACATTAGGTGCCATGGATACTTCTAAATTACTAGGTACATGTGCACTTTGATTAGCTAAAGCAGAAGTCGAAGCTATTACATCATGTGAATCCATTGTAACTGGCACATTGGATGATTGCCGCGTTTTCTTAGGCATTTTGACTTACTTTTAAGTAACACTGGACACCAGAATAAAATAAGCAGAATTACCAACTGGAATGAACACAAAAATGAAGTGCATACTTCACAAAAACACCAAAAAAAGAAACTATTTACTTTGAATTTTACTGCCAAAACTCACACAGCGTCCCTTGAAAATCAACACGTGACCACGTGGTGTCCATTATCAATTTCCATGTAGTTATAAAAAAAATTTTTAGCACAATATTATGAAATAAGTTTACTATTGAAGAAATCAAATAAAAAACAGACCAAAAGTTAAAGGATTACGAGACGATGACCAGATTAGAATTTCTAACTAATTGAACACCACGCGGTCGGCCATGTTTCCTCCATCTTTCACCACCGTATACATTCGAATTTTTTTCATAAAAACCGGACTAAAGCAAGGAGAAAAAAAAATTTGAGATCTTACCCGGCGCCTCCACCAATATGTCACACCCTACATTAGAATAGATTTAATATTTATTAGCTTTGGGGGGTATCCGTAGCGGTAGAGCTAAACCATCTCAACAAACACTAGTTACACCACGCGGTAGGGTGGACATGTTATTTTACTGATAACTAGCTTACCTGCATGGTGGTGAAAGGTGGAAGGTCCAGCGAAGGAAAACTCACAAATGCATTTTAAAAAGAGGTTTAATAATTCCAGACAACTTACATTCAATGAGGTTTGTGTTCCGGAGGGTTGCTACCAACACATCCTCTCTCTCTGGTGGCGGCTGGTCGTCTGCGGAAGAGGAAGTCAACCCCCTCTCCAGCGCAACCAACGAACAAAGTTAAGCCAGTGGCGCCAGGTCTGACAACCCATACAGGGTTGCCACAATATTATTTGAGTATACCTTCGAGTTGCTTTATATTAGAAAGGCGTCTAATTGTGTAGATTAATCCACTGGCGAGAAAGAGCAGACAGTTGATGGAGAGTAATAGCGTTGATTTTACAACAAAAAAGAAGGAATGCTTTGAGGAAGCTCACAGATTTTAAATTCCCTTTGCAAACCAACCCTGATACGCTGCTGTCATTCCCTGGCCTGTCATAGTAAATCCCTTATACTGCCTTTATCACACAGTATTAGGTACAGCCTCTATCACAAAGAAAATTTCGAATCCGAGATTTTACAGGAAATATATGTGTTGATATTTCCTGAATAAAAAATTATTTTTGGAAAAGATCCAAGTGTGTATTTGTCTCTCTCTCTCTCCCTCTCTCATAAGAGAGCATAAAACTATAAAAACAAGGCAATTAAATCTGCGGTTGGTATTTAAGTTACGTCCCTACCCTTACTATGCAAAACTTTCAAAAATGTTCTTTAGACCGTCTTTAAGATTTTGTTTAAAATAATTTTCATGACAAATTTAACACATATATTAAATTTTCTGGGAATAACGTTGAAGTCCTCTTCATTGTGGACGAATTTTGCTTAACTGTTAAAACATAACGTATAGATAAAAATGCTCTACATAAAAGTATATATTTCGTTAAAACGCAAAATTTATCAAAACGCCTTTCTCGCGGAAATAAACAGCTTTAAATACTTCTTGTTATTCACTCAAATCTTTATATACTTATACTACTCTGAAGTAGCAAATCACTAAACAGTTACTTTTTATGTCCTGGCCATACAAATAGACTGGAATGCCAAAGCCACCATATAACCACCAGCTGTTTAGAGGTGTGACTATTTTAAGCCTATCCTGCTCTGTTATTCATATTGTATCTACCAAGATATATGTAATTGTATCATTTCTATAAATGTTTATCTCGCTTAACACAAAGTAGATAGAACAGTAATCGTTTTTAAAATTATGTCGTACTAGGGTGAATAGACTCTTATGACTGCACACATCAGATTCTTAAGCAAAGCATTTTGCTAGGATTTGACTTTACAAACATACACACATATCAATTTGTCGGCATTCATCTGAGAAACGCCTCTCTCTAGTATAACACGAGGGTCGGTTGATAAGTCCTGGGCCTCACAGAAATGGGGCCACTGGGCCAGTTTGATAGATAGCATCATATAATTTAACTCCAGGCTAGCTTATATCCATAGTTATAGGTCAATAACTTGTTTAGTGTTTTAATGACAGCATTTTAAATAAGACAAATGTAGAGGTTTCACGAAAATGGAGGATTTGGAAAAGCGAGCAGTGAAAAATACTCCCATTTGAAGGACTTATCGCCTAAAAATTAAGGAGGAAATGGACAGTAAATTGAAAGACTCTGCCCCTTCATATACAATGATCAAAAGGTGGGTTGCAGAATTTAAAATGGGACGTACGAGCAGTAATGGTGAGCGTCGCTCTGCACGCCCTGTGGAAGTCACAATTCCAGAGATCATTGAAAAAAAATAATCGTTTAGTACTGGAAGGCAGCAGATTAAAGTTATTTGAGATAGCAGAAGCTGTAAACATATCAGAAGCATGTGCAGGTAATATTTTAAGTAATGTTTCGGGGTTTCACAGGGTCTGTGCAAGATGGGAGCCGCGTTTGTTGACACCTGATCAAAAGTAGCAAAGGAAAACCTTCTGTTAAGAATGTTGAGCTCTACCGTGAAAATCTCAGTGAACTTTTGAGATGGCTTACTACGTTGGATGAAACTTGAATACATCATTACACCCCAGAGAGCAAATCACAGACAAACCAGTGAATTGCGTCAGGTAAACCAGCTCCAAAAGAGGCAAAGTCACTTTCGTCAGCTAACAGGGTTATGACGAATGTTTTCTGGAATGAACCGGGAATTATTTTTATTGATTAGTTGGAAAAGGTAAAAAGTATCACTGGTGACTACTAACCAAACTTACTGCAAAGTTTGTGTGATGAGGTGAAAACAAAAGAACCTCATTTGGCAAAGAAAAGATTCTTGTTTCTTCACGACAATGCTCCGACTCATCGTTCAGTTATTGCAATGGGAAAATGTGTCAAATAAAGTTCGAATTGCTTGAACATCCATCCTATTCGCCAGACACAGTTCCCAGAGACTACCATCTGTTTCCGAACCTCAAAAAAATTCTTGGAGGGCGAAGATTTCGCAACAACGAAGAGGTCATTGATGAGATAAACAGCTGTATTGAGGATCATGATAAATCGCACTACAGAGATGGCTTAATTAAACTGGATCACCGATATGAAAAATTCATTAACCTTTCTGGAGATTATGTTGAGAAATAAAGAAAACAAATGAAATGAATTTGTTTTCATTGTGAGGCCCGGGACTTATCAGCAGGTACTTTTGTTTACAAATAAAGGAGAGCATGCATGCCCTTTTACGCTTTATTACTACAACTTAGAGAGCATAAAATGTAAAATTTCAACCCTTTCAGCATTTAGATTGACTCTAGAGAATGACTTGTAAGAAGAGAATAAGTAAAAGTATAGATCGAATGAACACGACTTCGAAGAAAAAGCTTCAGCTCTCACCCTTGAAGAATCCGAAATACTTTTAGAACTCAAGTATGAGAAGTTGTCTATACCTATTCTAAATAAGAGTACGTATTGGTCAAGCTGACGAGAAGTAGTGAGAAATGAATATTGGTGGTACATTAAACGTCCTAGCTCACCAATGTTAAATTTACTAAATTCATGGTCGTTATCTCAGAATCTGTTTAATATATGAGACTGAACTTTTTATGATGTAGGTGTATATCTTCTTAGTTTACGTTGTACTTTTCAATAATGTGGTTTACTGGAAAACAAAACATATTTTAGTGTACATTTTCATCCATCAGTTAATTTTGGACTATAAATAGCCAACTTATTAATATCAAATTAGATCAGTGATAAAACTGCTATGTTGATTTTCTCATATTTCATTGAGATATCATAAACAGTTCCAGAGTAAACCAGTCATTTATATAAGAAAATAAAATGTGCTTCACAGGAAGAAAGGTCTTCATACTGCAAATGAAGAAAAATGACGCACATTTATTTAAGACAAAAAATTCACATTGCCTGGACTTTTGAACTCTGATATATTTAGAAGTAGCACCAATTTTTAGAACAAAGTTTCCTCTAAAATATGAGTTAAAATTTATCCCTATATTCCAAAATCTATATGAGTTATGATTTTGCGCGCGCGCGCGCGCGCGCGTGTGTGTGTGTCTGTGTGTTTAATTTACGTCCAACTTTAAGTCATATCGGACGATGAATGAAATGGGTAAACTGCTCAGATGAGCCCAGGATCCATAGAGCTTAGAGTTACCCAACATTCGTCTGTATGTGAGTGTGTGTGTGTGTGTGTGTGTGTGTGTGTGTGTGTGTGTGTGTGTGTGTGTGTGTGTGTGTGTGTGTTTGATGTAGTGCAGGAATCAGATTGAATGAGGGAGATGGAGTATCATTTTATAAAAATTCATTTAAAATAAATCTACCTATTGTGTCGAGAGCTGCAGAACACATGCATAATTAAAGAGAAAATTACAATTTATAAGCCTATATAAAAACTGAAACTGTATTTTTATTCTAAATTGTCACTCGATCTTCCCCTAAGAGAGCGGGGCTTCAAGGTTCTAGATTTAAACGTATAACATTTTGAAATATATACCATAGTGCTACAGCATATAATTAGCACTTAGACATATTTTCAGGCCATAACTCCTATATTTTCCAAGTTATTGAACATTTCATGAAATATTTTAATGGTAAGCAAAAGTAGTCCATGTAATGAAAAATAAAACTTCTACTGACAAAAATTTAAAAAATGGTATTGGAAACACATTTAAATGTACGTCTTAGCTTTTGTGAAAAACATAAACTTATGAGAAACAATATTTTTCAGTATCTTTATTGTGTTACTTTGATATTTTAAGTTATATTCCTTCAATAATAACTAGGGGTACTGATATTTTGCTTTTTTAAAACATAAATTTAGCATTTTGATTTTTACATTTAACATTGTATAGCATTTATACATTTGCAATTTAGAATTCTATAACATTTTGAAGAAAAGTTTAACTTGAAATAATTTTTAAATGATGAATATTAACATTATTAATATTTTATTTAAAACACATTTATGAAGGGTTATTAATGACAGTGATTTAAAAGTGCATAATGTGTCAATTTATTTTACATTAATATAGGTTAAACCAATACACAGAAATATAGATCAAGTTCATACAGGCTAAAGCATACTGCATAACACAAAAATTATATATGCATACTGATGTAAAACTAGCACAATAAGAAAATGCACAAAGTTAGTCTCGCACTTACTGACGTGACCTACGCATAGAATGAATGAAAGTTTCTCGTAAAACCGAACAGAAAAATGAAAATCGGAACTTATGCAACTGAGAACTCCAACTGGAATTAACACGTGTTTATAAATTTCTTAAATTACGATTGCTGTTGGTTTTCAGAGACAAGGATAGATTTATGACAGTCATTAACCGTGGCATCTCTTTTGTAAAGCAACTGAATTCGCTTCAGTATCAAACATACTCATATGGGCAATGGTATCCCAGGCGACCACAAAGTGAGATTTGTGATGGACAACACGGCGCTGGGGCGGGTTTTCTCCGGGACCTCCAGTTTCCCCCGCCATCTCATTCCACCGGTGCTCCATCTTCATCTCATGTATCATCAGTGTCACCGCCAACGGTGCTGTATGTAGTAAAAGCGGGCGTTAAACACTACACATTCATTACACATGGGCAATGGTAGAATAATAGGCTAATTTAGCGGGGAGGATTGCTTTGCACATTCCAGAAGAGTGGTAACTTACTTTATAACTTTATTTACATGCATAGGTTCTACAGACTCTTCAGCTAAAGTCTCCAGAAGAAAAAGCACTGGGAAAGGTAATTAGTTGGGGAAAATCTTCGACTTCGCATTTATTTCGCATTTTGAGTAAATTTCGCACTTTATCAGGCTATATCGCATTTGCGAGAAATCACCATTCTGTTTCAGAATGTTTATACTTATGATTTGCGTGTTTCAATATAAAATTTGAAGGAAGCTGAACACAAATTGTATCACACGCAACATTTTGAACATATGGAAGTGTTAAAATAAAGCAGAAAACCAGAGAAACCGATTTGAAATTCTGCCCAAGCACATTTAAAAGCTTGACTAAAATTATTACTAATCATCATGAATATATTATGAAATTATTTGATTCATCATTCTTAATAATATATCCATAAACAGAACACTGTGAACATTTTGAAGAATTTCACTAAATTTAACCTCTGCATATTCTTAATTTAATTCTGCAATATGGAAGGAGTGCCTTTCATCTGATCAGAATGGCCTTCGAAGACAGGTTAATAAATGAAACCGCAAGGAAGAATGGCTCCATATGTTTTAAATTAATTAGAATACAGAGATAAAGTGTGGAGTTAGGATAGTGCTGGAAATGATTTGTGTTATCATCTGCGGACAAGATGAATGGAGCATAAATTGAAAATAAAGCCTGGAGATGGATATTCGGAACAGAGATGCAACTTAACACGGAAAAGCTTGTGCCGGCGGGCAGTCAACTGGGATTCAAATCCCCCCTTCCCATAACACATGCTGCCGGCTTTACAACGGCTATTCATCCATTAAGGTAGGTATCCGGGTATGAGGGTACGAGGAGCAGGTGGGCCGCTGTCTTACACCTGCCTCCCCCGTCCGGGCACACTCGCACAAGTAGATTTGTCGAGTGTAGCTATCCCAAACAAAGCCTACCTTCCTTCATCCCGTAATTACCAGCAAAACACGGAATACGTTTCATATCCTATAACTGTAACTGATGGCTGCCACCATTCACAGCGTCCACAACGTAACCTAAAAATAATCACATGACTTTCGTGGACATGACGTTTAGTCATTCGAAAGTTTATCTGCCTACCCTCTTCATTCTATTTGAAATAAAGTTTTTCTGATATAGCTGTTGTACATTTCGTAGTAGTACATACAAAGGAAACAGCGATAGTCAAATGTTTTAGAAACAAATGCTATACGCTGTTCTTGAAATACTATAGGAATTATTAATTTCACGACAATTCGAGAAGCAACTGACTTAGGACTTCAGTTAAGTTAAAGCGATATATTTAATGTAAATTTATATTGAGGAATTAATTCCTCAATATAAATTTACATTAAAAAATGATCTACGATAAAAATCCTGGTAATTAAGTACTTACAATAGTAAGTCGCCACAAGTAGTTGTCTCAAATATGAGAACCTTAAGTGGTCCACCGGGAAATATAATGAGTCAATTGGAAAATTTAATGTCAGGAAGGCACGTTGACCATGGTAGCTCAAGGGTCGGAGCGACTGGACGGGGACCAGTAGATCCGTGGATCGAGTCCCGGCCACGGCATTGAGTTTTTCAGTTGGCTCTAATTAAGCGATATATTTAATTTAAATCATAGCGAATTAATCGGAAATGGTTTATGACACAGAAATATATATTTCAAATAAACTGCGTGTCTTAAGGGGATTTACTTCCTTGTGAGGTAAAACTTTGCCTATCGCTTAACGTTTACCTGCGAAATTATGATATAAATTAATTGAGAAAGTTGAAGTAAAAATAACTGTTGATCTTTTAGTTTTTTCTTTCCAATCAAAAGCTTAAATTTTTTAACTAAGATCCAATATTTGTTTTATCGGTTGGTATTGCAACACTTCTGCTACTTTAATTCCTTCCTCAGATTATACAAAATTCCATCTGACCAAGAGAAATGCACAGAATATTCCCAGAAAATTGATTTTTTTTCTTTTTTGTTTGGAATGGGCTAAATGATGCTCAAATGAGCCCACAGGGCTTAGAGTTACCGGATATTCGTCTTTCAGGATAAGGGAAACCCCTGGATAAAGCCTTAGCCAGATAACTCACCCTGACCGAGATTCGAACTCGGGAGCTCTTGAACGTGAGGCAGACTCGCTACCATCTACGCTACCGAGGTGGGTAGAGAAAATTGAAAAAAAAAAGATATGCAGTTTATTTGTCATGCAAATATATTTACCCTAGTGTATTCTAATTAAAATTGTTAAAGCTGTTTTGAGAAAAAGAATTCTTCCAGAAATTTTCCTTGTAAAGGGCAGTTTGAGATAGCGATTTTTGAAAATCAGTATATCACTTATTTGGAATATACAGGACTTAAATACCAAGTCTGATATTTAATTCACTTTTCGTATACCTTTGGATAAGGCTGTTGTAAGACAGACATTTACACACAGGCCTTTTTTCATGGCATTATTTATTCGAAAAGTCTCAAAATATGCATTTGCAGTTAAATGCTGGTAATGAGCGTAATGAAATACTTCCAAACATTCTCGTATACAAATTTGGTAAGTACATGTTTTGAACCTCCTGAATAAAGAACTTATAAATACTTCATCAGTGGGTGTATATGTGTTCATATTTCTGTGAACAACGTAACTAAAATCTAATGTGTACCACTCAGTAACCTTCTCTACTATTCTACAAACAATTCTTCAAAGCTTATTCCTCTATCTACTTCATGGTAATCGAAATAAACTTTGCCTTATTGCTAATTTAAGTAGAAGGAGAATACGGGAACACAATAGGCTTTAAACTATAGTCAAACCTTTTAAAGCAGTCTCTATGTGATGATTTGGAAAATAACAGTTATAGATATAAGAATTATACAGGTAAGCAATAACGGTTGTGTGTCAATCAATAAGTCGTGTGATTGTAACAAACTAGATTTTTAGCGTATAGTTCCTGTTAGGGATAATGACATAACATGTTGTCCGATATTCGAGTTTTCTTGTAACTACACAGCAGCATACAGGAGGTTACAATGACAGTCAAGTGTGTGGAAAGCAGGTGTATACTGACGTTGATATACGTTCTTTGCATGACCTTACGAGAAGCAATAGAATGAGCACATCCTTTAGTACACGATTTCTTGAGGTAATGAAGCATTTTAGCGGACAACAAAAACCATCATGCAAATATCAAAGTTGCTAAACGAATTAGTCAGCAAAACATACACATTTTGGCTTATTCTACGTTTTCACCAGTAGTAAACGTTCTATATACTGCTTATAATTTCCCAGCTACATAACATTACATACAGGCTTTAAAAAATATAGAAATACATTTTCAAATGTAGTTTTTGCCATTTAAATACTTCGTGTACATATTAATGTCAAAAATGAAAAGTCTCTATCAGAGAAAATAAAAAATTAATATATTTATTTTTTTCATTAAACTTTAGTTTGGGAAGAATAAACTGTTTTCACATCATAGTTGTATCTTTGCAAATTTCTGTACTTCAATACCAAGTTTGGCATTCCTCGTTATGCTATGCACGCATGTTTACATCAAGTACGTTACTTTCTTTTCCTAACGTAGATAAGCGAAAGAGAACAATAACATAATTTTCTTACGAATGGCCTTATTGAGATTAACCGTTATGTACTTACACAACATTTCAAAGATGGCCTCTTCGTTTTCCTTGAGTTCCCTTGGCACAAAGGGTCTAATTTTACTAGGTTTGAGGTTCTAAAACAATTTATAAAAGTTAAAAACTGCAATGAAGAACCAATATGATTATAAAACCTGCTTCATTATCTGAAGGACGAAACTAAATTCGAATTGCACCACTTTCGCAATAGTTGCCATACTTAAAATTTAATGTTCTTGACTCCTCTGATTTTACTGAAATTCACAAAAGTGGCGCTACCTTGTGCTTTTTTCCGCAAACGTAATACATTTATGGTCTGAGTCAAAGCGACATATGTAATTTGGTGAATATCTGTGTTTAATGGTAAATTCTGAGATTTAATTTGTGATGTATTTAACATTAAGTGATTATTTTTTTCAAAACAACTGTTTCCAGCATGATGAAGCATGCCGTGAAATTTTTCTTGTAGTGTCATACAGTTCGCACAAATATTCTAAAGTGGTAAAACTTGCTTAAGAGATGCTTTGCTTGCTACTGAGTTTTGTAGGAGTAATGGATTATTAACATTGTGTAAATTTAACTTTAAACTGCACGATATAATTATCATTAATCAGTTATTTTAGAGGAACTATTCTAAAATGTGTTCATAGAATATGTTACACTAGTTCAAAAAGCAAAATTTTGCAATTGTATCTTAAAAGAGATTATTTACCAATTCACAAATAGCACTTACCAGGAGAGAAAAATAAAAGAAACACATGTATGTGAGTTTCATTGTTTTACGAATGTTACTTATTCTCCATTAGCCTACCTGATTGGAAGGGAAATTATGTATATGGAAAACATTTGCAGTTTTTCTAGGTGAGCTTATTTTGTCACGTAACTATTCCTTTTTACCTCCTACAAAAGAGCAGTATATTACTCTCTAGAATAAAAAGCTAAATTAAATTGTTTAAAACCAAGGTTTATTACAGAGTTCTCTGTTCACAGTTAGTATACAGCTTTATTTTTCTGTCACAATTGTTTCAGATATTTTGTGGAATATGGACCGGTTGGTATAAATTTGCAAGCCAATATACTATTTTGCTGCAGAATTTAGTATGCAACTAAACACGAATAAACGAAAAAGAATGTGATAATTATAGCATAACGACTTGCTATAACTGAACTGAGAAATAAAAAGTGGGTGGCATTGAGAAACGTGAAGCAGATTAGACATTTAAAATTTAATTTACGGACGAGGAGCCTGTACATGTAAATTATGATAGAGAGTAATAGCATTGGGCATTTCATTTAAAATATAAATAACTAGGAAAGAGGAACTTAAAAAGGAGGAACAGTGAAAAATATTGTAAATATATAATATAAAACGCTATAATTGTATGTAAAAGCATTTACAAAAAAGACAGTTGTACAGGAAAACGTGTTAGCAAGTTGAATTAACTGCTGAGTTGAACTTTAGCCAAATAGACCCCAAAAAACACGATTAGGCTTAACTGTCTCAGCAGTACAGGGAGCTAGAAAAAGAGACAGCGTGTGAAAGAGAAAATTGAGAGAAAGAGATAGAGATAGATAAGAATACTTGGATGTCGTTAGTATTGTAGTTTTAGGGAAATGAACGACTGAATTATTATACGACAATATTAAAAGCACCAATTAGGATTGATGTTACAAGTATCACTGCAAATGTGTGGGTCATGCATAATGCACGAGTAGGGACATTTTTCCAAGCAGCACACTCCGATTTCCTAGCATCCAGAGACTGAACCACGAAAGTTTGTAAATAGAAGAGTGGAGAGATAGTGTGTGACTATAACGATTTTAACTTCCCACTAACATTTATACGAGTAGTGAAATAACGTAACAAAATCATGAATTCGGAGAAAAAGTATAATGCAAGCAATTAAGGGGAAGTAATTATGCTAACCACCTTCAGATATTAATTTTGCAACTAATATAAGATGGAGCTAATAACGAAACACGTGGTTATCGAACTGATGGACTCATTACCCATCTTAGAAAAGAGTCGATAGGGAATGAGTTTGATCTATACGAGTAATTCTGCGCCCTAGTGTCCGACCAGAGACCTGTCGTGACTTGCGGAACCAACAGGGCGGAATGCTTAATTTACTTCCCACTTATGCCCGATTTCACCAACAGATGCTAAAATCGACGTTAACAAATGTAACGTAACATTGTCACAGCTCTAAAACTAATGTTAAATTTCTTGCATTTCACCAACCTGTTTTCTGAAGCTGTTAACAAACCTGTGTTAACGCCAAGAAACTGGTAAATATCACAGCTATAGAAGGCTATGGATGAGTCGTATTATTTTCTGAACGTACTGCGATGCGCTTTTGTTTTCATTTCCGCCTGCACAAATGGCGGATGAACAAAATCATAAATAAAGCCTTGAGACAAATTTCTCTTCGATGGAGAAAGAATTGTTAATTGAAATGGTGACGAAGTGTAAGGATATCGTGGAAAATAAGAGGAAGAATGCAGTGAATGTAAAAGAGAAAGATGTCGCTGGTAAAATATTGGAAACGAATTTAATTCAAATACATGTGTCACTACTACAAGCACCAAACAACTTGTCAGTATTACGTAAATTTAAAATGAGGTGCGAAGAACAAGTGCCTTAAACGTTTCAAGACGGGGGGGGGGGGTGAACAATGTATTATCCACATAATTCAGTGAATTATAAAATCGCAAAGTTATTAATACTTGAAGCAAAGGCGAGATCAACATATTCCTTTCGATGCATGTTCTAACTCAGTATTACGTAAATTTAAAGCGAGGAGCGAAGAATGGCAAGTGACTTGAACGTTTCAAGACGGGAGGTGAACAATGTATTATCCGCATAATTCAGTGAATTATAAAATCGCAAAGTTATTAACACTTGAAGCTAAGGCGAAATCGTCATATTCCTTTCGATGCATGTTCTAACCTCTCTTGTACTTCCGCAGTAACCTTCAAAGCAACATGTTTCGACATTCTATACCTCCGTAAAACAATTTTCTTCGGATAGTTCCTCAAAATCATTTATTCTCATAGGTCGTACTCTATTATGAATGCCATTTAGACGGTCTTAAATATAGCAAATCGACATCAACAGCTGAGTTCACGTCCGTCATCTTGACTATTTACAATTGTTAAGGACTTAACACCAGAAATTCAGATTTTTAGTTTAATGTGAGATTTAACACGAGTGTTACGCTAACACTTGCTGGTGAAATGCAATTTTTGTTTTAACTATTGCTAAACTCGTGATAAGTCTTAACATTTGTTAGTGAAATCGGACATTAATGTATGTACAATCCGCCTCAAATTATAAACTGTTGTAAAAATGTGAGAGCCGAGAAAGAGAGTAAAGATAATTTAAAGCAACGTACTTTGGCTGTGATTGATGTAGGAAAGTGCATGGTGTTCATAGATTTGCTTTCCAGCAGCTTAAGGCTGTTTCGTTAAGGATCTCTCCCTCCGTCTTATATTTTTAGTCTTTTTTTTACTTTCTCCGGAATGTTTGATTTTATCAAAAGTAGTGAGTGAGTGAGTGAGTGTGTGGTGTTTAAGGGCCCGTCGACAACAAGGTCATTTGGGCCCGTTATCAAAAGTATATTAAATAGTTTTTTATTAAAATGGCTTATACCTATACATTATATGAAAAAAAATTTTTAGATCTTGAAGTTTCTTAGAATAACGTATGAAGCTCTTTTATTTATTTATTTATTTATTTATTTATTTATTTATTTATTTATTTATTTATTTATTTATTTATTTATTTATTTATTTATTTATTTATTTATTTATTTATTTATTTATTTATTTATTTATTTATTTATTTATTTATTTATTTATTTATTTATTTATTTATTTATTTATTTATTTATTTATTTATTTATTTATTTATTTATTTATTTATTTATTTATTTATTTATTTATTTATTTATTTATTTATTTATTTATTTATTTATTTATTTATTTATTTATTTATTTATTTATTTATTTATTTATTTATTTATTTATTTATTTATTTATTTATTTATTTATTTATTTATTTATTTATTTATTTATTTATTTATTTATTTATTTATTTATTTATTTATTTATTTATTTATTTATTTATTTATTTATTTATTTATTTATTTATTTATTTATTTATTTATTTATTTATTTATTTATTTATTTATTTATTTATTTATTTATTTATTTATTTATTTATTTATTTATTTATTTATTTATTTATTTATTTATTTATTTATTTATTTATTTATTTATTTATTTATTTATTTATTTATTTATTTATTTATTTATTTATTTATTTATTTATTTATTTATTTATTTATTTATTTATTTATTTATTTATTTATTTATTTATTTTAATGAGATGACGGGAACAGGTACGGGGAAGGCGTTTAAAGAATTTCCTTGATTTTATGGGCTTGTACTGTGGTACAATAGGAAGGGTTATATTTGGTTAAATGGATTTTAGATCTGCATGTTGTCCAAGTGAAAAATGTATGGCTCTAGAGAAAGCAAGATTTTCTTCCATATATAGGTCCATCTCTGCTCCTTCAAAATTAAACGTAAGTTCTTTCCTAGCATAGTCGCTCTTCGCCGCCTCTCTTTGACCCCTCCCATATTATTATAACAGTATTGTGAGCATGTGTAGCTTAATAGGCAAGAAGCTAACATCTCCCAGAGCTATTAAAGTGCCAAGTAAGCATTTATATACCGCATTGTAGCTAATTTATTGTATCAATCCTCAAAAATACATACCTAGTGAAAACTGTTATGATTAGAGCTCGGAAGATGATTTAACATAATCCTTTCTCAGAGACATCACAGAGAACGCAGGATACGTTAAACAACCGTATTGCTGCAAGTAGAACGAAAATATTGCAATATTATTTTGCATGCTGAAGTTATTCATATTTTATTGTTTGTTGGTAGTCATTTGTAGGACATTTTTATTCTTTTAATGCACCTTTTCCTCTTGCATCGTTAGAATAGGCTAACACTAAAGACGAGCAGATCGTGTAAAATTACCTAAGTTTGAGAAATCTATAATCTGCTTCAAACTAGAGCAATCTGTTATAAACATATGAGTGGGAAAAAGGAGAAAGACAGAGACAGTAACGGAATCTCATAGATCACTAATTCAAGGAGGAAAACTAATTTGCGGTTTCATTATTACTTTATCCTACAATAATCGCCTCTAGAGACACACAAAAATCGCTATAATATTTTATTTTATATGAAGCTTTCGCAGCTGCCTCTTCCTTCAAAATAGCTGGCTAGTTTTAATTGCACTAAGAGAAAATTAAAATTAGAGAAGTTAAATGCAATTTTAACAAACCATTTTTTAAAATGGTATCTACAAAGTAAATGTCCTTACAATATTCTACAATAAGCGGATGTCTTAGAATTTTGGGAAGTGGAATAGTTTAGGTATTAGGTATCGATAATATCCTATGCTTTTACCGACTTTTCACAAATAGTTTATTATTACATAACGGATGCTGCTAATGTGCCATTTTCAAACCCTTTTGATACAGTGTTCTAGTTTCATCACAATCTTTACATTTCTTCGCATGTTATAGCTTCTATAATCTCTGTTTAAGATGTGTTAGTCATATTACATTATACTGACGTGCTGTACTCAGAGAAATTTCGCTACTCACTGTTGTACAAATTACTATTACAAACGCCATTTTTATCTGCTTCACTTTAATAGAGGTAAACCTTTGTAGGAATGGTTTTACTACGTATTTCATTATAGATATAATGGGAATGGGAGATTACAGTACGCCTAAGCCATAATCAAATTATTTAAGAGGTAGTCACACCCTGACACCTTTGAAATGTTGCTCCCTTTGCATGGTCAGAAGATAAAAAGCCAATAACAACTTTCTATTTGAGAAAACTATAACTATTTTGAACTTTAAATCAAGAACAAGATATATAATTGGAACAGTAAGCTCCATAAATAGATTGACTTAAATATTTTGCTTTTATGAGGAACAGGTCTTTTGTGTAGTAAAATTTCGTTTATCTACCATTTATTTATGCAAAGTCATCAAGAAAGTAGGGAACTTTAGAGCATATTTCAAGAAAATTCAAGACATACACTTCATTTGCCATGAAAATATCTTAAACATTCTCTACTCGTATGGTACTCTAGAGCGATTAAAAAAAGACCCTTTTTAGAAACCTTTCCATGTAAAACGTAGTTTCGTATTAGGAAATGCTCTTGAGAACATTTCTGCCGCATCCTTGGAGGACGCTAAATCTAAACATCAAGTTTGCTTTGAACAAACTTTCCGTTTTTTAATTATACTGCTCAGAGACATTGCACAAATATGCACACATTTCTGTGGATTCAAGGAATCTAAATGCGTGTATTTCAGGTGAAATCTTGGCATCGATTTTTTTAATCTTTAGTGGAACACAATACTTTCTCTACTTACTGTAAGTACATAGTAGAGAAAATCATAACGTAAATCACCTTTTCTTTAAGAAAGCTGTTAATATAGTAATCTGAAAACATGAATAGGCAAAATGTGAATAAGCATGAATTTATTCCTGCTGAAATTTCAGCTCTCAACACCCGTGAGTGGATAAAAGTGCATAGGTGACTGATTTTACCAAGTATAAAAGAAAATACCTACTGTTTCAATGTACAGCAAAACGCTGATTATCTGAATTGAGATTAAACGACAAGACGACAGAGCAGAGGAAAGAGAAAGAGGGAAGTAAAAAATATAGAATTAATTTTAATACTGCGAGATGCTCAATCTGCCCTTGCAATGTCCCTGCGACAACTGGCGATGTAAATTCCAATAAAGGTAATTTGCATTCCATTCAGTTAATTCTCATCTCGTATCCACATTCCATATTGTAGCATGGCTTTATCACTGTACCGTTCTAACATGTCCCCTCCAGGGTCCTACTGCAGTAGATACTGGACTAGAGATCCCGGAGTTGCCAACAAAATCTCGATTGGGTGTCTCTGAGTGGTGAGAGAGCTAATGCTAAACGCCCAAATGAGGTCCACATCCGTGCTTGACCCTTACCTAAATAAGGTAAAGTAAAGTAAATTAAAGCAAAGTCAAATTAAAGTGAAAGCGAAGCCAAAGCAAAGTCAAACAGGCCAGAGCGGAGCCAGAGTGAAGCCTGTGCGGAACCAGAGCGGAGCCAGAGCAAAGCCAGTGCAAAGCCAAAGCAAAGCCAGAGTTGAGCCAGAGCAAAGTCAGAGCAAAGCCAAAGCAAAGCCAAAGCAAAGCCAGAGCGGAGCCAGTGCAAAGCCAAAGTAAAGCTAGAGCGGAGCCAGGGCAAAGCCAGAGCATAGCCAGAGTGAAGCCAGAGTAAAGTCAGAGTAAAGCTAGAGCGGAGCCAGGGCAAAGCCAGAGCATAGCCAGAGTGAAGCCAGAGTAAAGCTAAAGCAAAACAAATGCAAAGCCAAAGGGGTGTGGAGCGGGACCGGAGTGGGGCCGGAGCTTTGCCAGAGTCAAGCCAGAGTCAGATTGGAGTGAATTCAGAGTGAAGTTAGAGTGAGGTTAGAGTGAAGCCGGAGCAACGTCGGAGCGAAGCCGGAGCGAAGCCGGAGCGAAGCCGGAGCGAAGCCAGAGCCAAGCCTGAGTGAGACCGGGGTGGTGGCCGGAGCCAAGCCAGAGCGAAACCATAGGCAAGCCAGAGTTAAGTTAAAGAATAAAGTTAGAGTGAGGCCAGAGCGAAGCCAGAGCGGGACCGAAGGTAGGCCCGAGACTAGTCAGAGCCAATCCAGAGTCAAGTTATACTGAATTTAGAGTGAAGTTAGAGTGAGGTTGTAGTGAAGCTGGAGCGAATCCAGAGTCAAGCCAAAGCCAAGCCAGAGCAGGAGCGAATCCAGAGTCAATCCAGAGCCAAGCCAGAGCGGGACCGAAGCGGAGAAGCAAAGTCAAAGCAAAGCCAAAGCAACGCTAAAGCAAAGCCAAAGCAGAGCCACAGCAAAGCCAGAGCAAAGCCACAGCAATCCAGAACAAAGCCAAAGCGGAGCTAGAGCAAAGCCAAAGCAAAGCCAGAGCAGAGCCAAAGCAAAGCCAAAGCGAAGCCAGAGCAAAGCCAGAGTAAAGCCAAAGCAAAGCTAAAGCAAAGCCAAGGCGAAGCCAGAGCAGAGACAAAGCAAAGCTAAAGCAAAGCCAAAGCAGAGCCACAGCAGAGCCAGAGTAAAGCCATAGCAATCCAGAACAGAGCCAAAGCGGAGCTAGAGCAAAGCCAAAGCAAAGCCAGAGCAGAGCCAAAGCATAGTCAAAGCTTAGATAAAGTACAGTTAAGGTAAAGTCAAAGGAAAATTATAGTAAATTAAAATACCGCTTTTGAAAGGGCGCTGATGGCCTTGGAGTTGAGAGCCCTTAAATATAAATCATCATCATCACCAAGGTGGCCCGGGTTCGATCCCAGGCGACCGCAAAGTGAGATTTGTGATGGACAACACGGCGCTGGGGCGGGTTTTCTCCGGGATCTCCGGTTTCCCCCGCCATCTCATTCCACCGGTGCTCCATCTTCATCTCATGTATCATCAGTGTCACCGCCTGCGGTGCCGTATGTAGTAAAAGCGGGCGTTAAACGCTTCACATTCATTCATTCATCATCATCATCATCATTATCAGCATCATCTTCATCATCATCATCGTTCTGACATGTTAACTATTATCGTGCTGCTCAAAAGGTTACCGTGGCTTTATCTTTGTTAACAGAAATCTCTCATATGACACACTGATCACTCTACGTGGACATAACATCTATCTGTCATTTGTGAATCCTGCGCCTCGATAGCGTAGATGGTATCATGTCTGCCTCACGTTCAAGAGGTCCGGAGTTCGAATCTCGGTCAGGGTGAGTTACCTGGATACGGTTTTTTCTGGGGCTTTCCCTTATCCTTAAAGACGAATGTCGGGTAACTCTAAGCTCCATGGACCCTAGACTCATTTGAGCATCATTTCACCCATTTCATTCACCGTCCGATATGACTTAACGTTGGAGGACGTAAATTACAAAAAAAAAAAAAAAAAAAAAAAAAAATCCTGCGCATTCTATTAGCTGAAGGGATGCGTTCATTGGTGTTTAGCGCACGTCCGGGAGGTGCGCCAGTATCTCTGAGAATATACAGTATGTTATCTGAGATATTTATATTAATATATATATATATATATATATATTAATAAAGATAAAACCAGGGTAACCTTTTGAGTAGCAGGATAATACTTTCATACATATTAGACGTAGATGTTGGTCAGTGAGGTTTTTGTTTAACATGTCAGGACATGTCAGGAAAGACAGGACGTGTTACAATGAGCATTGAACAGAAACAGAAACATTGTGACAGCGAATGAGAGATTCGAGGCATTAGAGAATGGGATTACGAATTTTCATTTTAATCTTAATGACAAATATTGAGTTGCGACAGTAACAATACTACGAAACATTTTCTTAGGTTGGTATTAGGTATTTTGAAATAAAACAGTGAAACTATACCACCATATGTAATGTAAATACTCTAACGCAGATTTTAAAATTGCGGAATTGCTCAAAATTGGGCATTAATGTTCCTTATAGTCTCTCTATTTCCAGCGGAACTTTAATCTGTGACCCTCCTTTTACTAACCATTCTAGTTCTACCCTACTCACCATCCGCCCTATTTGGGGGCTTCCTCCTTGTTACTTACGTGAATACGGGAATGCGCATATTTTAGCTCAGTTACCTGTATACAGGAAGAGCTTCTTATAGTTAAGATTCCTAATAAGTATTGGCGCGAAAGAGCAAACAGCTGATGTGAAGCTATAAGTTATCCTCACGACAAATATCTTTGTGAAGCTCAACTTGCGGAGCCTCGAATAGGCAGAATATGAATTGATTCCGTGAGAATCTGCAGGGAATTCTGAGAGTTCTTTATGAACTCTTCCACCCATTCCTTGTGAACACACACCCATCATCCACGGCACACAAACAGAATGCGCTCTGATCAGTTCTTCCCACACACCCACACCTCACCAACACCCACCATTCAACCCACCCACCCACCCACCCACCCACCCACCCTACCTCCCCAAACACACACGCACACACACACACACACACACACACACACACACACACACACACACACACACACACACACACAATGACTAATTTTGACGCCACTCCTGAATGAGAGAACTTCGTATTTATGGGCGGGTGTTCTTCTTAAGCTGAAGTGCTAAACAAATACATTTTAAATAAATTGAGAATCACTAAACAATAATAATTAATTATAAACTAATACATATTAAGAAGAGTAAATCCGAGTACACTGCATTTCGCTTAAGATAATTATATACCATATATTCTTTAGTAAACAACCACAAGATTGTACCTGAGAAGAAAGAATAACATGTTAAAGGTACGTAATATTAAATAATAAACAACTAATTCAGGTAATAAAATGATTGTTTATACTAATGCAAATGCAGCAGGGGAGAACGGAGCGATACATCTCGAGCACTGCAACACCCAAGCATATCTATTGCAGCTAAAACCTCCCAGGAGGAAAGGATGAAGCGAGGGAACCGCGATAGACAGCCACAGAGATGAGCGAACAAGTGCTGAGAGTTTTCATCCCGGCTGCGGAGCCCCCTACTCTCCGCCCAGAGCATGCAATTCGTAAGCATCTACGTCATCCGTCCAGTCAGGTATACTCCAAGAAACCAAAGCACACCTGAAAGATGTGAAGGGAACGGAAGGAAAGAGAAACTGTAGAAAGGAATTGGTGTTACTTGAGAATCCACCCTTGCATTGGCGTATCATTCAGAGAAATCTACAAAACATTCAATGTCAGAGTGGTCAATCTACGGAATCTAACCCATGATCTAACCCAAATGCGAACTTGAATATTAGAGCGGGGGCACCTTGTTGGGTTAAAATAAATCTGGTCATCCTATTTTACTGTAGAAACTATGCAATATTTAAATTATTTTGTTTGTTAGTGACACTGTCAGTTGCCAAAGTCATAGAGGCACCGCCGGTGTGCCGGAATTTCTTCCCGTAGGAGTTCTTTTACGTGCCAGTAAAACTTAGAGTTATAGGAGGGGTGTCGCTTTGAAGCACACTTATAAAGCATCGGTCTGGACTATGTTTGAACCTGCGACCTTGGGATTAGTAGGCCAGCACCTAACTGAGCCACCCATTCAATACTGTTTTTTTTTTAAGCAGTAAGTTGCTGCCACTGGAGCGCTACCTAATCAGTGCCTATGGTAAAACAGTTCAATGATGATGTGTAATCAGAACCTTGATCGCGGTAATATGCAAGCCCTAAACGTCTCTAATCACCAGTACTCGTATATGAACACATTTGAAACAATGCAGTAGGCTAACATGACAGAGATATTCACACAAAGTTTTCATTTCCTTCGACATGGGACTTTCTCCTGCTGAGAGGAACTGTCACTTCCTGTTGTTGCCGAAGTTTGATCAGGTGTGTAACTGACGGAAACGGGCTAATATAAAAGTTTTGTTTACAGCTATGAACTCCTACCTCAGTTCATTAGGTATCCCCTTTGTACATGGAATTGCACTTCCGAGTAAATTTCAGTTTTAAAACGCCTCAATGCCATCCAGTGTGTCCGTAGAACCATACCATAATAGTTATTTGTGATAGACCCAAGTGTTCCTAAAGGGGTTTTATTTACGAGTGGGAAACTGACGGCCAGTGTAGTAATCCTGTAAGATTAATAAAATTGCTTGTGATGTGTGTGGCATACACTATTTCACACAGATATGAAATGTTCATAATAACAATAATTGATATCGAATGGGATGGCTCAGTATGCAGCGTGCGGTGCACAGGAATTCCTGGGTTCTATTCTCGATACCTAACTTCATAACCTATGGATTTTCTGGGATTTCTCCAGGTCGTTCGGAGAATGATGGAAAGGATATTTATTTTCCCGGATTTTATGTTCCGCGTAATGATTCTAGAACACTGAAATATTTAAATGAAAGCTTCAATGCGAGTCTCTTACCTGTTTTCCTTGGCATTCAATGGCAGTGGTATCTCAGTGCGACGACTTCACCCTCTCAAGTATCACTGGATTGTTTATTTCATATGTCGTTATTCAGGGAAATCCATTCTCTAAAAAATTAAATACTATAGTTTCAGAGAGTTTTTTTGCATTTAAAATTTAACAGGGAGTTAAAGAATTTTGTTTTTAATCTACCTTATATACCTTCGTTTGTTGAGTGATTATCACTGTCATTCTCGTCATTGTTTCCATCCCATTGTTTTCAAATATAATTCCTTCATTTCGTTTTTCCGTTACTGCATATTTTTCTTAATAGTCCTGCTTCATTTCATCCACAAGATGGCATACCTTTTCCCATTCTATTTATCCAGTCAAATCATTGGCGGCAAAAATTGTTTCTCTGATTTTAATGGTTACATTTATGTTCAGTCCATTGTTTGACATCTGCCCATATTAACTGTATACGATTCAGATCCGGATGGTAGGGAGAAAGTCTTAAGGTTCAATGGTAATATTCTAACAATATTTGATCAATGAAAAAGTTCTTCTCAGTCCGCTTATTGGCTAGAATTAATTCCAACAATTTTGCTTTGGTGCTATTTTCATCATACGGGATATTGTGATTTAGTAACCAAGAAAGCGTATATCTTCTTAATGAACTTGACGTTGGCGGCTTATCCACTTGTGTATTATGGTAAGAATCGTCACCTATTACTAGCACCGAGTTAAAGGGTAAATTTGGAATTAACATTGTGCGTAACCATTTAACATAATTTTCACTATTCATTTCTTTATGACATTTAATATGCGTATGACTGTCACAGTACTTTATAGTCAACTGTACTCGTGGGAGGGGAGGGTGAGAGACGATTCACGCGGCATATTGCATCAAATTGATAGGTTGACTCTTAGGCTAGGTTGACTGTTCTATGGGTGAGGTTAGTGTTCCAGAAACATTGCGCGACTCATAGGGCGCGGTGTTCATTCCCACCGAAACCTCTCAGTCACACTATATTCATTCCAGGCCTATATTCCACTAAAAGAAACAGGCCTAGAACTAGATCAACAAACCTGTGTAGCGTACCTGCCACCGTATTATCCTTTATTCATATTATAGATAAAATAACAACATCTGAGATCAAATAATGTGCAAGGCTGCTAATACAAGGAATAAGTCAACTGGATAAATATTGCGACAAATTTAAGTCTGGCGAATTGAATTATGAAGAGAAAACGTAGCCTTCATAAGACATTCTTCATGTTAAAAGGACAGTGAAATGTGAAGTCTAGCTAAACCAAGTCAATTTATTAAACAGTGCAGATATAAAGAGAAATGGTCGTTTGTTTGAACTTTAAGACAAAAACTGGTAACAATGGTGCGACATGAAAGTGTTATCGCACCAGTGCAACAAATGACGACCATTAATTCGTGTGTCTTGTGTTAGAAGTTCTATTTTTAGTTCCAGCTTGTCTAAAAGTTAGTTTTACCAATGCTATGCTAGCTTCTGTAAATAAGGGGATTGGCCGGTTCGTGTTTTTTATTTTAGTTAGGTTTTTGAGTCAAATAAAAAATATGTAGCAATTGGTTTTAGGTTATATCCAGAATTATGTGCTCTTCAAAATAGTTGTTTAGTTTTTATTGTTTGTTCTTTTCAGGTAAACGAAATGGACAAAAAAGCTGTTTTTTTTTCACCTGAAAAGAAAAAAAGAGTATATAAGCATGCAAAAACTAAACACACTGTTCTTTATCGAATTATATATAACGTATTTCCAAAATATCTTATTTTGCCACATTAATCTGTTAATTTAAGGAAAAACCTCCACAACTTATGGGCCAACCCATTATCTTCTAGCCTTCCTCGGTAGCGTAGATGGTAGCATGTCTGCCTCAGGTTCAAGAGGTCCCGAGCTCGAATCTTGCCAGGGTGAGTTACCTGTATCAGGTTTTTCCCGGAGGTTTCCCTTATCCTAAAGGACGAATGTCGGGTAACTCTAAGCTCCATGGATCCTAGGCCCATTTGAGCGTCATTTCACCCATTCCATTCATCGTCCGTTATGACTTAAAAAGTTGAAGGACGTAAATTACAACAAAAAATATCTTCTACTTCTGATATTATCCATCGCATTTTAAGTATATTGTTTTAGACCAAAGTGAATAATATAGATATTACTTATTTAATTACTACCGGCTTTGAGTATGGTGGTTCTAGGAGTAAGGCCACCTTAACCTTAGGGTTAAACCTTTTAGTAAAATGGCGATCGATTACTTACGGATATTTCTTCCATAAAGATAAATATCCTGCTGCACAAAATTAACTTCTGGATGAATTAAAGTGTAAGTATTTATACTAATGTTGTACAGAAAGAAACGTTGTGTTGAGCGTTATGTATACGTGTATGTGCGTATGTGTTAGATAATCTCAAAATCCTTCAACCGATTTTGATAATTCCTTCACATTGAAAAACCCAATTTGTTCTGATGGATATGAGGCTATAAAATCCCTTCCGGTCCCATTTTATGAATTACGAGTAAAAGACAAAACATCAGATGTGATGCAGTCACATAACTTTCTCTACCCTTGTATAATGTGTCTTACAGACGCTTATTCTTCTAACAACTTCAGGACAATAGAGATATACAGTTCCAGTTAATTTTCTTGTAGGTGCAAGCGGAATGTGGGAATACGCTTAAGCCAAAGTCAACTTTTTAAGATCTGGTCTCTGTGTAAAGACTTTTATATTACATTCTTACTACATGTCTGGATATAAAAACGAATGTCATCCCATTTGAGAAAAACATATGTTGCAAAATTCAGACAAATAAACAAAATATCTCGAAAATGGTTCATCACTAACCCCTCAAAAAGAAATATGTGGCATGAGTTTTCCTTAACGAGATATGCTTTTCTGTGTAGTAGGACTTTGTCTATCTCCTACGGTTTATCATTAATGCAGAAGTTACCTAGATTGAAGAGAACTTTTGAAGAAGTTCCAGAAAATGAAGATATTTATTTCATTTGCAATTAAGGGTATTTTGATTGATATCCTTAGAGCCATTTAAAAAAAATATCGTAAATTTCTAAGCTGTTGCATGTAAAGGGTAATATGGGACGGTAAGATTTTCTTAAAAGTATATGTGTCACATCATTTGAAGATGCTGAGTTTGAACACCAAATTTGATTTTTAATCGACTTTTCCTTTTGAGTTGCGATGTTCACCGAAACACACATACACATGCACGGACGCACGCACGGTAGAACTTCTTTCTAAAAATGCCTTTCTGGATACAGGGAGTCTCAAAACATGTATGTTAGGTGAAATCTCCATATCAAACTTATGGGCGGCAAACAGTACTTGCCATATGTGGTAGAAAAAATAAAAAATATACATACATATATATAAATATATATACGTTGCTTTTAAATTACCTAATCTACACGCTCTTACACAAAAAATTGCTTCTTAATCCAGATAAAGTCAATTTCCATTTACGGTTGAGATTATTAAATTTTTAAAGTGCGACAAGATAAAGCTCTTTAATCAGTTTAAATATTCATAAGTTCAATTGCTTTATCGAAAGCATATTAAAAACACGTGTTTTCAGTTTGGATTTTGACTGCATTTGGAATAACATTCAGCGTAATTCATAAAGTTGTAATTTGGAATATTCTATGAATGTGTTTTACTACTGATCTATCGGTGAGACTGGAGATAACCGTCACAGCAATGATCAAAGAACGTATGGGGTGAGTACAATATTGAAAATTGTAGTCATTTTCTAAATGTAGCGTTTTCTATCATTATAAAAGCCAAAGTCATTACCGCTAAACTTCAACTGTTTTCTTATTTCCCTGTGAATTAGGTTATGTGGGGCTCTGGAATGGCTTTTAATGCACCACTCTAGCTAAACTGCCATCTCCGGCTTTTCAAATGAGATGAATTAAGTAGTCTAATAGGATTTAGCTTGTCCTTCCTCATTAATGGGATGACACTAAATAGCAATAGAAAATCTTTTCCAGATATTCATCTGCATCTCTACCATCCTAAGTCATTTCGGACTTGATGTCCTTTATATGAGAATCTGCGAAATCATGCCTTTGGTGCGGGAAACTACAGGAGCAGCAGTGCACCACTTCAGTTCTACTGATTTATTAATTTAAAGTCAAATAAATAAATGAGATTTGTCAAAGAATAGCAAACCATAACTTATTTAAACCTTTTATGCCAACTACCACTAGTTTATTAATGGGTTTACATATTTGGAATTATTGAAATATCTATGATATAATGCTAACTGTGGAAAGCAGTTAGTTTTGCATACTCATTTGCTTCAGTGAATATATAAAGTTGTACTTCCCTTAAGGTATCTGGCTGGGAGAACATCAAATATACATTTGCATATTTCTGGTGCGTTATTTCTGTAGCTGTAAATGATATCCTGATAGTTTACATCAAAATAGTGGCAAGAAGCAAGAAAGGTGGCAAGAAACCTCTGGCAAGAAATCTTAAGGCAATTGCTAGTCTTATACATCTGAGATTATGTGCTTTCTCGCATTGCTGTGTATAGTTTCATTATCTTATAGTTAAGGACACTAACAATGAAAAATTAATATAATGCACCCGTAAGCAAGTTTTTAAGAGCCTGGATCTTCTACTTCCATTCTTTGAACAGTAGCTGAAACACTCCGCTTTGTATATAAGATTTAGCAAAATTTTCTTTGCTTTCTTCCTTCATTTCTTATCATATACCCCACAGTCAGTCCAAGAGCAATAAACAGCAAACGGTCTTATATCCATTTGGAACTTTTATGATATTGTCAAGTTTGCCGGGTCTTATTCAACCTTGCCAAATGTCTTTCCACATTTTCAGATTTTCTTGTGGTCTTGTAAACGCTTGAATTAGAAAGAAAATGTGATGAAGGAGCTTTAGTGACTGCTAAATCAGCTTCATTCACAACACAGTTAATGCTGTGCATGTGATTTGAGTACCTCTATACCTTCCTCCATGTTTTGCATGTTTTAAGCTGATACAATGACCTATAAAATATTGCATTCATTAATTCATAGAAAACGCAAGGCCAATAAAGAAATTATAGTCCAAAAATGCTTTGGAGACACATGCAAGATAATAATACGAAACCACTTCTTTCTTGATAGAAACTATATACTTTAGTTCATAATTATTTATTATATTGTGCATTTCCCGTATTTTCTTTATTTTTATTTTTCCCTTATCTAGCATAAAGTTAAACGCAACAACTTTCAATAATGCAAAATTTAAAAATTTGATGGTACCGAAAGTTTATGTACAACTACTAGATATAAGTACTTCGATATCTCTAAGTGCCGAGTGTGCGAGTCTAGCTTCTAACGCCCGCTTTTACTACATACAGCACCGCAGGCGGTGACACTGACGATACATGACATGAAAATGGAGCATCGGTGGAATGAGATGGTGAGGGAAACCGGATATCCCAGAGAAAACCCACCTCAGCACCTACTTTCCCAACACAAATCTCACTTTGCGGCCGCCTGGGATCGAACCTGGGTCGCCTTGGTGAGAGCCAAGCAGTCTAACCACTCAGCCACGGCGCTGTCACTCTAAGTTTTGAGATTGGCAGTAACAGATCCCATTTTTGGTACACATAAAAACTTAGTTAAAGTGATGGAAATTTCCTAGAAGTTTCCTGATCTACAAAAATGTGCGTTTCTTTAGCCTATCTGTTACATCGCCTGTTACATCTGCTTACTCTGGTAATGAAAAATCTGTGAATTCAGTAGAAACAAATGAACTCAAGTGGTGGGATAAAAAATCACATGGAAATATTTCTATTTGAGGTTTTGCAGAGGTACAGCCTTCCAGATATAATGTAGCGCGGATTTCTAGAATATTTTCTTTTGGCACTCTGCAAAAGTGGCATTGAATAAAACATGAGTGAAATGTAAAATTCGTTTGAGGTAAACTATATTAATATTAATTAGAAAGCAAACATCCTCCTACTTTGGTAGTGACACAACACAACAAATTTAAGGAATCATTCATACCTCGAGTCAAATTTACAGAACCTCAATTGAAAAATGTACTATGTACGAGTTCCTGTTCAGTCAGGACTTGATGCCACGATAAAATGATGAGCATACAAAAAATTGGTTACATGTGTTTATACTCAGAAAATACTGTGAACATACCTACTTATTAATGCATTATATCTATACCATATAGATTAGTATTAAAAAGAACATAAATCTGTGTAGAAGCTATGGTCTTTATAGCTCTTTATAAAGTATTGAGTAACGCTATTTATAATTCAGTATCGGCTTCAATTACTGAGAAATAGTAGTATCTCACCATTACTAATTTGTACGCATATTCAGTACACAAATAACATGCTCCTGCAGGTCGATGAGAACAGATATTAGGGAGAGGATAATGATAGTCTGACTTTGTTCTACTTTTTCTAAACTATCTGTTCATTCTAGCTCAACCTTCGCCAAAATTTCGCCGAGCTCGCTCTTTTACTTCCCAAATTTCAAATGATTCCACTGTTGACTCATTTTACGACAGAGCCACGTAACGAAATGTGCCCGATTGTAAACTCTTCTTCCGGACGGTTCACTCGCTGGAGAATATAATGCACGATTCTTCAATCTCGTGTAGTAACAACACTCACTGCACTTCACTGTGTAGTAGTAGCACTGTCTGTCCACCACAAGGTGGCTAGCGGGGAATGAAGGGAAGAGGAGCTTAAAATGTTTATCTGCTCTGGTAGTGGATCTGGTTGCTCCGAAATGAGTGTATGAGAGTGCATATGAGTCATCCGTGCTGCCAGATCTTGTTTCATTTCTTGTTTCAGATAATGCTCGTTTCAGTAATTGCAGTGATAGGTATTATATATGTGTTAAATATCCATTACGTTCCACATTCCTGCGCCTTGCCTTCTTGTGGTGCGCAGAGAGTAATAATAGTCCTGGTCAGTCCGCAGAGAAACACAGGACCTTGGTAAAAGGCGACATCGATGTCATTTACTCCCCGCAATACCCGCCCTGATACACCCCCACTTTATAAATTTAATTTCTTTAGAGATTTCGTGCTGATCTGCTTATTCCCATAGTTGTGTGTGGCTATAATCTCCGGCCACCGATATTCATGATATCTCAGGCAACGGTTTACGAGGACTTGTAACATTACTTCCAATTTGCCTGCTTGCTTTCCAGGTTTCACAGTCATATAGTAAAATTGGTTGAACATTAGATTCAAATAATCTTAATCTATAAATAATATAATAACCCATGGCACGCCAGCCCTTAGAGGGCCAAAGCCTACCAACCCGACTGCCCGACGGCCTCACGCTCACTTACGAATGGCAGAGGTGGGCGATCATCCAACCGATACGGGGAGGAGATATGGAGCATCTCGGCATTCCCCAGCCGGAATGTTGGTTTCCGTGAGCAGGGCCGCTTACCTCGCGTAAGCTCCTCACTTTGCTCACGATGCTGAGTGGTCACCGGTCCTATACCCGGGACCTAAAATCCGCACCCCATGAGTGGGATCGAACCCGGGACGCTTTCCGTGGCCAGGGAACAAGGCATGCTGCCTTAGCCCGCTACCCACGGCGCAGGACTATCTTAATCTATGCCTTAAGGAAATTTGCTTCGGCCGTCAGATTGTTTTTATTTGGATGAAGACATGTCTAGCATTCTTTATTCTAGCACTAGCATCTTTATCCAAACCGCCATTCACAGAGATTATACTGCCAAAATATGTAAGTTCATTTGTACCTTTCATTTCTTCACCTAACAAAAGAACAGAATAAACTCTATTACTGATTCTCATTTCTATCATTTTATGTTTATTTAATTCCAATGCAGCACTGGATTCAAATTTATGTAGGTCTTGATATTTACTACTTATATCTGTGAATCTATGTGCTAGTAGACAAACATCATCTGCGTATTCTAAACTTTCTTGTCTTGCATTTAAGCCTAGTTGTATATCACGACACCTATTACCACTTACATTATTCTTTATATCACCCATAAACAAAATAAACAAAACTGGGGATAACGCCCCTTTTTAACTCCACTTTTAGTAGTAAAAGGGTGAGAAAGCTTCCTGCTATGTGAAGTACGACAAATACTATTATTGTAAAGGTCTTTAACAATATTAATGACTTTGCTTGGGATTCTGATCTTATTTAAATTTTTTCAAATTGATTCTCTATTCTGCAGAACGAGGGCCTTGAAAAAAATTTAGATGTAATATTATTCCACTCTGAGGATTACTCTATTGTTACTCTTAAGGTGTTAATGGGATAAGCGCAAGGTGTGGTCTAAAGGACATATTGTGATTTCCTCAGTTTGGTTTCTATTGCATCCTTTATTCTATACAAGATGATTCTGGTGAACATTTTTCTTGGAGTGGATAGTAAGGTTATAAACACGCCAATTATCACAGCTAGTTCAGTCGCCTTCTTTTTCTTTTTTGGTATTTTGATAAGTACTCCTTTACACCACTCCTTTAGTATCTTTTCGTTAATCCGTATATCCCGCAAGAGACGAAATAAGACCTCTGATGACAAGTCTGGATTTACCTAAAGCATTTCCGCATTTATATTATCAAAACTAGATTTTTGACACTTTTGGTTTCTATGATTGCATTTTTAATTTTATTTATACTTTTTGAGATGATGTTAAAATGCCTGCAGATACTTTCTACTATCAAAGTACCAGTATTTTCCTTACTTCCATTATGGTCATCGTTATTTAAAATCCGTTTAAAATAAGCACACCATGGTCCTAAATGGTCGGTTTCGTTTATAAAATAATTCAATTTTTATCTTTAATTGGTATATTTGATACAAAGGGTTTCTTAGCTAATACAAGCTATTCCATTTATGTCCTTTGAGTTTATTATTATTATTATTATTATTATTATTATTATTATTATTATTATTATTATTATTATTATTATTATTATTATTATTATTATTATTATTATTATTATTATTATTATTATTATTATTATTATTATTATTATTATTATTATTATTATTATTATTATTATTATTATTATTATTATTATTATTATTATTATTATTATTATTATTATTATTATTATTATTATTATTATTATTATTATTATTATTATTATTATTATTATTATTATTATTATTATTATTATTATTATTATTATTATTATTATTATTATTATTATTATTATTATTATTATTATTATTATTATTATTATTATTATTATTATTATTATTATTATTATTATTATTATTATTATTATTATTATTATTATTATTATTATTATTATTATTATTATTATTATTATTATTATTATTATTATTATTATTATTATTATTATTATTATTATTATTATTATTATTATTATTATTATTATTATTATTATTATTGTTATTATTATTATTGTTATTATTATTATTATTATTGTTATTATTATTATTATTGTTATTATTATTATTATTGTTATTATTATTATTATTGTTATTATTATTATTATTGTTATTATTATTATTATTGTTATTATTATTATTGTTGTTATTATTATTATTGTTATTATTATTATTATTGTTATTATTATTATTATTGTTATTATTATTATTATTGTTATTATTATTATTATTGTTATTATTATTATTATTGTTATTATTATTATTATTGTTATTATTATTATTATTATTATTATTATTATTATTATTATTATTATTATTATTATTATTATTATTATTATTATTATTATTATTATTATTATTATTATTATTATTATTATTATTATTATTATTATTATTATTATTATTATTATTATTATTATTATTATTATTATTATTATTATTATTATTATTATTATTATTATTATTATTATTATTATTATTATTATTATTATTATTATTATTATTATTATTATTATTATTATTATTATTATTATTATTATTATTATTATTATTATTATTATTATTATTATTATTATTATTATTATTATTATTATTATTATTATTATTATTATTATTATTATTATTATTATTATTATTATTATTATTATTATTATTATTATTATTATTATTATTATTATTATTATTATTATTATTATTATTATTATTATTATTATTATTTTCTGCGTCTGGGCCAAATTTTAAATCCATGCTCTTATATCCATTTTAGGTTTCTCTTACCTCTGTGTTTTTGTCTATAATGGTTACATAAAGTCTACATCCTCACTTTAGTCTTAGCCATATGTAATGTGTTTAAGTTCCAGCCTTTGTTCACTTAAATCCAGTGACTCAGCTGAGAACCAAAGTTTCTTAATTTTTGTTTATAAGCAGTTATCTTCTCGCCGACTGCTTTTAATCCTTCTTTGATCTTATCCCAATTGTATCAATAATTGGGTCCGTTGCATTTTCTGAATGATCTTGGATTTCCAGCAAACGTGTGAACCCATTCTTTAGTTGAATTTGAAACTGTGCTTTAATTTCATTATGTTATAATTTACATATATGCAACTTGTGGCTAGCTCGTTTTGCTTGCTCTTCCTCTCTTGCGATTTCAAGTCTTCATTTGGCCAGCATAAGATGCTGGTCACTGCCGACATCTGCTCCTCTTTTATTATGAACGTATAATAATGAGGATCTGAAATTTTGGCTGATGGCAAAGTGATCTATCTGATTTTGAGTTCTTATTCAGGTGACACCCATGAACCTTGTGGCATTCTTTGTGTTGGAAGGTGGTGTAACCTATAACCAGATCATATCCACCACACAGCTCCAGAAAGCGAGATCCATTGTGATTCAACCCATCTAAATCGTGTCTTCCCATTACCATTTCAACTCCTTGGTTATCCCCTCAAACTGAGCATTAAAATCACCCACGCTAATTTTATTATCACGTTTTTGATAGTTCTTAGGATTCTATTTCATTGTATATAGAACTTATCTTTGTCCTCTTCATCGGCAATTTCGGTGGATACATAGCACTGTGCAATTGTAACAGGTCTTAATCAACAAAAATTTAATAAACAGTTAAATATCATATCGGATACTGGCTGCTAATTCAACAAACTTTTCCTTACTTTTTTATCTAGTGGGATTGCCACTCCCTTATGAGAATTTTATCAATATTGTATGTTATCTAAGATATCCGCATTTCGATAGCTTGTGTAATAAGTTATTTACAATGAATTGCAACAGTTACTAGAAGTTAATAGCTGCACTACAGTAAATAAAAGCAAGACCGGCATTAAATTGCGATAGACTATAATGTTCAACCAGTTGCATACGTTTCAGGCACAAAGCTTCACTAGTCACGAAATATAGTCCTGGGTAGATGACCGTGAACCCCACGACAGGGTATAATATGTGTGCTCACGGAAGCACCAGTTTATGCTGGTAATGGAATGCTAAAGCCCTTCTACCTTTCTTTATCTGATTATGGCAATTCCCACGCTTTTGTGAGCAGACCATAACCTGTGTTTGTGGTATAGGCGGATACAATCCACATATGGACTCACGAGGTCAAGAAGGCAAACCTTTGATGGTTCTAGGAACCGTGAACAATTTTCAGGGAAAAATATAGGGACAATACAAACCATTCTATGTGTTCCTAATGTTCTATGATCTTCGTATGTGTGTGGTATTCCATCTGCAGCTGGTAAGTTGATTTTATGCAAATTGTAGTTTAGAGGCATTCTAGAAACACTGGTCACAGTTACTATCCATAATTAATAGCACGTGCACGTGATTTAATGCTGTTAAAGAGAAAAGTTTTTTTGTATGCGTTTCTGAGCCTCTATTTTTGTTTTCCTTTGTTATTTAAAATAGACTCCAACATTCCCATCTTTGATTTAGATTATCTGTAAGGTATATGAAGCAATCTACTTTTAATAAAACTCCTAGTTTATATGGTTTTAGCATTAATTACTGTTAATTGCACTTTTGGGGCCTTGTAGGAAGTTCCTAGTTCCTAACGAATTAGGTTAGACATTTAACCACACTAACAAGCATTTTAGGCATTAAAAAGTATATTCAGCAGAACTCACTGTTAGGATTTGTGAATATCTGCATTTTTTCAGGTTAAACTTAAGGAACTAAATTGGCCTTCACTTTAAAGTGTTATATCTATTTAAGGGGTACTGAATCCTCAGAGTAAAAGGGATTGGTTATGGCCAGTCCTTATTTCTTTTACTAATTTCGTATACCGTTAAACAAACATTTTGAATAGCCAGAGTTTTGTATAAGGTTCCCAAATAATTTTGAAGGGTTATTTAAAATATCCTTATATTATTCACCGTGTTTCCAGTAGGAACGAATCATGGGAAAAAATAATGTAAAATAAATTGCATTGTTGCGCGGGTTTGGTGTACCATGGCGCCAGTGGAGTCGTAGCGGCTATGACGCTGCGTGTGGCAGGATGCTTCGCGCTAGGAGCACGTGTCCGGAGCACCTGTATGTCCCAGGAACAAAGAGCAACAGATATAACACCTGGAGAAGCTTTCAATTTGCACTGGAATTCCCGTGCAGCAATTAAAATCGCTACCACATGCTATGAATAAACTCTAGCGTACTACAACGGAACTTTGTCATAACTGCGCAACTTTGTGTGTGTGTGTGTGTGTGTGTGTGTGTGTGTGTGTGTGTGTGTGTGTGTTCCACGTAAGAATACACACACACACATACACACACAAAATTAATATATGTATGAGAACTAGTATCACTGAACGGATTTATTTACAACTAGCGGAATAGTAATCTCCGCTCATAGGGGTACCCATGTTGCGATTTTTACTTCCTCTACCTCATACATAGTTGGTAGAGAAGGTGTTGTATCCAGCTCCGAAAGCCTATACTGAGATTTAGTGTAAAATACACGTTTTGAGGCACCATGAATCCAAAAAAGTTGCATTTAAAATGGATTATGTGTGTGTTTCAAAATGTGTGTGAATTTGCGACCGTGTTTCTGGGAACAGTGTAACTAAAAAAAAAGCAAAAAGTCGGTTGAACAACAACATGGAATTTAAGTTCAGCCTCTTCTAAGACTGTGACACAAAAGCTTTCACCAAAATTCCGCCACCCCATGCTAAACTTTACACGGAACATGTTTTAAAAATTTAATTTTCTAAACAAAAAATTTAACAATTTTGTTTAAAATACCATATAGGTATATAAGATAATTTTATGAAAAGTGAAATGCGTAACTTGAATTTTCTGGGAATGTTCTCAAATTGTTTTATATTTTCAGTTAAGATGACTATTGCATATGCAGTAAATCGTAAGAAACAGATAAATTATTTATAATGGAGATCACGCTAAAGCACAACATTTATGTCAAATACAGTTTTTTATGGAGTGAGCCTTTTTGGAGATATTCCTTTTTAATGTCAGTTTTCCAATGAAAAGCCGTTATTCAATGTTTTATCCCTTGACAATCCAAAGAGAATGTTAGGTCAAAGGCATCACATAGCAACCAGCCCTTTAAAGTTTTTACCATCACTTAGACCTTACTGTATTCCAATATACCCTTGCACCTATCCCTTTCAATCCTGAATTATCATTAATGATAAAAATATTCCGATTACCATGGAACCTATTAAATAATGGATAAAGGAAATGTTATACACATGTTTTTATGATTTTACCCCATAGATTAACTTTTAAGGGTTGTTGCCATATGCCAACAACGTCATGGCAATAACGCCATATGGCAATAACGTCAATATTTCTAATGTTAAAGAAGAAATATTTTATTAGAATGTTTCCTTATACAACATTGTTTTACCATAATAGAAACGTATTTTAGTGTACCTGTTGTTTAGAAACTCAAAATATAACATTATTTGGAAAAGTTGTTCGCAGTATGAGGGGATTTTGATTACCATATTATTTTTAACGCCAGTTATAGTTACAGTTTTTGTCTTTGGTCAAACATAACCCAATCTCGCATTTTGAGAAAGCTCCTCTGGATGACTCACTTGAACAATTCTTGCACCTTCCCTTTTTTCTGATGGAACTGATCAATGGCTTGTAATATCAAAGCAGATATCAACTGGCCTTCAGAAGCTATACTTTTCTTTTGCTGAAGTTTCTTG
>CM060948.1:119109544-119162044 GCA_030765055.1 Mantis religiosa | reverse complement strand
TTCAGCACAATTGTCAATTCATCTGACAAATCTATGCCCCATGGGATTACGGATAAGCTGACAACAGATATTCTCTCTACGTTGAGCCTGTTGAGGTGTCAGTTCAGGAGGTACATATCTACAGCTTCTGTATGATTTTCTAAGTGTTTAAGGTGGCGATTTATGTTACCTTTTGATTCACCAAATTCTTCTGAAAGCTTACGGGTACTTTTTAGTGGATTTTCTCGTAAACCTTGGCGTATATCCTCAATATTCCATACATTAGGTCTTCCAGAACGTGGTAAATCTTTAGTGTTTTCGTCTCAATTGTTGAAACGTTGGAACCAACGTTGTGCTACACGCTCACTAAAGACACCTTCCCCTTCCACTTCACATATTCTTCGAGCTGCTGTAGCGGCTTTATTATCTTGTTTCCGGTAGTGCTTTAGAAGCACTCTAGTTCAAACTTTGTTATCTCCATTCGGTGATTGTTTATTAACAATTGAAGACCAACAAATTCTCGCACTGTACGCAACACTTGTACGCAACAGTTGTATAGACCACTTCTCCATGTCGCTTAACAAATGGAACACAAGCTTCTCTAAGTGTAAGCGAATGTGAACTAGTGGGGAGCAAGCTCTATACAGTCCCATTCATCAGGGATGTGATATTTATGCACTAAAATGTCCTACATATTTGAATATGTGCAGTTAGTTTACTTAAAAGCAACGAGGTTCTGGAATAAGCCGCAGCAGTGGGAACAGAATTTTGCAAAGGCATCGGTTTCAGCCATTCTCTATCTCACTGCAACAACTGTACGGAAATGACTTTGAATCTCTCATTGTATTCTGTCGTTTGCATTTGAGCAGTTGCAAAGTAATCCGGCATTCCTAAGTAGTTGTTTATGGATGAAGCTTCATTTACAAATCATGGTCATGTGAATCTTAATTTATTTCTCTGGGGCACAAGTTAAAAACCACCAACGACAGTACAGGATATGCAACATCGTATTACTACGGCCTCTGCGGCAATATCTATAGAAACACTGCAATTTGTGCAACACTTTCTTGTTACCAGATTGCAAAAGAGTACTGATACAAAAGGAGAGCACTTCGAACATCTGTTGAAGAGACACGGTTTCATCGGACAAGTGGTACTGCTAATTTGTGGGTGTATTTTCCATGCCGGATAAAATGCACAACAATGAAGTTTCTGAGCGCTATCGGCTACTAGTAAATGTTTTTAGAAAAGCCGAACCAAGTGTGTTATCACTCATTGTGGCTTTAATTGTCATTGTGCTAGAATAAGCATGCATGTTCTATTTAAAAAGAACAACTTGGTGCTGAAAATGTTATTTGTTTACCTTTATGGATTGTGCATACCTTCTCATTGTGTGAGCCGCTGACATAAATACATTTCTGGCCAGTTGGAATTTTCTTATTTTCTTTCATTTTGGAGATATTTGAGGTCACAGTATTAAATATGACACTTGTGTATACTAGTATATATATATATATATATATATATATATATATATATATATATATATGTGTGTGTGTGTGTGTGTGTGTGTGTGTGTGTGTGTCTGTGTGTGTGTGTGTGTGTGTGTGTGTGTGTGTGTGTGTGTGTGTGTGTGTGTGTGTGTGTGTGTGTTTTCTTATGGTAACTTAAGTTTTCCTTTTCGTCTGCATACCACATATCCACATACTAACCAGTTTACGTATCTCTGTTGAATATATTGCGACGTGTATATAAATGAACCATTTTTTCTTTCAAAAGTAAATGTTTTTCTGTCATTTAATACAACATAATTATTCTCGCTGATCTACTCATCTGTTATTGGTGGTCCCCAGAGAAAGTCTTTGCATTGAAACACCACCTATTAATGTATGTTTTCTTTTTTTATTATTACTTGTTCCATATATACTGCACCTTTACCTCAAATGGTCATATCGGCGGCCGTTCTCCTTTGGAACATACCGAAGGTGTTAACTCGAATTCGTTGGGTTTTAATTATTAGAGCACGCACACATTCACACTCTCATTCATACTTCCAGACTCTGGGGAAGATGGGCAATTATCTTGGTCGGAGAAAAATCCCCCCCACCCGGCGGGAATCGAACACGGGAACCCTAGCATGGCAGGCAGGTGCTCTACCGATTGAGCTACGGGGCCAGCCAGTATTGTATCTTCTTTGGTTCAGAAATGATTATTGTTTTTCCTCATTTAAGGTGAAGCATAACAGGAGTATATCATCTCCTTTACATTTACAGGAGTAAATCATCTAGCATAACGCTTTAGCCCACTGTACCAGCGCAGGACAGAATAGATCATGCAACACCTGGTATACCTAGAGATGCCCCAAACTCCAGAAAGAAAGAGACGAACTGATACATACAATCTAACTGCAACACACACATACACACACACACACACACACACACACATACACACACACACACACACACACACACACACACATACACACACAGCAACTACCTGTTAATAAAGACTGTTAAAAATATATTTTGTTGCACTTTGCTAAATAACAAATTCAATAACAAACTAATGTAAACATTTAACTGCCATAAAGTATGCACAAGTAGATAATGTAAAGATAGGCAAACCACAATTGTAAACAAGCAATAAACTAAACAAAGCTGTAAACAGTATTCAGTATGATGTATTATGTTATTTAAGGAGCATATTCAATACAGCTAAAAATGGTACAATAACCCTAAAAATTTACCATTTTTTAACAATAACACCCTTTCCAAAACGTAATGGAACAGACTCCCAAAAACAAAAAGGTAAAAGTTAAATAAGTTTCTTCTCTTTACGCAACCAAAGTAATGATTTTGTTAATAAATATTCTGCAGTTGCACTGCCTTTTAGCAACAGTTGGAGTTGTACTGATTTGACACTTCTTTCTGTGTGGAAGAAGTGGAAAATATAGAAATCCCAGTAGATCTCCAAATAAATCATATTCTGTGGACCACCTAGATATATTTTCCCATCGGCGTGACTTGTTGCTTTCTGAAAAAAAAAAGAAAAAAAATACTGGAAATCTTCATTTGCCTTGAAACATTCACTTCATTCTAGATGCACGATTTATGTCTTATGTAATCGTTCTGTTTATGCCAGTCACTGCATACATATCTCTTAAACGTGAAATATGACATAAAAATACGAAATATGCATTACATGTGTAATATATTCACTAATATCTAGAATATGCAAACATATTTAGATCAAATATATCTCAAACCTTGTGTGTTGCAAAGATACCAACACTTTCTACAGATAAATGGCATGAATACAAATTAGCATTTGCACAATAATCCTAGCCCTGATAAGGCAATTAAAAGTGGAAATAAGCATTAACGTTGCTTTACCTGTGTGTAGAAATACAAACCTTGAAGGAGTAAAAGTAGGTCTCCTTGGCATGGGCTTTAAAGACAAAAATAGTAGAAATGCGTTACTTAGAATTACACTGAATTACCTACTTTTTATCAACTCACTTCTTGATCTGTTTGTTTGTTCGATATAAATTTTGCAACCGATTTTCAAGTAACTTCCCAATGAACTAGACTTGAAACATTAAACACAACTTATAAATAAATGACTATGCAATATTAACTCGCTTTCTTGTCTGTCTGTTTGTTGCACACATAATAAAAATGTTCAAATAATGTATTCAATGTTTAGCGGTTTGCAGCAAGATTCAGATTACCGAATTAAGAATACAAGTGTGAAAGACCTGGCATTAATTTGTTTTGATATTGAGATAGAAGTCTCTTAAATTAATCTTTTTTGTTTCTTTATTTTAATTTTTGGGAAAATATAAATTTAACAGATTAATATATTATTGGTTAGTAGGTGGGTAGTGTGACTATTTTCGATTTCAGATATAATCCGTTAAAGAAAAAATGAAATAATTAGGAAATTTTCCACACCTGCCTGTCATAATCTCTTTTAATCGTTCGAAATACCGGCTTTTTATAATGGACTGAAACCTTACAATGATTTTTCCTAGTCCCATAGTTTTTAACCCCATATAAGAGGGCCCTGAAAATTTCTGATTGTGAATTTTTGGTAGCTATTGAAAAACTAGTAAAATTTAAAACGAATTACTTGTGGCGTATGCAATGGAAAATTTATGCACGAATTAGTCAACTAAGTCACCAACAATATTACTGTACTATAACCCATTGGAAATGCTGCAGTATATGGCTTGCTAACCACTGATAAGTATACTTCTGGCAAGTAGGTACTTTTGTGCAATAATGAACCTGCGAGCACTTCCTACTAAATTCATTATTTACAACAAATATATAGGATATAATGTAGTAGATGCTTCAAATACCACGAAGAGCTGTAATTGCACAAGCAAAGACTAGTCATGACTTGTTGGTTGAAATAAACAAAACATGGTACATTTTGGCTATGCGTTTCTAAGTATTGCTGTAACAGCAACCAGTGTAAATACGGGAAATCAGACATTGTTATGCTTTCACATTCTTGTTTATGAAAAACTAAAACTAAACAGCAACATGAAACAACTTGGAAAGCAAACTATAATGGGACAAACGGAGGGATTTAGGTGCAAAAACCATTTTTGACAATTATCTTCCTACTTACAATGTTGATACGCAACCCATTTAGGTCTAGGGATTCCAAAGCATCTAAATAAGTAACAACTGCAAAACCTTGTGGAGATGAAATAAATATAAAGAAATTAAAATGATTGGACGCATACAAATAGAATTTATACCAGAGTGAGAACGTTAAAAACATTACAAAGTACAGAACCTTAGTAATGGTATGGAATTAGAAGTAAAACACAGACTATCTGCAACTATATTTGACCAAATTAAAAATTATTATCGGTTAGCATTCAGGCAAAATCCGCCTCTGTAAATTAATTGGTGGCATGTCTGCCTCACGTTCAAGTGTGCCCGAGCTCAAATCTCGGTCAGGGTTAGTTATCTGGATCTGATTTTTACCTGGGGTTCCTTATGCTGAAAAATGAACGTCGGGTAACTCTAAGCTCTGTGGACTCTGAGCTCATTTAAGCATTATTTCACTCATTACATCCATCGTCCGAAATGATTTAATGTTGAAAGACATAAATTTAAAAAGGCCCTAAACATGTAGCATTGAGGTAAAAGGTTATAGAAATATCTTTTTTGTCTTTTTGCTTCATCTGACGAGAATCTTTAGCATGGTTTGTGTCCCTCTGGAAATGAAATCTTGTGCAAATACAACTCAGAGCAGGACACAGGAGAAAAATATTTTCATAAGTATCTTATACCAGGATGCAAATTATACAGTATGAAATCAATATTAAAGGATGTGATAGATAAAGATTAATTGCAAAGTGGTGCTCATGGTCGAACCCAGAACCGCAATGAACGAGTCAACAACATTATATGGTGTTGATATCCAAAAGAGATTTTGTGTATCTGGGCACACTTCGTTTAGGATAGTATGGTGCTTTGCAACATTTGTCATGCTCTACCCCAAAATATGGGCATTTTAATTGGCTGCCATACAATAAAAGCAATACTGAAATTAGACAGAGAAAGGACAATGAGCTCTAAGAACGCCTTCAAGGTAGTGCAACAGAGGGCCAGATAGCTGAGAAAATGTTGCAAGAGGAAACTAAAGAATAAAATGGAGAATGACGCTTAGCATGGCTTAGTGAAACTCTGAAAACCTCACAACCTTTTTTCGTAACTTACAGTTTTCTTTTAATATTAGCCGAATGGGATGGCTCAGGTGGTAGCGTCCATGACCAGCATTCGGGAGTTTGTGCGCTCGATTCTGGTGGGCGACCTTTATGATCTGTGGGCACTTTAGGGGTTTCCCGGGATTGCTAGGCAAATGCTCGAATGGTTCACTACATCCCCCAGGTTTCTTCTCCCTCCATTTCACCTCTATTCTCATTTCACCTCACTTCTGCTTGGTTCCTTCAGGGTTGATCCACCTTGACAGTCGTCTCGGGTTCTGCGTGGCAGGAAGTTTACTGTTTGTGAACCTTCGTCCCCGAAGTTGTGGTCCATTGCTTCAAGCCTTGCGGAGGGCGGGTCCGGCTGTTGTTGGTGAAGCTGCCGGTTGAGAAAAAGTCACGGGGGGAGGTTCAATCTGTAAATGGTAGGGACCCTGTCCTCTTTTATATCCGGGCTCATGGATCGATCGCCTTCTGTCTCCTCTTGCCCTATCTTTTCCTCACGAAACTTTCCCGTAAAGGGCACAGGTTCTAAAATGTGCATAGCCTTACGTTACCTTACTTAAAATGCAGGTTTTCTGAACTTTCAAAACCAATATTGCTCTGAAACTTTCAGAACACGTTTATTATATATCTGTGCATACCTTAACACAGACATTTTAAGAAGTATAGATTATTTATTGGTTTGGACTAAAATGTACGTTGAAAATTGAAGTAATGGAATGTACATTAATCAAACAGTATATTTAATTAGAACAATGAAATATTCCTAAATTGCTGTACGAAGGCACGGCCGAAAGGAGATATTTTCCACTGTAAAATATTTAACTGTTTAATTATGTTAACTGATAGACTGAGAAACTTTACATTGAATACGACTAACTTAACTATACTGATGCCAATAACTTTAATCAAACCATACTTAAGTGAATATGTAGAAGCAATGTTACAACCGTGCCTCACGAAAACGAGTTAAGCTGCAAATGCTCATTAGAATAACATTGTGAATAGGTTGTGAATAATCAGAAATTGTTTGCCGGGGGGGAGCAGTCACTACAGGTGACTACAGGTAATTTTTTTTTTAATTTTAAGTCTATACATGTATAATTATGTTATGTAGTAGCTTAGCCAGTCAGTAGAGTATTTGGCATATAAGGGCCATGTAAAAGGTTAAGCTATACACTGAAACAGTTATTTTATGTTGTCCCCAAAGAGTTTCAAATATTGTATTATGTGAGGTTATGTAGAGTGAGTCACGCACAGAGAAGCTATGTAAGTGGAAATGACGTCACAAAAGTGTGGAATAACAAACTTATTTGTGATTGGTGTGACGCGTATATCGTAAAACGTGGACCAATCAGATATAGAAGATTTTACGTTGCCATGGAGGATATTCAATATTCCTCTAGAGGGATTGAACTATTAGCGAAATGCTAATGTGTAGAAGAAGCGGAACCGGTCATTCTTCTCCTAACAGTCGCCGTGAACGGATGTAAGGTTCTCTTCTTAAACGCCGTTGTGTGCGGAAGAGTATAAGTTTATTCTCGTAACCATCATCGATTATAACTAGATAATCTTTACATTAAATATCATCGCTAGAAGACACACAATTTAATTATTATACACGGTAGTAAAAAAAAAAAAAAACCGTATAAAACTTTTGATTCTTGCACGCATCCAGATAAACGCGTCACATCAAGTGAATCTTGTGTAAGAATAGTGTTATAAATGTTGTATCATACATTTTGTTCGAACTGGTGTTAATTGAAGTAAGGAAATAAAAGTTTCTACATTATTTAATACAGAGGAAAATGATTACTCATTTTACGTAAAATTTCCTTCAGCCGTACCACCCCTGTAAAAGAAGATATCTAGCTCAACCGACTGAAGCCACGCCGAGGTAAGCTGGGACTTCAAGAATCATCAATTCCAACCCTGTTCCAAATGATCACCTCAACGAGGGGCATAATTCGCCATCCTTCTATACGATTCGACATAAACCCAGTTCCAAAATGGCGCCCAACTGTATGGCTCGAATAGGCAGAAGGAGGATTACACCACAGGAGAATAAATAGTGTAATGGACAGGTAACTTCGAATCAAGAAAGAAGAAAGAAGAAAAGTGAGTACGGAAAATCTTAATAGATAATTAATAGAAAAAGTGACAAAATTATAATTTTCATTTTTTTATGTTATTAAGAAAGGGAAAAATATTACCTAAAATGGAAGGTAAAAAATTAACAGACAATAAGAATAAAAATGTTGGGGAAGGAGTGGAAAGACTAGTTAGTGATAAGAGAGCAGAAATACAAGAAGTCAGGGAAGTAGTGGAAGGAATGAGTAGTGATGATGCAGGAACAAGTAGAACAGAAATTATGCAGAGTAAAGGTAATGAAATGATAATAGACAGGTTAGAGAAAATGATGAGTAATTTTGATGCTAAAATGGATAGTTTTAGACAGGAAATAAGACAGGAAATAAAACAGAATTCAGAAAAGGCAGATCAAAATTTAAGGCAGGAAATGAGTAATTTAAATGCTAAGGTAGATCAAAATTCAGAAAAGGTAGATCAAAATTCAGAGAAGTTAGAAGCTAGGATAGATCAAGGTTTAGGTAACCTAAGAAATGAAATTGAGAAAGGAAGAGAAGAGTGTAGAGAAGGCATAAAATCTTTAAAACAGAAAATAGAATCTCATGATGGAGAAATGTCTAAGTTAAAAGAGATGTTTCAGGAAATGAAAATAAGTCAGGAAAATGTAGTAAAAGATATAAGAAGTGAATTGGCTAAGGAGTCAGAAATCCTTAAGCAACAACAAGTAGAATTTGTAGAAAAACAAAAAGTAGAAATAGGGGAATTAGAGAATAGAATAAGACAAGAAATAGATGTAGTCTTATTAGATAATTCACGGAAATACCATGAGGAAAATATTGAAATACAGAATAATTTTGTAAGAGAGGTAAATAGTATCAGAAATGATGTTAAACTAATTGCTACTGAGGTGCAAACACAACAAGATGAACTAAAAGTTAAATATGATGAAGTCAGTAAGTTGAATAGTGAAATGATTACAAGAATAGATTTGGCACAGGAAAGTTTTGAGAGAGAGAAAGAAAACATTAGCAAGCTGAATCAAGTTGTGGTTGCATTACAGGCAAGCAAAATTTCTGAGAACCAGAGGGTAATAAAATCTAAGAATATTACATGTATTGACTCACCTGGTAATTCAGGTAATATTGTACAAAACTTAGAGAATTATTTGGAGAGTGACGATACAGAATCTTTGTCACCTGATTGTGAAGTAAATGGTAATGGACAAATACAAAACATGCACACACATACACAGTTACACAGTCAAGGTAACACAAATTGTACAAATTATTTGTTGCATGACATAAGTCCACCTACTTTCGAAGAAGAATCGGGAGACAATCCCAAAATATTTCTAAAGGAATTAGAAGAATATTTTAAAATTAAAAAGATTCCAAATGAATTTAGGATGATGATTGTTAAAAGGTGTTTGAAGAAAAATGCTTTAGAATGGCTGAGGTTAACACTAGCATCACATGAAACGTATAGTATGTTTAGGAATGTGTTTATAAATAGGTTCTGGGGTCCAGAAAGACAGAGAAGAATTAAAGTCGAACTGGCCACTGGTAAATTCGAGTTCAAGAAGGGTGTGTCCATGACAGAATATTTCCTAAAACTTGCTAACAAAAGTAAACTTGTGAATCCAGATATGTCAGAAACCGAGATCGTGAATATGCTAATACGACATTATCCACCGCACATTAGAAACCACCTAATTGTGGCTAAGCCCGTCGACTTTACTGATATGATTGAGTTATTATCAGAATTTGAGGCTCATAACCTTAATTCTGATTCTACTCATAGTCAAGTTGATCCTGACAAGACTCATATAGAACAAAAGCAAGTAAATAGACAGGAAGTAAGACCAACATTCAGGGAAAATCACAGCCATACTAACCAAAACCAAAATAGTTTTAACCAAAATTGGGGCGGGGCACGTTCAAGAGACAACTATGAACGAAGAGTGTACAACCCCAGAAAGACATATGAATCGGTAGTGCCAGGTATAGGAAGGAGAATTCCAAATACTCCTAGGAGGAATTATAATAATGACCAACCTGTGGGAAATGTGAGGAGTAATCAGGTGAATCAACTGAGGTTTTACAGGGGAAATAACTTAAGAACGGGTTATCAAAGTAGAGGAAGAGGAACTAGCATCGAAGACTCTTCATTAAGAGATTTTAGGGGTCCTAGGTTTGAAAGGGCAGACAATAACCTAGAAAGGACACCGACTCAGGGAATAGAAGGAGAAATAAATAACGGTAGTACCAACCCAACTGCTAGTGTAACTACCGACCGCACTAATGCGGAAAACTGAGTACCAAATCATTTTGTGCCTTGGAAAGTGGTTCGGTAAAAATGACACAGGGCAAAATCAAAATTCAAAATTTACCAGAAGATAAGCTCACTCTCTCCAGAAGTAAAGATCGGGAATTAGTAAATCCACCTCAGATTAACCTTCGTATAGGCGATAGCGAATATAAAGTATTGATAGACACAGGAGCTAGTTCATCAGTAATAAGTGAGAACTTATTCAAGGAATTACTATCCAAGTTTAGGATTGAATATTTAAACGTTTGTAATGTATACTGTAGCACAGCTATTGGGAAAAAGAAAGATAAAGTTAAATATCAAGCGTTAATTCCTGCGCGAATAGATGATTGGAATTTCAATTTTATCGTATTGGTAATACCAAACTTAGCTCGTGATATTATTATTGGCAATGATGTATTGTATGGTTGGCAAAGTGTGATAGATTTCGAAAAACATGAAATGAAGGTCAAAGGAGATAATGAAGTAATCAAAATAAATTTGTTAGAAGAAATTATATTAAAAGAAGATGAGAAGGATAGTATAAATAATGATAGGTTTTTTGTAGAAAATATAATATTATACGAAGAAGATATAATAAATAATGAAGAAGATGATAGTGGTAAAGAGAATTTACTTTTAAATAATAAAGAAAATGAGACGTTTGACCTTGGAGATCATTGTTGCCAAATAAACACATTAAATACCGACACCGAGCGAAAACAAGAAGAGGAAGAAATGATATTCCAAAGAACTTTGAAAGAAAAGTTAGGGAAAACATACAATTTAAATCACGCGCAAAGAGAACAATTGAGGTTATGTATACTAAAGAACAGGAACGTTTTTAGTACGAAACCTGGATTGTGTAATAAGTACATACATACATTTAAGGTGAACGACATTGCTCCTTATACTCATAAAAGTAGATCTGTGCCTATCACTATTAGACAACAAGCATCTGAAGTAATAAACGATATGCTAGAAAATGGAAATAAAATTTTAAAAGATTGGATACCAAAGTATGGGCCAATAAAGGCAATATTATCAGACAACGCAACGGTTCACCGGAGTAAATTGTTTACTTCAGAGATGAAGAACAATAATATTAAGATGTATTACTCTTCAGCATATTTTCCCCAAGGAAATCCTTGCGAGAGAGTGATGCGTGATTTAGGCTTGTATTTCAGAATTCTGTGTCATTCTAACCACCGAGGCTGGTACAAATACTGCCATATTATTGAGAAAATCATTAACAATACCCCAAACTCTACTACCAAATTTTCACCAATCGAATTAATGACTGGACTACAACCTGAACCTCTAGTAATAAAAGCACCAACAACCTTAAAAGTAGATGAAATGGAATTGAATGAAGAAGAAAAGTGTGCTCAAGCATTTCGAAGAATAAAAGAAAAAGCAGAGAAAAGATTATCAAAGATACAAAGAAAAGGAGCGAAATGGAATCCTGAAATAAATGATAAAGTTCTCGTAAAGACATTTAATATCTCCAGTTCTAAAATCAAATCCTATTGGAGAATGAATTTGTTATATAAAGGTCCATATAAAATAGTAAGAAAATTTGGGGATCATACGTACGAATTAAGAGACGATGATAATAAAATGATAGGAAAATATCACAAAACACTTTTAAAACCATTCAAAAGCCTTGACACTCACAAGAATAAATGATTTAAAAAAAAAAAAAAATAATAATATGTTTATGAATTACTGAAAAATGTTTTGTTTATTATTATTATTGTGTTCGAATAATTTCTGATTTTATATTGTTATTTTAAATTGTATTGATTGTTCATTGTTGTAATAATGTTTAATTATTGGGGCATTCTTCAGAATATATGGAACAATATTATTGGGAGATTTAAGTTAATTTTCCATATATTCTGAAGAGGGGCATCTGAAACAGTTATTTTATGTTGTCCCCAAAGAGTTTCAAATATTGTATTATGTGAGGTTATGTAGAGTGAGTCACGCACAGAGAAGCTATGTAAGTGGAAATGACGTCACAAAAGTGTGGAATAACAAACTTATTTGTGATTGGTGTGACGCGTATATCGTAAAACGTGGACCAATCAGATATAGAAGATTTTACGTTGCCATGGAGGATATTCAATATTCCTCTAGAGGGATTGAACTATTAGCGAAATGCTAATGTGTAGAAGAAGCGGAACCGGTCATTCTTCTCCTAACAGTCGCCGTGAACGGATGTAAGGTTCTCTTCTTAAACGCCGTTGTGTGCGGAAGAGTATAAGTTTATTCTCGTAACCATCATCGATTATAACTAGATAATCTTTACATTAAATATCATCGCTAGAAGACACACAATTTAATTATTATACACGGTAGTAAAAAAAAAAAACGTATAAAACTTTTGATTCTTGCACGCATCCAGATAAACGCGTCACATCAAGTGAATCTTGTGTAAGAATAGTGTTATAAATGTTGTATCATACATTTTGTTCGAACTGGTGTTAATTGAAGTAAGGAAATAAAAGTTTCTACATTATTTAATACAGAGGAAAATGATTACTCATTTTACGTAAAATTTCCTTCAGCCGTACCACCCCTGTAAAAGAAGATATCTAGCTCAACCGACTGAAGCCACGCCGAGGTAAGCTGGGACTTCAAGAATCATCAATTCCAACCCTGTTCCAAATGATCACCTCAACGAGGGGCATAATTCGCCATCCTTCTATACGATTCGACATAAATCCAGTTCCAACACTGAGAGATCACAATAATCAAAGTAGAGCAATGTCAGTATAATCTGTCTCCAACGAGAGCGACACTGTTGTTAACGTGTAGAAGAGAGAAAGATGACGACGAAATGCCTCTATAAGCCCCAATGCATTCTCTCAATCCATCTGCAGCCTAAGAGCATTCTGTTTCAGTATGTCTTTATGTTTCTGTCCAGCCATGTGTTTGCAACAAGATCATTCTAGTTTGAAAGTGATAAGACCTTTGCCCTTTGTGCGAATACATAAGCATGTACAAGCTACATAACATTTTCAATTCGAACCAATTCGAAGCCGCTCAAGCCCACCCAAAAGCCCCAGATCCTATATGGTTCCCTATAAGGGAGCCTCCAGAAAGCACATGCATGCTGGATCTAAGTGAGCAGTCGAACGGACATGGGGAAGAATCCTCTACAGGCTTCATCGTCACCCAAACACAACGCATCGAGCATTGGCGCCTGGAAATTATGGGAATAGGAAATGACAGACAGGAAATTCGTGGTAGCAGAGGAACCACACCATTATTCACCTATCACCCTGGAACCTATACAGGAAGTAAATAAACCTGTGCGTTACGATATAATAACATTTCTCTTTGTAACAGTCATATTTATCGTGATCTTCTAAGACACACAAATATGATTTTGTTGGTGTTTCTCTGAAGCAAAGCCAGTTCTTAGCTTTAGGCGTATGGACGACAGATGGTCGACTGATGATGAGCAGGATGAGTGTTAGCAGACATAATTTATACAGAAAATTTTAATATCCTAGTTGCTGTATTAATCCCCGCACATGAATGCAGATTACATCAACTTTGTTTTTATCTCTCTTCAGGGAATTGATTAGGTCGTTAAAAATCGCTCTCCATCTTATCTCCTTTTAATTAATATCCATGTTGACTCTTATGTCTTATATACATTAATTACGTTCGTTTCTAAAGTTAACAGTTTTACAGGAATCAAAGGGGATATCCAAAGTGAAAAAAGTCGTGTGTTACATTCAGATGCCTTTCTCTACCCATTTATCAACAAACTATACTTACAAAAGCTTATTATTCCTTCTAAATTAATTAAAATAAACACAACTTTAGGAATGGTTTAATTGAACGTTTCCTGTCAGCTTTAAAAAGGCAGGTAGAGTAACTAAGAATTTTTTTATTTGTTATGACCCCAATGGTCATATCGGCGGCTGTTCTCCTTTGGAAAATATCGAAGGTGTTAAGTCGCATTCGCTAGATTTTTTAATCATTAGATTCCATACAAATTCGTAATCTCATTCATACTTCCAGACTCAGGATAAGATGAGGAATTATCTTGGTCGGAGTAAAATCTCCACCACCGGGAATCGAACCCGGGACCCCTAGCACGGAAGGCAGGTGCCCTACCGACAAGTAAGTATTGTAATTCAACCAAAACTTGGAAGTGGAAAATTTGATAGGAAATATGTTTTTGAGGCCCCCTGATCCCCAAAGAAAGGATATACAGAAAATGGTCCATTTTTATGTGTGTGTGAACAGCTTAACTCAAAATCCAAAAATCAGTGAACTACCGAACTTGCTGTACATGTTTTCTTTCAGCCAAGGCACTACAAAAATGCCAAATAAATCCTCCCGCCACAGACTGTACTACATAGAAAATGTTTCGAAGCTTTTGATTTTCCGAAAATAGCTTTAACTATTTTGGTTAAAATGTCAAATATTTTAGATATTTCCATAATGCATGAAATGTGCATCTTGAATTTTCTGAGAATAACTTCTTAAGTCCGCTTCATTCCCAATGGCTTTTTGCATAATTGGCAAACCGTAAGAGATGCACCAACCCTTATTACATAAAAATGTTATCTCAGAAGATCGCAAAATCATCTAAAATACTTGGCCTGGCTATTGAACAGCTGGCCAGCAAAGCCTTGGTCGACCTTCCACCTGAATTCGTATCCCGGGTCGCCGCCTACACCTTTGTTGACAGGGTACGAGACGTCGAAATACGTCAGTGACTAAGGCTTGGCGACAACAAAGCAATCCAAGAGGTGCCAACGGCAGCATTGAGGATGGAGGCGGCCAAGGTGACGGCTACTCCGACGTCGAGAACACGGAGTATCCGCTACACTAGAGACCGAAGACCAGCCGAGGGACGCCGGCGAACACCAAGTGGCGCGTGTTGGGGGTGTGGACAGCCCGGACACCTGAACAGAGTCTGCCCACACCAGGTAGAGCAGACGGAAGAACGAGTAAGGCCACGTCGTAGCGAGGGGCACGTCAGCGCCATCACCACCATCCCCTCGAGTGACACTGCACGCCGTCAGCCGACGGATAGATCACAGCCTCATCGCGGACCTTTGGGTGAAAGGGAAGCCATGCCGCGTGCTCGTAGACACCGGGGCAGCCGTGAACATCATCAGACCCTACGTAGCCAGGAGTTTGCCTTCGAGGAAGCCGAGCCGACCATACCAGCTTGTGACGGCTTCCGACGACACTTTGCCTTTAGAGAAGGAAGCTCTGCTGTCGTTGACCTTAGGACGCAGTGCCGTGCATCAGTGGGTGTACGTCACGGAGGTGGTTGAGGAGGTGATACTGAGACTGATGTCCTCAGCAGCCACGAGGAAACGGTCGACGTCGGTAGGAAGGTCCTGCGGCTCAATGGAGAAGAGGTCTTACTCTGGCAACCCCAAGAAAGCCTGGGAATTGGCAGGGTCTTCCTGAGGGAATACGTGGTTGTCCCCATGAGAAGCGAGGTGGGGGTGATGGCGCGACTGGAAGGCCAGTGGACGATGAACTTGATACTGGACCAGAAGACGCCTGTGCATGGCTTTTGTGTAGCCAGGACATTGTTGTCATGCCGAGAGGAGGCATCGGTGAGGCTGCTCAACCCGTGCCAGCCGGTTGTCAGCGTAACACAAATCGATAAGACCCAGAAGCCGGTGCCGACGCAGCACCTGGGGTCCAGGCTGGAAGGCTTATTGGAGAGGGCGGCCAACCACCTGACCGCATACCAGCTGGAGAAAGTTCGACAACTACTGAGACGATACAAGCGCGTCTTCCGCCAAGGTAACAGTTACTACGGCCACACGGACTCGGTGCACCACCACATTGACACCGGAGACGCCCGGCCTATTCGACAACCTCCTAGATGCGTCCCGCTAGCGAAACAGTTGGTGGTTCGGGACATGCTGGAGGACATGGGATTCAGAGGAGTGATCGAAGAGTCTGACAGACCTTTGTGTTCCCCTGTAGTCTTGGTGACGAAGAAGAACGGCGAGCTGCGCTTCTTCGTTGATTGCAGGAAACTGAACGCTGTCACCAGGAAGGACTGTTTCCCCTTACCCCGGATTGACAACACCCTGGACATGCTTGTTGGTGCGTAGTGGTTCTCGACCCTGGACCTGCAGTCGGATTACTGGCAGGTGGCTCTAGACCCGAGAGACAAGGAGAAGACCGCATTCTCGACAGGCCAAGGGCTTTGGCAGTTCACAGTTATGCCCTTTGGACTCTACAACGCGCCAGCAACCTTCCAACGCCTCATGGAGTCAGTGATGGGAGAATTGACTTATGACGCCTGCCTGCTATGTCTAGACGCCATCATCATCATCCGCAAGACATTCGAAAACCATCTCGAAAACCTGAGCAAGGTGTTGCAGAGACTGCAGGTGACTAACCTCTAGTTAAAGCCAAAGAAGTGCCAGCCCTTCCGCAAGGAAGGCAACCATTTGGGCCACATAGTCTCACTAACCGGAGTGGCCACAGACACGGAGAAGACACAGGCCGTGAGGGATTGCCCTCGGCCAAAAGATAGGAGAGAATTTCGCAGTTTCATAGGGCTGTGCAGTTATTACCGCAGTTTCATAAAGGGGTTATCCAACATCAGCAAGCCCCTCACACGCCTGACGGAAGAACACCGGCCGTATGTGTGGACAGAGAACGCCGATGTCGCTTTTCAGGAGCTGAAGAAGACAGTTGGGATTCCCACAACCAGGTGGCGCCTTCATTGTGAGCACCGATGCCAGCGACCATTGCATTGGAGGCGTCCTATCGCAAGTCCAGGATGGCCACGAGCGGGTGATAGCTTACTAGAGCAAGACGCTCTCCAAGGCAGAGAAGAACTACTGCGTCACACGGCGAGAGTTATTGGTGGTATTAAAGACCTTGGAGCACTTCCACAAGTACCTGTACGGTCAGTCATTCCACCTGAGGACTGACCATTCCGCCCCCACATGGCTACTTATCTTTAGGAACCTGGATGGCCAGACAGACCGCTGGGTCCAGAGGCTGGAGGAGTACGACTTCACCTCTAAACATCGTAGAGGGAAGAGCCATGGCAACGCAGACGCCTTGTCCCGAAGACCCTTCCCAGAAGAGTGCGGCCAGTGCACAAGAGTGGAAGAGAAGGAGCGTGCCGCAGCTCTCCGAGTGGTCACGGCAGTGCCTGCAGATGATTGGGCTAGCGCAGGCCTGAGAAGGGAGAAGCTGGCGGACGCCGATTTGGGCCCACTCTTGAGAGAATTGGAGGCATGGACAACACCAATCTAGGAGGACGTCGCACCCAGAATCGCTGCGTATAAGTCGTTCTGGGCCCAATGGGAATCCTTGAAAACCGAAGAGGGTGTGCTATTCCGGGTATGGGAATCGCCCAATGGGAAGACGCAGAGAGTGCAGTTGGTACTTCTCCGTAGTAAATTCCCGGAAGTCTTGGAGGAAATGCACGCCGGTACTTCAGGAGGACACCTGGGAGCCAACCGAACGATCCACAAACTCCGACAGCGCTACTACTGGCTGAGGCTACGAGCAGACGCTGAGTGATGGTGTCGTCAATGTCACGTGTGCGCGGCGAGTCGCGGCAACCAAACTAGGAGCCGGGTTCGCATGCAGCAGTACAACGTCGGAGCGCCATTCGAAAGGATCGCTGTCGACATAGCTGTACCATTACCAGTGTCCGACCAAGGCAACAAATACCTGATGGTGGTCATGGATCGTCTGGACCACTACGATGGGGCTGTTCGGGACGACCAGCCTTGATGAGGGAGCAGTGTCGAGAGCCCATTGTTGATCGAGGTGGTGGCGGTGACTAGTTCAAAGAGACAAACGTGCAGTGTGTAAATGAAAGCTCGCCGAAACGGCGAGGTGGAAGGAGACGGATTTCTCGAGAGTTCTAGTTCTTTGTTCTAACCGCGTCTCGATTGTTTGAGAAATTTCTGGAATCTGAGTAATGTATAAAAAGGCAGCAATTTGTATTGTGAATGTGACGCAATTCTGGACTGCTGTGTACGAAGTGTGTTTCTACGGAAATAAAACGCAAGTTTTAGTGTTTGTAACGTGGAATTTTAATTTCACGAACCCACAAAGTCACAATCTTTTAATCTGAGATATAGGTTTTTTATTTTATGAGTAGGTAATATTAAAGAGTACTCACTTAAGTTCTATTGTTCTTGATCTCTGGAACGTTTTCGATCCCCTTTAGGGATCATCTTCAGTGAAGTAGGTGCAGTAATGGTCGCTGAAGATGATCCCTAAAGGGGATCGAAAACGTTCCAGAGTTCAAGAACAACAGAACTTAAGTGAGTACAGTTCAATATCACCTATTCATATAAAAACCCAAAAGGATTACAGGTGTTTCTAGAAAAAAATAAGTCGAGTCAAGTACCTAGTGTTTCATCAGCAATATGACCTACTATTACTACATCTTCTGGTGCCTGATCCTCCACGACCATAGGTTGCAGAATATGATGGAAAGTTCAAATCATGATGTAAGTGATAAACCCTCAACATCCCAAGATCCTGTATATCTACATGAACGGAATGAAGAAAGACAGTTTGTTTTTCAAGAAGATCTAAGCGATATTATTCATGATTTGAAGCCAGATGAATTGGAATTTCCTGGCAAGGGAGAGTAAAATAGCATTTTATTGATCTCGACACAGACAGTTTTCACAACTAACGTTTCTCCGTTAATGATATTTGTTTAATGAAGGACTTAAGCATAGAGCATATTTTAAAGATTGTGGCCTCTTTATTGTACCTTCTAAATACAGTTTAAAGCTATATAATGGCAATTTACTACCATCAATACCTTTATTTCATGCCATTGGGATGAAGGAACGATTTCGTGTCCATAATTCGGTCACCTCAAGGAAGTTGCATTGCTAACAGGACTGCTGGGAAGTTTCACAAAGTATTGCTATTTTTGTCCTTATGGAACAGTAAAGCAACTGACAAGCATTTTATAGTGAAAGATTGGGGGGAGAGGGAACACTATAGACCTGGAGCAAGCAGTGTTAAGTATATGCCTCTAGAAGAGCCAAACAAACTTCTTCCGGCACTGCACATAATGCTCAGGGTTAGTGAAAAATTTTGTTAAACGTTTGGACAAAAGTGAAAATGCAATTGACTATTTAAGAAGCATCTTTCCAAAAATCAGGAATCTAAATTAAAGGAAGGTATATTTGTAGTTCCTCAAATTAGACTACTTCTTAAAGACACTGTTTTTAATCTAAGCTTAAACCTGTTGAATTGGCAGTATATCATTTAAATGAGTTGCGAAAGGCTTCCTGAGCAACCACAAAGAAGAAAATCACGTAACCTTAGTCTCAGAACTGTTAAGGACCTACCAGGAAATGGGTTGCCCAATGCCACTTAAAATTAGCTTTTTGCACTCTCACTTTGATAATTTCCCTACAAACCAAGGAGCTGTACGTGATGAGCAAGGTGAGCCTTTTCACCAGGACATTTCTGAGATAGAAAGACGGTTAACAGTGTCACTGGGATTCAGGCATATTGATGAACTACTGTTAATTCCTCCAAATTGAGAGTATATATCAATACAAGAAAAAAATTAACAGTGAAACACTTCTAGGGTTATTCAGGTATATGGTTTTCATCATTATCTTGTGTTGATTTACTTTATCTTTCTTGACAATAAAATGCCTATTACTTTCAATTGAGCAAGCATGAGTTATACCAAATTTTTGTACGTTTCATTAAAAAAATAAAAATGCAAAAAAAAACCGTTACGTGATACAGCATTTTAAGGGGAATTTTTTTGAATCGGGTATGTAAAAGAATTCTTGTTCCCTTGTATATTTTTGTGTTTGGTTCACTATAATCCTAATAGCAGATAGGTATAGCCAAAGTATTCTCGGTCGAGGTGCGAGGCCCGTTGAGGGCCCACGTATACTACTACTACTACTACTACTACTACTACTACTACTACTACTACTACTACTACTACTACTACTACTACTACTACTACTACTACTACTACTACTGCTGCTGCTGCTGCTGCTGCTGCTGCTGCTACTACTACTACTACCACTACTACTACTACTACTGCTGCTGCTGCTGCTGCTGCTGCTTCTGCTGATTCTGCCACTGAATAAAGTAGCAGGGGAAATGAAATGTGTAGTGTTTAACGCCCGCTTTTACTACATACGGCACCACAGGCGATGACACTGATGATACATGAGATGAAGATGGAGCACCGGTGGAATGAGATGGCGGGGGAAACCGGAGGTCCCGGAGAAAACCCGCCCCAGCGCCGTGTAGTCCACCACAAATCTCACTTTGCGGTCGCCTGGGATCGAACCCGGGCCGCCTTGGTGAGAGCCAAGCGGTCTAACCACTGAGCCACGGCGCGGCCAAGTAGCAGGGGATATAAGTCCTGGACCGCCTTACGTTATTTTGATAAAAGTCTTTCAATAGCCGCTAAATTACTAGCTAGAATTTCGAACAGGATGCTAACAGCATGTGAGACTGAAAACCTAAAGAAGCACGGACCATATTAGTACAAAAAGGAGGTGATGAAAGTGATATAAGTAAATGGAAGACCCATTACTTGCCATATATTCTGTAGTATGGCGTGTATTTTCCCTCTATGTTTAACTATAAGGAACTTAGTATTTGTTGTAAAATCAGCTTCCCAAGCACTGGGCTAAAGAGTTTCCAGAAACACAGATCCGGATCACAAACTTCCGAGTCAACCATTATTTCTAGAAGCAGGATTATATTAAATCAAACTTAAATAGCGTGATTCACTTCAATGTCACTTACGGACATATTTAAAATTTTCTCTACATCAGGACACGTTTTGAGATATTCATGAAAGCAATATGTCATCTACTCCGATCAAACCGAGAGAGACGACGCCGCGCTAAGGAGTGTGACTCGCATTTAGGAGTGCAGGTTCGATCACCGTCGACTGCGCTTAAGTACTTCTCCTTTCTTATTGGAGAAGCGGTTTCCGGAACCCGTGGGTATTGGAGACGTCTGTCTGGTTCGCCAGCGGACGGGGTTGTGAGGCACCTCAAGGTCTCTGGTACTAGCCTGGAGAGCTAGTAGCAATAGTGTGCGAGATCACTGGCGGCACGACCAAAGGTATCGGTAGCCTTCCCGGATGGGTTGGTGTACGTAATTGGCGTATTCACTTCCACCCTGTAATGGAGGTGAGGGCGGTTACCGGCCTACTGGAAAACCCTACGGAGTCGCGTGCAGCTCTCCGGTTTTAAGGGGGGCAGACCTCGGTTCCCGGGTAGGCCCTGTGGCATAAGTGCCACTTGAACGAATGCTGGAATCATTCTACGATGATCTTTCCGCAATTTCCCTTCATTCCATGCCTTTGTTATTTTACTCGTAATCTTTCAGGCTCGTGGTATAGGATGGTTCCGGATAGATAGCGATGACACTTGCGCTGCGAAAATTGTGTGGTCATCCTCGCATGGAAGAGACACTTTTCGACCGGACTGTTGTTGTCTGACGTCTCTGCGCCTGTCTGGCTCAGGTCCTGTGGTCTGCTCTGGATACCTTAGTTCATTCCTTCCTCCTGGATGATGTTACCCTCAATGGATCTGTGTAGAGGTGTCTCCCTCTGTGGTATACTATATATTCTTTATCCTTTTGCAAGTATCTTTTTCAGTTAACAATCAGATTAACAAGACGGATATGCTTGGAATAAAGCTGTAATCACCGAGAGGGATAGCTCAGGTGGTTCCGTCTGGGCCCGCATTCGGGATGTCCAGGTTCGATTCCCGTGGCTGAGCTACCTAAATAACACATTTTTCGCGGGATTTCCCGGGTCGCCAGGTGAATGCTTGGTAGGTTAATTACATCCACCGAATTTCCTGTCCATCATTATCATTTCATATCATCTCTCATCTGATGGCTTCTTTCAGGGTAGAAGTCTCGGCGGTTTTTTCTTTCTTTATTTTATATAATTTATGTCCCACAACGTTAAGTCATGTCGGACGAAAAGTCCGGCGGTGCATGGCGGGATGAGTGAAGATTTTCTAATCCGACGGGATGGACTCCGGTCTCTGAGTTGGCATTTTAGGGCAATTCAGGTACACGGCTGGCGGGATGTCGATTGTGCAAGCCTATCTGGAGTCATCCTTGCTCGAGGAGGGGTGGCCTTCGGGCTCCAAACCGGCCTGATGACTGTTTCGGGACCACGGTATTTGGGATGACGAGTGTCCTGGACCGCCGCGGGTTTCTATCTTGTAAAGTGTAGGGAACGCGCCCTCTGTATTGTAGTAACTCCTTGGGGTCAGCCTCCCTCTGTCCCCCCTCCACCCTTCCTCCCTCTCGAGGGTGGCTCACTTGGAGCATAGTTACAAAAGACCAGTCTGGTCGAGGTGCTGAATCCCCTCCGAATAATCCAATACAACACAACGCTGTATTAACGTTCGTGGACTTCGAATCTAGGTTTAGAAACTAGCCCCTACTTAAACCAATAAATTTTGTTTTTATCCAACAGATCTACAAACCTACTGTATCTGCCTCACATGCATCAATGAATGTTGGACTCGTCACTACATTTCTTTTTTTATTTTAATTAAATCATTAGAAAATGTAAAACCAGGTGTAATATACGAAGACATTTTTTATACATTTACTTGCCTTAATCGTATATTTTCTTTTGCTTTTGATCAGTATTTTATGCACCTGTTTCTGTATATTGATATTGGCAGTATACTGTTTTGATTACAAGAAGCAAAGAGACTGAGTGAATTGGCGTCGCAGTAACGTACACGATTCGCATTCCAAGGTTCCGGGTACAAATTTTCGGGTGGATCATCCTGACCGAGGGTCCTTAGCTGTTTCATCCGTTTATATTTCTACTACACTATTCTTCTGTACATTTCATTTCCTTCCTCTAAGGGCGAAGTCCTGCAGTCGCAGACATACCAGGAAATGGTTTGATCCACTTTTCGGTAATCTGATAAAATTCAAAGTTTCCATCCGGCTCGACAGGCTACTGAACCAAGTACTGGCGTTTAAGTTTATGGGAGGCGTATGGCCTAAAAAGTATAGGGCTATTAGAAGAGGAGGAAACAAATACATAGTTTGATGCATGAAAGACTGTAATGATATGGATGTAAATACACATACATGATATGTACGTATATGGTGGAAAGATTCCCGCAAGAGAGGTAGAGCACCCAAAGTAGACCACCCGCTCCTTTTTGTTTCCACAGTGACGCTGGTAGGTAGAGATGAGGGGGAGATCCGAACGGTGACGACATTCGGATGACAATGGGTGCAAGCACGTACGAAGTTCCTAAATTTTCCAGTTCGAAAACATTGAACCCCACTCGAGTACAACTACAAGCCCCTAACCTCTAGATAATTTCCTAGAGGCGTATGATGATTGTATATATAGGTTGTATATAAACTTATATATTCTTGTATATAATACTTATTGTTTATGTTGTTGATAACGCCAGGACCATATTAGCGCAGCCGGAGGATTTCTTTTAGTTGCCAGTAAATCTCCTGACATGGAGCTGTCGTACATTCAAAAGCCATCGGTCCGGGTCAGATTGAAACTCATGACTTTTATTACTAACCCAGAGCGTAGCCAACTGAGCCATCCAGATGGACGGAGAAGGGTCCTGACTGGTCAGTCCCAACCGACACCGGGGAAGAAACCTTTACAGAGCCACCCAGCCTAACCACAGCCCCCGAATACCTCGCCTGGTCCTACAACCCTGAAATATATGAAAATCAAGGAAATTATGGCATGGTATGGTAGAAGAGGAGCTACCCCACTACGAAAAACGCATGGGTTAAGGTAGGTGGTCGTCGGTTCCGTGATCTTCCGACTTCGAGTCGCACACATCACTGCGGCACCACCTCGCTCGGCCATCTTCATATGTAAATAATATGTTAAAGCTCTGTGCTTTAACATTGTTATTTTAAGATAAGGTTACATTTCATACAAGGTCAAAGTAACCTGCTATGATTGTATATGCTTAAATCTGCATCTATGTGGTAATGAGGAAGTAAAGAACATTTGCATGTTCTAGGAGTTCAACCACTCACTCTAAGAACTAAGACTCGGGCTTGCTCTCTTCAGCTCTGCATTTAAGGGGGCACATTAATATACTTTCTTCTGCTTAACGGTCTTATTTGCAGTGCAACTTTTATTTGTTATTTATTCCACTGAAACTGTGAATCCTTATGGATAATTAATGCCAGAAGCAATGTTCAAGATTGCTATAATATTATTTTAAGAGGAAAAATTTTTACAAAAATTAGCAATCATATTAGGTGCTTCTACGTGCCCCAACATCATCCACGGAAGCTTACCACCGATTTAATCTAGGCCAGTCCCTCCTAATCCACAGGGAGACAAGCACCCAGCACATCCCATCATATTTCTGGCCGTAAAATACGGACTGCACACAAAGAGCAATGTCGAACTGTGACAGTTTCAGTTACTAAATTAAAATTCTGCTGCTGCTGCTGCTGCTGCTGCTGCTGCTGCTGCTGCTGCTGCTGCTGCTGCTGCTGCTGCTGCTTTAGAAAGGGGATAAATACGAAGTCAACATACAATATTCAAATTAAAACGTTTGATATGAGATCACAATTACAATAATGAAAAACAACGAAAGGCATAATACTCTCATTCAAGTGTTCAGAATTACAGAAAACAAATGCAACAAAAGGCATAACAAGGACTTGCTTTTTATATAAATCCGTTGGAAGAACGTTTACACTTCATCTAGTCATGGACTGCGAGACATTTCTTGGTGCAAATACTTGGACATTTCTTGGTGCAAATACTTGGACATTTCTTGGTGCAAATACTTGCAGGCAAAAGAGATACCAAAGCACCCCCAAAGGCAAAGGTAATAGATGTTCACCTTGGAGCTTTTTTGTTTTATCTTCGATCTTCATTTTCCGAAACCTTTCTTTCAAACCACTGGAGATACATTCATGCTACTTTACACAAGTAATCAACATAAAAAGATGAAGCTTTGCATATAATTTCGAAATTGGTTTTGTTATATTATTTACATTAAGATTAAGGTTGTTTTATGTATAGATTTTATTCACTAATTATTTAAAATAAAATAATCAGGAAACAAAATAATCAAGGAAGCTGCACTGATTTATCTAAAATAAACACATAACATTTTAGAGTACTGCATTGAGTAAATTCCATAAAAATGTACATCAAGGTGAGCAATACCATTACAAACAACAATATCTTTAACATGGCTAAGAAAATTTCTAAATAAAGTGTGTGAAAAAGGAATAGTGAACCGAACGTATCCTGCATAAGAAGTGTGCAAATTTGCATAACTCCAGCTTCAATAGTATGATAATTACAATTACATATGCCTCTGAATTCTGACCTACTTCTCTCCTTTCTATTCCATTTCTTTTCGCTTCTCGTGCATTAAAAGCGCATATTATAGCAGTCTACTATCATAGATTACTACAAATCTGTTAGCTTAACGCTATTAAGTCCAAATCTCCTATCAAAGCAGACAACTATCTCATGGGTTAGATTGAACCTAGCCAGTGCTACTAACGTGGTTGAAGGTTGAATTCGCGTGACCACCATGCAATTGAGTTGGCTGAATAGTACTAGAGAATAACTATACTAACTGCTTTCGCATCATATACACCAATGTGAACCACTAAAGTAGATGTGACAAAACAGTGCATTGTGATCAGGTAGGTACGTCTTTTTCACGTCCGAGTTTATGGAAAGCACTTAACTCATTTGTTGCATTCTATTATACGTATATAGTGCATGCCGTACAATAGTGGAGCTAGATCGGGGCAACTTAGCTCCCGCCACCGATGGATCCCAGCCATAGGTCTCAAATGTGACACGTGTTTAAACAAAGTCAAAATATATGTACATTTTCCGACATTCTTAGTTATAGCATTCGAAGTTGCCAAATGATTCACATTTCTCAAAGTAAGCTCAATAAAGCTGTACAACTTTCCTTTATGTTAGTACAAAACTCATATAAACTTAAAAAATATCATTGTAGATTTTGATTTAACTGTATATAAAACATCATCCCATTGGATAGATTACGGTACGGATAGGATGCGGCAGAGCGACCAGCCTTGATCTATTGTACCTATGCTCCATGGGGCATCTACGGGAGGAGGGATAGGGCATGAGGAGAAGTACAGCGGCCGTCCTAAGGAGCGACGACAGTACAGAGGCCAGGTTTCTCACACTTTACCAGTTGGAAACTCCCCGGCAGATCGCCCGACTGCGGTCCGGAAACGGTCCCACCAGGCCCGGCTCGGAGACCGGAGACTGTCCTATCGTAGGAGGAGGTTTTACTCAGAGCATATCGTCCTGCCATGAAAGAGATCACCAGAGGAGAAATGATGTGAAATGATAATGGAGATGAAATGGAGGGACAGGAAAGTCGGGGGATGTAATAAACCTACCCAGCATTCACCAGGCGACCTGGGAAACCCAAAGAAAGAAACCCATAGATCAGGTAAGTCTGCCACGGGAATCGAACCCGGGTTTCCTAAATGTGGGCCACAGACGAAACTGCCTGAGCCATCTCGCTCGGTATCATTGTTCCATACACATGACTGGATGTGATTTATGATATACAATAATTTTTTATCATGGGAGATGTAACTAATAATAACGGTTGCTAATTATGCATTTATTATTTTAAGTACACCTAAGTAGTGTAAGGGGTAGGGGTAGTGATATTTAGCATTTTGAAATCAGAAATTTAGCATTTTGATTTTTATTTTTAGCATATTTTAGCATTTATACTTTTACAATTTAGCACTTAATAGCATTTTGAATTAAAAAGTTTAATTTGAGTTAATCTTGTTAAATTATGAATATGAATATTAGTTATATGATATTTAAAAACATTTATGGAAGGTTATTAATGCTAATGATTTAAAATGCATAAAGTGTGAATTTATTTTACATTAATATAGGTTAAAGCAATGCACAGAAATATAGAACAAGGTGATACAGACTAAAGCATACCCCATAACACAAAAAGATAAATCCTACTGATGTAAAACTAGCACAACAAAAAGAAAATGCACAAAATTAGCCTACGCCTTAACTCAGAAGTTTATGATTCAGTAACACGTTGAATGAAAGCACTGAACATATTTCAAATTCTGTACTGTGATTCGAGTCCTCCTGTCACTCACAATCGAACTGTGTGTATTGAAATAACTTTCAGCATCTATGCTCTTGGTAGGACCCCAAATACATTGCAGAGCTGCTCGGACAAGCTGGGTATTTGAGCTTAATAGCTAACAACATTTACAAGCAGTCCACATCTTTATAATTCTGCATGGTTTGTATCAGTTGTGAATTACATTTTCATACCCCTCAACAAAACTATCCATGTTAACATCACGAAAATTGGGATCTTAGTTTTAATTTCATTAAAAATCGTGTAATTTCTTGAAGTTACTCTGTCATCAGTGACAGGATTAAAATACCTTATGAATCTCTTGGAAAAGACATTTGTCACATTTTCCGCAATGTGACTTTTCAGCACTTAAGCATACATTCCATAAACATGTTTTTACTTTTATTTTTGCATTTCCATCTGAAAAGGTGCCCATGAATTGCAATATATTGGTGGGTAAGCATCCCCCAACACACCTTTTCAACGAGTATAAAGTTAACAACTCATCCCACAACTTATGTGCAAAGGTGTAGGAAAAGCCCTCCAATTGGGTAATTAATTTACTAATTGAGACTGACACCTCGGCCACTGTACTTTAAAATAATTGCATTCATCAGTGAAAATGTTTAGCATGTATAAAGAGCTGCTGATTAACAACTTTTCATACAAAGTTTGAAAAATATTTTAATGCATCTAAATACTTGTTCACATATTATACAGATTTAAGCCATGAATTTCAACATGTCAGCACGGAGAAAGGAAATAATACAGATGGAAGATTTGGGTAACTTTCTTCAAGAAATTTGATATCAGCACTTTTTATTGTTCTTGAATGCAAGAAAACCATTTTCAGTTTTCACGCAAAATGATTTAGTTTAAGTGAATGACATGGTCATCAATTATAGTTTGCAATGGTGAATTTGATTCCATCCCCAGTACATTTTTGTATGAAGTTCCATATTCCTTCAAAGTGCCAATGATTGCCCTCCTGAAAGTGGTACCATTTGCTTTATCAAGAAAGCTGCAACTACCTTAAATACGACCTGGTTTGCCTGGTCACAAATAGTTCGGAATAAAACCGCGAAAACGCATCTTACCTGCCTGTCTGAAGACCTGTCTGCAACTACAACAATGGGTTTTCCTTGCAGACACTTTCAGCCTTCATTGCTTCTCCACAGCGAGGTACATACTCTCGTCGCAAAGTACCTGTCCTGGCACATATCTGAACGCAGAATGTGTTTAAATTGGGTAAAACGACAAATTCGAGTCCTCTGGGCTCTACTATGCTACAAAGATTAAGATTACAGTCCGTAATTTGCTTTTGTATAGTTTTACACTCCTAAATTGAACTGAATTTTAGAACGTTTAGTTACACAAATTTTTGGCTTAGTGAAGTTAAAATCCGGAAATGATCTCGTTAATTTCATGGCATATGACCGTAAAGAAAGGTACTTACTTTGACAAGTACTCTCGAAAAGCTGGATGGTTCACTTTATGAAGAGGGATTTTCTTCTTCAAAAACATCCTCACTGTGTCTTCAACAAAAGCACTATTTTCAGATTTTTCACTCTTCAGTTTTTCATGAAGCATTTGAGTTGTAGCTTGCCGGGTTTTTCCTTGCTTATCCTCTTGTGATTTATTGTTGAAACTTTCTTTGACACTGGTATGTCCACGAATTCGGAAGTGTTTCTAAAACATCCTTCATTTGCCTATCCAGATTCTGATTGTAGAACTTGCATATTATAATTTCACCGTCACTAATATATGTAAAAACTTTCATGTTTATAATTTTCTGCCAGCTGTTTGATTGATATTTTCGCTCTCACCATCTTTACACTTACTGACGTGACCTACGCATAGAATGAATGAAAGTTATCTTTAAAACTCAATATAACAATAAAAATCAGAGCTTTGGCAATAGAAAACTGCAATTAACATGTGTTTATTACTTCCTTAAACTCAGGGTTGCTAGTGGTTTTTAGAGACAAGGATTGAAATTGTCCTTTAACTGGTTTGTGAAGATATATTTTGAGAGTCATGACGCGTGGTAAGAGGGGTTTCTTTTGTGAAAAAGCTGAAATCACCTCAGGCACTAGGCTTACCTCTTATGGAGAATGGTGAAACAATACGCTAATTTAGCGGGAAGGGTTACTTTCCACATTCTAGAAGAGTAGTCACTTACTTTATAACTTTCTATATATGCAAACGTTATACAGACCCTTCATTAAAGTTTCAGGAAGAAAAAACATTGGGGAAAAATAATTATTTGCGAAAATATTTTATTTCACAGTTATATCGCATTTTGACTCAATTTCGCACTTTATCGCGCTATATCGTATTTGCGAAAAATCACCATCTCTAGTAATGGGGCTTTATAGTATGGTGATCCATACCTTCTGAATCCTGTAATTGAAGGTTAAAGTATTCCAAGGTTGATTACAGAGAAGTCCCTGATTTGTTCCTGCGGATTGGTTGTTTAATGACATTGTACCTAGTTCTGAGCGAAGAGTGTCAGTAGCGAAGGGGCGTAGGCTACCCTCAAAGTCTCACCTGCACCTCCAGCTGCTGTCTCATGCATAGTCAATCTTCCTGTAATTATTTACTTCTATGACACATTATAATATCTTCTTTATTTACTTAGTCTAGATAACAAAATAATAGCTAAAGGGCTAACAATTTTTTGATGAATCGAGCCACTTAAGTTATTATTATGGCTTGGATTTTAATGGCCTAGAAACATTTGTAAAATGGCGTATAAAATGAAAAGCTGGATTAATTTATAAAGAATACTTACAAATAATCTTTATATAACATATTAAAATTAATGCAAAAAAAAACCTAGTGAGATGGCCCCGCAGTAAAATGTGAAGCTCGCATTTGCGGGTAGTGCGTTTGATTACCGTCTACCGCCCATTCTGATGTTAATCCTGGTTTTGCTTAGTCGACAGACGAATAATAGCATGGATTTTATCCTTTCCATCATTTCATTCCGCTTCTTCCTCATCCTTCAATGACCTTGGTTTTAAAGTGTAGGGCAGTGCCAAAAGATGGTGTGCGTGTTTACTCAAATGCAAGCTAGATTACTAATTACTAATTACTAATATCATATATGAGCCAACGCTGTGCCGGTATTTCGTCCCGGAGAGGTTCATTTAAAGGCAGTAAATCTACTAACATGGAACTGTCGATTTTAAGTATACCTAAAAACCATCGGGTTGAACCCGCGCATGTGACCTTTGAACACTAAAGGTTTGCTTGGTCGGCGGGTAGTTCATCGCTCTCTCTCTGTGTGTGGAACAGGCCGTGAATCCTGGAATTGTTAGGGACTTTTGCATATCACTTTGGCCTGTCTATATGTGGACCACTTTCTTCCTTCACTCCTTCCTCCTTGGGATTAATAGCCACAATAGATCTATGCAGATCCAGTGCCGAGGTATCCCCCATAGTTGCATAGCCTATAAGTAATTCAACTTGGATTTGCTTGTTCGGAGGGGAATCGCCACCTCGACCAGACTGATCTTTTGTACCTATGCCCCCAAGTGCACCTTCGGGAAGGAGGATGAGGTGAGAGGAGACAGAGGGCGGCAGACCCCAAGGAATCATGACAGTATAGAGGGCGGGATCCCTACACTTTACTAGATAGAAACTTCCCGGATGTCCAGACAAGCGTGTTCCCACATACTGTGTCGCCGAAACAATCACGAGGCCGATTCGGAGACCGGAGGCCATCCCTCCCCCCAAGAACATGCTTTCACAACCAATATCCGCCAGCCACGTTCCTGAATCGGCCAACTAGACCGGAGTCCGTCCCGCCGGAGTAGAAAGTGTTCATGCAGAACATATCATCCTGCCATACACAGCGGAGACTCCCTGCAACACTTCTACCCTGAAAGAAACCATCAGATGAGAGATGATATAACATGATAAAGGAGATGAAAAGGAGGGACAGGAAATTCGGGGAATGTAACTGACTTACCCAGTATTCGCCTAGCAACCCGGGAAAATCCCCGAAGAAAACCATGATCAGTAGGTCGGCCAAGGAAATCGAACCCGATGCAGCGTATATACACATATATACTGCATACATAACATTTCAATGGCTTACTCAATGCCTTACTTCTATTTCCTTGTACACAGGATATTTTAGTCTAATATAAAGAGTGTATATAACAAAGTTTACAACATTAGGAAATAAAGACGAGGATGAAAAATAAAAGGACTACTGTCAAGTCGCATTGGAATAACTTCACAATGAGTGCGGGAGGTTAAAGATTATTAATTAAAATGTAATTCCAGTTTCAAAAGCCACCGGGAAAAGTTATCTGTTATATTACTCATCATGCTGGAAGAAAGGCGTAGTAAAATTTTTAGCTCTTTAGCCTAAAATGATTTAACAGAATATGAAATTTGCTGAAGTACAGTTTAATTTAACAGCGTTCACTGTTCAATATCTTTATACCTGTTTGTTGCATTAACAGTTACCAATATACAGCTAACTTTCTTCTTGGGCAGCCAGCCAGGTGAAAAGATGATTAGATATCAGCGTTTTGTGAGTGTGCATCCCAACATCAGGATTTTTATAAAATGTTATAACCACAAATGAAACATTGGATATAACACAAATATAAATAAAGACAAAACACTATCAAAATTCGCATTACTGAACAAAAGACTGTTTTCAGTAAATTAAATGCCAGGTCAGGAGATGGCATGAGTATAGAAAACTGTGTCAAAGAAACGTAACGTAACTTGATTATCAAGCTGTATTGATGGAATAACCATCGCTATTAGAATAATCGAACATGAAAGGACCATTCGTTTAATGCAACCTGAGAAGTCTGGGCTGGCAGAGCATTGTTTTGATAACGGCCATAGAGCCAATTTTCCGGAGATGACCATCTTGGCAAAATGCAAAGTTACTGGGAGCGGAGAATTAAGGAGGCTATGGCGATTTCCTCTGAATGGAGCACGCTTAGTCGTGATGCTGGATTTCATTTCAGCTCCTCTTGGAAACCTGCCTTAAAATGGAAATCCGTCGATTTAAGAAGCAAAGATCAATACAGCTTTACAATCAAGATAAGTAGTTACGTTTCCTTGACACAATTTTCTATACTCATGCCATCTCCTGACCTGACATTTACTTTACTGAAAACAGTCTTTTGTTCAGTAATGCAAATCTTGATAGTGTTTTCTCTTTGATTATAGTTGTGTTATATCCAGTGTTTCATTTGTGGTTATAACATTTTATAAATATCCTGATGATGGGAGAGATGCACACTCCCGAAACGTTGATATCTACTCATTTTTCACCTGGCCGGATGCCCGAGAGCAAAGTGAGCGTATTCGTCGCCAGGAAAGCTTCAGGTTTTAATATACTCGCTGTTGTTTCTTTGCATTTTATCATTTTTCTAACAGTATGCCATGAAATGTTACGTTATTGTTATTTTTATTCTCATCAGCTATGTAAAATGTTTGTAATATGTTCACGTAATATATTGGCTTATTCAGTCTCATGTTTACAAAATTTACTACTGTGTGACCTACATAATGGGTATTTCCGTGATATTACCCAACTGACACTATTTCTTGTGAATATTTATCATGCTTAACAGAAATTAGATAACGAAATAAGCGTTTTTAATAGTGTGTTTTAAAGGTATGACAACAGTTGATAAGGAGTAAAGAAATGGTTGTTTAATAAGAGGTTGCATTCCAGGAAATCCCTTACTTTTATAATGAGTAGAGTAGGAAGGAATTCGGGAGCAAGAAATATCTACATTCTCCCTAAAACTGCTGGAATAGTAATTAACACGTTATAAAAGTTCTGATATGTGCACCAAGACGATTTTATTGTAGAAACTATTCTTAAAACGCTTAATATTTTAGTTCATGTTAATCCAGATAAAGGTTTGCATAAATGGTCTTCTTACATATTACCATATATTGGGAATGGGAGGATGCAACGCCTTAAAAGGTAGTCAGACCTCTTAAGAGCTGGTTGCCATGTGACGGCTTTGACATTGCATTCTCTTTGGATGGTAACAAGTAATATCTTGAAGATGGCCTCAGAAACGGTCTTGGAGAGCTCAAAAAAAACTTCAATAATAATTATGTGCTTTAATGAGATCTAAATTTTAGTGTAATGTGATTGAGCCTTACTTTTACGCGTTGCCCGTTGTGAAGCAAAAGTCATCCAGAACAAAGTGCACTTCAGAGGTTATTCCAAGAAAATTTAAAATGTACACTTCACTTGTCATGAAAAATCTTAAACTCGTGGAATTTTAAACAAGGTCGTTGAGGATATTTTTAGAATACTCCGGTTTTGAAAAAGATTCCCTATAAAAGGCAGTTTTGGAATAAGGGACATTCTTGAAGAGCATGTCGCATTCTTGTAATATGGGGAAATGTCAAGTTTGTATTACAATGTTTTTCACAGAGAGACAGCTCACACAGATACCCACGGATATGCATACGCAGGCACATACACCTTTATGTAAAAATGCGACTTTTTATTCAGGAAGCTTCAAAATTATATCTCCGGTGAAATCCAGAAATCGTTTTTTATGGAATACAATACTTACGCTACACCTATACGTAGTGCATAAAGGAAAAATAAATTTCATTTATTATTTCGAAATTACATGCACACATACCAACCAGTACGAAACCTGCATTGATGTGATAATTTTTTCTTTCGTTCAATTACTCTTAGAAGTATTTTAAGAATAGTTTATATATTCAAAAACACTATTCCTTTTATAACATTCCAATACTTTTCTACGATACTGCTATTCTATGTTTGAATTCTTGAAAATATACCATATTAGGGCTTCTGGTACAAATTATGTGATGTTATCGTATAATTACGTCTGTGGTTAAACATTCCTAAGCAGCTTCATACCCCTCCCAGTCGCCAGATATAAAACCTATAGACCACATAAGAAATATTCTGGGGTAACGCATAAAAAATAACAATTTACAACGAAGACGCACTAAAACGCTGCTGAGCAATGGAAACAAATAAGACACACAGAGATTAAAGAACTTGTGCACTCTGCTAAGAAGTTTAGAAGTTATAATTAAAGCTAAAGGGTACCGTACGAAATACTGAATGCCAGCATAGTTGTAATAATGTGTATTATGTTTGGGATGTATGATTGCTTTTGTTCCCCAGAAATGTGAAAATTAGCTTTATTTCGATATCTATGGAACTCTTTTGATAAATTATTTGCATTTTATAACAAAGAAATTAGGGTTAATGAAGCTACCATTTGAGAATCCAATAAATTGGGCTACGTTCTTTAGATGATCTTCAGAATACCGATTTTCGCTGAATGTTTAGTAGTAGACAAATTCCTTTTGTTCTGGCTGTAGATATAAGGGAATAAGTGCTCTTTAAGCTACAATAGAATCATTTAAGGATTATAATATCCTTAACGAGCTCTCACTATGTGAGAACTCAAGTCAATGACAGGGAACACTTCAGAATGATAGTCTCCAAAAAAAATTTCATTTGATATAAACTGTGTTCTTTGACGAGATCTTCATTTTTGTGTAGTAAGATTTTGTGTTTGCCGTATGGTTTACCAGCTACAAAAAAGGCATTCAGAATGAAGAATCGTAGAGGCTATTCCCATAAAATTCAAGATACACATTTCATTTGCGTCAAACGTAATTGAAGCATATGTTTAAATAAATTGAGAAAATTGAGAAGATTAATATGCTGTAAATATGTCCTATGTAATAGGTCGTCTGGGATGAAGGAATTGTTCTAAAATCTTCATATTGCATGCTTGAAATACGCTGATCTAAAATATCAACTTTGGTATTTAACTATCTTTTCATTTTTTGAGTTACGGTGTTCAAACACGGATAAATGTGCACACACACATATGCACATTATATGTTAATTATATGTATAATGTACTCACACTATTCAGGTAGTTTCAAAATTTGCATTTTCGCGGAAATCCCGGCATCGAATTTTTGGGTGGAATTCAATGCTTACTTCCTCTACTTACTGTAGGTACATAGTAGAGTAAATAAACAGATAAAAATCCCATCCAAGTAGCAGAAATGAAATGTCTTGAATGTCTAGTTTATATACCAGAAAGGATAGAATACCAAATCAGCAAATAAGGGATGAATGGATAGATAGATCCAGACTGAAAAATTCAATACCATGGCCGCGATTTGAACCACAGATCTCCCGGTCTCCGTCTGGTCGCTCTTAGCCATTGAGTTACCATGGTCAACGTGCCGTCATGGCATTAAAATCTCCAACTGATTCGTATGTTTCCCGTTAAACCACTAGGGGCTCTCATTTACAACAAAATACACGCCTTTTGTAGCGACTTACTATGCTGTAAGTATTTAGGTCCCAGGCTTCATAGAACTTACAGTACTTACAGCATTGTAAGTAGATGCCTTGGAAGATGCTGATCTTAAATACAAATTATGGTATTAACTGATTTTTCGTTTTAGAGTTATGTTGTTCACAGACACATGCACACAAGACTGATTCCTTATAATATTAAACAGTAATATTATAAATAATATCGATATATTCTTTTGAGTCAGGGGATCCCGAAACAGGTACATATTGCCGGTGAAATCCCTATGTCGAATTTTTGGTGATATGCAATGCTTCTCCTACTTATTATTCGTAGTAGAGAATGTAATAGAGAAGTTATAACTTATTCAAAATACTACTTTCAGGACATGAAATTCGGACTCATAGGTGTGTAAACCAAAATAAGAGAAGCAAAACATAATTGGTATCAGTACTAATGATCCACAGAGAAAACAAGAAATGAGTATGTTTAAAGGGTATAGAAAATTTAAAACAAAGATACACGAGCAGAACATCCGCTCCTAATCATGACTACCTGTAAGAGGATAGTAATGTTCTGTACGATAGCAATGTTAACAGAGGAGTAATATATATGGCGCTATTTGGTACCTTCATGGAATCTGTGTAAAGACTTCCTTCCATCTCAAAATTTGATCGTGTTGGATGAATATTAACAGTCATAACTATAGGTTGCAATTTTTGAATGATAGCTGTGAACCTCTGTCCTAATCATCATGTACAAATTATTGACATAGATGTTCAGTTGTTAAATATTTTCTCCAGAGATACGTCGATACAGGAGTTGGAAAGGCATTAGTCATGTCAAACATAATATCGAATGTGCGCGCATTACTGCCCACGTTTTGTATGTTCTAATGAGTGAGTAATAACATAAGATCATAACTGTACACATAGCTTTATTTCATGTACATTCGTAATATCCTGCATTTTCCGATTTGTGTTTAGTAGAATGTTTAATAAATAATCCTAAAAGCTGTATATTTTTAGCATTCCTTTTGCACATACAATCTCCTAAACTTTGGTAGATTTCAAGCATATTGTATTTATGATATTTATCAGTGTATATTAATGGAAAGTCATTGTTCTTTCACACTAGCCGTGTGTAGGACGCACTATGAACGGGTAGAGCCAGACTGAAAAATTCAATGTCGTAGCCGGGATTTGAAGATCCGTGGTTCAAATCCCAGCTACGACATTGAATTTTTCAGTCTGGCTCTACCCCTTCATAGTGCGTCCTACACACGTCTAGTGTGAAAGAACAATTACTTTCCATTAACTGCACCTAATAGTGGTCCGAATTATAAAGCCCGGGCCTTAAAGTACTTACAGCATAGTAAGTCACCATTAAGGTAGTTGTCTCGTGTGTTTATGAGAACTCCTATGTGGTTTACCGGGAGAAAGACGAGGCAGTTGGAGAATTTAATGTCCTGTCGGCATGTTGGGTCATAGTAGCTCAAATGTTTAGAGCGGCTGGACGGCAACCAGAAGATCCGTGGTTCAAATCCCGGCTATGACATTGAATTTTTCAGTCTGGCTCTACACCTTCATAGTGTTTATCAATATTATGTATTTAACTCCTTCACTTGTTTTCTCCACATTTCAATAAATACATGTACAATATAATTTCAGATAATTAAAATCAGGTTTCAGTTAAGGTTTTTCAAGCCCACCTAAGTTAGTAGATTTGGATCGCTACTCAGCTTGTCAAGTTATATTTATATGATTCACAGTGTTTTATTTAACTTTATTGGTATCTTGTGAATTTTTAATTTTTGAAGACTAAAGCAGTGCTCAGGCTAACCTAGTATTTCCAAGCGCATGCTGATGGATTTCATTTGTTTCAAGAGCAGTCAAATCATAACAAGTTTAAAATAAAAGGTGCAGATATGCATTTGAGTTTAGCTGCCGATAAATAAATTTTTTCTAATCAATTTGAGAGTAATAAAGTAGATTTAAATGCTAATATCCACTAGAGAATCGAAATCCGTCTCTGCATGGTAAACATGTACGCCAATTGTTACATCAGACTGCAGCTGTTTCCAGAGGAAGTCAAAAAACATCAATATATCTGTCTTTGCTCTGAATTGGTTGTATTCTTTTAATTTTTTTAATACTTTAAATTTTTTAACAATTTCACCTAGATTTACAATATCGACAATTTTCTTTTTACAAACTGCTGTACATAGAATCTCAACTTGCAGCCGATGACTAGTTGCTTCGTGTGTAAGGGTGAAGAGACATACAATCATACATAGCAGCGCTCCATATAATGTATGCATCTAAAAAACCTAACATACGATTTCAATCCCTTATTGTTTAAGACAATGTATCTAAAATATCCAGCATTACTCATTTTATTCTTATTTATTTCACTTTTTACCTTCCCTACTGTGTAGGTACTTAAGCCTCGTATCCCACCAAAAGATTAAATGTGAGATTTCATAGGAAATATATGTCTTAATCCCCCCCCTCCTGAACACTCCTCCAAAAAGCGCTTTCAGGTATGTATGTGTCTTTTTTTTTTTAGTTTACGTTAAGTCATATCGGACGATGAATTAAATTGGTGAAATAATGCTCAAATGCGTCCGGGGTCCATGGAGCTTAGAGCTACCCGACATTCGTCTTTCAGGATAATGGGAAACTCCGGAAAAAAACCTTATCCAGGTATAACCGAGATTCGCACTAGGGACCTCTTGAAATGGAAATGTGGGTCGTGGGTAGGTGTGTATGTATGTGTGTGTGTGAGAGAGAGAGAGAGAGAGAGAGAGAGAGAGTGAGTGAGAGAGAGAGAGAGAAAACAACCAAAAAAATAGAAAAGTCGGTAAGTAGGAAAGCTACTAAATATTTAGGTGCAGGACCTTGGAAGTGTTCGACACAGAAATACTTAAGTAATGTTAAAATTAAAGCCGCTCCCCCGTCCGAAACTATATTTACATGAAAGGTTTTTCACACCTTTCTCAAAAAACTGGCACTAAAATTTTGTATTATAAGTACATTTCTTTTGGGTCTCGTTAGCTCAGTCGGTACAGCACCTACCTGCTGTACAAGGGGTCCCGGGTTTAATTCCTAGCAAAGGAGTGGGGACTTTTTTCCAACCAAGATGATTCCTCATCTTCCCATCTTCCCCAAGATGATTCTTGATCTGGAGGTATAAATGGGAGTTCGAATGTGTGCGTGATCTAACGATTAAAAATCCACAATACCAGCAACTCAACGTATACCAGTTTACAGAATCGTCAATATGCGATATCTACCAAAGGAGCTTGGCCGCTCATAGGACAATTGGAGTTAAAGGTGGGGTATAAATCCAACAAAAACAAGTATGTTGGAGACATTTGTAAGATAACGAATTTTCTGGAAATTGTCTCCGAATTGCTCTTCATTCTAAATGAATGTTTTGCAATATGTAAATCGTGAGAGATAGACAAAAATGTAGAACAAGTTAAATCCTACATTAAAATTTTATCAAAATGTAGCCCTATCGGAAGCCTTGGTGGCTTATGTGAGGGCGACGGGTGGTTACGGCACCCACCTATATCTATAGATGTAACAGTAACATTCCATAGACGACGATAACGGCATTTCGAACTTAATGTTAGGGAAATAAAGAAGTTGAAAAAATACTCTTTAAGTTAAATCCGAATTTAACCTAATTTGTATTTGTATTATAAAAATGTAAAACAATATATTTCCCTTTCATAAATAATTAATAAAACTTAACTTCTGCCTTTTCCTGAATACATGCAGCATTCTGCACGCGCGTCACACATGCATCTGCTCACTTTGCGGTCACCATGTAAAAGACGCTATCTTGTCCTCTTCACTTCTTGACTTTTACATTATCACCATGATAACTAAATACTCTAGTCTACATCACTTTTCCCTTTGGCCAATACATTAATTTTGAGTTACATAATTTTCTGATTTTCCAAATATAAGGTCCTAAAAACAATTTTTATAATGTTTAATTTATCATATTTACCATTTACCTAGATTGGATATTAACGTTCATCTTCACCTGTTTGTGACGTACTCTATTTAGTCATGGCCACCTATAACTCATACCAATTCAAAACAAAACTCTCATCAATTTAAACATATCGATATGAATCATAAATAAATAAAACATCTGTATCATAGACATCTGCATACAAGATCTGTGAGGTTGTCAGCTCCACGAGGTGGCCGTTTTCATCCCCAGGAACTTCTCTGGTACTCACTTCTGTTAGAGACTGAGTGAACTCCAGGGCCATAGTGCGACAGAGGGATTATACCAAAGAATGAATTCCAATGGTATATCAGGAATCGAACCCGCGACCTCCGGGATTGCAGTCTAGTGCCGTAACCACTAGGCTACCGCACGCCCAAAAATTTTAAAATAAAGAACAATATTGCAATGACCACCTTTGAGATATTCTCTATAGTTTATTTGAATTGTCGGATGTTCTTTAACATGTTCTTTGAATTTGTCTGTGTGTGTGTGTGTGTGTGTGTGTGTGTGTTAAGTCATATCGGACGATGAATGGAGTGGGTGAAATAGTGCTCAAATGAGCCCAGGGTCCATAGAGCTTAGAATTACCCGACATTCTCTTTCAGGATAAGGGAAACCCCCGGAAGAAACCTTATCCAGGTATCTCGCCCTGACCGAGATTCGAACTCAGGACCTCTTGAACGTGAGGCAGATACGCTACCACCACACTACCGAAGCGGGCTGTTCCTTGAAAGATCTGACTAACAAACAAATGTGATTAGCAGACATCGGATCCCGTACACCTTAGTAATCAATGTACGCGCACAGGTACTATAGAGGGTCAAGCGCGACTTCAACAAACGTCGGATGTCAATAAGTGTACCAAAGTGCTCTGTGTGTACACTCCGTTACGTACAGAAAATGTAACCTACGTTACAATAATGAGCCATCCTCCTCATTGCTTTCGTGGCGGGAATTACAGTGAACAACCTGATCATTCATAAATTGTCGAATGTGAATTTTCTGCACCTCTCACTGAAACAATATAAAATATTGGGAGAAAGCTCATTCAATGTCACATGACGTTAATGGTGCATATGAATAGTACAAATCATTTTCATATGTTTGTCCGAGACTTTAGGCAGCGTTGAAAATCCAGTACTTTTGTGTTGAATACTGGACAATTCATCCTTTGTTCGTTTGGTAGGTGGTGCATTCTCTATATTACTGCTTTCAGACAGCTCGAAAGTACATTCTTCAAGCTGTTTAATGGTTGTTGATAATACCCAATACTTTTAATTTATAAAATGGAGATGGTTCTGGGCTCAACAGACTAGGAGGAAGAACAAACAGCACTTGAAAGATTGCAAGATTGTGCGGACGACAGTAAATTTGTCATTAAGGAAGCAAAGACCGTGCAGATGGTATTTTGCAAAGGAGGGAGACTACCTGAAAATAATGGTCTAAGGCTCTATGGAACTCCATTGGCAATCGAAAATACCTTCAAATACCTGGGAGTCGCATTGCAACCGACAATTTCATCCTTCAGGACACATACAGGACAGAGTAGCTACTGCCATCAAAGCCATGTCCGATATAAACAAACGATGCACAATTTCTAGCTCTCGGTACAGCAATGATCTTGCTTCGGGCGAAAATAACGCCGGCAGCACTCTATGGTATAGAAATAATATAGGAGAGGGTGAAAAAAGGCAACCTTATAAGGCTGCAGAAATTAGAAGGCAGGTATCTAAAGAAGATGTTGGGTGTAGTGGAAAACACCAAACCCCGACTTCTTTATGAGCTTACCAGGGAGACTTTCTTCTTTGAATACATACGCCTGACATATCTGCTGTCATCTACCGGCCCATTCAAGGAAGTATTAGAAGAGAGAAGAATGAAGAGGCGGGAGAACCACGGGGACTTCTACACTTCTAGTGCAATGCTGGAAAGAGCCTAGACCAAGAAAAATCAACCCTAGAGACACATCATCATAAAACTAGCAACCCATGGCTTCCATCATGAACTATGGAAAAACAAGAAATACCATCAGCCATGTGAAACTTGTTCTTTTGAACTGTAAGGGAACTAGTGCGAAAGATATCACATGCTGAAATGTGTCAGCAGAGCGCGAACTATCTCTGATAACAGCAAAGCAAAAAGTGAAACATAGTGAACTTAATGCCCACCAGGTGCCTTTCCTTCTATATATGTATAAAAGATTTGACTAACGCTTAAACCTGTGCATTCTCTATCTCCTTTGTACCTACAAAGAATGGTGTGAAGAAACGATTTCTATTAAGGCTTATCTTGATTAACATGAAGCAGATTAAATAATAAACGTTTGTTGAGATGTTTTGTTGAGGAATGAGCAGAGGATGTCTTGTGAGTGTAAAAGAACACGTTTGTTATCATATACTTGGAAAATAAAACACATAGTGGAAACAAAATTGTGGTGAGTTATGTAAAACATGGTTTAAGATATTACTCTTTAAATTTACATTTATTTATTCACTTAATGGTATGGTAATGTAAATTGCTTCTTAGACCCCATAACTTATCGCAATCGTTCTCAAATTGTAAATATAGGCATAAAATTCGGAGTTAAAGAAATTATTGGACAGGAATTCCTTTCAGAGAGAGTTATTTTGTGTATATGTTAATGAAATTTTAAATATAAAGTGATAAAGCAAAATTTCATCTGTACTGTTAAATATTTTTTACTAGTGCACAATTTATATTCATAATTCCTGGTCTCTTATAAATTTCAAGCTGAGTTATAAACCACTGTCCAAGTGTCAGGTTGAATAGTGCAAATAATGAAAAATTTTATGTGTTGGAATCACATAATTTTCCTTACTCTTGTAGAAAATTTTCTAACAATTCTTATTACTCTCTCTACCTCATGTTAATGGAAATAATAATTTTCTTATAGGTGCAAGGCCGTTTGAGAATACATTAGGCTATAAGCGATAACTGGTGTCTGTGTTATGGGTATTAAATGCCGTTATCTTTGCATGTCCAAAGGAAAAAGCAAAAATCAATAATGACTTCCCTTTGACAAAAGCATATGTTAAAAATTTGAATAACATTATAAGGAATAACTCGTAAATAGCATTTAGGTAAATTCCGATTTTACAGTAATCTAAAATTTGTATGCCGTAGGACCTTGTTTAGCACTTATGGTTTACAGTTATGTGAAGGTCATCCAGAATGCAGGGCACCAGTGAGGACATTTCCAGAAATTTCAAGATATACATTTCATTTGACTTAAAAGTGGTATTTTAATCAAAATGGTTAAAGTCATTTTTGAGAGAATCAACATTTTCGAAAAATTATCGATGTCAAGCGCATCTTTGGGTGGGGGGATTTTCTGGGAAATCTTGGTGCCCCCTCCTTGGGAGATGATGAACTTAAAACACCAAGTTTGGTTTTTAACCAAATTTTTATGTTTGCGTTGTGCTGCCCATATGCACACACGCGTACGACTTTTTTCCTAAAAATTCTTTTTGTTTACATCTCCTACTATCCGCAGTAGAGAAAGTAAAAAAGGAGCTGACGAAAATTTGTACATAAACGTAAGTGGCTACTGAAATTGTGTTATTAAAAACCAATCGTGTAGCACAAAATTTCACTTTATAACTACGATGAAGACGAGGAAAGAAGTAGAAAATGCTTACATTTTCTGTTGATTCATTGCCTTAGTATACATATCATAAAATTGAAAGGTAAGAGGCTGATGCTGCAGAAAGGTTATTTGGCACATTTAGACATTTTAATGTGTTTCAGATACCCATGTTAAGCTTTATGTGTTGTGGTTTCAATTTTAAATAAAGTGATCGTTATGTTTACTTCTGATTTCAGTATCTCAGACATATGGAATGCTAATAAAATTATTATGTTCATTTTTAACCAAATCGAAAATACAAAATTTTCACGTGAAAACCCACAGGAACCCGCTACGGTACGTACGGAATTGGCGATCCAAGTCTTTTGTTTATTGTTCTTTATGGTTTTTCATTGACTTTTATGTAAGTGTACACGTTTATTATATTTGCAATTTTATTTCTTTATAATTTATAGTTAAATTATCTCTGGTTTCTTCCATTATTTATTTTACTAAAATTCGCTGATGACCATTCATTTGAGTGTCATATACACATCATCACTTTTCACGTAAAGAGTTGTTTGCAGAACTTTATAAAATTCTTCACACTGGCTCCTTGAAAATTAAAGGAACTAAATAGGACCGTAACTATCTCAATGTTTGGTTTTTACAACCTTTTTACTTTTTGTCATGTGCTTAGAGTAGAGAAGCAAAATTCATATCGAGATTTCTGGCCAAAAATTTTTGAATACCTCCATTAAAATGTAAAAAACCGAAATAAAAAATAATAAATTAAAATTTACTTTAAAAATCTTAAGTGTTTTTGGGTGTATGTGTACCTATATACGTCTTTGTGAACCGCACAGCATTAAAAAAAAGCAGTCGATTGAATACAAAACTTGGTATTTAAGTTCATGATAGTTCCGAGGACGTGCCACGAAGGATTTTAAGAGCCTTCCTACCTCAAATTGCCCTTCCATTGAAAACAGTACATCATTATTTTTTTCTGACATGACACTAGCAATTTATGATTAAAGTATCACGTGTTTCATGTCTTTCTATTACAAAACGCACTATGCAACAACTGCCGTCAGATTGTAGTATTTTTGCTTAAGTAGATGATGCTTTACTACTTGTTAAATCAAATGACGCTAAAATCCTTGAAGAAAGAACTAATGAAGCACTTAAAATAATACACTCATGGGGAATTAAAAATAAACTTATGTTTAATCCCTACAAAACCTTGGCGATGATTGTCACCAGAAGAAGAAAAATGGAGCCCATTACTCTTACCATGAATAACGTCAACTTGAAGTTGGTATCTACGATAAAATACCTTGGCGTTATACTGGATTGTAAATTAACATTTCGATCACACTTTGATTACATTGCTGAAAGAGCCAGCAAGCTCCTTGGTGCGCTCGCAACAACAACAAGACCAACCTGGGGTCTGAATTCTAGTATTCTTAAAATTATATATCAAGGTGCTGTAGTGCCCCTAATCTTGTATGGTGTATCTGCATTCCAGGATGTTCTTAATAAAAAATGGGCAGTTAAAAAACTTGCACAAATTCAAAGGGGATTCCTCCTTCGCATAATTCGAGGATATCGTACAATCTCCACTGATGCAGCTCAGATTATAGCTAACATCGAACCTTTGGCTCTCACTGGTTTATCAACAGCAACTATTATGAATTTAAGACATGAACGTGAATGTGCGTCTTATCTGTCTCACTTAAAACTACAAATCCCGGAGCATCTTACCACAGCAGGACACCCATCAAGTTTTGTAACCTGTTTAAAGGAAATATGTAATTTTCATGATTATTACATATATACAGATGGTTCGCGTTACCAATTTGAAGATAATATATCTGCAGTAGGATGTGCTTTTGTTGTTTATGAAAACCAAACGGAACTAACTCACTCCATGTTTAAATTGTCACCTGAATGTTCTGTATTCCAGTCGGAGCTCTTAGCAATTAAAGAAGCTATAAAATGGTGTACTGTTAATGGGAACAGTGCCCGTATTCTTAGTGATTCACAATCAGATCTACTCGCTATTAATGATAAATACAACTTAAATTCATGAGCACATAAAATCAGAACCTTGCTTCAAAACCATCCAGGACATATTTGCATGGGATGGGTTAAAGGACACAGTGGAATTTAGGTAACGAGAGAGCTGATTGCTTGGCTAGGAAGGCTGCAGAATCCAATCTTCCTGTGACATACTCTTTATGTCCTATTTCTACTGTAAGGAGAATAATACATCAACATATTCTTGAAGAATGGAACAAACAATGGCTAACAACTCCAAATGGAAGTTTAACAAAAACATTATTTTTCCCTAGTGTATATGACAAAGGAAAATGTGAAACTCTTGTACCAAATTTTGTTTTGACACAATTTTTAAGTGGACATGGTAAATTTGGTGAATACTTATCACGTTTTCACTTAACATCTAACCCCAAGTGCATGTGTGGTGAAGAATTTCAAACTGTGGTTCATCTTCTTTTCTGTTGTCCCATTTTCTGGAGAGAAAGACAAGAATTAATATTCAAGCTAGACTCTCTAGGAACTGAATTTTCTGCTCCGCTCACATCTTTGCTAATGAAGCCACAACAGTATAAGTACTTCATGATGTTTATAAACTCAGTGTTTAAACGTCTGAAATAGTTTAAATTAATATGCATCAGATTATAACATATTTTCTTCCTTCTAGTATTTAAAATATTTTTGTTAAAATTGTGTATTTTTATGTATCAACTCTAACCCTAATATACCACTTTCATGATGTTTATAAACTCAGTGTTGAAACGTCTGAAATAGTTTAAATTAATATGCATCAGATTATAACATATTTTCTTCCTTCTAGTATTTAAAATATTTTTGTTAAAATTGTGTATTTTTATGTATCAACTATAACCCTAATATACCACTGTGTAAAATAGGGTTAATAAATCTGGATAAATAAAAAAAACGCACTATGCAAAAATTAAAACGCACAAATTATTTCAAAAAATAACCTTTTCTGAGATATCCGTTATTGTAATCGGTTTGAATTTGTAATGCTTTATTATTTAAATTCTGTCGCTGTTCAGTTGTTTCTCGGGATGCCATGAAAGTATTATGAATTTATGGGCCGTAAGCTAGTGAATGGAGTTTTAATCCATTCACTATCGATTCAGCTTCTTCCAGTCCATTCAACTAAATGTGTAAAAAAACTATTTATGCAAAGTTCTTTCACGATTAATAAACTAGGCAAAACAAATGAAGTTTCGCAAGAATAGTCTGTGAAAACTACAACAAAAGATATTCTATGGTAGATAGAGAAAACCATGTTAACCTAATCTGATAAGTCTTATTTTTGGTGAAATAATAAATTCGAATACTCTACTGGAATACATGATTGGAATACTTGAAGTACTTTCCAATACCTAACATAGGTACGTGGTGGAGAAATTTTAATTATAAACTCGTCTAAGGAGGAACTTAAAATTTGAAAAACATCCTAGGATATCTACTCTCAATCCCGTGACTTTGCAAACAGTGGAAACAACAGCTGAATCCACGTAATGGTGAGCACGTGTTCTCATAAAGATATTGGCGCGCTTTGTGCGCTCTAAGGAAGGCGTTCTGTTACTTGAGGAGTCAGAAGATTATACTTAACCATCTTGAATCGATAATGTCGTCAATTTCAAGTAACTAATAATTTTACAACCATAACCTAATGGAGGAGTTCCTTATTAGCGGCAATACAGGAAGACTAATAGTGTGCATACGTTCAACATGTTGTGTATAGACGTCGCGTTGGAAGCTGAGTACTCCGCGATGACAGCTGCCGCACGTAATGTGGTGCTTTGTATGCTTAGATGAGAGGAAACCACTCAGTTCTTTTTTGTAAAAGTGCACTATCTTAGCATATCGTAGATGATCCACTAAACTGTAATAGGTTAACCATTAATAACTTATCGCAACGCATGTTATAAATATAGCCTTTTGCCAGAACTAAACGTCTATATATAGGGTAAAATGTGTAGAAACCTGTTTCTTATAAATTTGTATATTAAACGTAATAGCTGTTCACACAGGTATGGTTGTTAGTGTGGTGATTTCTAGCCATAAAATACGAAGTTCGATTCCTAAGCAGTTTCTGTAACCCCTACAAACCCGATTTATTTTCGATGGCGACATTTTAAACTGGGGCATATGTCCTAGATAATAAGTTACTGATATGCATGATTTTGGGGTTTCCTACAAAATATTTCTAATTTACTAAATTTGATGTACTAATTCTAAAACTGTAATCAATTCGTTTCTGCCACGTAGCATTTACTTTTACAATTAGTAGTTATGCCTAATAGGTTTTAATGTAGTTCTGCTCATAAATATTATATGGAGCTAAGAAATACTAATAATTTATTTACTTAAATTAATATATGTCACAACAATGGCACCAATGTAATAGAGAACAATACTTATATTAGTCTGGAAAATTTAATGTTGTATAATGTACTTAAATATGCATCAGTTCCAGCAACCGCTTCAGTTCACTTCAAGGAAGCACACCATAACCTAAAATTACCACTGGAAAAAGCCAAATACTTTGAACATAAGTGGCAGTTTTGTGAAGACTTAAAAGTTATTGGCATGCTACTAGGTCAGCAATAAGGCTATACTAAAGTTTCATGTTTTATTTGTGAGTCGGATAGTAGAGTCCGATCCAAGCACTGGAGAAGAAAAATTTGGAAGCAGAAAGACCGTCTCGTGCCAGCAATGAAAAATGTATTCTTGTCTTGTGAACCCAAAAATGTTCTCTTACAAACTTTAAGCATACAGTTAGACTTAATGAAGCAATTTGTTAAGGATTTAAATAAGAATGAGAACTACTACAAATAAATCTGCAACAGTTTTCCTGAAATATTTGAAGAGGGCATATTTGTTGAGCCACAAATTAGGAAGTTGATTTCTGATACCTTATTTGAAGAAACGATGACATATACTGAGCAACAGATGGATTGGTTATAAGAGCGTCATTGGAAACCTTCTGGGGAATTACGAGAATCCAAATTACAAAAACGTGGTAGAAGATATGCTTGAGACATTTCGAAAGCTGTGTTGCAATATATGTGTGAAAGTATACTTCCTACACTCTCATTTGGACATTTTTTGCAGGGAGAACGTTTTCACCAGAATATAAAGGATATGGAAAGACCTGCATTTCAAAGTAAAATGTAAAGGAAATGGGTGTATTATTCAAATGTATGTGATTATTTACCACATATGTGAAATATTAGTTTATTATGAAGAGCGTTGCTTTGACAGTTGTGGATTTATTAACATTTATTTAATAATATAACATAACTTCGATAGAGCTGAGTATAAAAATTGATATTTTACTATTTCTTATATTGTGAAAGATTGGTACATGATGAAGAAAAACTCAGCGTACTCAAATTAGGGTAAATGACACATTAAAATAAAAACCTCGCACAAAAGTTACATTTTACATATTAGTGTCGTAGATAATAATTATTCGTTCAAATGCTATTGCTACGTGGTCTCGGATTCCTAGCTGGAACAATAGACACCCTTCAGATGTCAGTGCTGCGGCAAGGACCCCGTGGACTGTAGTAAAGAGTGATTTGCTTGAGTGGGTATTCCTGGTGGAGGACAGCGGTGATACTTACTTTTTTCATTAAAATTAACACACTGTACATTAACAAGCTTGCTAGTATGTGACGGAAACGTTGAGGTCACAAGCACAATTAAAACGTAGGTAATTAAAAGCCGTCTTAGCAGTGTATCAGTGTGTACATGTTTAATGTCATTTAAAAAGGCTCTATGTCAAATTATCACAGTAGAAGCAGGAAGTGATAAAAATACTGAAAATTCCGACATCTTCTATTTCAGTTTCAAAAGCCGACCGTTAGCGTTGGAATGTTTCAGAGCCAGCAAGGTTGTGACTGATTCTCTAAGGCAACATGCCATATTTATACCCAATGAAAATCATATTTTGCAGTTCTGAAACAGTAGAAGTGAACAAAATAGGCAGATGGTTTGCAATCGCGTACAGTACAGTCTTGGGTATGATGGATACGCTCACGACCTACGTGCTGTAAGTATCAATATATTGCGAATTTATATAATGTTTCACATTAGGATAGATCAGTGTTAATTCAATATACGGGTAGTATAAATCACTTGAATTTTTTTAATTTACGTCCTCCAACGTTAAGTCATATCAGACGATGAATGAAATAGGTAAAATGATGCTCAAATGAATCCGGGGTCCATGGAGCTTAGAGTTACCCGATATTCGTCTTTCAGGATAAGGGAAAACCCCGGAAAAACCTTATCCAGGTAACCCACCCTGACCGAGATTCGAACTCGGGACCTCTTGAACGTGAGGCAGACACGTTATTATCATTATTATTATCATTCACGCTAAAAAGGCGGGCAAATCGCTTGAATACTTTCTACTTACATTGTTAGCCGAGGGAAGACTATAACAATGGCGACCGAGCAAGGTGGCTCAGGATGTTTCGTCTGTGGCCCGCATTCGGGAGGCCCGGGTTCGATTCCCGTGACCGACCTTGCTGAATCATGGGTTTTTTCTGAGGCTTTCCCGGGTCTTCAGGCGAATGTTGGGTAGGTTAATTACATCCCTCGAATTTCCTGTCCCTCCATTTCATCTCTATTATAATTTCGCGTCATCTTTCATCTGGTGGTCTCTTTCAGGGAGAAGTGTCGGCGGGTGTCTCGGCGGTGCATGGCAGGATGATAGGCTCTGAGTGAACCACTTGCTGCTCCGGTAGGTCAGTTGCCGGTTTCCAAACCGGCTGCTAGGACCACTTTCGAAACACAAAAGGGGGAAATGCCCGTTGTTCTGGCCTTCCGCTCCTTGGGACGGCCGCCCTCTATCTCTTGTCGTCCCATCCCCCGGGGACTGATCGCAGTGCGGAATCCTCTCCGTAGTAATCCTACTCCTACTAACACTAGCGACCACATTCACAAATAATCAACACACATCAATAATAGCATTATCTTCACAAGACTACAAGATATCACCAAGAACGCCGAGAACGACTAATAGTAGGTACCTGCTTCAGTATCGTAAGTTCAATAAATAACGATCAGGCGTCATAGCGGCTCCCCAACAACAGAGCACGACGGACGACCACCAGGGAAGAAAGCAACAATGCAACAGAATCTGTGGTAAAAGTTACAGTGAGGCGACAAAGGTGATATAACAAAACAGCAGCAAAAATCCAAGATCTATAGTGAACAATAAGTGCATAGAATATATAAGTACATACAGCTATACATATATACATAAGTGCATGATTGATTAAATTAAGAAGTGGTAAACAAAAATGCATCAGTAGTGGAAACATCAGTATGTAAAATACCATTGAAAAAGTAAAAATTTAGGAAAATAATAATATAGTCAACGAAGTGAACATTAATACACAAAGTAGGTTAGACTGTGAAATAACAAATATGCAGAACCCAAGGGAAGATTTAGCTGGGATACATTCAGAGATATGTGAAAGGGCTGAGGAGGAAAATAGGATAGAAAATAATAAACAGAATGTGCAGGAAATGAGTACTAATAGTGGCAGAATAAGGTGCAAAGGGTGACCAAGTCTGACACATTTTAGGAGAAACAAATATCATTAGAAAATATGCTGGCAGCAAAATAAACACTTGAATTGTGCAGTCAGGTGGCCGAAACCAGTGCTCAACTCAAAAAGGAGTTAGGGCAGATTAGAATAGAATTAGAAACTCCGATGAGGAAACTGGAGAATAAGGAGAAAAATAACAGTGTAATATGTGAAGGGTTAAGTAACACCCTAAAACATAAGATAAGTTTATGTAGATCCGATCTTAATGCCAAGTGTAATGCTAGTGGTAACGCACTAAACGAAGTAATATACAATTTGATAGCCACAACAAATTGTTTAAATGAACTGAGACATGAAATGGATATAACTACTCAAATTTTGCACAGCAAAGTTAGCCAAAAGATATATATAGTAGAGGGTAACAGTAATAAAGGGCTTGAAACTGTAAACAAAGATATATATTTTTTTAATTTATGTCCTCCAATGTTAAGTCATATCGGACGATGAACAAAAGGAGTGAAATGATGCTCAAAGAGCGAACGGGTACCCGATACTCGTCTTTCATGATAATGAAAAACCCCGGAGAAAACTTTATCCAGTTAACTCACCCTGACCGAGATTCGAACTCTGGATCTCTTGCATGGGAGACAGACACTCTACCATTTACGCTACTGAGGCGGGCACAGTGAGTGCGTGAAGTTAACACCTACAAATGTAAATAGAGCCATAGAGCACATAAATGTTTCAATTGCTACTGTAACAGCAGAGGTTACTAAACTAAGAAGTGGAGTAAATGGCAAATTTAATAACATCCCTGCCACCCTTGCCACACAAAGATATTGATTGAAATTATATGACAATAGGATGTGCTCACAAGAGCAACAGAGGTAATATCCCAACTTTGGTGAATTAGGGAAGCGAAATAGGTAGTTCACTTAAAACTCCTGTTGATTCGCAGCCCGTAAGCAAAGCAGATACAAATCACCATTGTAATGCAGGCATTCAGCACTACAAAAACACATTAAATGTCCTGCCATTATCAAAATTTAATATTTAAATGAACTCTGTACAGTACTTAGCCGATTTACATGAGTACACTCAAATTAAGTGCATACCTGATGTGCTACGTTTCATTGTAGTAAAGCGCACACTAGACAGGCACAACATGGAGTAGTAAATGACGATCTCTGAAGTAAATAGTCAATGTAAAATATAAAAGTCTGATTAGCAAGCTTCTATTAACTTAAAAATAGCAGTTTAGCACAAATTATAAGAAGTATAAGCAACAAACTAATCACCAAGCAAGCTGAAGGGAAAAAAAGAGAGAGAGGGAATGCATTGTAAAATAACAAAAAAAAAAAAAAAAAAAAAAAAAACTTAAACTGGCTGGCCACGTAGCTCAGTTGGTAGAGCCCCTTTCTGTCATGTGAAGGGTCCCGGGTTCGATTCCCGGCTCGCGGTGAAGATTTCTTTTTCCCAAACAAGATGATTCCCCATCTTCCCCAGGATCTGGAAGTATGAATGAGATTGCGAATGTGTGCGTGATTTAATGATTAAAATACAAGGCACCTGCAACCCAAGGTTTACGGGTTAACACAGAGGTGCCCAGGGCTAACCGCGAAAGGGGAAGGTGTTTTTA
>CM060948.1:119062044-119104544 GCA_030765055.1 Mantis religiosa | reverse complement strand
AAGCGTAATTAAAATTTGTCTTAGCAGGGTATAAGTATGTATGTGATGTATATGTGCATGTCATCATGTTATATTAGTCAACAGTAGGTTGCTAAGCCTGCAGGTATACCCCAGGTAAACGTAATTGCCAGTGTAAAAGCAGGAAATGATAACAATACTGAAAATTCCAAAAGCTTCTATTTCAGTTTCAAAAGCCAACCGTTAGCTTTGGAAAATTCCAGAGCCAACTAAGTTGTGATTGATCGTATAAGGGAACAGGCCATTTTTATAACAAATGAAAATTGAAGTTTATTTTATCTATTCTGAGCTTTGTGAATATAAACAAGTGTAAACAAAACGTTGATATCAGTAATAAATGTGTTTAGTAGTGTAGATAGAGATAAGATGGGGAATACGGCTTAAAACCGGAAAAGAATTTCAGTGCTATGGAAGAAATGAAATGAAATGTGTAACGTTTAAGGCCCACTTTTACTACATACGGCACCGCAGGCAGTGATACTGATGATACATGAGATGAAGATGGAGCAGGGGTTTTATTTAAGTTAGGGTGATATAGTTAATTACGAATTTTTGAATATTTAAAAGGAATTGGAATAATAGTTAATATACGTATTTTGATTATCAATTAGTTTAGCCCATTTCATTATGTTTCAACAATAGAAGCAGTTTTTGCTATTATAGCAGAGTTTGTTCACTGAGATTGCGGGTGAAACCGGATATTCCGGTTAAAACTCGCCCCAGTGACATGTTGTTCACCACAAATCTCACTTTGCGTTCACCTGGGATCGAACCCGGGCCGCAGCATTCACCAAGGCGCAGCCTTGCTATGGGAGCAAGGGACGATGAGAGAGGACCAGGAAAACAACAAGACATCTAAGGTTAGATTAGATGGTCCACGAGAATCTAATCCATCACCTTCAGAGTAAATAGAGGAGCTTCTAAATTGCCATGGGGCCAAAGTTTATACTCCATGGTCCTTGGAATTGATTCGAACGTGTAACTGCAGATTGCATTTAATGAATACTATGAGGATTCCTTCACCTTAGTACATTTAGTTTTCGAACCAGTTTTTTCCAGCTACAATTAAAAGGTAAATGGTAGAGATTAGTGGAGGACACCTCTGAATTTATGCCTCCGCACCGATCTATCCCGGCTAACACTCCCAGGAGGAAGGAATGAGTTGAGGGGACTACAGTACGTCATGGAACTCAGGTAGGAAGGTCACATAGACGCTCGGAAGTTCCTAACAATAAGAGTTTATCCCGACACCAGGACCCGCTGCTCAGCCATCAGTACTCCGGATTATGTGTAGACAAGCGCAGCCTCATGAAGGACGGCGACCGCAACGCCGTCTAATAGCAAAAACAGCATTTAAACGAGCAAGCATCATCGCCATCTGTCTGCACCACCACATACCACGATAGTGAAAGAACACCTGAAAGATGATAAGGAAACACAATGAAAGGAAATTATTTAAAGGAATCGTGGTATCAAAGTAAGGACTCCTGCATTTTCCTGAGTGACAAGAAGAAACCACCAAAAATCCAAGGGGCAATGGACGAGGGTCAAAGTCCCGACCCTTGAATGCGAGTTGCACACGTTTCCCAGCGCTACCTTCCTCGGTTTGCAACTGCACTACTCCGTACTTCCTTGTAATTGTTAGAGGTACCTTTCCAGTTACATATTATAAATACTTTACATTTTCCACAGAGCAGAATGGCTCAGGTGGTTTCGTCTGTGGCCCCCATTCGGGAGGCGCGGGTTCGATTCCCGTGGCCGACCTTCCTGACCCATGGGTTTTTCGGGGGTATTCCCGAGTCGCTAGGCGAATGCTGGGTAGATTAATTACATCCCCCGAATTTCCTGTCCCTCCATTTCATCTCCATTATCATTTCATACCATCTCTCATCTGGTGGTCTCTTTCAGGGTAGAAGTGTCGGCGGGTGTCTCGGCGGTGCATGGCAGGATGATATGCTCTGAGGAAAACTACTTCCTCCTCCGGTAGGTCAGTTGTCGGTCTCTGCTCCTGTGCTGGTACAATTTCGGGACCGCCAGCCAGGGATATTTGAGGCTCAGATCGCCTGCCTGGGACCTTTAGGGCTCGGGTACTGGGCTCATTGCCGTCCCACTGTAGGGGAGCGTGTCCGTTGCCCTGGCCTGTCGGGGGAAGTCCCTATCCAAGAAAATTGTAGGGACCCTGCCCTCTGTACTGTCGTGGCTCCTTAGGTCCGCCGCCCTCTGTCTCCTTCGCCTCATCCTTCCTCCCACGGGTGCCCCCACTTGGAAGCATAGGAACAATGGGCCCAGCATGGTGGCCTACGTACCGAATCCCTTCCGCAATGAAATCCTAATCCTACTTTATATTTAATGCAACTTATTAATATACTTTAAAATCTTAAATAGATAATTTAAAGCATTACAAACTTTGGTTTCATTATGTTTTGACCCTGCAAAAGAATTAGTATTATATCGTATAAAGGAATTGCCTATGAAGAATAGGAGCGTTCAACTGGAAATTATTTTTTGTTGGGCACGAGCCCAATGAATTAAAGAGGACGGTTTTCATCTATGATACCTTTCATTAACATGAAATCAGAGATTTCTCCATTTATGTGTGTACTGGAAAATTTAAATTTAAATTTAAGTCCTTAAAAGTGAAAATCTATATTGGGAATAAAGCCATTCGCTTTGTCGTCAAATAGCTTAAAAATAAGTTATATTGATAATAACATATTTGATAGATAGAGTCAAAATGAAAAATTCAATGTCACGGCCTGAATTTGAACAAGGATCTCCTGGTTTACGTCCAATCACTCTAACCCATTGAACTACCATGGCCAACTTGCCATCATGATATTAAATTCTCCATTTGACTCGTGTATTTCCCCGGTAGACCACTAGAGGCTCTCTCATTCGAGATACACCGTTTGTGGCGACTTACTGTCGTTAGTACTTGTGTCCCAGGCTTCATCATTTAACTCTTATTATTTTAGTTAATTGAAGGAAATTAATCATTTCTTCACACTAGCCGTATATAGGCTAAGATTTTTGATAAAGTAAACATAAAAGAATTCAATGCCATGGCCGGGATTTAAACCACGGATCTCCTGGTTTCCGTCCAGCCGCTCTAACCCATTGAGCTACGATGGCCAACTTGCCTTCATGACATTAAATTCTCCATTTGACTCGTATATTTCCCCGGTAGACCACTAGAGGCTCTCGCATTCGAGATACCTTAGTCTATGTACGGCTAGTGTGAAGAAATGATTAATTTCCATCAATTAACTAAAATAATAAGAGTTAAATGATGAAGCCTGGGACTTAAGTACTTACGATAGTAAGTCGCCACAAACGGTGTGTCTCGGATGCGAGAACCTCTAATGGTCTACCGGGGAAATGTACGAGTCAAACGGAGAATTTAATGTCATGACGGCAAGTTGGCCATGGTAGCTCAATGTGTTAGAGCGACTGGACGGAAACCAGGAGATCCGTGGTTCAAATTCAGGCCGTGACATTGAATTTTTCATTTTGACTCTATCTATCAAAACCTTAGCCTATATATGGCTAGTGTGAAGAAATTATTAATTTCCATCAATTAACCTCTACGTCGACAACTTTAATGTATATTCGTATGTTCTTTCATAGCACATTACATCAGAAACTGTGGAGTGTGTGCAGTTATTTCTTAATTGCCTCCAAATTCTTAAGTCCTTTGACAGATAGCCCAAAAAGAAATTCCAATACAGGATTTAGACATAGCAGCTCCATGCAACGATGTAGTTACGGTCTACAAAAGTTATATACGCAACCAATGGTAGTTTGGTTATTTTAAGAACCCTAAAATTACGCTGCATAATTTACCTCATCCACCTCTTGCCCAATATAGTCCATTTTATAATTAGAAATACATCGCAACTAAAGTGTTCAGAACAGTAAAGGCATCATGTGCATTACTCCCATACTTACAATTATTTTATATTATAGCACTTAGCATAAGTATATTCTGTATATAAAGAAAATAAATAAAATTCCAAACGAACTTCAACTTAAGCACCAGCTAAAATAGCAAACTAAGCAATTTTATATTTAAAAAGGTTTTGTTTTACAATTATGTTGTCAACATTTGTTTTATATTTAGATTAAAATTAACTAACACACCTAGTAAAACACGACTCAAAAATAATTCTTCTACACTGAATTTAAGTGATTTTTTCATCTTAATTGACACTATAAGCATATGTGGAGATATTGTAGTTTTGAATTGAGTCAATTGGTTTTCTGACATATCACTTAAATAAATTGTAATATAGATGAGAGACTCGTAACTTTGAGTTTTTATTCAAAGAGTTACTTTTAGTTTAGTTCAATGCTTTAGAATGTTGAGATATTTTAAATATGCATCGTTTCCTACTGGATAGAAGCGGAATAACAACGAAATCTACACCAGCTAGTGAAAGTTGGGGTTGCTATCCCGCTCCCATCCCTTAAGAAGCGATTCTTATCTAACTTTAGCTAATCAGAGACATCGGAATATCTTCCCTAAACGGAGAAAATCACATAAAAAGAGCTTATTTCCCTTTAATTTTTGAACACCTTTTTCCAATTATTAAATACAGTATAACAGCAGATTGTGTTGGATACGGATATTTAAGTCGGTGTTATTGTGAAATGTGCAACATACTTCAGCTATAATGGAGAAACGTTTCTACCATATCTTTCTTTTCATTATTAAAGATTATTCCGATCTATGTTGAAAGTTATAACATATAAAGACACTAAAAAAAGGAACAAAAACAGATAAACGTTTCGAACAAGTTGTTCTACTACTGGAGTGATAGATGAAAAAGCCAAAGGCAAAATGAATATTGGAACAGGTTGTATTCATTCATTAAAGTTGTAGAGGCAGTCTTTCTTATTGTGCGAGTATATGAGAAACAGCCATCCCATTTATTTCGACTAAATAGTATCAGTACTGTTGAGAATATACACCTAATGCAGTTTAGTTTACTTCCACGACTCAGTTTTATTCTCTGTTGAAATGTATCCCTTCTGTGCTCTCTAGAGAAAATAACTCGTTGCAGAAGTATAACTTCATAACATTGACATTGACCTATAAGCTTCATATTTTATGTTATATTAGTTGTAAGTCACACAGATAAAATAAGAGAAATGTAACGTCCAAAATAAACTACCGCTAATAAGTTTATTATGTAATCATATTTCAAATTCTCCTTCCGGTGAACGATTACTGATTTCTGATTCCACCTCATGTTAGTCGAGATAAATAATATTGTATCGCTCATTTTTATGGAGGTCAGGGTAACTATCGGAATACATTAAGTTTTAAACAGTAGCCAAAACCTTTAAAACATGATCCAATGGACGACAGTAAAATTCCGTTCTCTTAGCAAGGTCAACAGATAAAAAACGCATTTGAGAGCAGTATAAAATATTTGAAAATTCAAACAAATAAGAAAGAGTACTTTCAGGATGCTTAGCTCCACTCACACAAAAAAAGTTTTGACATAAACTGTGTGGTTTAGCAAACTCCACATTTTATGTGCTGTAAGATTTTGTCTATCCATGACGGTTTATCAGTATGCAAAAGTCATGCAGAAGGAAGAAGACCTTAAGTATATTCCCAGAAAATTATAGATACCAATACATTTCATTTATAACGATATCTGAAACACCTGGAAATTTAATCAAAATCCTTAGAACCATTAAAAAAGTCATTTTTTTTAAAAGTACCTATTCCATGTAAGGGATAGTGTAGACTGAGGAGACTTTCTTAAATATTTTCATATAGCATGTTTGGAAGACAATGAGTTTAAATGTCTAGTTTGGTATTTAACCGACTTTCCATTTTTTGAGTTATTCTGTTCACAAACAAACATACACATACATACGCACACACACACAATGGACATTTTTCTAAAAATGCTTTTAATTTCGCAATTGTGTGAACTCAAAATGTATTATTTGTAGTGAAATCTCAATATTGAGTTTTTGTGTGTACTGTAATAACTTCCTTAACTACGGGGTATGTAGTACAGAAAGTAAGAATCTGACATTCGTTTTTGGAACACTTTTGGACATGATTTCTTCATTTTTTATTTTTGTATTGACCCAGCTGATACATGAAATAAAGATTCCCGCCTGTGGAATCATATGGCGGGGGAAAGCGAAGCCTTCGGAGGTAACTCACCCCTATGCCGTTTTTTCACCATAAATATCACATGCGGTCGCCTGGAATCGAAACAGGGCTGCTTTGGTGAGAGTCGAGTGGTTTAACCACTCGGACACGCTGCTGCCTAGCCCAATGACTTCTTTATTATTATTATTATTATTATTATTATTATTATTATTATTATTATTATTATTATTATTATTATTATTATTATTATTATTATTATTATTATTATTATTATTATTATTATTATTATTATTATTATTATTATTATTATTATTATTATTATTATTATTATTATTATTATTATTATTATTATTATTATTATTATTATTATTATTATTATTATTATTATTATTATTATTATTATTATTATTATTATTATTATTATTATTATTATTATTATTATTATTATTATTATTATTATTATTATTATTATTATTATTATTATTATTATTATTATTATTATTATTATTATTATTATTATTATTATTATTATTATTATTATTATTATTATTATTATTATTATTATTATTATTATTATTATTATTATTATTATTCTTATTATTATTATTATTATTCTTATTATTATTATTATTATTATTATTATTATTATTATTATTATTATTATTATTATTATTATTATTATTATTATTATTATTATTATTATTATTATTATTATTATTATTATTATTATTATTATTATTATTATTATTATTATTATTATTATTATTATTATTATTACTACTACTATTATTATTACTATTATTATTATTATTACTATTATTACTATTATTATTATTATTACTATTACTATTATTACTATTATTATTATTATTATTATTATTATTATTATTATTACTATTATTATTACTATTATTATTACTATTATTACTATTATTACTATTATTATTACTATTATTATTACTATTATTATTATTATTATTAATTGTGTAATCTAATTTTTATTTAGTGCACACTTTGTTGCCATTTCCAATGAACATTACACATTGGTTTCACCTTTCTGATAATGAATGGAACAATTGCTATTGACGTGCGTGGAAACTTGCACCTAGTTAAGTTTGGGGCAATATCATGCTGAAATAAGATCAGAAGAATCAATTGATTAGATGGTTACCCTGTAGCATCATGTAAACCTGCATAATATGTAGCCATATTACTGTTTGTTGAGGCAAGAGTATGTTTTTGACGTCCGCAGCCGGAATAAACAAAGCGGTGTTAACTTCCTTACATGTATGTACCTGCGCTCCGCCGCGATCGACATAAAAACTTGTAGAACATGATTCTGGTAGCAGATGGTTAAAGGCCGCTAATGTAAAACACGGCTCTTAAACGGATCTCCCGACAAGTACGTAAAAAAATGAACCACGTGTTACGACGGACTGGCGCGCGACTACAGAGCCTCGAGATGTAGTGATTGATGGAAGCAATAAATCTAATGATGCCCCAGGTCCACCATTAGGTATTATGATATTTACACGCATAGAAGGTAATATCCTCACAGTTGGGTCGACTGTGTTTTCTGGAAACTGGGCCCTAATGACAAAATGTCACCGATTCCCAAGGTAGTTTGTCGGGATTTGCCTTTGTCTCAACAGCACCAGTTCCCTAGAAATTCTTATCCCAGTCTTAGCCAAAATATTTGGATAGCAATGCTGCACTCTGCTATTGGACGATACTATATCTTTTAACCTGAGGAACGTTTTCGTGTTTTGATGAAGCGTAAAGTTCGTTAAACTACGGTATTTTCTCAAAGCAACCTTATTTTCTAGAGTCAGCCGTTTTCGAAATAGTTCATGCCACCTATTTACCTACTCATGATTGATTTGTTAACTCTCCATGACAAAAACGAGTTGTAGCGGATTACTTTTACAACATGTAGCAATTTGGAATTACATTAAATAATTTCTAATAAAGCTTATAATATTGACGCTAAAGCAATGGAACTTTTTGTACGAATGACTCCAGACCAAGGCTCGCAGTGGGAACTTAGCTTCTCGACCTATGAAATAATTTGTGCCCCCGGTAAGGAGCGGTGAGGTGATAGGATACTAAGGTTAGCCATACCTAGGGAGAGATAGCAGTGGAGACAAGGTCTGCAACAGCTCCAGATTTAAACCCCTCGGTGGCGAATCGTACTCGCTGTTTCCTTTTTCCTTGTGGGCTTGCACACTTCCGGAGGGCCTGAGACTCGCAGACCTTCAATCCGGAAGACGATTTACAGAGTGAAAATTCCCTGCCATGATCATCAAAACTCCCGCCAAAACATAGAATTTTATAACAACCAACTAGCAGCAAAGGTGTCGTGAAATGTAAAGTAAAGTGGAGTCGAGGGACAAAAGATTTGGTCGATGTGGTTATTCATACCACCAATCACCTAGCAAACCCAGGGAACTCACTGTAATTCCCCTGAACCAGGTAGGTCAATGAAGTATTGCAAAAATTATTTAAACCTTTTATTATGCATAGACAGGGCGCCGGGGTAGCGCGGTGGTTTCGTTCGCGGCTCCCGTTCTAAGGGTCCCGAGTTCGATTCCCGGCTCTGGGGTTGGCGATTTTAAGTCGGCCCTATCCACGCCTTCACCTCTGTCTAGCACACGTGAAGTATCCCCTATGCCCAACGTGGTTCGGAGTCCACGGTAAAAACTGTAGGTCCTCTCACCTCACCGCCATCTTCACTATCACCCTATCATCGGAGGTAATGGACACCGCCCTCTGGGTGCCTCCACCTGAGAAATGGGTCCGGTCATCACTTGGTGGGGTGAGGTTACCCCGAAGGCCAAGGTTGCCATGTGGGGAGTGTTAGTAACTAACTAACTTATGCATAGACAACAGAATTATAATCGAACTATTTCTAGCCTTCTGATTTTGGATGAATAACTAATGGAAAAGGATGTGTGTGTGTGTGTGTGTGTGTGTGTGTGTGTGTGTGTGTGTGTGTGTGTGTGTTTGCTTGTTTGTTTGTTTGTTTTCCACTTAGATTAAGCTCTAAGTATAACGCCTAAGGGGAGACCAACCAACTAAAACTGCTCAAAGAAAGTGTTATGCAGTACTAATACAAGAGGAATTTGTTCTTTAAGGCAATGCACCTGTGAAAAAAATTCACAGTTTCCATTTGAGAAAATCATTTGACTCACAGTAATCATACACAAAGCTTTTTATCACAGCATGGTAATGTATATAACGATCACATAAAACATAACAGATTTCTGCATTTGTTTAAGAGATATTAATATTTTTGTTCTGAATTTAATTTATTTCATTGTGTTAATTAAAAATTCTCCACGTGATAAACGGTTTTACATTCCAATAAGGATTTTAGTTTGATTTAAAAGATGATTATAAAATACATTTAATTGAATACTTTTTTAATTCAGATATAGCTTTTCTAGAAAGGAACGATTTTGCATTGTGATATTCTTCGACATTACGAATTATAGGTTATGAAAAAATTTAATAAATTATAATGTGATTATAAAATTAAAAAACCAATATTTCAATCACTTACGTAATCTAAAATTTGGAAGCTGATGTCATTATCTTTTAACGCGTAATGAAGCATGTTGAAACTAAAGGTTTTGAGGAAAACGACATTTAACATTGAAATGTATATTAAAGATGTTCAGGAGTATTTCAGAGGCCACACAGAGTGATACATATTGCCGATATTAGTAAATCACAAACATAAAATAAAAGTACAGGGTTTAAATACAGTAAAAAGTAACGAAATCAATGTTGCATTATTTGCAGACTCTAATCTATTTTCACAGACATTTACATTAAAGTGACGTATACTTTATCGCCGAGGGAATTATATTCAAAATGTTTAAAAATGTTATTTCAGCTCCCATTTTATTGTACCACAAATACTGCACCACGTCACAGAACAAAACAGAGGCCACAACTCATGTTAAACACAGCAACAGAGAACCTAGAAAGTTTCACTTTATATATTAGTACTGCTGTTATGTATATCAACTTCTCCGTGTTCAATTCATTGAAAATTTATATGAGTTTGCCTTCTCCGTTATTTCATTTCAATAGCTTTTTTGCCTTCCGCAAATTACATTTTATTTTATAAATGAACCGTTTTCCCAGGAATTATTCAAGACAGTGAAACAAAAATGTAGGATACTAAAACATATTCTAAATTCAGTTATGGATTCCCTTTGGCCTTTTTTACGTCCTCCAACGTTAAGTCATATCGAACGATAAATGAAAAGGGTGAAATGATGTTCAACTGTACCCAGGGTTCATAGAACTTAGTGTTACCCGACATTCGTCTTTCAGGGTAAGGGTAAACCCGGGAAAGGCCATATCTGGGTAACTCACCTGACCGAGATTCGAACTCGGGAACTCTAGAACGTGAGGCAAACAACCTACCATCTGGCTATGGAGGCGTGCCCTTTGGTGTTATTTCTACTTTGATTTGAAGAGAGAGAGAAGACAATTTGAGTGAAAAATTTTAATTGAGGGCCAGTATAGTTGACCAAAGAATCCCATGTTCTTTTAAACTAACGGTTTGAATAAGACCAGACCAGTGAATTTAGAGGACTTGTAGAATATTCACCCTCTCTTAAGTATTTTGAAATACTGGATGGTGAATTTGATACGTTTAACGTTGTCGGGAGAGAACTTTCAATCTCACCTTAATACTTCTCCTAAGAATGTTCAAGAGGGAAACGATCGAATCTTCTGATACTTTATATTCACATGACTTTCCCTGACAATCATTCAAAAGTTTTTCTTACAAAAGCTTATTCTTGTGGTTACTTCATGATAATCAAAATAAACATTAGCAGAAATAGTTTCTTCATTATACTTTTGGTCATATCTATAAGAGGGATACAGGAAGCCGAACTGATAATCACATTTTTAAAAGCGAATCACTATATGAGGGCTTCAAAATTTTAATCTTTGTATGATAAAAACAAATACCGACATAAAGCTTGAAAGATGTGTTAGGTATTTTAAAAATTCATAGAATAATAAAGACTATTTTGGAAATGGTTTTATAACACAAATATTTATTTCATATAAGCTGAATTTTAATGAGATTTGCATTTTTCCTGCATATTTTTGTTTTACCAATCATACAAAATTATTAAAAAGTCATTTCGAATTAAAAAAATATTGCAGTTGGTTGGCCAAAAAAAATGAAAATAAATTTTATTTATCATGCATATGTCATAAATTTAACTAAAATTTTTCATAATTCCAAAAAGTGATCAAAATTTCTATTAGTAACCAACACTTTCCATGTGAAGGCTAGTTTGGATTAGAAGGATTTTCCAGAAAATCTTCGTACCACATCCTGGAAAGATGATGAACTTAAATGCCAAATTTTGTATTTATTCAACACGATATTTACATATGCAGAAGAGCATTTTCCTAAAAGTAATTACTCTGTTCTAAGGACCTCAAGCATACATTTCCTTTGTAATCTCTATACAGAATTTGTGGTTGGAATTATTTATTTATTAATTAATTCATTCATTCATTCATTCATTCATTCATTCATTCATTCATTTACATCCTCCAACGTTAAGTCATATCGGACGATGAATGAATGAAATGGGTGAAATGATGCTCAAATAAGTCTGAGGTCCATGGAGCTAGCTAAGAATTACCCGACATTCGTTTTCCAGTATAAGGGAAAGCCCCGGAAGAATCCTTACCCAGATAATCACCCTGACCGGTATTCGAACTCGGGACCTCTTAAACGTCAGGCAGACATGCTACCATCCTCGCTATGCAATACTTTCTCAATCTATTAGACACGTCACGGAAAAGGTAAAATTCTAAATATCTCACTGATAGGTATTTGGGCAGAGATTTCTTTACACAAATTGATTTTTCCGTTTTGACGAAAAATAAATATTTTAAAATATGTAGCAAACTTTCATTAGTTCTGGTCTACCATTTCAATGGGAGAAACTATAGTTCAGATCATGCACTAGCACAAGTATACTTTCTGTAACCAAACAAGAAAAACCATCTGCGTTACCGGTTTATAAAATATCAGTGATATGTACGTTGCAGAGACGTTAATATAAATTCGTTAATATAAATGTCGAATATAAAAACTACAAAAATAATAACGGAATAGTTTAAAGAAACAAAATTAAATTGTAAATAAGGGTTGTGAAATAAACACTAACAATTTTAGAAATGCTCAGTCATTGAAAACATCCCTAATTTTAACCAGAATTACGAACAGCCGTTGTAGTTATATTATTACATTCTGGAAATATTTGTAAATCTAAACGCTATGGATGTAAAAAATTGAGCACTATAAATTCTTAATGAAAATGTTGTGTGGACTTGTGACTAACGAGGATTTCAGAACTGCGGACAGTACCCATTCCATTGCCCCTGCCTTACCTGCAGGAGGAAGGTATGGAGTGTGGAATAATTACGGTAGCGACGTACTACCCAATAAAGCAGGTTACTAATGAACTGATCATGTATGATTCTACTGCTTTTTACTATGCTTACTGATACTTAACTAGCCTGTTACTCTTCTATTCGTATGAGAGCCTCTCTGTCTTCTCTCCTCTTGATTATTATTATCTATTTTCTCTAAATTTGCTCAAGTAGTTCCCTGCAATTTGTATATTTTAACTCCTTTTGCAGTTAAAATGTTTCGAATATTTCTCAATTAAAATTATTCTACTCATACTGCCATGTCTCTTTTCGTCATAGATTTTTTTACTGCAATATGGTAAATAGCAAATATATCTTGTTAGGATAGCACACAGGCGCTTGCCGTAGCACACCGCCATCCACTGCGTTTAACTCTATAGCCATGGAAGATAGCGAGAATGAATGAGAATGAATGAGGTAAGAAAAAAGTTTGGGGTAGGCATATAATCCATCTATTTGTCAGATGGCCAGGAAAAATATCCAGAGAAGCCCTTGAGTCGGTGTTCTCGGGGTTTGAAACAAATTTACTGAATGCAAGCCACAGAGGCAATCGCCTGAAGCATCTCTCTTGGTGTTTGCTTAACATACTTAGTTGAAATTGAATATATTTTTTTTTAATTTTACTGCAATGTGGTAGAGCATTTTATAGCATTTGCGACATTAAATAATAGAACATAATGCATTACCCTTTGCATTGTACATATGTACCAGAATTTGGAATCAGATTTTTTTAATTGTTCCATTTGTTCTATTGTTCGTTAAACTGCAATGGTCATATCGGCGGTCGTTCTCCTCTGGAACATATCGATGGTGTTAACTCGCATTCGTTGGCTTTTAATCATTAGATCACGCACACATTCGCACTCTCATTCATACTTCCAGACTACGTCGAAGATGAGGAATTATCATGGTCGGAGAAAAATCCCCATACCCACCGCCGGGAATCGAATCCGGGACCCCTAGGACGGCAGGCAGGTGTTCTACCAACTGAGCTACAGGGCCATCCAAAACAGAATTTTAACAGCCCAAAATATAAAGTAATGGAGGAAAAAGCATCTTTCATTCTTCGGGTGCAACGAACCGTTGGCTAACATTGTTGGTATAGAAGAAGGTGCAAAAATTACCTGAATATAAACAAATGTTAGTGTTTTACACATACGCATCGACCTACATGACTTTCTAAATAGGTCCTTGTTACTGTTTGGAACGTTCGAGTGTAGCCTCGCTCACAATTTATCTTGAAGCAAATTGATTAGCGAATGGTATGGGGTCAGATATCGCATCTTATTCTTTTTATTGCTTGCATCTCACGAGGATTACTTTCTCAAGAAGTTCTAATGTTCGTGTTTGTACACCTGCTTCACTGATGTAGGGTTGTTTTTTACAGTGCAGCACAATTGACGATTGATAGCACAACTGTCTTGTAAAATATAGAGTTTTGTTTGATTATAAACACACGTCTCGGCAGTATTGACTTTATGTGAACAGAAACAGTTTTAATGCTTAAAGAGCAAGATGAACACTGCTCACATGCAAATTAATCAGCCCATAATGATACTAATAAACTAAGTTTCAAATAAACATGCATAGAAGTATAAAGCTAGTTTATGTAGTAACAAACAACTGATAATAAACTCGAGTAGTGTGTCGAGTGCATTACTTTACCCGAACTGCTTTCACCACTTCCACTCCGCAGTCGGGGTCGTTTCAAGGAAGTATTTCCAGTTCCGTTCCAGTCTGAGAAAATAGTTACGGCCTTCGGTGGATGTAGTTCCACTGGAAGTACACTATTCCTAAGAAGTTTCAGGACTAAGCCCTAATAAAACCCTGTACGATAGTAATAGAGATTTCAGGATAGAATAAACTGTGATTTGATATAAAATTGTAGCAGCAATGTTTTAAGTGACCAAAGCAGTTATTTACATAGTTGTTAATTTGAAACCTTAATATAGACCTATTTTAACAGCTAGAATTTTTGATAATGCTTTTATGATTATGAGATCAGGCTGCTTTTGATTATGTTTACATGCTTCCTAGTTGATATGTAACTGGCAGAGAAACAGTGTGTTGCTCCTGTAGCAGTTTTCTTTGTGTAATAAAGTGAAAATCTATCAATGCAGTATAATTCCGGGCAAGTAGAAGAAGGAATTAGACAAGGAGGAACGAGCTGTATCGTCACACTAAGGAAGGATACACAATTAGACAAATTATTACGAAAGTGAAGTCCGAGAGTGACTTCACAACAAAGATACATTGTATTGGTTTCTAAGCGAGACAGGATTAAAACAATGCTTAACATTCGAACTTAGTTAAATACAATGCTTTCCGAACTTCTTAGTTATGAAATTGTGCACTTACGTCTTATTGAAATAGGGCTTTGTGGTCGTGTTGCTGTGTAAAAAAGCACTTATGAACACTCAATATAAAAAGAAAAGGTATATTTGAATAAAAAATGCAAAATGGATACTACATGAATGGAAACGAATTTTGTTTAATTATGAATCTCAGTTTGAATTCTCCAGTCGAAACGTCGTCAGTTTGTAAGGTGTTTGAAAGGAAAGAGAATGCTGCCCTAATGTGTAAGGCCAACTGTCTGTCAAGCATGGAAGCGTGCAAACGTGCCATCCACTGTAGAAAAAACCTTAATAGGCAACGGATTTGTCATGCAACAGGATAATGATTCGAAGCACTCTTGCAAGCTTTGTCGGGCATACTAAGCAAGGAGGTAGTCACAAAAAGAACAAAAGAATATGCTTTGGCCCCTCAATCATCTACCTGTAATCCTATTGAATCAGTTTTTGATGTGTTGGAACGAGCTATTAGGACCAGAATAGCGTGCAATGCAAATTAGTTCTAAGAGGTTTTGCAACAAGAATGAGCAAACCTAAATGCTGAGTACTTGCAAAAAGTTTTGGCGTGAATGCCTCGCGTGTGTAAAGCTATTCTGAAGGCAAGGGGATGATACTTTGAAGAATCCAAAGTGTAGAAAATAACTAAGGAGTAAACCTTATTTGTATATTTTTTCATATAGACAGGACTTTGTGGTAAATGTGTATATCATCATGGACAGATGTTTTATGTATATTTAAATTATAATTATGTATTTGCTATGTTTTATTTTGAATCAAATCTTTTGTTTCCAGACGCGCGACCTAATCTTATGGCTGCAACAGAGTTCATCTCCATCCCGCTTCCATCCGGTAGTAGTCGATTCATATCTAATTTTAGCCAATCAGAATATCTTGCTCGCGTGGAGTAAATTATGTGATGGAAAATAGTTTTGTTTCACTGCTGTGTACACCTTAATTGCGATGTCAAGCCAATAAAATATGGATTATACCGACATTGGCTCACAGTACAGCAGCCACACATGCATTCCTATAACTGAGATTTTATGGATGCATAAATCAAATATATTCTATAGTATTATAGAAGAAAATAAAGAGACCAGCACATATTACATAGGTGTCCAGTTCCATCTTCATAGCTAAAAATCCTTAACTGAATAACACACACATTTGTTACTTTTCTATAAGGATTTTTGTTTAACAACAGACAGCTTAGCAATCTTGGGACTTATTTCTGATTTATAAAAACCCTTTAATGCAAAATAAAGTGAAGGTTCTTTTCCCTTAGAACTTTAATCCACATGTGTACTTACCTCGAAACTCAGCACTCGTCTGCGTGAAGCTGACTTTAGGTTTCAAACCAATGTTCTTCCAGCTAGAAGACAGATGTCTTAACCATCTGCACTACGACACTCGAAGTACGCCTTTTTTGGATTAAGTATGTCCAGTTTTATTTTACAAGGCCGCACGTAACTCGAACCTAAGATCTCGCAGGTGGAAGAGTTGCAGAAAACGGTCGTACCATCTGTCCCAACGGTTTCAATGCCGCAAAATGCGACATTTGGTTAAGGACTCTTGACTTTTCTCTTTGGAGTCGCATTCAGCACGCGAAAACACAACGACCAGGAAAACAGATACGGAATGTTCTAATGCATATTCTAACCGAGAAGACCAAAACTTTGCTAACTGAAATAAATGTGACCGTTTGATTTTATGAAAAGATATGCATCTATGGGTACCATCAGTATCTAACATTAGCAATGAACAAACGAACTTTTTATTATCAAATATGGGGTCTTTTCGCGTAGAAATGATCTCTGCTCCTGATGACACTCAGAACCGATATAAAATATAAGGAGGATGTTTTCTGGGGAACAGTTGAAACAACCCATCAAACAATTCCAGTTATTAACATACAGGTCGACTCCGATTATATTTACATTATCAAAAGTTAAGATTAAATTAAGCTCCCTTTTCTATGTAAAGCTTAAGTTGTGGACTTAAAATAGGGTAAATATATAACTGTATTCATGACCTACAGGCGTTAGATTTAATTATTACCGTGATGTAAGTATTACTGAGAAGTGCTGTTGTGCAAGTCTAAGACCTGAAGAAAGCATGGAATTTCACCATTCGTCTACCAATTTCTACCTCATTTGATACTGTTTTGGGTTCTTAATAAAAAGTTCTGAATCACCCTAATAAGAACACTTATTTGCTCATAGGGATCATTCTTATTTTGAAGCAATAGTATGAGACAGTTCACCGAACGAGTTGGTTTCCTGAAAAAGTATAAGGCTCGCATATAGGGAATCCTAGGTTCGATATCTATTAATCGCAATCTCCAACCTTTGGTTTTTCATGGTTTTCCCTGTTGGTAGACGAATGCTACGATGGTTGCTCTTCTATCTCGACTTCCGTACTCTCATTTCCTTTTCATTCAACTTTCTTCTCATGCTTGAGGTTTAGTGGGTCAGATGGTGCCGGAAGGATGGCGTGGTTGATTACTCCAAGGAAAGAGTATTCCTTGTGGGCACCAAAGCGCTGCAATAGTCAATAGTCATTCATGTGACCATCGTCTTCTCCAAGCGGCTCATTTGGTTGGATCTTCGTGGGAAGAAATGTCAGGAAATGTTTCTGCGAGTCCCTGTAGACTGTCTGTCACGAAGCAATGGAATGCGTATTTCGTTATTGGAACATGACGGACATAAACGTCATTGCTACTAAACCCAAACTGTCTGTTCATTAAGTTAAGCATATTAAAACACTAACTAAAATACTAAAATACTAACGTATTTTTTTTTAAAGAAGCACAAATAACGTGTAAATTAAATGAGCAGGAATGCAAACAGAGCATGATTTGCACACATATAGCTATAACTTTATATATTGAATAACTTAAATAATTGTGTACTTAAGTCACAATGACGTAAATGCGTTGTAAATGTACAACTTTCACAGCGGGAGCACCATGTTCTACCCTCTAGTCTCAATTGCTTCACTGCAATAGTACAGCAAATTATTCGATCGTTCAGGAACATAAATGGTCCCTCTAGTGATCACTATGACGCCCGGTATCACTCCCTGATCTTGGAAGATGATAGGTATTTAGCAACTACTACATATACACCGTTTTTTAAAACTATTAAGTAAATATAACTGAAATAATATAAACTATGTAAGTTAAGTGTCCAGAAAAGGTGATTTTAAGTAATACAGAAGGCTTAGTCATATTGCAGAATTTCTTATTTTACTCTGTGATAACGTTTGGAGGGCGAACTTAGCACTTTGACCTATAGCACACCTTTCTGCATACCTCTGACAGAGCACCCTCTGGGAGGGAGGAGTGCAATGAGAGGGGTGGCCGAATCTGATGAGAGACCATAGCAGCTATAGATTGGAACTACCGATGACAGCTCGTACAACCGTCTCTCCTCACTCCTTGGGAGTCTCGGGAAACCAAGGCATGCCCGATCCAGAGGACGAGGATTTATCGAGAATAAATTCCATGTCATCTACACCGAAACTCCCGCTTGCACTGAAATAGCTAACCACGATGAAAGTTAAAATGAAATGGAAGGTAAGGAAATTCGGGGGATGCGGTTATCCTCAGCGTTTGCTTAACAACCAGGCGAAACCCAAGAAATAACACATGTGTGTCTAGAAATTTAGGCACGGGATTCGAACTCATGATCTCACAAATGCCGGCTACAGACCGCGTGAAGCATCCTGCTTGGTTAAGTCGCTATGACCTAAATGCTCTATTTCAGTGCACAAAGATTTTGTTAAAAAAAAACACTTCTCTACTTATTCAGTTGCCTACGAATTGGGAATTCTGTACAATTTAAGTCTGAAAAATAGAAGGGGACGGAAGTCAGATGGAACCTAATGTGCATATAATGGGAAGCCGATATTCCGAATCATTCAACTTATTCATGATTATAATACTGTTATAAGCCATAGCGTTGTGTGACATTTTCGTTCCCTTACTTACCTGGGCCCATAATGGCTTTAACTTCTAAATAACTGCTAATTAGTTATGATGTTCGCTCGTATAAGTTCCATTTAATCGTTTGGTGTCGGGTTAGTTTGGTCCTCAATCTTTTTCATTTCGGAATTAGGTCATCGAAACCTGTTTCGTTCCCAAGGTCAACATTTTCTTGATTGTTCTTGCTCTTTTCTGGCTTTGAAGTTTGTAATTGCTTTAGGTGGTGTGATTCACTCCTTAGACATACCTTCTGCCCACATTTGCTTAGAGATATTTTTCTTGTATAGGGAATATGTCTAAATTCTTCTTTGTTGCCATGTTTTTGCTGCCTCTTACGTGACACAGCTTGTGAATTTCATTTTGTTGGCTTTAGTGTATGAAACATCCTTCTATAATAAATAAAATTCAGTTCCATACAGCAAAATAGCATCTCCTATCGAACAGGAAGAGTAGGCCATCAGTTTAGTGTCTATGCTGAGTTTATTATGCTGAGATTATTTCTCCAAATATATTCTAATACAAATTTACATTTTAATAACCTTATTAATCAAATATATTACTTAACGGAGCTAAATACATCTGGAATGCCTGTAAAGTATTATAAAAATTAGATATGGGGATCCTCCTTCATGATCTTTTCAGGACGACGAAAGACGTGCATTTAGCATAACAGTATCTTTATCTCTTTTATTGATTGATCTTGAATTGCAAATGGTTTGTTTACCATATTCAGGCAAGTGTCCCTTTTTTCTTTTAATTTTGCTCCTCCAACGTTAACTCATATCGGACTATGAATGAAATTAGTAAAATGATACCCAAATGTGCCCAGGGTCCATAGAGCTTATAGTTACCAGACATTCATCTTTCAGGAAAAGGGAGAACCCCGAAAAAACCTTATCTAGGTAAATCGCCCTGGCCGAGATTCGAACTCGGGACCTCTTGAACGTGAGGCAGACGCGCGACCATCTCCGCAACCGAAGCGGGCACACGGAAAGAGGTGATTAGCTGATTAGAGGAAACGGGAAAGAAAGGAAATGCAGATCAGCGATATAAGAAACACTTTTAGAAAGGCTAGACATAAGCCACACCTTAGAATGCTAAAGAAAATTCCCATGCTGCAACTGGGAATGAAACCTAGGATTTCAGGATTTGGAGACTGGCATGCTAACCAAGCCTTGTATCATAAAATATTCTACTGATCTGTTTAGAATATCAGAATTACACTCACTGTATATACCATTACCCTTCCAATAATAACCAAATTATACACTTCCTACCAGTTTAAAGAACATGTGCCATAAGCACAACTTTGTTTTCTATAGAGCAGACCATCTAGCTTCCATTCACTGTTCCTACTACTATTTAGATTCCTGTAGCCTGATGGCAGATTACTTTCTTACACTGTGATTACTATGAATTGGGTTAAAATGAATTCTTCTAGTTAACATATACAAAAAAAGTCATACGAATCTGTACTTTTAGTAAGCGCTACCTTGAGAAACAAATAGCCCATGTCTTAAAGATTTACCAGAACACAAGATATATGACATCAGGTGAAGTAAAATATTATGATAATTTATTGACATCATCCTCTACTATCTTATACAATTGAATAGTTCGGCAGTTGTTATTATAGTATAGAAAATAACAAAAACAAATAGGATAATATGCTTCAACCACAACATGCAAAGAAATGCAATAAGTGTTGTTTACAAGTATTAAGATGGGAACTAAAACCGCAAAGATATATTATTATATGATAATTTATTTACTGTATATTATTTTGTACAACCTTCCTTATAAATTGTAGTAATTCACTTGAAAGAGTAAACTGATTTACAAAGTTTAAATAACGGCATTTATTTATGTATTTATGTATCCCTTAAGTCAGCAAGCATTAAAATATTAATACTCGTTATAGACTCCGGAGAGTTTGCAGTTTCGCTATGGATAAAAATGTACTATTTTCATAAACTACTGGGACTAAAAATGCGAAAATCTTATGAAGTCGATAATATCCCAACTTTATAGTCAGGATATTTAAAAATTATTGCTTAGTTTCAGAATGAATATATTTTAATTGGTAGTGTTTTTTAAAATCCTCCTTTGAATAGTAGGTAAATAGCCAGCAGGTATGCTGGGGTAGAACATTACCGTCGTTGAAAGCTAGCACTGCGCATATAAATCAAAATGTAGAATAATAGTGGAAAACAGCAATGTTTTGGAAATTCCAACCGAGATTATGAGTTCATAGATTTATTAGCGTTTGGGTTAGTCTGCGAACACGCTTTTATGGAAGTTGTTTAATTAATCTCTGAGCGTATTTTGCAATACCTCCACAATGGCATGAAACACCTGTTTGTGTTTAAAATATTCCCAAGTTCCCTTAGAATTGTTATATTTACACCTTTGGCTTATAATCTATAGAAGAAATGAAACAACACAGCCCTAGCTGTTCTTTTGGTTAGGTAATACACAAGGCTGATCTTAAGTTTGGGAACTATGATTACTATTTGGAGAAGGTAGTACAATATTTCTGGCATTCGTAGTACATTTATTAATTCACAGATTAAAAAAAGTTAAGACATATTTTTAAAATTGTGTCTGTAGCAATGATTTCAAACTTGATTGTAATATGGGCCGTATTAAAACCATAGATTCGAAATAATGCATTTCCATTAATTTAATATGTCCCAGGTTTCGAATGTGAAATAACAATCTGATAATAAAAACAAATGTAGATATGTTTGACTTTTAAGGTTTTAAAGTTTTAAAATAAATATGTTAGCACTGCTACAGGAGTCAACTAGTGAAAATATGGTCTTCTAAAATGTTAATTGGAAAGTTTATTATCTAAATTTCTGGAATTAAAGCAAATTCCAAAGAGTTTAGAAATATATGTTAGAATTTAAGTTGCTATGCTTTGAGGTATGTGATATAATTTTCTCTTCAAAGATTATTTAAAATCAGACAACACAAAAAGTTCAACATAGTGAGAACAAGTTTTCTTTCTGCACATATACTGCTCGTAAGTGACTGGTCGCATGTCCTATCACCCTGGTAAAAGTACCATCATTCCTTTGACCTGTTTTATTTCTGGATTTCATTTATACTTTGTTTACTGTCAGCAGGAGGTCGTTTGTTTTGACACTTAGATAACCCTTCCTTCTGTTGCTTTGAGCCTCCATTCTTTGAACGTGTATTCTGGTTTTCCTTTGGTTTGAAAAAAGTTTTCGAAATAAGGTTTGGTTAACATTTATAGTTTGACGTCTTGGAGCATTGCATTTACTTACTCATTTGGGTGTAGAAACCACGTCCTAAAAACTTGTTGTGCAGCTAGTAGATCCACAGTGTATCATTGTTCTCTTTTGGAGAATTTGGAGTATTTACAATATTAGCGAATACTGGTACATCCAATAGTTCAGCAGCTGCATTAGGATTGTCTACCTCAGCCTGGTTAAAACGACCGGTGAATCTCCTTTAGGACCCGAACTACCTTCAGTACTGACCCGAGTCAACACTTCAGCCAAAACCAGGTTTTTGGGATACCGTGGTGTAATTAATAATAACCAGTAAGCATTGCAGTTTTTATATCTGTATTCAAGGTCATTCAACCTTTATTAATGTCCTGCAGAGTTTCTTCACTATATTGTTCACTGTAATTGCTAATCAGTAATTATGTTAAACATATTGGCAATCTCTTACACATTATACGAATGGAATATACAACACAGAATTTTACTTAACATTTTTTGCAGAAGTTTCACATGTTATACAGATGAACATCTCGTATACATCAACATACCGTACAATGAAAGTAAATGAGTTACAACTGTATATGAACCTAGTGTCGTTAAATGCCTTAAGAATGTTTGATATGCGCTGTCATTCAGAAGATCTGGCAGTACTTCTAGTACAAGAGGAGCTGGGCCTTATTACCTTCTTTGGTACAACTACTTATTAACACTGATTTCCCAAACTACTCACGGCCATGCCCATGCACTATTTTGTTTAAACAACTAAATATACAGCTTAAGCTTATAATTTTATATCAATGGAAAGTCACAGTTTTGTATACCCTTATGTATAAGTATAATAGCAAGAATTAAAAATATGAGTGCTTCAACTTCGTGGGAGGAAGGTAAAAATTAATATTTCTACTCTTTTTCATATTCACGTTTTAATTGCATTTAAATATCTCAAATTTTCTGCTCATTTTGGTATAACTTAATAGAGAACAATTATAAAAAAGTTTTAAAGTATTACTGAGTCTGACGATGTAAATAAATTTTAGGGCCTATCATCTCGTTTATCAGTAATTTCTGAAAAATGCAAATTTCTACATAAATGCACCATTATTTCTGAAGCTAATTGCTGCGCAGTACAGAAATTTGCACTAGCGATTTGCAGCTAATAAGTTTTATTTTTTGAAAATAAAGTTCTTATATGTAACTTACTTAATTTTTAATTTAAAAAAAAAACATTGTTTCTCAAAACAATTTTAGGCAGCTTATTAACAACGTCTTAGTTTTCCCTTTGACAAAGAGAAATTCATTTTATCAAGCAACTGTAAAACTATTACTGAACATGTCCTTAAAGCTTTAGCTTATTATTTTAGTTTCCTAGATAATATGTCATGAATTAGCATTGGGAGCATAAAGTATTTCGACTTCCCTTAAGTGAATAAAAATTTACATTATTAATCACGGCTCAACAAAGGGATATCAAAGGATAAAGGTTACATTACGGAAGAAAACCTCCACATACACCTATTGCAGCTAAAACCTCCCGTAGGAAAGGTTGAAGTGAAGGAACAGCAGAAGCCACATATCCGCAGACAGGGAGTCCAGAAAGATGCGCGGAATTACGTAATTAATACTGTGAGATCTTCATCCAGACACCAGGACTCACCACCAATACTCCGGGTCAGTGTCGACAACTGTCGCCCCCCATGTGAGGATAGCGACTACACAACACCGTCAAGTGCTGAGAATTACATTTACAATGCGCAAACATCCGCACCATCTGTCCGACACTGCCACATACCATGAACCTGAAAGCACATGCGAAAGATGATAAGGAAATGGAATGGAGGGTGATAATGGAAAACAAATAGTGATATGGAGGTAAAAACCCCAGCATTCGCTAAGTGAGAAGAGAAACCACGAAACACTCGTCAGTGTTTAGATGAAGATCGGACGACGACCTCACGAATGAGGGAATAGTACACGTTACCGTAGTACCACCGCCTCAGCAGAGATATCAAATTTTGCATATGCCATTCTCATTATCAGGGCAAATTTAAAAATTGCAGTTTTTAGGAACATTGACTACGCATTACTAGTAGATAGTCTGTGGTAGTATACGTAGCCTTAGTATAAAAATCTGGGCGGTACGGAGGAAGGAAGCATAATTGGATTGAGTACCAGCAACTAATTTAGTGGGGAGGGTGAGGAAGATGAGGTGCTGGATAATGAGATGGTGTGGGTGATCCAGGAAGCGTGTTCAGCAGTGTGTCGAGCGCGTGGCTTGGTACACCATATGGTAGACGAGTCGAGCCGTTACTGGTAGGGGGGATCCCTATCTACTCTCTTTACTTTTATGTTTGTTTTCTTAACCTTTACCTATCTAAGGAGTTAATACCAGTGGAAATTAACCAGTAATAATAATTTATAATCCGAGCGCACAAATTCATTGCTGGAGAGTTGATTTTAACACTGCATTTATAAAGCATTTACTAATAATTTCGTTAGCGTTGTTAGGGTCTATATATTCTAACGCATTTTCTGGTCTTGGAAATCGTTTTATTGGAGAGGCAGCCTGTAGATGACCAAAGTTAAAGGTAGTTTATTTCAGATAGGAAAGGAGAGAAGGTGAATCACCAGTAGTGGAGTGGTATCTGTAAACTGTGAAGAAGACGCTGCCAAAGGTTGCACTAGACCTCAAAATCTTGAAACCGCACAAAAACGTTTAAACCCTGTTCCATGCACCTCTCAATTCTCAATCACCTCGCACTGGCTGTTGTCGTGGAATAGATTGTTGTGCGATTGAAGTTAGTTGCTTGTTTAACACGATTTATCTCAATATATGCGGGAAAAAACTGTCAAATTTGTATTTTCGTAATCCTATGTACCAAATGTAGGTATTACGTAACAGAGTTAGTGCACCTGGAATTTAAGTAAATTCTTATGAAGTATAGGTAAAAAGGTCCTCGGTTTAAATCTGGAAGAAGGTTTTATCGTTTTACCGGTGACCATGCATTGCACAATACTTATTTGCCTGACATCACCACTCAAAGCTGCATATTAAACAAGTGGAAAGGGGAAAATTAGGGACCGCAGAGAAATATGTCAACGGGACAAATGTATAAGAGTATAGCAAGAGTGTAGCAAAGACAGTAATAGAACGATCGATTCATTTCCTATGAGAGAAAATCTGGTAAGATGAAGTATAGAATAACATACAACTGGAATAGAAACAGTGACTGACAGGTGTATTCTGTTCACCCCCCCCCCCCCCCCTCGCTTGAAGGACAGCACCTAGGTTCAAATGCCTGTAGAAGAGCAGACGAGTATTAGAGGGCAAATACACAAGGAGTAGGTGAATAGCCAAGGATATGAAATGATGGTGTAATGAGTGAAAAGAAAGCTGATTGTGGAGCACTGGTGGAGTGAATGGCGAGGAAACCTGAAGAAAACCACCCAGACACACCGATGCTCCAAGCTGTTTCCTGGATCGAGGTGAGCAATAAGGTGCCACCAAACATACCTACATTTTTTAAAGTCGTTATTATCTATGCTAATATTTTAAATAATGCAACCTGTGAAATACCTAGTCTCGGAAATTATTAAACCGATTTTGACATGTTCACCTATCCAACTAAAACGCCTGTAAGACTTGAGTATTAGGATATGTACAATACTTTGGAATTTATAAGAACATACTTGTGAAGAAGGCTTTGATTTTTGTTGAGAAAGTAATGGTGCAAAGACCAACTGTTGTTCCGAACGTTATCCCATAAAAACACCTTTAAACATAAATAACAAATCAGGTACATTTCATTCCAAGCAATTGATACACACAGATGGTCAGGATTTAGCAAGTAAAAGAATAGAAGACAAAAATGAAAACTCTAGCTGATCCTGCTGAAGAAGGACTTGCATACAACTCTTTGCTTCTTGAATCGATAAAAAGAGATGCATGGATTAAAAAAAAATTCAGAGGAATATAATTTCCAAATACAATTTGAAAAAAGGTATTAATACAATATAGTCTTTTATAGTACATCATTTAAGACAAAATTTTATGCGTGTACTCACATTACTTTCTTCATTTAATCTTGTAAAAGTTAATCTTTAAAACTCTCATTCTTGTGTGCACTTTATGCTAATCAGATTAAGGAATTATATAAAAGTTTTCATTACACATTTCGTTATAGATTTAATGGTACCAAATAAGGCAATATAGTACCTGCTTAAGCGATTGTCACATTTTTAAAGAACTGGTGGCTATGTTAAGGCTTTAAAGTTCCTTACTCTTTGCATGCTAGAACATAAAAATGAAGAATAAGTACTTACTATTTGGCAAAAGTGTAAGTATTTGAAGATTAAAACTAATAGCAAGTAACATCTTTAAAACAGAAACTAAATTCCATGTCACAAAATCCCGATACCTCCATCCGACCCCTGTGTCACTCACTCTTCTCGCACCGGAGGTCGTAACTAGGTTGCAGTAATGGAGGGTGGAAAGTGTTTAGCGTCCTTCCTGGCCGGTTAATGCGGTCCTCGCAACCCTAAGGTACAACTAAACAGTAGTTATTTGTTCAGGAAAACGTTATTTGACTCAAATTGTTTTGACGCATGCTGTATAGTGAGCTTTGGTCTGTCTCTTACAGTATAGCAGTTATGCAAAATCATCTAAGGCTACTTCAGAGGCTATTCCTTGAAAATTCAAAATATACATTCTATTTTGCACGATAAAATTTTTAATATGTGGTATTTTAATCAAAATTATTATAACTATTTTTGAGAAACTCAAATGCTTCGATTGGAACTCTTTCTTTTTTTAAAAAAAAAAAGATCAGAACCTTGCTCGTTTGGAAGAAGCTGAGGTTAAATATACTTTTGGTTAAAAACAAAACGTATATTCGTTTTTCGAAGTGAATATATGAAAGTATTCAGTTTTCCAGCTATGATGTTCACAGACACAGACCTTCTGCTAGAAATGTTTTCCTTTTTCCTTTTTTTTATTTTCTTCTTTTTTTTCTCATTTTTTTATTCAGAGAATCTCAAAGCATGTGTTTCCGATAAAATTTCGGTATCGAATATTTGGGTGGAATACAGTACTTCCACTAATTATTATAAAGGTATGTAAGTATGCAGTATAGTAAAAAAATAAGCTTCCATATCAATGAGTTGTGTACAACGGCAGAAAGTTATGTGAATGTAGTATACCTGAGCTTTTTACTATATATCTCTGGGATAAGCAAATATATAAAAAAATTGGATGTGTTGAGTTATAATCTTTATTTTCTTCATATTTTTAAAAATATTTTCGGAAACTAAAAGAGCCCTCATTATTACTGATCAATAAAATTTGTTATGTATCAGAAACTCATCATTCTAGAGTGCATTTATTAGCTCCACTAAATATTTAGAAACGTCTGAAATTCTCCGAAACACGCTTCAAATTCGTTTAAAGATAATACGTTAAACAGGTATGCTATATACAACTGATCAAAGTACTTATCTTGGATAGAGTATGGGATAATTTTGAGAAAGAAGAATGAAGTTTAAAATCTACTTACTAGGTTGCTGTTGCCGTTAATTTTCTAAACGTGATTATAGTTAATATAATGATGGTCTACATTTAATACTCATTCACTTTTAAAACATAAATACTTAGTCACTTATCCCTGATTAATACAATCAAGAATATACAAATTAGTTAAGAAATAAACTTAAGATTTTAAAATGAACTTCATTAAAGGGCATTTTACATCAGAGCAATTTAAGATATTGTGACAGTCAGACAGAATATATCTTATACATCACTCAGAAAAGAATTTAATTGAAGAAGTGTAGCTCATTTAGAAATTAAAGTAAATACATTTATGGTGAACAGTGGTATACCAAATATCTGGTAAGTATGAAACTTTTTGGGTTAACATGAAACGACCTAATTTACACTTACTGATTCGGTTTGTAATATTCCATCGATATTTAGAACACCGAAGGAAGTACTTAAATCACCATTATCAAGAGATAAATATGCGACTCACATTCGGAATTTCGCACACTTGAATTTGTCGTGCTTTCCCCTTTTGACTGGGGTGTCCACTTTTATACCACATCGTCCCAAATCGATGGTGCGAATGTTTGGGCGCTGTAAATGTATTTCTGGACACTAGGCGGTCTGCGTGGTCGCTGTCCACACACGGGGGAATGCTAGTATAAACAGGACCCGGAGTTTTGGTGGCTAGGCACTGGGAAGAAGTCTCCGCACTTGTTAAGGAATTCCGCATGTCTCTGTGGCCTGCTGTGCTTTCCTCACATCATCTCTTGCACCTGCAGTGGGGAGGGGGGGCATTAGCTACAATTGATCTGTGTGGAGGTCGCAGTCTGCGAGTCTAGCCTTTATCCTTTAAATCACCATTTGTGGTTATCAGTACACGTAAATTTGTTGTAGTACAGAAACTTAACCTTATTCGGAATAGAACAAGCAAACGGAAATTAATTGTTCTTTCACACTAGTCGTGTGCAGGATGCACTATGAAAGGGTAGCGCCAGACTGAAAAATTCAATTCATAGCCGGGATTTGAACCACGGATCCTCTGGTCTCCGTCCAGCCGCTCTAAACCATTGAGCTGCTACGGACAGCGTGCCAACATGACATTAAATTCTCCAACCTACTCGTGTATTTCCCGGTACACCACTAGGAGTGCTCATAAACACATGAGACAACTACCTTAACGACGACTTTAGTCCGCGACGTGGCTCAGTGGTTAGACCGCTTGGCTCTCACCAAGGCGGCCCGAGTTCGATCCCAGGTGACCGCAAAGTGAGATTTGTGATGGACAACACGGTGCTGGGGCGGGTTTTCTCCGGGATCTCCGGTTTCCCCCGCCATCTTATTCCAACGATGCTCCATCTTCATCTCATGTATCATCAGTGTCATCGCCTGCGGTGCCGTATGTAGTAAGAGCGGGCGTTAAACACTACAAATTTCATTTCATTTTAACGGCGACTTACTATATTCTAAGTACTTTAAGGCCCGGGCTTTATAGTTCGGAACACTATTAGGTACAATTAATGGAAATCAATTGTTCTTTCACACCAGCCGTATGTAGAACGCACTATGAAAGGGTAGCGCCAGACTGAAAAATTCAATGCATAGCCGGGATTTGAACCACGGATACTCTGGTCTCCGTCCAGCCACTCCAGACCATTGAGTTGCTACGGCCAGCGTACCAACATGACATTAAATTCGAAAACTGACTCGTGTTTTTCCGGGTAAACACTAGGAGTTCTCATAAACACATGAGACAACTACCTTAACGGCGACTTACTATGTTCTAAGTACTTTAAGGCCCGAGCTTTATAGTTCGGACCACTATTAGGTACAATTAATGGAATTTAATTGCTCTTTCACACTAGCCGTGTGTAGGACGCACTATGAGAGGATAGGGCCAGACTGAAAAATTCAATGCCATAGCCGGGATTTGAACCACGGATCTTGTCTCCGTCCAGCCGCTTTAAACCATTGAGCTGCTACGGCCAGCGTGTCAACATGACATTAAATTTTCCAACTGACTCGTGTTCTTTCCGGTAAACCACTAGGAGTTCCCATAAATACATGAGACAACTACCTTAATGGCGACTTACTATGTTCAAAGTACTTTAAGGCCCGGGCTATTTGAACCACGGATCTTCTGGTCTCCGTCAAGCCGCTCTAAACCACTGAGCTACTATGGTCAACGTGCCAACATGACTTTAAATTCGCCAATTGACTCGTGAACTGACTCATTGAAGCTTTCAGTATTTTTCTACCCTCTCATAATGCGTCCTACACACGGCTAGTGTTAATGACCAATTAATTTCCATTAATTATACTTAATAGGGTTCCGAACACTAAAGGAAGGGCCTTAAAGTACTTACAACATAGTAGGTCGCCATTAAGGTAGTTGTCTCATGTGTTTATGAGAACTCAGTCATGTTGGCACGCTGGCCATAGCAGCTCAATGGTTTTGAGCGGCTGGATGGAGACCAGAAGATCCGTGCTTCAAATCCGGGCTATGGCATTGGATTTTTTAGTCTGGCTCTACACTTTCATAGTGCGTCTGACACAAGGCTTGTGTGAAAGAATAATTAATTTCCATTAATTGTACCTAATAGTGGTCCGAACTATAATGCCCGAGCCTTTACGTACTTACAACATAGTAAGTCGCCATTAAGGTTGTCTCATGTGTTTATGAGAACTCCTTCTGGTTTACTAGGAAAAACACGAGTCAGTTTTCGAATTTAATGTCATGTTGGCACGCTGGCCGTAGCAGCTTGCGGCATACCCGCATGTCAGATTTCAATTGGTTGGTGTTTACTTTTGATTTGGGTTCTAATTGGAGCTATGAGATCTCTTATCCTCAGGTGAATGGTTGTAGGAAATGGATTTGTTCTTTGTTGGCTGCTCAGTTGTCTCAATAATACACTGGTTCGTTGCAAAAATGATTTAATTTAATTCTCACTAAGTTCGTTGATTCAGATTGATTTGTAGCGGCGACCACCTGTTACTAAACTTCCTAACAGAATTCTCTTACTTCTTTATACGGCGAATACTTTGCTATTATAAACTTCTTCTGCTGCTTCTCTTACGCTGGTTGCGTTATTCTTGACTTCCCTACATTTCGGACTTAGAAATCTTTACTACTTCTTCTTCACGCGCACTAACACATCTTCACCTCTTCCTGTCTCTCCGACTTGTGTTCAGATTTTACAGAAATATTTTCTCTCCCTTACATGGATTCTAGCATGTTAGTTGTCTTAAATTATATTCTTCCCATCTTATTCTTAATTAAACCGCTATTTTAATCATTACTCTAATTTCATTCTAATTTCATATTAATATAACAATATTTTATATTAGTTTAGCAAAGCATTTTTATTAATTTATCTTCTTTTTTAATTCCCGTGATTTCGATTAATTCGCCACCTCCTAATCGCTGTCTGATACTGCGGTTACATAATGCCCGTTTGACAAAAATGAAATACGCATTATTTAAATTTTGTCAAACCCCCGTCATGACATTTCCTCCTTATATATCTTATAATTTCTCATTCCCTACTTGAAACATTTTCCGGTGGTCACCGTTCCCTCATCTTTATCAACATGGTACATTACATACATAGAAAAATACACTGTTATACATGGTTAATACTCTAGAAACAAAATCACATTCATGTTATTCCCAATATTTACAATTCACTAGCTCAAATGAGCTATGTGTACTTGACTAAATTACTTTTGTCTCACTTGAGATCAACCTGATTATATTCTATCACACTCCTTAAATACTAGTACATTACTACTTACAATGTTACGTTTACATTCAATAATTCATATATATTTACATTTCCTTATTGGGACGTTTCTTTTTTGCATTTTTCACTGCAAGAACATACGTCCGCACGCTATTCATGTTTGTGTTATGAAGCACAAATACGGTTACCTCTCTTGTCTACCTGGAACGAGGTGTGTCGTTTACCTGCCTGTTGGTAAACATTTGCAGTCTATTGTCTTGTCTTTCCGCACTTAACACTTCACTCAATTTTCCTCCACAATGTCACGGCGAAAGTCTATGACCTTTACAATAACAATGACTATAGGTATTTACCTTTTGACACATTAATACACCTGGAGTTTATGAGATATTTACATTTCACAAACTACTTTAAAGTTATCTAAAACATTTTATTTAGCTGTAGTTATTAATAATATAATTTCGTTTGTGCACAGGAATTTTGGAACTTGCAACTCCCACGCAGTGTTTGAATTTCAAACGAAAACGTTACCCGTACTAATTATATAACTTTTACTTTGTATTCTTTACATCTTCGTATATATAATTTCAATCACATTCACACAGGTGATTCTTGGGTCTGCTCTGTACTGTTTACAACGTTTTTTTGACGATATGGCCTTATTAGGGAGATGTTATATCTGCCTATCGGTTTACCATTTCTTGGGTGTATTAGAGCATACGCTCTGTCACCAAATATTTTCTCAATCCGGTATGGGCCTTTCCATAGCATATATAGCTTTTTAGTCTTCTTTCCTAACAAATCTGACTTGTCCAACGATTTCACTAGAACTAAGTCGCCGACCTTTGGTTCCCAATTCTTGTTATACCGCAGTTTCTTTGCATTTCTTTTCTCTACTTTTTCCATTATTCTTTTAACAGCATTCTGGATCCGTTCTCGATCTGTCTCGGTCGTCACTTGTATACTTTCCGGAACACCCTCTATTAGTGGTTCCGGTGTTAAATTCCTATGCAATTGGATAGGAGCATATCCTGTGGTTAGATTGACTGAATTATTGAATATAAACTCAATATAGTTGATGTGGTCTGGCCAGGTAGTCTGTTTCAATGAACAAAGGACTCGGAGATGAACACCTAGGTCTTTCAGTACGCGCTCGCTTGGCTTAGAGCATGGATGGTACGACGTTGTATTACAGATGCGAATTCCGGCATCCTGAATGGTGTGCACGAATCGTCTTCCATGGTGTATGGACGCGTTATCTACTAATAGTGCTTTCATCTTCCCGTATTTGACTATATAGTCTTTCACTATTTTATTCGCGCATGCTGCACTTGTTAATTTCTTGAGAGGGTATATTTTCACAAATTTCGACATCACGTCGATAAGTACAAATAAATATGTTAATCCTCCTCTTCCTACCGGGAGTGGACCATATGCATCCGCTGCAACTAATTCTAATGGTTCCTTCCTGGTGATGGATACAAGGGGTCGATCTATCTTATAATTTAATGATTTTGCCCTCTGGCAGATGTCACATGTAGATATAAAGGTCGTAACTTTCTTGCCTAATCTAAATATGTATAAATGGTTGCTTATGGAAATCATTGTCTTCTCAACGCCAGCATGTATAAGAGCTGCGTGGTAAGCAGAAATCACTAACTCTTCCATCGCTGCGGGTATATATGCTTTCCAAGCAGGTTTGGAAACACTCTGTAACTTATACAATACGTTATTTAGCACTCCGTATTTCTGTGAATTTGCTTGATCTATGGGCAATGCCTTTTCCATAATTTGTTTTAATTTCCAATCCTGGCGTTGTAATTCCGACAATCTTCTCATCTCCTTTGTTAATTTTACACTGAAGGTTACATCCATCTTTAACACTGGTAATTCTGTACCATTACTACTGATATTTTCTGGAAGATTCCCCTGTGGCTTTATACGTGAAAGCATGTCACTAAAGATGTTAAGACTTCCCTGTATATGTTTAATCTCTGGGTTGTAAGCCATGATCTCGTGGATATATCTCGCAATTTTTGTACTGGTCAATTTGCAATTTCGTATAAATGATAGGCTGATATGATCGGTGAATATCACAATCCTTTTATTATATATATTGTCTAAATTTACAAATGGCATAATAAATAGCCGTAATTTCCTGTTCTGTTATGCAAGCAATTTTTTCTGTTTTCGTTAACCCTCGGGAGGCTGTGGCTATGACCTTTAATTCTCCAGTCGGTGTCTCTTGGGCTAAAATAGTTCCTAACGCCACCATGGAGGCATCCGTGTATATGAGATAAGGTAAATTTGGATCAGGCCATGTCAATAATACGGATTCACTGAAGAGTTCTTGTAATCTTTTAAAAGCATTTTCTTCTACCATAGTCCATCGCCATTTTCGATTTTTTTTAGTAGTGCTCGCAACGGTGCGGCTTCCTTTGCATAGTTTATCAGGAACCTTGATTGGTACCCAAGTACACCCAGATAACGTTTTACTTGTTTTGGTGTCTTAGGTCGTGGTATTTTCAAAATGGGTTCCACTCTTTCTGGATCAGGAGCTATATTTTCGCCTGTTATGATATATCCTAAATATTTAACTGATTCCTGGAAAAATTTACATTTTGCCCAATTCAGTGTTAATCCAGCATTTGCTAGCCTCCCGAGCACTAAATCCAAATATGTAAGGTGATCTTCCACTGTTCTACTGCATATCAATAAATCATCTACATACTGTGACACATATGTTTCCCTTTGCGTGTTGAGTATTTTCTGCATCGCCCGTAGGAATGCGCTTCCAGAATTAATTAGTCCAAAGTAATTTCTTGTAAACTGGTACTGATATCCTCCGTGCAAAAATGAGGTATATTGCCTTAACTCAGGTTTCAACTTAATTTGCAAAAATGAGTTGGTCACATCTAGTGAAGTAAAATACCTTTGTGCCCCAATACCGGCCAAAATTTGCTCTATTGCTGGGGTTCGAAAATTATCCGGAACAATGTATTGGTTTATATGACGTCCATCTATCGTCAGTCGTACTGTTCCATTTGCTTTTCTGACTATACATAGGGGACTTATAAATTTTGATGTAGATATCTCCAGAATTCCATCTTCCAACATTTCCTGTATTTTAAGGTTCACTGCCTCCTGTAAATCCAATGGAATAGGTCTGCACTTATATTTGAATGGGGGAACATCATGTATCTCGAATTCATACTCAAAATCACTATAGGTCCCAGTGTGTTCCGAAAATACATTTCTATGTTTACATAAAATGTTATAAAAATCTCTTTTTGGTGGTCGTTGAGAAGGTTTGAGTTTGCTACTGTTTCTCTTATTTTGTAGCTCATGTTTATGTTATGTTCAGCTACCTGGAAATCATCTGTTTGGGTAATCACTTCTCTCCCACTTGCTTCTTCTTGCCCAAGTCCGTATGACGTCATCTCTAAAAGCCCTTCTTCTCCGGCTATATACTCATCCTTATCATAGTTTCTCATCTCTTCTGCTTCTAATGGATTCATCTTAACTAGCTCCATCCCTCCTATTCGTATAAATTCTACAAAAAATGTTTCTCCATCTATTTCTTTTTCTTCATCTGTCAATCTTTTCTCATTTTCTGCTTCCCTTGAGCTAAACGGAACTTTAACTATGACATCTTTAATTTTGATTTCCAAGGCTTCCATTTGATAATTCAACTTAGCTTGAAGCGCATACAATACGTCATTACCCATAATAATGTCTACAGATAGCCTATTAATAACAAAACATACAAATTCTGTTGTATCCTCCCCAATTGTGACTTTCAAAAGCATTTGTGTATTAATCTTTTGTTTGGCGCGACCTAACGCCAGAGTACAATATGCACTTTTCACGGGCAATGTTTGCAATTTCATTCCATTGTTTTTTAAGTGATAAAAGAATGCTTGACTTATAGCTGAAACTGAGGATCCTGAATCTATGGTAATGTGCCATTTTTCTTTGTTTATTATTGCAGCAATACGTGGAGCATCTCTCACTTCTTGCAATTCTGTTAAGTGATTGTTTATTTGAGTACCGTTTACTATTTCTGTTTTATTCTGTACCACCCTACTCAGAGCTGTGTCCCTGTTCAAATTAAGAACTAGCGTGTTCATCCGGGTCCGATGCGGGACGTCTTCTATCGCACCCTGGAGTCGTTTCCCGTCTGCTGTGTCGTATCTGGCCTTTCATCTACCTCGGGCGCCGCGTCCCTCGGTGTGGGTGGAGGAGAACGCACCCATTCTCTTGAGAGAAGTTGATTCCTCTGTCTTACTTCAGGTCTGTCTGTATTGTTCTCTCTACCAGCGTCACGTGGTTGATACTGTCTATTAGCTTCTGGTAGTCGGAACGTCGGTCTTGCATTCCCTCTTCGAAGAAATGGGGGGTGACCCCTATTTCCATTCCTAGTTACATGTACATATCTTATAGGGAAATTATATGAATTTGAATTTGGTGGTCCCTGTCTCCCTCTATTGTTGTTAGGGAATTCCCTCGGGACGTGGGCATCGTATCTTTGACGAGTAGCCATATGGTTTGTGTTAAAATTTCGGGGATTGTGTGCCCTTTCCCCGTCATGATTATTATTATTCCACGGTCTGTGTGGATTTCTCACTGGCATTCGATTCTCATGTCTATTTTGTGAATTTTGCGTCCCAACGCTTTGTAAAGCTGTTAATAATGTAATTGCCTCTCTCAATGTCTGAGGTCTTGCTACCACCACGTGATTTCTAATGTTCTCAGGAAGATGGGGCGTGAGAAGAGAAATCAGTTCGGCTTCCCGTAATGGAGGTTGTAGATATTTACTCATTTGCGAATATCTCAGGAAATAATCAGTAATAGACTCTCCATTATTATCTTGGTATCGGCCATTTGTTATCTGATTCCTTACTTGGTATTGGACATTGGCGTTCCAATACTTTTCTAGGAAAGCTGTTTTGAACAACTCGTAGCTGCATCCTTCTCCCACAGTTACTCGTAGCCAATTAAGTTCGGCAGATTGTAACGCCCTTTGAACTATTATCATCTTATATTGCTCGGGTACACCTCTGATGGCAAAATACTTTTCTAAGTCGGCCAAAAGTTGTACTGCGTTGTCATTGCGACAATTAAATTTCGGGAGGGGCAATTCGCTTAGAAAATTCATGTGCACTGGTGGATACATATTTACGTTTTGCATATTTACTTCGCTATTATTGCTGTTTTGAGGAGAGACAGAGGGGGCGCTAACCTGTTCGTTCTGCCTCTCTCCATTGTGTGTATGTATAGAACAATTGGAACTCTCAGGTACCTGCCCTTCCTATCCCAGCTGTAAGCCAGTTACAGTATCTCTGATTTGAGATATCTCGCTTACTGTCTCCCTCAACATTTGTGTATTTTCTGATTGAATATTTGTTACACGTGCTACATTTTCTTTTAACTTCTCCATGTCAGCTGCTATACTATCGTTTACAGTGTCAAACCGGTCATTTATCTCTTGTACAAAAGTTACCTGTGTCGTGGTCAGTTCATCTAATCTTATTCTCTCCTTATTAATTTTCTCCCCTATTCCATTTTCTACTCCTGCAACGAGAGATTTGGTAGCTTCTAGGTCACTTCTTATAGTACCTACTTCTCGCTGCAGGGCCTCTTTTACAGTCTGGATTTCCCCTGTTATTCCTTGAATTTTGACAGTGATTCTAGCTTCTGTTTCTTTCCCTTGGCTTGTAATTTGACTTAATTTTTTGTCCATAGCTTTGCTCTGATCTAGTAATTTAGCCTCTAGTGATTGGTTCTATTCTACTAATTTAGCCTCTAGTGATTGACTCTGAATAGTCATTTGCGCCATGAGTTTCTGGAACATCTCTTGTAGATTTTCCATTACCCCAGGATTGTCACTTCTCCTATTTACATTTAAGCTACTTACACCATTTACACCCTCATCTACTGATCCTATAACACTGCTTTCCATTATCTCTTCATTAACAACTTCTAACTCTTTCTCTGTCTCCATAACTATTTGTTCCCCAGAATTTTCCATTTTATATTTGTGCTGTACGATCTTCTTATTTCTCAAAAGCATTGAACTTCCCCTTTAAGTTTTCTAATTTCCCTTCCAAAATACTTATTACTAAGACATTACATAGATATTGATCTCAATGAATGATATTACATTTACAAGAAATATAAATTGAGTATGTGTAACTCACAGTTCTGTTGTACGGCTGTGGTGTTTATGTGATGTCTTTACCAATTTTTGTCGTGCTGCTCGTCGTCTAGTAGGCTCAGTTGATGTCGAAAGAACTTGAACTTCTCTCTTGGTTGGGGGAAAATTTTACTTGTTAGTTGTTTTTGCCGTCTTCTTCGTAGTCTCTGCTGTCCTCATCGTAGTTGTCGTCGTCGGTCTTCTCACTTCTCCTCGTAGTCGTCCTTCGTCGTCGTTCTTCTCACTTCTCCTCGTCGTTGTCGTCATTGCATTTCACCCATTTCCTACAATTCGAAGCCCCAACGTGTCGGCGCCATTATGCGGCATACCCGCATGTCAGATTTCAATTGGTTGGTGTTTACTTTTGATTTGGGTTCTAATTGGAGCTATGAGATCTCTTATCCTCAGGTGATGGTTGTAGGAAATGGATTTGTTGTTTGTTGGCTGCTCAGTTGTCTCAGTAATACACTGGGTCGTTGCAAAAATGATTTAATTTAATTCTCACTAAGTTCGTTGATTCAGATTGATTTGTAGCGGCGACCACCTGTTACTAAACTTCCTAACAGAATTCTCTTACTTCTTTATACGGCGAATACTTTGCTATTATAAACTTCTTCTGCTGCTTCTCTTACGCTGGTTGCGTTATTCTTGACTTCCCTACATTTCGGACTTAGAAATCTTGACTACTTCTTCTTCACGCGCACTAACACATCTTTCCCCCCGTAGTATGACTGTTGAAGTGCGTATTCGTCTACTCTGCGATTCAGTTCGTACCTTATTCTGATCCCCACTCTAACTCTTATCACATGACCAAAATAACTCACCCTTCTCCCCATTTCTCAAATCTTACATTATTATTGGTTTCTCATTTTATTTCGATTTTTCTTTATTGGTTAGCAAAACTCATCGAACTCATTGACGTTACATCCCACCGTGAGTTGGGTCACGCCTACCCTGGGCTCTTTGTAACGGTATACATCGTTATCACCTCAGCAAAGTAAATCCTTTTAGGTCTTATGCTTGACCGCATCTTGAAAACCTTATTGTTCCTACACATTCCTGGCTATAGTTCTCAGACATTGAACCTTTCCTTAAACAAGGAGGCTAACGGTCACCTCTTCCTGTCTCTCCGACTTTTATTCAGATTTTACAGAAATATTTTCTCTCCCTTACATGGATTCTAGCATGTTAGTTGTTTTAAATTATATTCTTCCCATCTTATTCTTAATTAAACCGCTATTTTAATCATTACTCTAATTTCATATTAATATAACAATATTTTATATTAGTTTAGCAAAGCATTTTTATTAATTTATCTTCTTTTTTAATTCTCGTGATTTCGATTAATTCGCCACCTCCTAATCGCTGTCTGGTACTGCGGTTACAAGCTCAATGGTTTAGAGCGGCTGGACGTATACCAGAAGATCCGTGGTTCAAATCCCGGCTATGGCATTGAATTTTTCAGTCTGGCTCTACTTTTTCAGAACAAGCAAACGTTGGAATACATGTCTGAAAGCATGAAGTTTACAGGCGGAAGTTCTAGTGCTAGGAAAGAAACAGCGGTCTCTTGAAGAATATCCATTGCATGTGTTCACATCACCGACCACCGTATCAGTTTCTGTAGCCCTGAAAGGTGGAAGGTAAATGAGGACATGAAAGTTCGTGGTGGTACTTTCACCTACTGACCTGTGAAACCTAGGAGAAAAGCCAACAGCACTACTACACCAAGCAATATTGTGGTACCTATGCAGCAAATGAGGCTAGTATTTTGAACTTCCGTTCTCGTGATCACTCTGACCTTAGGTTTTTTGTAATTTACGCTGGCGAAAGATTCAATATATCTCTTCCACTAATACTTCGCTGTACCCATGATTTCTTTCAACATTATCTGCCTTAAAGTTAAAGGACCAGGAAACTGTGTTCGTTGTGCTGCGGCTGGGTTGTGGAATGTGCTTTCGGCCTCGTGTGGCCACACTGTTTTTGGAGCTGCCCTTTGGTGCTCACTGGGCCGTTTCTCCTTAAAGCCACCCCCGGAGATTCAGTGCTTGTAGGCGGGCTTGTGTGGCATCGGATGCGTTTGACCTAGAAAAATATGCGCCGCTTCCATGCTTGCACACGCCGTTTCGATTCCTCCCTTGGGTTGCGCTCGAAGCCAGAAGGAGCACATTGGTATATGTATGGTGCTCTCTGCTGTGCCTCGATTTCGAAGACCCCTCTGTGATACACAGATACGTACCTTTTCCTGTATCAGACACTACCTCCCCGGGCTACTTCGTTTGGCAAATTCTAGCTTAAAATACAAAGGATACTTCCAAAGTGTTCGGTATCTACAATGCTCCAACCAAAAACAATGTTGTCGATATTTAGATAGCTGGAGATTTGCTTCATAGTGAGCGCAAAGGAGAGAGCTGCAGTGCCTCAAATTTCCGTGCACAACATTTGAGAGTGTTACCGACTTCGTCAAAGAAATTCTTTTCTCAGTTAAGTCAAGAGACATGCTGCTCGGTTTGCACTAAAGAAATCGCTCTAGAACTAAATGTATATGCAACGTAGGAGTTGAGCATATCAGACCCCGATGAATGTGCGCCGGTGCCAATATTTAAAGCCCATATAGGAGTACTTCTAATTGTTTTCAGCACCTCAGAAATTATTCTGTGTAGATGAAATTAGCCCTATAGTAGAATATAAATGTAGTTCCGTTATTCCTTCCTCTCCTTACTTCTTGCATACAGATGATTCAAAGGCCTTCCTGAATTAAGGAATCACCTTCCTGATTTCCCATCGAAAAGTGAATTAACAGCACTAGTAATTAATGAATTCAATAGTTTCGTGGTTTCAAGTTTCTCAACTTGAATTTGCGATGCCAAGTATTTGTTTCCCAACTAGGAATTCATTGAGCTTTAGGTTATCATTGAGTTTTACTCTTTTTACACTGAAACACACTCCATACCTTCCGGACTTTAGAGGCCCTCAGCCTCTGGAGCTTAGCATGACATTTAGGCCATTGTAGGTCCTTTGTGTCCAAGACTATCATGGGAGGGTGGCAGGAGAGCACTCAAGGGCGGCCAGACCCGAAGGACGATGCTCACTAGTTAGGACGATGTTTCTAACAATTCTAGAAGGATACTTATCTTGGCAATCGCAGTCTAGCCAGTCAGGCAAGCGCCAGGGAGAAATCTTACTAATGCAAATTCCGCCGTTTTGTCGCAACGAATCAATCGCTTTCGTTTGCTCCTTCAACCCTGAAACATATGAATACTTCACAAATGAAAGGAAGTGATAATGACAGGAAATACATGGTACAAGAGAAATCACCGAAATAGTCTCCTACTACTGGCGGAAACCAACTAAACGGCAGTCGAACCTGAAACCTCCGGAATGCGTTACCGTGGAGCCATCCTGCTCGATGAGTGTAGCAAATGATCCTCAATTATGACCCTAAATTATATATAATCCAGTTTTTAAATAAAACTTCGGAATTTAGAATCCTGCAGCTTCAGCTCTAGACAAATGGAATTTTTACTTTGTTTACTATGTATAGTAAGTAGAAGTATTACATGCCACCCAAAAATTCCATATCAAAATTTCAATGGAGGTATGCATTTTGAATCACCCAGAACAAAGAGAAAGTATGTATTTTTAGAAAAAGCTCTCTTTATGTGTGAATGTGTATATGTGGGCGGATGGAGAGGTAGGTACACCATAACACAAAAACGAAAGGTCGGTTAAAAATAAAATTTGGTCTTTAAGTTTAACACTGTTAAAAGTGCGACACGAATATTTTAAAGTTAATTTCCGCTAACCAAAACTGCCCTATGCGTGATGTATTTTTAAAAAAAAATCGATTTTTTCAAAAATGGCCCTAATGATTTTGATTAAAATATCATATGCTTAAGATATTTTCATGAAAATGATATGTAAATCTTAAGTTTTATGGGAATAGTCCCAGAATTTTCTTCATTCTAAACGACTTTAGCATTACTGGTAACACGCAAAGAGATAGACAAATTCCCATAGCACAGAAATTGTGGATCTCGTTAGAGAACACAACTTATGTCAAATAAATATTTCTTATGGAGTGAAAGAACCATTAAAAGATATTCTCTAAGTGTTGATTTTCCTATTTCTTCTTTTCTTTTATTTGAAACCTGGCCATGGAAAGAGAATGGAGTTTCCAAGCCATCACGTACCTAATAGTTCTTAAACGATTTGACTATCGCTTAAGCCTACTTTCCAGTGTAACTATAAGAAACTATGTAATAATAATGTAATATATAATAAGTAATATATATGTGTGTGTAATATGTAATGTAATATGTCTACAAACGTTTAACCTAATTATCATGAAGTAGATTGAAGAATAAGGTTTTTAAGAATAGTTTGTACAAGAATGGGTGTGTTAGTGGGCACATCGGTCTTTAGTTGTAATTTTTATATGAATTATGATCATTAAGTTTGAAAAAATTGTATTTCAAGAACCGCTAAATGCTTGTGCATTGTATTGGTACCTTTAAGTTGGATTAGTGATCTCCCAGTTTTCGGCAATGGTCTTACTAAAATTAAAATTCTGAGTGCTTATCACGCCTTGAAAAGTGTAAACAATATATACCAATAAGCATCTGCATCCTACCATCACACAGTTAGAAATCATTATAATAGTAGCGTCGAAGACCTAGGAAGCAAAATTAAATTTCCCTTGTTTTCGCTGATATTACGACAAATAATACCTCACGTTTAGGCTCGATATCTATTATTTACCTAATCGATAATACCCATGCTCCTAATTCGAAGTTACCGC